>CM051031.1:34851706-36051706 GCA_027627225.1 Congeria kusceri | reverse complement strand
AGTAAAATGTAATAAAAATAGAACTCCAAACGTAACACTATCTTTTAGTATCTTGTGACCAGTTTAGTCATTATGCAATCACATGTGGGGCCGGGTTTGCTTTTTTGGGGCCAGTTTTGCCATAAACCGGCATAGTTACTTTAATTAAGAGTAAATCTCTGAGTTCAAACTTGGTTACTAATAAATTCATTTATTTTGAAGTTCTGTCGTTTCACATTGTATAGTATAATGAGCAACATTTAGCAAAGTTGACTCACTGTTTCCGATTAGGTTGTGATTAAATAAAAGATTGATCTCATTTAACATTTTGTTTCAGGAATTCCCAATACTGTGTCAGACATGTTTGGGAGACAATCCATATCTAAGAATGGTGAGTACAATGTCTTTAATAAGTTGCTACTCTGAATGAAAGTTATTAACCACTGTTATTTCTTTTTCAACGTATTGTAAGGATGAGGGAATTAATATCTATTTTCCGTTTTTTTGTGCATTTTCATTTGCAATATATACATTCAATCACTATCCATCGGTTCCCATGGACTCTGCAGAATAGTATGATTCTCCCATTTATTTCAGAAACACAGATACTTAAACACACACATTTTAAATTATAGGTACTTCACAACTAAGTGAAGTTTATATTGAATAATGGGTTTGATGGTTTTGAAATTCATGAGTTGACCATGATACACTAACCAAAAAATGTAGAAATAATGGAAAAAAACGCCCTAGTTTAGATGGGGTCCCATGCTGTAATATTGATATGTGTATTAACTTACAAAGAAAATCTTTTTGTGTGCAGATGAAGGAACCGTATGGGAAGGAGTGCAAGATCTGTGCACGGCCATTCACAGTGTTCCGTTGGTGCCCCGGAGCACGTATGAGGTTCAAGAAAACTGAAGTCTGCCAGACGTGCTCGAAAATCAAGAATGTGTGTCAGACCTGTTTGCTAGATCTGGAATATGGTAAGAATGGTGCACTGGTATATTTTCATGTGTGGGACAGGATTTGTCCACCAGTGTTTAGCATTTCAATAGCAATTTAGGTGCTGCAATAAAAAAAAGATGGACTTAGAATAGGAAGCACTAAAGACATCGCATGTTATTGCTTAATGGATTAATCACTTTAATGTCAAGTATTAATTTGCACTTAATCTGTGCATTTTACCATAATAATAAAGATATTTTATCAGCTGTTAATGTCACTGTAATTATAACCGTATGTATATGGTTATAACTGAAAATTATTAACTGACAGTATTAAGCTGTTAAAAATAGTGCAATATTAGCTGCTGTAAAAAATTAATGACACATAAAAAAACAACATTGTATCAGGTAATATAACTGTATTAATCTGTGAAAATATGGTTCAATATTAGCTGCAGTTGTCTTGTCAGATGAAATGAATGATAAACTGAAGAAAATGTATCAGATAATAACACTTGAATAAGAAGTGAGTCATAGTTCCGTGTTATTCGTGTTGTGTTGTGGTAGCTTGTCTGAATGCCTGTATTTCATGTTGTATGTCATTGGGAAAGATCTAGAGCGAAAAAGCAGGGTGCTGTACCCTGCTCTTTTTTGGTTCCCCCCTGCTCCCCCTCTGGACTGGTCAGCACATAAATGTGGAATATCAAATGAATAGACTATGCTTACAAACCTTAATCTGTGGCATTAGACTCATGAAAACACTGAATTTAGCAAAATATTAGAAAATGTCCTGCCCCCTTTTAGCAACACCCAGTACCTTGTTTTCATCCTAGATCTTTCCCTGTATGGCATAATGTGTTATGCTCTGTTCGTAGGCTTGCCTGTACAAGTGAGGGATGCAGCTCTGAAGATTCAGGACCACATGCCCAAGTCAGATGTGAACAAGGAATACTACCAGCAGAGCATGGAAAGAGAGGTAGGAGTGAAAAACGTCCAATAACTTAGATGTCAGAGAAATAGGCTGAAATTAGTCAACTGCAATTTTTCCTTTATTACAAAATACACATGTAAAACAAATTACATTTAATCTTATATGATAACTATGGAAGGGTTCAACTCAAATTTGTGTGAAATGTTGGAATTCTGAATTTATTAACAGTGGCAATGTTATTTATTGGTTATAATTTATTTTTGATGAATTGAGACATTGTTCTCTGAGTGCATTAGTGACTATGTATTCATACCACTTTGTATCAAATAGGTATTTCCAGTTTTTACCAGGAACATTTTAAATCCTCACCAGCTGTTGTTAATGGACCAATGTCTATTCATCAAGCAATTCACAAGCTTTACCATGTGGTGCACTTTTGTTTAAACTAGGTTGACATTTTAACATGTTTTATTTGTTTGCAAAGTAAATGTGACTGGTTAAAACACTGGTGATTAATTTGGATATGATTGACAGTTATGTATTGTTATTTGATAATTTCAGATGGCATTGAATGATGGTGTGAACCCATCAGGGGCCCTGGGTAAGGCCATGGCTCCCAGTGACATGCTGTTGAAGTTGGCCCGCACCACGCCATACTACAAACGGAACAGACCTCATATATGCTCCTTCTGGGTGAAAGGAGAATGTAAGAGAGGGGAGGAATGTCCATACAGGTGTGTTGCAGAAAAATAAATTAACAAGCAAAATTATATCCTGGCTTGAAAACAAGCAAAATAGTGTCGCACAAAATAGTAAGCAACATAGTATGACACATTATTGCTGCTTAAAAAATAATTTCAAGTTAAAAATATGGTCTAAACATAACTGGAGTTGTGTTTTTTCTGCTAAACATTTCAGAATTCTATCAGAAAAGAAGTAAATTAGTGTGATACATTGTTGCTTTTATAAAAGAAATACGTTATAACATATTTGAAAGCATATTTTTGAAACTAATTATTTCTCTTTAAAAGTTAAACATTGCAATGTAAAGATAGTTCTGCTTAAATTTTCTGTAAGCTATTTTAAACCCAAGCTTCGTACTAACTTCCCCAGACACGAGAAGCCCACAGACCCAGATGACCCATTGGCAGACCAGAACATCAAGGACCGTTTCTACGGCATGAACGACCCCGTGGCTGACAAGCTCATGAATCGCTACACCTCCATGCCGAAACTGGAGCCACCCGAGGACAGAACCATCACCACCCTGTACGTGGGAGGCCTCGGGGACAAGGTCGGAGAGACTGAACTCAAGTATGTTATCTAGAGTTTGCTTGCCAGCACATTTATATACATTATCTATGTTGGCACTAAGAAATATAAATAAGTAGTAAGATTTTTCCAATTGGTAAGGCGTAAAAAAAAATATGTTTGTTTCAGGTAACCCCACCTACCCTAAAAAAATCCCCCGACCCTAGAACATTTTATTGGGTTTGTCAGATTGATTTTTGGTTTATTTACCTTTTTCAATAACTAAATGTGTTTTTTGATAAATAAGTGTGTTTTTTTTATAGTATCCACTTAGAAACAATGTTTAAGGATATAACTGATACGTTTTGTATATTTATTCAGTTTTAGAATCTTCAAGTTGACCATTTACCAACAAACAAACAAAACAAAAACAAAAAATCCGACCTACCTACCCTAATTTTTTTGGGCATGTTACCTGAAACAAACATATATTTTTTTTTACGCCTAAACAGATCTTTAAACATTTTTAAAATATATTTTAATTAAAGATAAGATATATTACGTCATTTAAAAATAGTTTCAGAAATTTTAGTAGCCATTGGCTATTTTGGCTACTGGTAAAATCTAACATAGATTATCATTTACCCAGATAATAATAAACTAGTTTACTCTGTAATTTACTTGTTCAGAATTTCAGTTTTTTGCAAGATTATTCAATCTTCTTGAAGCATGTTATGTTATTATATGTGTGAAGTTGAGGATTAAATAAGTTGTTTATTCTTAGCTATTGACCCTTAAATTTACTAAAAATTGTCCATATCGGTTAATAGATCTCCGACTGAGTCTTTGCCCCGGGCTCCCGGGTTTTGACACATGGAAATTTCAAAATACGCTTGTTTGACTCGCGAGACAAGTACTTCATGCCTCACCTTTGACCCGGGGAAATTTTCGGACTTGTGTCATACAGAATAACTCGGCTGGCTGATTATCCCAATCAATCGAACAGCGATGTCAAAGTTGATAAGACACTCAGCGATTATTGGTTGGAGGCCGAGTCAATCTTTAAATAGACGCTGTCCATCAGCGGTCAAGTCACCGTGTAGCTCCGCCCATTAGGCAGAATTTTGTCGCTCATAAAAATATATATTGACCAATTAAAACGCATAGTTTTATACGCTTCCAATGACGTGAACAATCGACCAATCGGTGTAATATACATGTATCCACACTTTAGTTAATGTACACGAGTCCGTTAGAGTATGTTTTTTCCCGACCATTGAACGTTTAAAACACAATTTAC
This sequence comes from Congeria kusceri, assembly GCA_027627225.1. Taxonomy (NCBI): domain Eukaryota; kingdom Metazoa; phylum Mollusca; class Bivalvia; order Myida; family Dreissenidae; genus Congeria; species Congeria kusceri. Next base: position 36,047,298 of record CM051031.1, on the reverse strand, counting down.
TCACCTCTTCGGTTGTTGATAATATCCATATTTAGTTTAGTTCCTAAATATAAAGGCATTGTTTTAAATTACTTTCCTTTATATTTCGGGTACAATTATTAATATGTTTCCAAAATTAACATTTCTTATATCCGAAATATCCAACATCCAATTTTAGTGGTCGAGTGTCGTAAGACATGTTTTTTATAAGTCTGTGTATTTCATGTAAATCCTTTGTTTTCTAGAAAAGCGCACGAATGTTATGCTGACACAAACGACGCATGGAAAGCGCGCGTGTATCGACCATGTGCTTTACCAAATATATACATGTTATCTGTGAATAAAAACTTCGTAGTGCAAGAACTTTGAAATCTTTTCTTTTTGTATACAACTTTCGTAGTGCAAAAACTTTGCGATCTTTAGCATTTGAATAATTATTTTATTGCAGTTTATTTTTATACTTTGTTGTTACAAAGAACAGTAAAACAATATTTGCGTACCGTAACTACGTATATTTTTTTAGTAAGGATAGCCTATGTTTTATTGTTGTACATGATATGCGATTTCGTAAAAAAAAAATCAGTGGTATTTTTAGTATGTAAAGAATACGCTAAAATCATCTTAATAATTATAATAATAAAATAAATAATAATAATACATAACAATGATAATAATAGATCTAATAAAAATAATAATAATAACAATAATAAGAAGAAAATAAAAAATTTAATAAATTAAAAAGAAAATAATAAGTTAATAAAAAAAATTATATTAAATTATAAAATAAAAATACTAAATTAATACAAATAATAATAAAACGAAGGAAAACGAATGGAAACTACCCACAAAGCATCGACTCTTGAAGGTTTATATCTGACTCTTGTGGAATTTGATTTTGACTCTTGAAAATTTGACCCCAAGAGCCATTGACTCTTGAAATTCGAAGTCTAAGGAAAGCCCTTTATTCTCCATTTGCCAGTATACAAGATACAGTTTTGTTTTATTTCAATTTCAGAGACTATTTCTACCAGTTTGGTGAGATTCGCTCCATCAATGTGGTCTCAAAGCAGCAGTGTGCGTTTGTACAGTTCACCACGCGTGCTGCTGCAGAGACTGCTTCAGAGAAGTCATTCAACAAGCTGATCATCAATGGGCGTCGGCTGAACATCAAGTGGGGCAAGTCGCAGGGTCAGATAGGTCCAGATAGGGAGGAGAAGGAGGAGGAGCACCCTAACCTGGCCCCTGTCCCTGGGCTCCCAGGAGGTAAGCAATGGGGATTTATAATGCTTGTTCTGGGGCCATATCCGCAAAGCTTCTGTGTGAAAAATTGAAATAAAATTATCCTTGTGAAATAAGAAGCACCTGTTGATTCTTTAACAGTTTAAAACCATCTAAGACAAAATGAATTTTAAACAAACTAGATACAAACTTAAGGAATTTTATGTTGTAAGAAATTTACTCAAATTTTTTTTGAGTAGCTGTAGATATGTGCCCAGGTCATTTAATGATCTTGATGTTTCTGTTATTCTCTGTGTTCATGCGCCTATAGTTATTCTTTACAAAAGGATTCATTATCGTAGACTCAGTTTCTTTTATAAATGTTTAAAAGTGAGTTTGAAACTCACAAGATCTGTTTATGGAATAACTTTTCGTCTGACTTGTAATATCACTTCAGAGTGTGGACATAATATAGTTTTGTCCCACAATACCGTAATGATATGAACTATGAATGGTTCACATGCCCATATGAACATAATTCATATAGATTTAACAAATTTTGACCCCTCCCTAATCCCCCCTCTCTCCCGGGGCCTGAAAAAAATCCTATGGAGACCACTGGAACCTAACTGTATTTCATATTGGGTTTACAATTATATTGACACACTTAAAAGTATATGTAACAAATTGTTACTTTCACTTGCAGCCTTACCCGTCCCTCCAAAGGAGATCTCCAGCAACTTCTTCAACCTCGGTGGTGCTGGCCCCATGCATCCCATGCAGATGAGGGGCCCCATGCCCCCTAGAGGCCCCCCTCACATGATGCCCATGTTCATGAGGGGACCCCCACCACCAGGTAAGATTTCACAGTTCTGTCTTAATTATACAATTTCATGTATATATCTGAAGTATGAATTAGAATCGTTTGACAAAAACATCTAAGCCTTGCATGCGTTTACAGTGTTCAACTCTTCTCTAGTTTGTTAAATATGTGAGAGACTGAGATATTGAAGTTTATGTTTGGATATTGCCTTCTTTTATAAAGATCCAAAATTGTAACACTGATAAGTATCAGATTATCATGAAAATAATATTTTATGTTAAGTTCAAAACTTTTACTGTACTTAACTTTTTCTTTATATTGGGCTTTCAGTCTTATGCCTGCAATACATGATATTGTTTATAACTTGTATAAAGGTGAAATATGTATGTATTTCAGGTGTACGTCTGCCTCCCCCACCTCCAGGGATGATGCCACTGAGGCCTCCTCCAGGGGTCATGCCCCGGGGTAATCTACCACAGATGCACTACCCCTCTCAGGACCCCAACAGAATGGGCGCAACCATGCAGGACCCCAACAGAATGGGCGCAACCATGCAGCAGAACAGATAGAACATTCTGACTTCGTAGAGTTGGGAATTGAAAAAAAAAGCAACTGCCTCTTGAACTGAACACTTCACTTCAGCTTCATTGTCATGTATTAGGATGCTGGAAATTGTAAATACAAGCCACCATGATACATGTTGGTGTTCGGTTATGCAGTCAAGCGCTGATAATGTCAGGTTCTACATGAAAACATTGTGCTCTCCTTGTAACAATGTATGTTAAGCACATTGAGCAACAGAACTGGTGCAAAGTTTTCATTTTATTTTGTATAATACATCATTAGTCTTCACATTATTGTCCACTTTAGAACTAATTGCACTATAAAATTCACGCTATTAGTTCTAATAGTTCATCATAAATTTGCCCAAAAATACACTTTGAGCTTGCCAGTTCAGTAGTTGAAGCACCAGGCATTGTATATGTCAGCTGTAATACCTGTAAAAAAGTTTGAAAGCCAAAAGTAGCTAATGCATAATTATTTCTCTCTTGTCCACTAGAGGTCGAGAAAACAATATAAATGTTACTTAGTGTACCACGTGCACATTTTGTATTCAGTGTGTGTTGATGACGTCTTTGTAATAATTATAATGTACACTATTCCATGTATAAAGTAAGCTTCATAAATGAATGTAGTATGCAAATAAATAAAGAAAACAGCTACAATGTTAAAACAGTCTTGGTATATATCAATGTGTGTATAATGCATTTCAGTTAGCGGTACACTTTTTTACATGTGTTGATCCATACAATAAATACATCTGGAAATAATGTTTTGTTGGTATGTTTACCTATTCAGGCGACTAACTGATGATTCGGTTGGCAATTGGGGCAAATTTCAACAAATAGTTTTTGGATATCCGAGATTGTATAGTGCTATAAGTATTGCAGGTACGTGTACGAGAATGTTGTAGCAAAATGTAAAAGAAGGACAATTGCAAGCAAAACGAAATTGAGTAACTTTAAAGTTATGTCCCTTCCGTGCGTTGCAACTCGTTTTTATGAAAGAAACATTTATATGTTTACATGCATAGACATTACGAGATGAAAGTAATATACTCACATTTAAAAGAATTGACATTAGAAAGATATCAAACTAATATATACATGTATAACGTGTATCTTGCGTACAAAACGATCACCCAGTTCTTCAGCTTGGATACGCACTTCATGTGGGTGATCTGTACACACATTGATAATCCCGCGTGTTCATCCACTCGAAAATCCAACAGATAAGGGAGTTGTTTACTGTTGGCCATGCAGTAAATGTATCCATGCTTCAACAAAATTCTACATTGCATTTGTAAATCTGATATTGGCTTTATGCACTGATTGCACTTCGTAATGATAATGTAACCAAACATTTAATGTGATCTGCGAGTTAAATTTAATCACCTGTGTTGGACTGTCGCAAACTTAAATGTATTGACAATATTGAATTTTAACTGGCTGCATTTGGTGTGTGTGGGGGGGGGGGGAATAAAGCATAATCCGTGCATTAAGTTTCTTACAATCCTGAATATAAAGATGTTTAGTGCGTACTTGTTAAACACTCGTGTCAGCATTGCATCAAGCACGGCTATTTCATGTAGCATACCGGTACATGTTGGGTATAGGAGGTGAGGCATATATTGTTTTGGTATTAAAATGCACATGTTGTATAAATCTCCCCACCTCACTTTCAGACAGGTGAGTTAAGTTTTGAAATTTTATAAATAACATGTCAAGAGTTGTAAATATGTTTGATAAAACAAAAAACTAGCTTCTTCGTTTATTAATACCCAAATTACTGAAACGATGTCTGTCGTTTGTGTGATGCATTGGAATTCTATCGCCCCTTAATTGAAATCCAATATTTAGAGGAAAATATGTATTTTTGTATATGTTCATGTCTATATTACATATATACAAGTACGAGTGGGACAAAAACTAGTCATAAATTAAAGTCCGGGGTTATATGCAGGGGCGGTTATAGGACGTCATCTTAAGAGTGGGTGTGAATTTTTCCACCTTTTAAAAATAACTTAACTGAGGCGGCAAAATACAGAAAATAAATGACTTGAAAACATAAAATGTGTAGTGTAAATTATGAATAGAGATAAGGCATATTAACATGGAATAAAGACGAATGAAGTTTTAAAGTTTCGTTTCAAATACATTAGGCTTTACTCCCATGGGTAGAGATATATTACAACATATACAATATACCGGTAGTTGAGGTGGTCAAAGGTGTACAGGTATTACAGATAATTGGTGTCCTAGTTACCTGTCAAAGGAATGTTAATAGTTTTGCACTGAGAAATCCCGTTATTGTGGTCAGTGCCGTGTTTCAAGTTTGATGGTCGTCTCGTAAATCTATATTAGTATCCAAAAATTGAACAAAAAGATTGGTACATCAAATGGAGAAAAAATAGGTAAATTATACACAAATTGGCGTGGTTTTTCCATGCAAATTTACTTATTGGTGGACAAAAACTTACCAAGTGATTTTTAGTTCGTAAGTTGTTGCATTTTTTTTTATATATTGTAAACTTCTAATAATGTTAAACATGTTTCATAGACGGCCCTTAACATGACTTGTCCATTTGATGACAGTTAATATTATGGTTAGAGTAAGTACACTTATTCATGGAAAGCATGAAACATGAGAAAATATATAAACACAGTGTTTTTAACAATAGAGTGGCATTTGTCTTTTATGACAAGACAACGATATTTTCATTTTCTATGTTATAATTTGATATTGTATCTACATACATATGGTCATATATGAATCATTTGGAATGTTTAGATGGGCGCGCGCTAGGTGCGATCCCAGTCTTTAGCCGTCACGTGTGTGATTTCTTACCCACTAAAAGTACGTAAGTCAACTATTCTATTTAAGCATGTCTGTACAATCGCGGGAATTGGAGAGTAATTGTTTGCGCTTGTAGACTGTCTTTGACATGGCGGATTAGTTTGCAATCCTGTATACAAGCGTGTTTACCCACGAAGCTTAATGATTTATAAATACTTATAATACTTAATTTTCCGTACAGTAATATAATATGGTGAATTTTGTAAGGAAATGTGTTGCGTGACGTACACTTACTTACAAATCTTTCCACACAAAGAAATAATTACTTTAGTTTATGTGTTCGAATAGCTTTCAGTAAAGCTGGTCACCCAACAAATCTTAATCGAGTCTATTTACACCAGTAGTATGGACTTGTGTTGCCGCATAATATCTTATTTAGTCTAATAATGTACTTGTGACGTTCTTTCAAATGGAACTTTATCCTAAATCCTGTATGTATAGGAAACTTGTCAGCTATTTTACTGAGACGAACATACAAACACGGTTTTGACCAGTTTTGCTTTTCAACATTACAAAGGGAGTATAGGACTTTCTCCCGCTTTTATTGACAAAACAAGATGCACATAAATTATACTATTCCATTTTTATAAACAGATAATGTTATAGTGTGAAAGAGGTATACAGACCATCATGATCCTTTATTTGAAGTCGTTGCAAAAGAAGGCATTTAGCAATTACATTATAATCGTCGTCAGTCCGTATTTCTCTTAAATTTTAAATTAATTTCGTGGGAAAACCGGGCTTAATGCATGTGCGTGAAGTGTCATCCCGGATCAGCCTGTGCAGTCCGCACAGGCTAATCCAGGACGGCACTTTCCGCCTACAGTGGATTTATGTTTAGAAGGGACTTCCTTAAAACAGAAAATACCATAAAAGCGGAAAGTGTAGTCCCGGATCAGCCTGTGCGGACTGCAAATGCATTAAGCCCGGTTTTCCCACGACACGCCTCCTTTGTATTTGCCGTACATGTCGAAAGATTATGACTCAACATTTAAGACGGGCTTTTTATCAGCCTACTATTCGGTATTTGAGATACCACATTTGAGACACTTGAAATCAAATGTTGGTCGATCCAACATTGTCACTACGTAAAACGTTTAATTTTAAATTACCGATCTATATCGATCTGAATACAGATGACAGATTTTAATCCGAATGTCAAGATTTATTGGCCAGCATTTTCTGATAACGTGCCACATTTCTGGCCGTGTTGTGGGGCTAAACCAATTTGAAACATACAGTTTAATGACAGACGCACAAATATGTATTTTGTGAACATTTTACTGCCAGTCTGCCCGCGCAATCAGCGTCAAATACCAGAGCCACTACTTAATCGCACAAGCAGTTTAAGCAGTTTGAAACTTAGTTACAATATCGGTACATGTGCTCCGTGTCTTCCATTCTTTAGAGGATCAAACTCTGGACCTTTCGGTCGCAACCCGTCAGGCGGTCAAAATATCCATTCTGTACAAAATTATACACCGGTACGTATGAATCGAAACCATGACCTTCCGATTGCAACCCGACAGGCGGTCAAAATATTCGTTCTTTAAATATACCGGTACATGTGGATCGAATCAATGTCAGACGTCGCCGTTTTTTTACATCTTGAATTGACGTCCGTATGTCTTACATCAACGTTTACAACCTGCATGTAGATGCTAGGTGTGCGCCACATGTAGCTTAAAAAAGCCAATTGCTATTGAGTTTACAAAAAATATTTGAAGATGAGGTATACTTTATTTTTTTCTCTCAAAAATAGTTCAAAATTATGGTATTCTTGCCAAAATGTATGGTATTCTTGACATTGATCCATTCGGCTACTAATTTTTATTTCTTAGTGCCAGTCTAATCTTGATACTTATAAATATGAAGAGCTGTCCCCAACAATATATCTAGACGCTTGAACAGAGAAATGTACAGCCCTATAACATTGTTAGCAGCCAGTCTGTAGTCATAGATTAATTAATAAGTGATTTCAGTTCAGTTTCGACAAAGGTGTAAATGACTGTCGTTTACAACAATTTCTGCTGTATGCTAAAATAAACTTCTTGGCGGGATCGATCAACATTGAGGCAATTATATTCAGAAGAAACCTATAAATATGAATAGCTATACGTTTCAATAGTTCAAACGAGTAAAACTTGCTTACAACTAAATTAGGCAGGAATTGAACTCGTCAGATTTGAACTTCTCACGTGTAACCGATTTTGAAAAGGAGTTGATATTCAATGAGAAAATGGCACGTTAGTTTTGCATATTTGATCAACTAATTGGACTAAGGACGAAAAATCATACATGCGTATAGTAAAACAACGTTATTTAGAAAATCGAACAATTTACTAATTTAAAGAAAAATAATGTGAACATGCAATAACAGTTTAGCTACAGTTACGTCTAATACATACACCACTCCAATAAGAATACGTTTGGTACAGTTTGCGACCGTATTTCATGATGTAAGTACTGTTTCCTATCTACAACAACAACATAACCATGCAGGTATAGCTATAGCGTACTTAAATATAACGAATATGTCAGAATTCATAAAATACTTTGGTGATACGTTTTACATGCAGTAAATATTAATGTAAAAGTTAAACATCTTAACGTATAGCGAATGCTTTCATCTGTAACGCTATAATTGCTTTGCCAATTAGATCTATATGTTCAATCATGGTTCCCACTGAAAGCAATGATGTCCGTTTACTAAAATCAATCAATACCACGTACAATATTAATAACATATTTCCACCATCGTGTACGAAGTTATAACCAACGGTATAATATGCACTCTCATTCTCATAAATATTGCAATCATCTATCATTGCCTGGACCAGCCGCGGAGGCTGCACGGAAGAGGTCAAGTAACATCGTGGTAAGACCATGAGTTGAAGACTTTCTATTAATCATTAATTAAACGATAGCAATCGAAAAGTTTAATAATAAACAAAAGTTACTGTATACTAACGATTAACGAGCGGAAACATGGATAATTATTCTTATTAACACGATCAATTCACATGTATGTGTACCGAAATGTATGTCCAGATGACGTGGTACTAGTATGTGTACCGAAATGCATGCCCTGATGACGTGGTATTTGTACCGAATGCATGTCCTGATGACGTGGTATGTGTGACGACGTGGTATGTGTGACGACATGTAATCCCCTGATGACGTGGTATGTGTGACGAAATGCATGTCATGATGACGTGGTATTTGTACCGAAATGTATGCCCTGATGACGTGGTATGTGTACCGAAATGCATGTCCTGATGACGTGGTATGTGTGACAAAATGTGTATGCCCTGATGACGTGGTATGTGTACCGAAATGTATGTCCTGATGACGTGGTATGTGTGACGAAATGTATGTCCTGATGATGTGGTATGTGTACCGAAATGCATGTCCTGATGACGTGGTATGTGTGACAAAATGTATGTCCTGATGACGTGGTATGTGTACCGAAATGTATGTCCTGATGACGTGGTATGTGTACCGAAATGTATGCCCTGATGACGTGGTATGTGTACCGAAATGCATGTCCTGATGACGTGGTATGTGTACCGAAATGTATGCCCTGATGACGTGGTATGTGTACCGAAATGCATGTCCTGATGACGTGGTATGTGTACCGAAATGCATGTCCTGATGACGTGGTATGTGTGACAAAATGTATGTCCTGATGACGTGGTATGTGTACCGAAATGTATGTCCTGATGACGTGGTATGTGTACCGAAATGTATGTCCTGATGACGTGGTATGTGTACCGAAATGTATGTCCTGATGACGTGGTATGTGTACCTAAATGTATGTCCTGATGACGTGGTATGTGTACCGAAATGTATGTCCTGATGACGTGGCATGTGTGACGAAATGCATGTCCTGATGACGTGGTATGTGTGACGAAATGCATGTCCTGATGACGTGGTATGTGTGACAAAATGTATGCCCTGATGACGTGGTATGTGTACCGAAATGAATGTCTTGATGATGTGGTATGTGTACCGAAATGTATGCCCTGATGACGTGGTATGTGTACCGAAATGTCTGTCCTGGTGACGTGGTATGTGTGACAAAATGTATGCCCTGATGACGTGGTATGTGTACCGAAATGTATGCCCTGATGACGAGGTATGTGTGACGAAATGTATGTCCTGATGATTTGGTATGCGTACCGAAATGTATGTCCTGATGACGTGGTATGTGTGACGAAATGAATGTCCTGATGGCGTGGTATGTGTACCGAAATGTATGCCCTGATGACGTGGTATGTGTACCGAAATGCATGTCCTGATGACGTGGTATGTGTGACAAAATGTGTATGCCCTGATGACGTGGTATGTGTACCGAAATGTATGTCCTGATGACGTGGTATGTGTGACGAAATGTATGTCCTGATGATGTGGTATGTGTACCGAAATGCATGTCCTGATGACGTGGTATGTGTGACAAAATGTATGTCCTGATGACGTGGTATGTGTACCGAAATGTATGTCCTGATGACGTGGTATGTGTACCGAAATGTATGCCCTGATGACGTGGTATGTGTGACGAAATGTATGTCCTGATGATTTGGTATGCGTACCGAAATGTATGTCCTGATGACGTGGTATGTGTGACGAAATGAATGTCCTGATGGCGTGGTATGTGTACCGAAATGTATGTCCTGATGACGTGGTATGTGTACCGAAATGCATGTCCTGATGGCGCGGTATGTGTGACGAAATGAATATCTTGATTACGTATTTTATGTGTACCGAAATGCATGTCCTGATGACGTGGTATGTGTACCGAAATGAATGTCTTGATGACGTGGTATGTGTGACGAAATGAATGTCTTGATGATGTGGTATGTGTACCGAAATGTATGTCCTGATGACGTGGTATGTGTACCGAAATGCATGTCCTGATGTCTTCATGACGTGGTATGTGTGACGAAATGCATGTCCTGATGACGTGGTATGTGTACCGAAATGCATGCCCTGATGACGTGGTATGTGTACGGAAATGTATGTCCTGGTGACGTGGTATTTGTGACGAAATGTATGCCCTGATGACGTGGTATGTGTGACGAAATGTATGTCCTAATGACGTGGTATGTGTGACAAAATGTATGCCCTGATGACGTGGTATTTGTACCTAATGCATGTCCTGATGACGTGGTATGTGTAACGAAAAACATGTCCTGATGACGTGGTATGTGTGACGAAATGTATGTCCTGATGACGTGGTATGTGTGACGAAATGCATGTCCTGATGACGTGGTATGTGTGACGAAATGCATGTCCTGATGACGTGGTATGTGTGACGAAATGTATGTCCTGATGACGTGGTATGTGTGACGACATGCATGTCCTGATGATGTGGTATGTGTACCGAAATGTATGTCTTAATGATGTAGTATGTGTACCGAAATGTATGTCCTTATGACGTGGTATGTGTGACGAAATGCATGTCCTTATGATGTGGTATGTGTGACGAAATGCATGTCCTGATGGCGTGGTATGTGTGACGAAATGTATGTCCTGATGACGTATTATGTGTGACGAAATGTATGTCCTGATGACGTGGTATGTGTACCGAAATGCATGTCCTGATGACGTGGTATGTGTGACGAAATGTATGCCCTGATGACGTGGTATGTGTACCGACATGTATGTCCTGATGACGTGGTTTGTGTGACGAAATGCATGTCCTGATGACGTGATATGTGTGACGAAATGCATGTTCTGATGACGACGTATATGTGACGAAATGCATGTCCGGATGACGACGCATGAGTCGAATTTGAATATAAACGTGTCCTGATGGTGAAGTATTGTACCAAAATACAGAGCCTGGTGACGATCAATGTGATGCATTCTTGCGCTGATTTCTAAGTACATACGTAATATATCGATCAGTTTAAAACAAAACGTTTACAACTATCTTATATATCCAGAAACATGTAACCATTAAAACAAAAACACCATTAAAGCAAAAACAGTCGTTCAAATAATCATTCCATAATGTCTGGCGATTATACACAAACTTATTGAGACAGTTAATACGTGTTTATAGGTGGAAAAAGTAAAAAAAGACGGACATTCAGATAGAGTCTACCTATAGAAATATACAACTGATATAGAACTCTATATGAATGTCCGTCTTTTTTTAACTTTTGCCACCGATAAACTCTCAACTGTATCAATAAGTTTTTGTATAATCGCAAAACATTATGGAATGATTATTCCACAAATTAAATGCATTAGCTGCAACTTTATAATACAGTTACACTTATTACAAAGCCGATGGTCAGTCGATAGACGTACTGGTCAATACATTGGTCAACATGGGACATTTCTATATAATATTATAACGTTACTTATTCGAAATCGATTGCACCCCGCTCTAATCCCCGACCTGTGAAGACCAGTACGCCAATGTTATTGCGACAACAGTCCAGGCCTGATTTCCGATCAATACAGCCCGCGCTAGCAGGCAATTCACTTACAGCGGGTAAACAATTCGCTAGCTCTTCTCTTAAGCGGATATTTAGTTGCATAAAAAGGTATGTACATTTGTTTTTATTATACAAATATATAATATTATACTTATTCGAAATCGATTGCACCCCGCTCTAATCCCCGCCCTGTGAAGACCACCAGTACACCAATGTCATTGCGACAACAGTCCAGGCCTGGTTTCCGATCAATACAGCCCGCGCTAGCAGGCAATTCACATACAGCGGGCAAACAATTCGCTAGCTCTTCTCTTAAGCGGATATTTAGTTGCATAAGAAGGTATGTACATTTGTATTTATTATACAAATACATTCCATGGCCACTCATTCGTTGAATAGATATGATCATCGAGTGTCTACAAAGGTTATTTATGCGTTTGAAAGTTTAGTGTGCTGTAATTCTGAAAAGATGGTGGCCTGTTTTGATAGCTGGCTATGTTTTTGGGCAAATATGTTATACGATTATAGGAATGCTGTGCGTTTTCTCTCACTCGTCTTGTTAACATAACGTTTATTACATTCCTTTAAATAATACAGGGTTGTTAATGTTTGGCTTTTCTTAACTTAACGTAGCCATGAAAAGCGTGAAATATGTATTTACAAGCAATTACTCTTAAACATACATCATTAATATTTGCCTTAGATACTTCAGACTGCGTTAACTTTACTTGCTAATTGTATTTACTACTCTTTCGTGTAAAATTGAAGTGTATGTATTGCATAAACACACTGTTACGCATGATCATTTTCTTAATTGTTTATAATAGTGCATTGAACAATGTGTTCGTGAATACTGCACATGATTTCGCGCGGATCAGGTTACATTCAATTACAACACGCAACTTGTCAAAGCCTAAAGTTCCATTCAAAGTGTTCCTACTGAGAATTGGATCAATATAATAAGCATTCGCTAATATTCATTTTAAAATGACATTAGCATAAATTATATGCAAGTTTTGACGGGTGATCGCAAACATGGCGAAGTAATGGAAAAAATGATGATTAAAGGGCTTGTCATGAAATGAATTTCGAAATTGGTTTATACGAGTTCGTTTATGGTTGGAAGATCCAGTGCCTTTAATGAATGGTTTAAAACGATTGAACATCGATGGCGTTCTTTTATGATATGTTGCTTGAATAGATGTAGGTAAATACAAGTTTTATGAGAAAGCTGAACCTAACTATGCATAAAATAGGCTGTAGTTAACACGGTGAACACACGTGCACGTCGTTTTCAGTAGAATAACACTCCAGCATGGTTGCTGATGATAGTGAGATGTAAACATGTATACATACACATTTGCTGTGCGAACCTCGTCTGAATGCTTCTGTATACTTGACATATATTTTATTATGTTGCTCGTGACTCAGCATGGGCGGATATCTATCGACCGTCTTCTACACATAACCTACTGGCAAAGTTCACCAATCTGTATTAGCGCGAGAACTGGCTGCCAGTATTTTTGTTTCATAGATATTGGATGGTACTAAGTAACATCGAGGTGAATATCAAAATCGCAATCTCTGATTATTTGGGTCTTATAGAACAGGCGTACTATGGAGGCTTAGTGTAAAATGCAATCGGTTACTCTTCAAGATGCATGTTTCCAAAAACCAATTGCAGCTTGTGATATGGGTGTTGTAAACAAAAGTAAACATGTACATGTAGTATGAAGTGTTAAGAAATACCATTGTAACAAATATAAAGAGCAAAATTTATGTTCTGCAACTTGTATAGTACTTGACTGTAAGGCCAAAAACAAATTCTGGTTTCCGCCTACATCTCAACAAAAATATAGCGGGGGAGGTAAAAAAAACAATTCTTCGCGGCAATTCACCACACAGTTTATGTTTTTGGACTGCATTAAAACGCCTAAACGCCTCCAAAGAAACTGTACATTATAGTATGTCATTACCAAGAGCGTCTGTATCACGCACACTAATTCGAAATGTTTGCTAATTACCGAAAAGCCGCATATTAGCGAAAATGGCTCTTTTACCAAAAGACAAAAAGAAATTAATGATCGATAGGCAAAAATAATTTAGGGTCGGCGGAAAAAAAAGGGGGTGGGGGGGGGGGTCGGTGAGCGGAAACCAACTACTAAGAAGCTATTGACATTCACCAACATAGCGTTTCTCATCTATCAGCACACATTTAACGCTTCACCGTCTGGCGACAGAGGCGACTTTAATTATTAAACTAAATTGATCTTACGGAGCATTCCGGAGATAGTCAATGTATCACGAGTGTAGTATACTGTGAAAATTCAGTAAATGATATCGAATTACACCGCCGTTGTCGACTATATTCCCCGCAGGTACGATGGCTGGTGGTGGTGATGATCTGGTGAAGAAGTTCGAGGAGTTCTGCACCCTGGCGGGCTCCAAGGACAAGACGCAGATGACCGCCAAGGCGAGCGGCAAACTCGCGGCAGACTGCTTTGAGAAGGGCTACAAGAAGTACGACGTCAAGGCCATCTGTGACGCCAGCGTGTTTCCAGCCATCAAAGAAAAGGGAAAGCCGTATGTATAAAATGTGTATACATGTAAATGACATTATCTTGTAAATGTATACTCATACGGTCTCTGTTTGATCATACGCACATCATGTACGGTGAAGTAAGTGTAATACGTTATGAAATCGTGAAAGCATTATATAGAGGCTCACATGCATGCAGGTTATAAATAAAAGGTGAGACACAAACGCCAGGAAATGAAAGTTGTGGAATGAATTGTGCGATGTGCCCAAGCAACTTTTCGCCTTGATTATTTACATTATGTACGTTTTACCTCGTTACCCTGAAACTAGCACAAGTCCCGAGTACCATCCAATATTCCGCATATTTCAGACACATGGTGGTTAACGAGGCCAACGTGGATAAGTACATCGCGAAGACGGCTCACGAAATCGCCAAGAAGAAGACCAAGAACACGAAGATCGCGGAGAATGACCCGGAAGTAGAAACCATCAAGGCTGACCTCACCCAGTGCGTCGTGGCCGGTGGACCCCATGTCAAGGTCGTGGTAAGTACACGTAGTGTATGGGTATCGATTAGTGTTAATTTGGGGCTTTCTTACATGAATTATGCATGTGTCACAAAATATAATATAATATTACCTCCGCCAAGGATATTATGGTTTTGCTAATCATTAGATCTTAGTGGTGATCCAGATCCGTTTATACCAATATAGCAATTTGGTTAGTCATAGTAGTGTGTTACGTTATTTGTTTTCCAAAATATACAGACTGTCTATAAGTATTGCATTTGATAAATTAAATTTGGAGTTAAGATATTCCTTATCAAGGTTTTTTGAGAATCGTGTTTGGACATTGACTAACATCAGGGGTGTAATTATTCATCATATCAACTGCTTTCCTCCTTTTGAATTACCAATTGTATATACAACGTTATTTAATAGTGTCTAGCTTTCTTTAGAAATAATGAGTTTGGGGTGAAACCTGTGAAGGGTGGGGTAGTTTCCCCCAACGACACGTTGTTAAATCACGCCCCTGTAATACGGTTGAGTTAGTACATGTATACGAGATTTTTACTCTGTGCTCTTGAATGTTATAATGAACCAGAATAACTGAATATCAGTGAAATTTCAACCAGAAGCGTTAATCTAATAGATATACGCAATAGCGGCATGTTTGACTGAATACAAATCTGTTCCAAGAAAACGTCTGCGACGGGAGGTGTGGACCATTTGACGGACGCCTCCCACTACACGGGCTCCCACAAGGAGCGCTTTGACGCTTCCGGTAAGGGCAAGGGGATCGAGGGGCGCGTGGAGAGGGTCGAAGACTCTGGCTACGTGGGCAACTACAAGGGGCAGGGCACGTTCGACAAGAAATAGGGGTCACGGCGGTGTGGGATCAATAAAATAATGTGACGAATGTGTGAATATTGTATTGTTTATATACATATATATTTTATGTACATGTGAAAACTATATCAGTTTTAGTTTCTGTTATATAATCTTTTATCTAAAACAAAGTTAGTAATCATTATAGTGATATACGAAATTTAAATTGTGCGTTTAACAGATCACGACGGTATTCGCAACTAAAACAAACAGTCATCATTGTCAATTAACTGTGACTAATTATTGGTATTACATTGTTATGATAATAAAACATGCATGTTCCAACTAAATATTGGGTTAAAAGTAGGTCAATCGATCCTTTTTTAATTCGGAGAGAACTCGATTTATGTGTTTGCCTCATTCTTGCTAGATGTCAAAGATGTCGACTTGGTCATAAATTACATATACGGTTATCCTATTGTATTCTGTATGTATATTTTTGAGGTTCGATGTTTATTTTGTACTGTATTTTTACCTGTTATTATTTTTTGTGTATTAAAGTCTCATTTTAGAACTGTGATATTATTGTGTACATTAAGTATCACCCCAGACAAGTTTGCATTAATCATATTTATATTGTTTCTTTTTTCTGTTCAAGACAGGAAAGTAATTTTCTTCAGGAATGAATGTGCCTTTAAATGTGACCTAAAAGGGTTCGGGGTATTCGAATACTATAATAATGTAACCATTAGATTGGTATTGAAACTGCATGTTCCTATGTAACTCAATATATAGTTGCAATATTAAAAGGTATATAATAGTGTATCGTATTTTGTCATTGTAACCTATATCTACATGAAAAACTGCACCTTAAATTCTGCAAAGCTGTTCTTGGTGTAAGGAAATCAACTTCAAATGTAGGCATTTACGGCGAACTTGGTAGACACCCGTTATATATTAACAGATATGTACGCATAGTAAAATATTGGTTTAAAATAACTAAAAGTGAAAACATTATAGTACGATCCATACTGGAAGAAGGTTTGGCTGACTTAAAGGATAATAAATGTAACTGGTTCGGAAAGGTCAGGGACTTACTATGTAAATACGGATTTAATTATGTGTGGCCAAATAACTCACAAATAAATGAGGCAACTTTTATGTCCTTGTTTAAACAAAGAGTTATCGACGAATTCCTACAAGAGTGGAAACGAGATATTGAAGATAATAGGGTACTTATTGTATACAAAGCATTAAAAAAAACCTTCTCTTTTGAATCATATCTCGAGACGATTTTGTCAAGAAATCTAAGAATAGCGATAACGAAACTACGCATCTGTGCACATAACCTTAGAATTCAGACGGGTAGGTATGATAGAATGGAAAGAAATATGCGACTCTGCCAATTATGTGACAGCAACGAAGTGGAAGACGAATTCCACTTTCTGTTGAAATGCCCCAATTTTGCCATAATCAGAGGAAAATACATTAAAACTTATTATAGAGTCAGACCTAGCATGTTTAAACTCATACAGTTATTATCCACAAAAAGTAAAAGTGAAATGTTCAAGTTAGGCAAGTTCATAGCAGAGGCACTAACTATTCGCCAAGTTTACACTCAAAGAAATGTATAACTGTGTTATATATGTAACGGTGGAGATATATGTATAACTGTAGACTGAATTCATTATGATACATTATGCCATAAAGTGATAGGCTTCTACTAAGTCCTTCTGGGTACTACTAATATTTTACTACGATTCAAATTGTAATATTTTCTGTTTTGAAAAAAAAAAAAAAAAAAAAAAAAAAAAAAAAAGATATTGATTTATTTTATTGATCATGTTGTGTAACTATTGTATGCTGATAGAGTTGTTGCATTAACATCAAGTATAAATAAAATTCGGTATTCTGTGTATTACTAAAAATTTTATTATGATTCAATTTGCACTACCTTTTGTTCTTAAAAAGATATTGATTTATTTTATGGATCATGTTGTGTAACCATTGTATGTTGATGGAGTTGTTGCATTAACATTAAGTAATACATAAAATTCGGTATTCTGTGTACTACTCACATTTGACGGTGACTCAAATGGTATTATTTTTTATTCTTTACATAGATATTGATTTATTTTATGGATACAACGACATATTAAAGCAGTTACATATATAGCCAGATACTCTGTTATCATGTTTGTCTAAAATATCTGTATAGTTCATCCATTACCAATTTATTATTTATCTGTAAGAAAAACAACGACTTACTATATTCATGTATTTTGTATTATCATTTTGTTTAACACTAGAAACTGTAAAGTTTATGTGTAATAAAATCCTGTTCTGTTCTGTTCTGTTCATGAAAATAAGCCACACAATGAAAGGAAATACAGGAATATTTCGCAAGAGTTCCACATGGCCACGAACCGTTAAGGGCGGGTCACTTCACACATTGTCTAACTTGGCTGCATGGATTAAGGCGGTCTAACATGCGCACGGCATAATTACTTAATTAGTCCTCTTGTAATTTAAGATTGGACTATTTATAAGATCGCACTATTTCTAGAAAGAAATATACGTGTAAAGCGATAATATAGAGATGAAAAGTGAATAAGGTAAGTTTATTTGAATATTTAGTATAACATGTACAATATGTATATATCGTTATGTATGTGAATAATTCAATTCATGTAAGCTCTTACGTGAAAAGTGGTATATTTTACAACAATTACAAAATCAAATATTTTATAGCGTCATACACATATATGATATTACAGTCACATTAAAATTTCGTGCCAGTCATTCGGAAGTATTATTTGATGACATGTTTCTCACGGAATCGTACATACGCTCTAACGCAGTAAATGCAACTTGAGGGAACACCCAAAGCCAACATTACTGCAGAATTCCTATAAATCAAGGAGTGCTCTTTTATTGAGTATGAATTAAACCATGTATAATTTGATGAAACAATAACAACTCATTTAAGACAGACATTAAACTTCGAATGCATACATGGGTTTGATTTGATGTTTAATCATTATTATTTTTATGATACATTGCAAAATTCGTGGCATTCGTACGTTCATGCCTTCAAGGCGAGTGCCATGTTTTCAGTCTCCACGACCAAATGAACAAAGATGGCCGACGAGAAGGTTTGCAAGCAGTTCATGAAGACCTGTGCGCTCTCCGGAAGTGACGACCCGACGGTGATGACGCGCCACTGCAGCCGGAACATCCGGCGCTTCTTCTGGGACGAGGTACCGGACCTGGAGCACGTGAATCTCAGACACTGCGAGGAGAAAGTCTTCAAGGAGGTTATGAACAAGAAAAAACAGTACGATACCAAGACTAGTCTCGATTTTTTGGTATTGGGGCGGGGAGGGGGGGGGGGGGGGGGCGGGGGGCGATCCGGCGACGTCAACATAATATACTAGTATGCGATAATTTCCTTCAACTAACAGGTTTAGTTTTTCAGGTAATAATTAAACTGGTCACGTATAGTAAAAGTTTAAACAGCTACAGTACGCACACAAAAGTTGTTGGGAATCGTCACGGGAAAGTAAACCCAAGACAATCCTCTATACAACATTTTTGTAAAGATATATTTTTTAGATTTAAACATGACGTGAAATTTGTGCACAACTGTTTTGCCGCCTCTGAATCTGTAATTATAGGATACAAACGTACGATTTCGAATTTTGCTTTTTAATCTCATGATATATTTTCCAAAGGACACTGCGAGTGGATCCCGCGCACGTGGACGCCTATATTACCGGAATAGCGCACGAGATCACGAGGATCAAGCGAGGTGACCCGAAGCTGCCACGTGACGACCCACGTGTTACGGTTACCAAGGAGCTGCTGGAAAACATCGTGCGCAGCACCAAGGTCATGATGACCGGAACGGTAAGAATATAATCTGCGTATAAGTCGTTTACCGACGGACTATTACCGTGGTAAGAAAACTTCTCTTTCTTTGAAAATTGCTAATTCGGTCATAGGAAATGATTTACAGTAAACCGGTAAACTACGCCCGAAGGGTTTTTATTGAGTTCTTAAAGTACCACCGTATGACTGCTGTTTAACATATGTGTTTAAAATAACTGAAATTAAACAAAAAATGAGTCATATAATGAATTAGTTGTAAACCAGATACATCTGTTACCGTATACATGGTACCCTCATCACCCTCCTCGACTGAATCCCATTATTTTCAGATCGAGAAGCCGAACGACGGCCGGGGACCGGCGGGCCCGCTGACAGTCGGAGCCGACGACGTCATCGTGGTTCCACAGAACCGTACCAAGGAGAACGTCAAGTACCAGTTCCGGAAACCGGAGTTGCCCAAGGCGATGCGCCACGTGTACGATCTACGGCACGGGAAACCTATAGTTATAGCTAAACGAGACTACGGGAACTTGTCGTAAAGGGAACAATGACAAAACCTATTTACGAAAGCTTAATAAAGCGCGTTAGATCAAATTGCATTGGAAATTACGTCGTTGTTGGCTGTTGATGTTTTATAGCCTTTTTTACAACACGTCATAATCCGACATGTTAATTACATGTACATGTATACGAAACACGAAACTGTAAACTCGCCGTTTGTGTTGTACACAGTCTTCTCATTTGCATTTAATTCACAACATTTGCTCATGCTGTCTATTTCAACTGTTGTACATTATTTTATATGTTGTTTTTTTTTAAGTTTTGTGTGTGTGTAGAGAACCTGTATACAGAGAAGCCGGTCAACAACGACACCCAGTACGGCCTTCCGACTGTACTTTATGCATGCTATGTTGAAAGAAATAAAAGAATTAACGGATATATAAATTACTTGCTTATTGCCAGGTTATTGGTTCGTTACCTACGTAAAACTTTCACATGGGATAAAATATCGCATAACGTAACAAGTTAACTTAGCTCATTTGTTAGAAGGCATTGTGCTTTTAAAAATCAGTCATCAATTTAGATACTGATATGTTTGTTTCCGGAGTTTTTGGCGACTTCGATAATGAACATATAAACACTCCATGTAAAATGATTGAACTCGCCACATCCTGATCACAAAACCGGTCGTCATATGCATCTTCACCGCTACGTAACGGCTCTTGGTCAGAGGCAGTGCTGACAAATAGGGACTGAGAATTGTGTAACTTAATATATTTGCTTAGGGCTGTGCGGTTATAAAATAGTAAGACGCCGGGTATAACTTATATGTTCAAACCGCTGACGACTGTATCGAATGTTGAGAGAGAAATGTATGCTAATTGGGAGTTGAACGACGTTCATGAAGACATTAGGCCTACCTTCGCGTGCATTCATGTTAAATGCTTGTCTACAAACCGTTTTAAATGAAAACTCGTAAATAAAGCCATGTATATTAACATGTTATACAAGAACAGGCATGTACAGATATGGAGTTATGAAAGCATAATGATCTGACAGGTGATTGGAGAAAAAGTACATCAAAAGGTTCGACCTGATAACAATTTGAACATTTCTCATGCTGTATAGACTCACTCAGGACGTACCTTCGCCAACCTTGGTAGCGTTGGAACACTACTTACCCAAGTTCTTCAATGTCTTATTCATATATTTACCGAATTTATAAACGGGTAAACATTCGCTAAGCCTCTTCTTTATACCCCTCTACTTTGCAGACGAGAGCGCGTTCAAAAACCGCAATCGTTTGTTTTACCCATGTGACAGTTATTGATAGCAACCGCGTTGTTTACCTAGGTTACCCTACGCTCTTCTCCTGAGTATTGAAACGGATATAGATTTTACTGAATATTGAATTCGAAACCTATTGGGTCTGAAATAGCATTTGCGCACAGAGATTTCACAGGTAAGGTTCGATTTCGAGAAAGGCTATTAGCAAATTGTCATTTAAATGAGATTTCTCCGTTATTGAAGGATATTTTGGACTACAGTGAAAAGTGTATGTTGTGGCAAAATTACTTTCGCTTTAGCACACCAACAATGAATTCCCTCCAAGTGAACTAATGGGATAACTATTAATGTAAACGGTGAAAGTAAATGCTACGAAAGTGAAAGCAAGATAGTAATAAATGTACCATTTGAAAATAAAGAAAGGCATTCATTGTTATTTTTGCTAAATTTAATAGGGATAATCAAACGCCAACTAAAAATATTTGCCCAACCACTTTTGTTTAGTTTTGTTTACTTCTACAATACAATAAAGTAGTCGATGCAGAACCAACAAAGCGGCTAGGACTGGATTTTCGACATGCGTCAAAACAGTATTGGCAAATATTTTATCGATTCCTCTTGTAATTTCTGTGACAGGATTGTATTGGTTTAGTGTACGCAGTGAAAAACCAACGAAATTATATTTAACGTTGAAGAAGGAGCATTTTAAAGTATATTATATGCATTGTTGATACTATATCTGGAATATTTTGTTTAGCTATATATTTCTGTGTAATCACTTACATCATTGATCGTTCGCAATGCAACTGTTACACATTTGCAAACCATTATCAATATCAGAATGCATATACGCAGAACTGGTCTGAATGATTCAACACAATTACCATAAGAAAATTCTTACAGGTCTAGTTTTGAGGACTATATCATGTTTTTAGGAATCGCATTTAGCAATTGAAGGAGCATTTTCTCGTCTTATTGAAAGTGTCTGATACATTTTAGGAAACAGCATCTATAGCAGAAAACACGTAAAATTGGACTTAAATGTGATTATATTGGAATTTGTATCACAATTTGTACACGAGAATTGCGATAACTCTACACAAATAGTTTTTATTACGTAAATGAACGTATATAAATGTGTGGATGTGTTGTAGGTTCCCAGGTTAACCACATGTGCAATGTGTGGATGTGTTGTAGGTTCCCAGGTTAACCACATGTGCAATGTGTGGATGTGTTGTAGGTTCCCAGGTTAACCACATGTGCAATGTGTGGATGTGTTGTAGGTTCCCAGGTTAACCACATGTGCAATGTGCGGATGTGTTGTAGGTTCCCAGGTTAACCACATGTGCAATGTGTGGATGTGTTGTAGGTTCCCCGGTAAAATAGAGTGTGCAATGTGCAGATGTAGGCTCCCCAGTACAAAACATTTGTAATGTGCAGATGTGATGTAGGTTTCCCGGTACGGTTTGTGTGTAATGTGCAGATGTGCCGTATGTTCCCCGGTACAAAACATGTGTAATGTGCGGATGTTTTGTTGATTTCCCGGTAATTCGTGGATATTTTGTAGGTTCCCCGGTACAGTACGTGTAAAATGTGTGGATGTGTTTTAGGTCCCCCGGTACAGTGCGTGTGTAAATGTGCGAATGTGTAGTAAGTTCCCTGGTATATCACACGTGTAATGTGCGGATTTCTTGCAGGTTCCCCGGTAAAACATGGCATCAGGCGGCGTTGACGATGATCTGGTGAAGAAGTTCGAGGAGTTCTGCATCCTGGCGGGCTCCAAGGACAAGACGCAGATGACACCCAAGGCCAACGGCAAACTCGTGGCCGACTGCCTTGACAAAAACTTCAAGAAGTATGACGTCAAGGCCATCTGCGACGCCAGCGTGTTCCCGGCATGCAAGGAGAAAGGAAAACCGTGAGTAGATCTGTTTAAATAAGCAAAATGTTGGCATATTATTTCCAGACCAGATCACGTCACAAAAACCGCTCTGGCTTCATACTACAAAGACCTCAATGAATCTTGATCGTTATGTGTTAGTGCTTTCCATCAGTATATTCGAGGCTACTACTGATCTTATCTTTGATGTCGTGGGCACTATGGACGCCAACATTAGACAAGATTTTTGTTATTTCTTGGTCCTCGGACATTTTTGGAAAGTGTCCGGTTGGAGGAGGGAAAAACAAACAAACAACAACACAGAATTGAGTAAATTAATGACTAGAATTTCACAAATGGAAATGGGCATTGATATTAAAATCATAATGCATTATTACTTACTAAAATCATATTACACAACATTAACTTAATCACTTCATGATAACCATGACATGAATATTTTTTTGCATTCCGTGTAACAGGTTGAAACCATTTCACAAGGTCATTTTTATGATACCGGTTACATTTTACAATTATTTTTTTTTGGTTTGCTGTTAGCAAAAAAATCGGGTCGGCGGATCCGAGAACCAAGAAATAAAAAAACTCGCCTTAACTTTTACGTACAGTCTAAACTGAATAAATGTTCAAAGTTTCCGTTAGTTGATATGTCGCAGAAACGAATCAGCCGTGTACAATACCTTGCATTTCTGATTTTAAGTTCTACTGGCCAGTTTTTCTTTGCAGAAACATGGTGGTTAACAAGGCCAACGTGGACAAGTACATCACCAAGACGGCGCACGAGATCGCCAAAAAGAAGACCAAGAATATGAAAATAGCCGAGGATGACGCCGAGGTGAAGACATTGAAAGCTGAAATCGTGCAGGCAATCAAATCATCCGGACCAAATGTGAAAGTTGTGGTAAGTAACTAGCATTTGTTGTACGATTTGGCTAAAATAAGTTACTTGTGAAAGTTGTTGTAAATGACTAACGTCAATAAGACGAATTGGCTTGGTTGTTATTTAATGTTCTGGGGTAAGGCCGTAACCTGAACGATGTTCAGGCATACTAACTATAATCCAGAGGGTGAAGTGTGTATTTTGAGAGAATGTATCGATCATTAACAGATAACCTATAAGTCAACAAACCAAAGTGCAATAACGATAAATCACGTCTTCTTGAGATACTTGTAAACGGCCTTATCAGGTCCATGAATAAAAAGCAAAATCAATAACGTTTGGCATGTAAACATTGTCGTTACTACTGTCTTTATTGCTGTTTTTATTTTCACGCCTTCAGAAAACCTCTGCAACTGGTGGCGTCGATAAAATGACGGACGCCTCGCAGTACACCGGTGCCCATAAGGAACGCTTCGACGTTTCCGGTAAAGGAAAGGGAGCGGACGGGCGGACCGATAAGGCGGAGAACACCGGATACGTCGGTCAGTACAAAGGGTCAGGATCCTTCGGCAAGAAATGAACGCCGGGGATGAGTTGACAAGAGGGCGTGGCTTCTTATGTTTCCATAGCTACGTGTTGACTGCACTTGACTGAGATGGAACTGCTGAAATGGCTTTAGGGATTTTGTTTCTCACGTGGAAAACAGAGAACTAGTTTAGAATGTCAATTATATCAATGTTCACGTTCGTTTTTGTTTTAGAAATACTACAATCTCAATTTGTGACAATTTGCTTTTTTATTTCTATCATGCAAATAAATTCGCGATTTCGACGGCAATAATACAATCATAAAATAAAATAGTTTTGTTACTCGCCCGGGCAGCCAAATACCTATAGCATACGCATGCATTAAGTAGGGTTGTCTGTCTACTGATGTTAATTAAAATCTATTCTCCTACAGACATTGGCCATAGACTTGGCATAAGAGTTTCATCGGCAGCATATTTTTTAGCGATATTTTGTAACGATATTTATTGTGTGTATGTAAATAAAACCAAATAAAGTTTATATAAATTGTTCTACTGACTTGTATAAGGGGTGTAACTCTTACAAAATGAACATTTCAGAAAGCTTCTACTTCCCAATAACATACAACAATCAAGCACACAATGACATTATAGTAACGGTAATATATTGTGTTTAATAAACAAGTTTCTCAAGATTTGACAAAGAAGAAACTAAACTTTTTAAATACTATTTTATTTTTTCGATTAAATTAAAACATATACAATTACTCATTAAAATGCACGATATTTTTGGATATAATGATCTGATTTATGTAATACACAAAATGAAATTATGGCAAACAAAACATTACTATGATAAATATTATATGGGCATAAAATTGTCAATCCATATCCAAGAAATTGACTTGAATGGTTGATAGGTTACCGTTCGGGGAAATCAGTTGTCTGTATTGCCCAGCTTGTCCCAGAGTACATGTATGTACGGGCAAGTGAAAGTCTGTGAGAATTTACTATATAATAACTTGGCTACCTTTTGTCAACGATTCATTTTAGTACAAGTATTTAACATTAAGTTTCACCACATACAAAATGCACATCAAGATGTTGATCATACAGCCACAAAATAATAATGTATTTCAATACATCAACCCAAATAGTGTATGTAGTAAGTCTCAGTAAGTAGATAGCAGTAAACATTTGGCCCGAGACTGGAATGTTTACAGGATCTTGACTGTAATACAGGTGGTCCTTGATACCCTGACTGATTACACACTATTGTGTTCATTAAACACTGCATCTACAAAGCACCCAGCTCAAAACACACACATAATAGCTTGCTTAAAGAAGCATAACATACAGTTTTGATTAAAATCAACACAATATGCTACAGTGTTACGCCATGTGTACAAAACACTCAACAATCAATGACACAAATTGTTTTTAAAACAATTGACACTTAACTGTAATTCATTCAGTAATAAAACATATATTTCCTTTTTAACAAAATACTATTTACAGATATATACCGGGTACACAATTAAAAAAAGCAGTATCTTGATGAAATTAAATAATGTTGCAAAACTTAAAAATGATAGGAGAGTATCAACATTAAGAAGTGACCTATATACTGGTATATTAATTAATTCAACAAGGCAAAATGTCAAATAGTTCAACAATGATATTACAGGTTATGCATTCAGAGAGCACTAAATTTTTTGCCACTGATTCAGCTTTCCCATTAATTTAAATTATATAAGTTTTAATGTGAATATTTGGATACCTGAACTGGCTTGCATTGAAATACCTAATGGTGTTTCCTACAAAAGTTTAAATATTTCCTCTCATTATTGTAAATGAAACCCAATAATAATTATCTGTTTGAAAAATCTTATTCTTAGAAAAGCTCAAAGGCTTTTTCA
Organism: Congeria kusceri; assembly: GCA_027627225.1. Classification (NCBI taxonomy): domain Eukaryota; kingdom Metazoa; phylum Mollusca; class Bivalvia; order Myida; family Dreissenidae; genus Congeria; species Congeria kusceri. Next base: position 36,020,644 of record CM051031.1, on the reverse strand, counting down.
TGGAGTATGATAATCTACAACAATAACATTTGACAATGCCTTCATGAAAGTATCAGTCAAATCTTGAAATATGGTTGGCAATTTCCCCCTGACTAAGAAAATTTACCCATCTGAGGATTGGGGGTACCTTTCCTAGCGCCTTGGCTTTAAATACAATTATTATGTTATATTTTCCTTTAAAGACCAATTAGTGCACTAGCACTTGCATTTGTTGGAACGTTAAACTGCGTAAAAATGTCAAAACATAGTTGAGGAAACACAAATAATTTGTCTCTCATGAACAAAACACATTACTGGTATATGATACACTGACTTAGATTGTGCCCCAAAACAACAGATGTTCATTATTGAAAAAATATATGCTACAGAGCAATAATATATATGCTGCAGAGCAAGAAACAATAAAGTTAACAAATATTTGCAGCTATCGGAGATATCTGCCAATCTTATCAGATGATGGCTTATGTATCTGCCAATTAGGTAGACCATGGTAAGCACAAAGCACCAACAATTATTTCTCAGAAATTTTCACTTAAGTGTGAAAATGTAAATACTGTGTATTAAATTTTGTTCACTAAATAAACACAACTGCATGCTTCTGATATTCATAAAAAAAACCAGTCATGGACTTTGAAAGATTTAAGATTAAGAATAAAATTAAACCTGCTTTGTGAACATCAACATTCAAAGCCTTTGTACTAGGATGCCACACCCGGGTGGTTCAGAAGTCCCTGTCGATCTGTATAAGCCTCTTGATGATATGATCCAGGGCGCTGACCGTGGGCGAAGAGCTGTAGTGCTGTAGGAAATCTTTGCCCTCCTCCAGGGACGCTGCCAGGTTCGGGTCCAACGGTATACAGCCTTGAAATAATTTATGATATGCTATGGAAATGATAACCACGCTTCATACGTCAAACTCATTGACAGTGTATGAATGTTTTTACAAGATATGCCCATCCAATAATTTAGTCGTAGCTTTCTGAATGGCTAATCACATCGTAAATCAAATCTCATTACGAGGTCAATGAAGATGATCGCTTATTTTTAAAGATTATTTTCGTATGACTACATAGTACAGTGCATGGTATACATTTCCATTAATAATGCTTATGAAGAAAAAATATATCAATATTTTTTTAGAATAAACAAGGCAGTCCAAAGGACAGATATATCCCCCGCCGTGATCCTTCATTAGATTTTAAAGGTGACTTTGAAGTATCACACTGACCTTAATCTAGCACAGTTGGACCAGATATGAAAGTACAGTTTCAGAAATTTAGATATGGAGCTGACACAAAAATGGAGGCTCAAACATTTGACCTTTAAGTGTGTCCTTGACCTTGAGGTGGCAAGACTGCTCCATGCCTTCTGCACATCGCCTCAATGTCATAAACATTTGAGCCAAGTTTTATGAAAATCTTTCAAAGGGCATAGGAGATATGGAGCAGACACAAAAACGGAGGCTCAAACATTTGACCTTCAAGTGTGACCTTGACCTTGAGGTGGCGTGGCTGCCTCATGCCTTCTGCACATTGCCCCAATGTGATAAACATTTGAGGCAAGTTTCATGAAACTCTTTTAAAGGGCACAGGAGATATAGAACAGACATAAAAATACAGGCTCAAACATTCAACCTTCAAGTGTGACCTTGACCTTGAGTTGGCGTGACTGGCTTATGCCTTCTGCACATGGTCTCAATGAGCAAAACATTTGAGCCAAGTTTCATAAAAATCCTTCAAAGGGTATAGGGGATATGGAGCTGACACGAAAAACGGACACGAAAATTGAGGCTCACAAATTTAACCTTCAAGTGTGACCTTGACCTCGAGCTGGCGTGAAAGGCCCATGCCTTCTGCACATCATCACAATGGCCTAAACATTTGAGCCAAGTTTCATGAAAATCCTTCAAAAGGCATAAGAGATATGGAGCGGACACGAAATGGAGGCTAGAAGATTTGACCTTCAAGTGTGACCTTGATCTTGAGCCGGCATGACTGACTCATGCCTTCTGCACATCGTCTCAATGACCTAAACCTTTGAGCCAAGTTTCATGAAAATCCTTCAAAAGGCATAGGAGGCTCGAATATTTGACCTACAAGTGTGACCTTGAGCCGGCGTGACTGACTCATGCCTTCTGCACATCGTCTCAATGACCTAAACATTTGAGCCAAGTTTCATGAAAATCCTTTAAGGGTATAGGAGATATGGAGCGGACACGAAATGGAGGCTCGAATATTTGACCTTCAAGTGTGACCTTGACCTTGAGCCGGCGTGACTGACTCATGCCTTATGCACATCGTCTCAATGACCTTAACATATGAGCCAAGTTTTATGAAAATCCTTCAAAGGGTATAGGAGATATGGAGCGGACACGAAAATGCTACGGACAGACGGACGGACGAAGGGCATTCCTATAACCCCCCTCCCGCTTCACGGCGGGGGATTAAAAAGTGAAATGTTTCATTTACTAAGTAATCCAAGTATAAACTCTTGTCATCTGCTGAAGTACAAACATTTAGAAAGTGTATGTTTTTAAGCCTTAAACACATTAGAACAAACTGTAAATGAATTGCTCCACAAGATACCAGGTAGGTGGATAATATAACATTTTCGAGATATCAACAACCAACATTGCTGTGTAACAAGCAATTTCATAGCATGTAGAACAGCCATATTATTGTGGTTTAGAGGTCATTTGGATTTTACTTTTTATATGATGTTATAAAATTAAACAATAGTATACCTTTACTTTCAACATTACTTAAATAATGCAAAATATTAATTCATCATGTATTAAGTTGTGCAAGAAATAATTAAAAACAATTGTCATCAGATTCTGCATGTTTTTAAGAATTTTAGATGGTATTGATACAAATACAGTGTATTTATATTTGTTACAAACGGAATATTATGTCTGCGGGGAGGAAGAAACTAATTAATTAAGGTCTAACGAGCCACCGATACTTCCAAAACTTGAAACTATGCTATTGCACAACAGGGCTTTTTTTCCTTCTATAGTAGGGGCCGTTATAAGGCGTCATGCCCTCAGAAACATTCCTTCAAATCAAGCATTTTTCTCCTAAAACTGATCTTACCCCAGGATTTGTCATTCCCCTGCTATAAAATTTTTTCCCAAAATGCCCAAAACGCTATTTTCCCCTAAAACGAGGGCAAAGGGCCCCATCCCCAAAAGGTGAAAGAAGTCCTGCAGGAGTGGAGAATATTGTCTCTATACTTACCCAGGAAAGGAACATGGGCTTGTTTGGCCAGGGCTTCACCACCTCCTTTGGAGAAAATGTTGGTCACTTCCTAAAATAACATCCAATATTGTTGTGAAATAAGAGATAATATCATTCATTAATTGTTACATTCAATATTATAACAGTACATCACTGAAGGTAATGTATTTTCACATTAATTTAAACCACAGGTCAAACCCAGTGTCTGTAAAGGTTGACTTTTCGAAAGAAAGACTAATCAGAAGAACTATTTTGAGTGTACAAATTTCATTGCAGTTGCAGAACTATTAAGCAACATAGTATACCGGTATCTGAATTATATTAAAAATACAGTAAACTCCACTTATAACGATATCGCTTATAGTGATATTATATATCGCATATAACGAAGCTGAGTCCAAGGTCCCGACCGGGTCCCTATATATTTCAATTTATATAACATCGGTTGTAACGATATCGTATATAACGAAGTTTCGGGTACAATGATGTTGATTTCAAGACCCAGGTGCAAAAATTTCCTTTTCTTACGATATTTGGAGTGTATAACAGGTGTGAAAAACATTGATCCAGGTAAACAGTTATTATGTCGACTTGAATCAGCTGGTTTCATAATAGATTAAAACTGGCCTTGGGTGACTGATCCTATGACTTATTTTTTTTGTATTTGGATAAAATTTGTGAATAACGTTCGTTATGTATAGAATGAAATGTGTTTGTTATCATATTGTCCTTTGTGTTTATTCTTTATTGAAGTTTGTTAGAAACAGTGACCGATATAGCGAATCTGCCATTAACCACAGTGTCGGGTTGTTTTAATGTCTATTGAAAATTGTAAAATTTCTGACAGTAGTAACCCCATAACGGAATGACGTTAGTCATTATTATTAGAATATTATATACATGAACTCCAAAAAAAAAAATTCTGAAAATCATGAATTTTTTAATTGTCAACAATTGATTGCATTAATTCTGTATGTCAAATGATCAGTGTTGCATCTCTGTTATATAACTTGTATGCCCATGATCTTGGCTGCTTATTTACGGATGTAACGATATTCAGATTTGGCGATATAAATTCTATGGTCCGCTCAATATCGTTACAAGTGGAGTTTACTGTAGCATGTGGTCATCCACTATCAGTGGCCAAAGCAACATAGTATACCAGTATTTGAAATATATTACAAATACCATGTGGTCATCTACTATCAGTGGCCAAAGCAACATAGTATACCGGTATCTAAATTATATTAACAAGAGGGCCACAATGGCCCTAGGTCGCTCACCTGAGTTTAAGAGATCCCAGTTTTGACCCCAGGGGCATCATTTGAACAATCTTTGTTGAAGACTGGTATGCAATGTTACATATGAAATATGAAACCACTGGGCCTTGCGGTTTCAGAGGAGAAGATTCTTGAAGTAATTTTGCTATTGAAGTTTATACAAACAATGCGACCCCTTGAACGTGGCCAGTTTTGACCCCAGGGCATCATTTGAACAATCTTCGTAGAGGACCCATATACAATGTTACCAACCAAATAACAAACCTCTCGGCCTTGCGGTTTCAGAGAAGAAAATTTTCAAAGTCATTTAGCTATTTAAGTCTATATAAACCATGTGACCACTGGGGCATGGCCAGTTTTTACCCCAGGGGCATCATTTGAACAATCTTTGTAGAGGACCACTATGCAATGTTACATACCAAATATGAAACCTCAGGGCCTTGCGGTTTCAGAGGAAACGATTTTTGCAGTAGTTTTGCTATTTAAGTCTGTATAATCCATGTGACCCTAGAGCGTGGACAGTTTTTACCCCAGGGGTATCATTTGAACAATCTTTGTAGAGGACACCTACAGGCCTTTCCCCAGGATTTTGCTAAGGCACAGGGGCAAATACCCGTGGTAGGGGTTAGGTGTGAAGGGGTGTACTCCCTTCCACGTTGCGATTATTAAAATACTTTTCATGTGTACTAAATCAAAATCTATAGTACTTCAGAGCTAACACAAACATAAAAATAAACAACCTTTGAATAATTTTCTCTCTTTTGTTTCCCAATGACATAACATAATCATAAACACACACACTATTTAAAAATTTATCAAAGAAAGACAAAAACACAAGTGGCAAAAGTAATGTAACCTGGAAATAGATAATGTAACATGGAAATATATAATGACACTGTTTACCGAAATGTATACCTCTTTCAATGATGTAATTGGCATATTATTACAACATTATTAGAAATGACCTTGAACATATTTATACTTCATTTCATGTTTGAAATGTTCAGGTTTTGCACTATCCAACACAAAAATTGCATGTTAGTGCAAGCCCTGTACACATATTTAGAAAGCTGTTCTTCGTGGTTTCTGCTGGTGCCATGTGTCCATCAACATGCTGAAGATACATAGTGTTCACTTCCAATATCTGGTACTAAAAAGTTGTTCTTCTGAGAAGAGGTCCTTGGGTGGAGGTTGCCAACAAAGCATTCAGAACTTTGTTGGAGGGACATGATCTGTGTGCAGTTTTCACCTTGTTCATGGTTGAGAATCCCCTGTCACAATCTGCAAAAAAAATGTATTAAACATTGTTTGTGTGCTGCACACTTTTAATTACACTGTACAAATGAAAGGTTTAAATTAGATGACTAGACTTAAACTCTATGCTACATGTTTCTGTACATGCTGGTGAAACGGACTGCAGTGACAGAGCCACAGCCTCAGTTGCTGCATCATTTTGTCTTTCCACCTAAGTTGGACTAGATCTAGACCTATTGCTATTATTTCATTATAAAATTAGTAATATACACTTTGCCTGAAGCAAATTCAATGTAGTAGCTCTAAAGTCAAAATTTCATGATATAAGACTGTCTTATATACTAAGACTGATTGACTCAACATTTCAAACACATATCCTCAACATTGCATCATGCTAATTTACTTACCCAACAATATTCCGGTGGGGAACATTTTCCATGTAAGTGGTCATCTCCAACGATCCTCTATAGCACCTTTGAGTGGTTGAGCATATATTAATAGGTAATTCCAACTCAATAGCTAACTGAACTTGAAGCCATTCATCTGCTGTTGACTATGGCCATAAGTCATTACACACAGAAGCTGAAAATTACCACATGGTGTTCATCACCTCTTAGCTCTAGCTAACACTCTGACACTTAGGTCACAACACTGTGTAACTCGACAGCTGCTTTCATAAGATCTAAAAACAGCACGCTGTATACACCTTACTGTGCTGAGAACTACCTGGCTGAAATGTCGTCTGCTGTTATTGATTTTTGAGTGAGCCGCTGTTAGACGCTTCTTGAAATTATTAGGGATGGGACCGAATACCCGAATATTCGAATATCAGATAATATTCGAATAAAAAAAAAACGAATACGAATATTCGATTTTCAAATTTATTTAAAGAACAAAATTTAAAAAAATAAATGTTTCTTTCCAGTTTGATTGCAAAGTTAACATGAATTCCTGTCGTATTTCCTGCCTAGCAAGTGGGCGGGGGCAGTGTAACGTTTTAACAACACATGCCATACATGTCCAATTAACGACAATAGATAATTGGCAGGGGGCCACGTCTTTACAAGGGCCGCGATTTAACGGTTTGTAGGAGGCGCGAATATGACATATTGTATCCACAAATGTTGTGATAACGGTTTCACAGTTTGCACGAGGCGTACGTTGTTGTTTATTATCCTTAAGTGACATCGATACGGTTATCTTGTTTACAGTAAATTACAGTTACTCTCTAAGTAAACCAATCAAAATGAATCCATTATCAGCCAAAATCAATTTCTTCAACAAAAGTAGCATGATCTGGTCAATCTTAAAATCCGTCACTTGTAAATTATTCTCCATTATATCAACACCGTATATAACACAATAGTCTTTATTAATAAACAATGCCACCATGACGTGCTTGGAAGTACAGCAGATACAAGCTTCATGGTTCTGAAAAAAGGAACTATTAAAAAATTAATTAACAATACATTTAACAATATCTTACATTTCTTTATTTTGGCCTAACACTCACTAAGTTATATCACTCATTCATCACTGAAACAAGGTTAAACAACTACGTACACATACTATACATATTTCGGATCGGTAAAATTTCGGACAGAGAGCCGTATATAGTAGTATGTTGTAATATTTACAATACCTAAAACGAATATTCGAATATTGATTTCAGTATTCGGTCCCATCCCTAGAAATTATACTGTGCTGCAGTAGACTGATTTTGGGATTTTAAGCGTTGCGGTGACAAGGATTTGGAAATTAAGGCACAGCGGTGCCGCTGTTCTTAAAGCGCCTGGGGAAAGGCCTGACCTATACAATGTTACCATCCAAATACCAAACCTCTCGGCCTTGCGGTTTCAAAGGAGAGGTCATTTAGCTATTTAAGTCTATATAAACCATGTGACCACAGAGGCATGGCCAGTTTTAACACTAGCGGCATCATTTGAACAATCTTTGTAGAGGACCACTATGCAATGTTACATACCAAATATGAAACCTCTGGGCCTTGCGGTTTCAGACGAGAAGATTTTAAAAGTCATTTTGCTATTTAAGTCTATATAAACCATGTGACACCTGGGGCGTGGCCAGTTTTGACCCCCAGGGGCATCATTTGAACAATCCTTTGTAGGGGAACACTAGAGGATGCCACATACCAAATATGAAACCACTAGGCTTTGTGGTTTCAGAGGAAAATATTTTTGCAGAAATTTTGCTATTTAAGTCTATAAAAACAATGTGACCCCTGGGGCATGGCCAGTTTTGACCCCAGGGGCATCATTTGAACAATCTTTGTAGAGGACCCCTATACAATGTTACCAACCAAATAGCAAACCTCTCGGCCTTGCAGTTTCGGAGAAGATTTTCAAAGTCATTTAGCAATTTAAGTCTATATAAACCATGTGACCACCGGGGCGTTGCCAGTTTTTACCCCAGGGGCATCACTTGAACAATCTTTGTAGAGGACCACTTTGGAATGTTACATACCAAATATGAAACCTCTGGGCCTTGCAGTTTCAGAGGAGAAGATTTTTAAAGTCATTTTGCTATTTTAAGTCTATATAAACAATGTGACCACCTGGGCGTGGTCATTTTTTTACCCCAGGGCCATCATTTAAACAAGCTTTGTAGAGGACCACTATGCAATGTCACATACCAAATATGAAACCTATCGGCCTTGCGATATCAGAGGAGACGATTTTTAAAGTCATTTTGCTATTTAAGTCTATATAAACGATGTGACCCCCCGGGGCGTGACCAGTTTTGACCCCAGGGGCATCATTTGAACAATCTTTGTAGAGAACCACTAGAGGATGCCAAATACCAAATATGAAACCTCTGGGCCTTGCGGTTTCAGAGAAGATTTTAAAGTCATTCTGCTATTTAAGTCTATATAAACCATGTGACCACCGGGGCGTGGCCAGTTTTGACCCCAGGGGCATCATTTGAACAATCTTTGTAGAGGACCACTATGCAATGTTACGTACCAAATATGAAACCTCTGGCCCTTTCGGTTTCAGATGAGAAGATTTTTAAAGTCATTCTGCTATTTAAGTCTATACAAACAATGTGACCCCCGGGGCGTGGCCAGTTTTGACCCCAGGAGCATCATTTGAACAATCTTTATAGAGGACCACTAGATGATGCCACATACCAAATATGAAACCACTGGGCCTTGCGGTTTCAAAGGAGAATATTTGTTTGAAGTAATTTTGCTATTTAGGTCTATATAAACAATGTGACCCCTGGGCATGGCCAGTTTTGACCCCAGGGGCATCATTTGAACAATCTTTGTAGAAGACCACTATACAATGTTACCAACCAAATACCAAACATCTAGGCCTTGCGGTTTCAGAGAAGAAGATTATTAAAGTCATTTAGGCTAAACAAAATTAATTATTTGTTTCTCAGGCAGCGTTGCAACGTTTTTTTTATGGCCCGCCACAAATTTGTTATTAACTATTTTACGATCGCGCCCGGGTTTTAAAGGAGCAGTTCAGAAATATGTTAATAAAAATAAAACTTTGCAGAAAGTGTTTCTAATGGGCATGTAACCGAACAAAATACAAAAACTACGCATTGAAATCTGTGATTTATAAACATTTTGGTAACTTGCTATCGTCTGTTTTCTGTATGCGATAACTGGTGATGACTCTGGAGTAAACAAGCATGTACATTATCGTATATTTCGTTCATACCAAGTGCTTTTGAACAATGCCTTTCGTAAATAAGAAACAGATTTCGGCCGAATAAACACCATCAACGTTCATAAGAACTATTATTAAAATTACGATGTATTGAATTAGACATGGACAGCGGCTTAAATTAAACGAATCCGCATTTTAACATAGCAGAAGGAAAGTAACCCGGTGGAGATTTCGGTATTTCCAGTTACTTTCTTCCTGTCTGATTTAATTATATAAATTGGATATACACAAATAGTGAAATACTGTGTAAATTTTGAAAAAAAAGTCATATTCGATTGGGAACCTTTATAAATATCGTCTATTGGTTGATTTAAACTTTTGTTTCGCAGATGCTTTTGCTTGTGTAATAGCTTTCCATATTTTTGTAAGAAAATCTGTCAATATAAGTCCTATGGAAGCAAACAAAAATGCAAGCTGCATTGACAAGTGCTGATTTTTCTTTCCAAAAATTATTGGCGATTTATTGCAAAAATAACTCCTATTTTTGACAGTTATAAAAATATTAATTACGAAAAGTTAAATTCTATCATTAGAAGTACTTTAATGCTGATGATATATCAATCTGAAGGCACTTATGTTAATTATGAACATTCAAATTGATTGTCTTTTTATGTCAGCTTGCATAAATGACTGTTTGTGATTAATAAATCTATATTTAGAATTTTATAAAAACGGATTCTTATGTTGTTATTAAAACTTAAATTGTCTTTAATCTGTACTTATTTTCTTGTTTTAATAAGCCATTACATAGTGCCAATAGAAAAGAGTAGGAGAAAAAAAAAAAAAAAATACTTCAAATAAAAAAATACCATCCCCCTCCCTCCTGATTTATTGGAAAAAGTGCCTGAGAAACAAATCATAAATTTTTTTTAGCCATAGCTATTTAAGTCTATATAAACCATGTGACCACCGGGGCGTTGCCAGTTTTTACCCCAGGGGCATCATTTGAACAATCTTTGTAGAAGACCACTATGCAATATTACATACCAAATATGAAACCTCTGGGCCCTGCGGTTTCAGAGGAGATTTTTAAAGTCATTTTGCTATGTAAGTCCATATAAACCATGTGACCCCCGGGCAGTGGCAAATTTTGACCCCAGGGGCCTCTTTTGAACAATCTTTGTACAGGACCACTAGAGGATGCTAAATACCAAATATGAAAGCTCTCAGCCATGCAGTTTCAGAGAAGATTTTTATTTTTTCACTTTTTAAATCTATTTTTAGCTCTGGTGACCTACATATGCAGTGGACCAAAACGATTTGAACATTTTTGGAAGAGGGTCAACCAAGGATCATTGCTGTGAAGTTTGGTGAAAATCTGCCCAGCGGTTTAGGAGATGTTGTTTGAATGAAAATGTTGACGCACGACGGACGACGCATGACGGACAAAAGGTGATAACAAAAGCTCACCATGAGCACGTTGTGCTCAGTTGAGCTTAAAATAGCATGTGGTCTCCTCTATCAGTGGCCAATAATACATGTTTACATACCCCACAACAAGGGCAAACAAATCCACTCATGTTTTCAACAATTCCCAACACAGGAACACCAGTTTTACGGCAAAACGTCAGCTCTCTCCTCACGTCTCCCACTGAAACTCCCTGAAAGATTATTAAGAATCAATGCAGCATTAGATTAGATAGAATAAATTGGAAAACGTACATCCATTATTAAAATATCTATAATTGGCAAGGTATAAATCTCATTTTGAAAGACTACGCTACTTGTGGAAAACTTTACAAAGCAGTGCAAGTACCTATAGAACATCACTAAGTCCTTTAAGACAATGTCCTGACCTGTGGTGTAGTTACAAGTAGAGCCCCATCTGGACAATATGACTTTAGTCCCTCGATTACTGTTATATGCTCATCGGAAGTGCCTGGGGGCGTGTCAATGATCAGGTAGTCCACGTCTCTCCAGACTACGTCACTGAGAAACTGCTTGATCATTGCTACAATTCAAACATAGGCTCGGCTAAACACCTGCTATCCTGATGCATTTACAAGTACTTATAAAGTTGATAAATTAGTCATACTAAATCCATGAGTCTTCTTTCAGCGTTAATACGGTAATATATCTAAGTCCACTTGTTACTCAGTAAAATCTATAAAATAAACATCAATAAAATGAACAGCCAGTGACCATAAAGTCATAGTGGTGCAATATATATTGAGACTGGCAAACTTTTGGGAAAATGTGATTTACTAGAAGATCCTTACACCTAGAGAGTTTAAGTGATTTTTCTCAAAGACCCCATGTACCGTAACTGAATACTGGTTCTACCCAGGAAATAAGCTTGAACTTTTTTCAATACTGGTAAGCATCAAGCTTTGACACAATTGACCACAAGAAAAAAATCATTATGTTTAAATAATGTTACCATTTTTCTTTGGTCCCCTCCAGACTACCGCATCGTCCCTGCTCTCAATGAGAAAGCCTATAGACATTATCCCCAGTCTCTGTTCCTTGTCCACATACACTGGCAACCAGCTGCAACAAACATATGCATACCGAGGTATTGCTAGTATATCCATGTTACTGGTACATGTGCCTCCAATTTTTCACTACATATCTGTAACAACATTATTTGTTGGGTCAACCCTGACAACTAATAAATACAGACATTACATCAGTTTATTGCAAATTACTTACTGACATGTTGAGCATTTTTCATCACTACTTTGGGAATGGTACAGGTACCAGTTAAATTGGGACAATTAGCATTGTCTCCAAGAAACTTGGGAATTTTATCAATATCATCAAAAACTGCCAATAAGAATCTTAAAACAATAAGTTACAATTAATAAACTCTAAAAATAATGTTTTGTTGATTACTTCACTTGTATTTATTGTTTGGAAATAGTAAATTGAAAGTTAAATTTTGTACATGAACACCGTCAATGTTTTCTGGATTTTTTTGAGAGATTTGGGCAGTTTTTAACTTTAAATTGGGAAAATTGGTTTTGTTAATCTGATTGGGAATGGAACCGTTTTCTGGTACCGAATTTACATAGAGGAAAACGCTGCATTTTGGTGAGGCCCTCATCTGGAAATCTTAGCATGTTCAATTTCTAAATATCTTTCATAAGGTTTGGGGATTAAACAATAGTCATTTATTTTATGAATACCACAAACAAGAGGGCCAAGATGGCCCTAGGTCACTCACCTGAGTGTAAAGCATCATAATGGCTTCAGACTAGAAGATTTTTAAAGTTTTCAATATAGTTATATAAGGAAAACTGGCCCGCCCCTCTGGCAGAAATGTTTTTTAACAAATCAAAATAATTTCAAGGAATTTGGTAGAGGGTCACCCAAGGAACATTTCTGTGAAATTATTTTAAAATCCAGCCAGTGGTTTCAGACAAGAAGATTTTAAAAGTTTTCAATATAGCCATATAAGGAAAACTGCCCCGCCCCCTGTTGGCCATGTTTTTAACAAATCAAAATGACTTGAAGGAATTTGGTAGAGGGTCACCCAAGGAACATTTCTGTGAAAACTATTTTCAAATCCAGCCCAAGGTTTCTGACAAGATTTTTTAAGTTTTCCAGTTTTGTAGCTTTTGGTTGCCATGACAACCAGAGTTTTCAATATATTTTAATAAATTGAAGGAATTTGGTGAAGGACCATCCCAGGAACATTCCTGCCAAGTTTTGTTAAAATCCGCCTAGTGGTTTCAGAGAAGAAAATGTTTGAAGTAAAATGTTGACAACGGACGATGTACGCGGGACACAGACTGACCCAATAGCTCACTCATGAGCACTTAGTGCTCAGGTGAGCTAAAAAAGAAAGCTGTTTCTCAAAACGAAGTTCCTTCAGGAAAAAAACACTTTGTAAGCAATAAAGAAGACAAAACTTACCATAAACAAAACTTACCATAAACATTGTTTTATTTCCTACGCAAAGAAGAGCAGACATTCTGAAAAGTGTCTGACCGAAGGACCAGACAGGTTATTTTCCAGCCAGTCCTGTAAAAGATATAAGGAAGCTAGACCAAATGTCCTGTAAAATGTGCACTATTTCGATAATCAGGTCAATTTTCTGTCCCGTGAGTGTGGATTCGGTCCTGTGATTCTGACACAAGCACAGAACCGAATTTCCACTACGGTAATCCCCATACACTTTTCAGAATGTCTGGAAAAGTAATTCTGTGAACATTACCCCTCTGGACACTGGTGAACGTCCTGTCCATCTAGGCCAAACATCTTCGGCACGCTTGGACCACACAGGTCAATGTCCAACAGACCCACCTGGCAAGTTAAGGGGGTAAATGTTTATAAGACTAGTATAACTGTTGGACATGATCATTTTGAAAACATTAAATTACAATATTATACCATGAAACAAGAGGGTCAAGATGGCCCTGGTTCGATCACCTGGGTTCAATGAATCATAATGGCTGGTAAAAACTTAAAAGTGTATTCAGAGATGTTCAGTGTTCAGAGATGAAGTAAAATGCTGACAACAGGTGACAGTTATGTACCACTGACAGTTTTTTTAATGAATCAAACTAATTTGAAGGAATTTGGTAGAGGACCAAATTGCATCGTTTGCACATAAATTTACTGTTTAAACAACTCAATAGGTTTTTGTTTAATTATTTATGCTGCCCATACTCATAATTATATACCCAGTTTGTTTTGGTTCAGCTTACTTTTTTCCCAGCGTGTTTGAGACCCAGGGCTAACTGGGCAGCAACTGTGCTTTTGCCAACTCCTCCTTTCCCAGATAACACCAAAATAACATGCTTCACAGTGGACAGGTGATCTGAAACCATAATAATAGGCATCTGTTTTAATAAGAACGTTAAAAAAATATTAAGAATGTTAATAGATATATCACTTATACCTAAGCATATGCGTACACTTATAACCCTGGCAGTTATTTTCTTATCAAAACAAGGGTATATGAAACACTTTTAATCATGACAGTTACTTTCTTACAAGAACAAAGGGCATGGGCTTTTAAATTTTAACTTGAACATTCCCGGGGCGCCTTAAATTAGTGTTGCACGTATAAACATCGCCCGGGGCGCCTGTATTTTAGCAATTAATCAGCTATGTTGACTGAAGTAGACCGACAGTACCAGCTGTGAAAGCTAATCTCTTGCGTCATAAAAGCAGTTTTTCACTCTAGAAACATGTACACCCACTCAACCAAGTCGGTTAATGATCAAAGCTAGTGTCACTTCACCGAAAATTTTAATAATTTACTGTTATTCCTAAGCCGCAATCAATCACCGTGAAGCACCGCCCCTGTAGGCGGAGTTTCATTACGCAGTAAAATCGATATAAGCCAATAGAAACGCTCAGGTTATCTTCTATGGAACGACGTTATCATTCACGAATCGGCGCAATCGGCATGTATCCACACACAAGTAACCTCATATTTGCGTCAAAACAAACCCTCGCCCTTTCGTATTTTATAATATCCACACTTATTTATTTGCTAAATTTACAAACTACAATAAAAAAATAAACTGCGAAAATCAGTCTAAAATACGCTAATATGAAATCGTAATCGGAAAAGCCTATCCAGTGTTACTGTTGCAGTTTCGTAAAATAAGCTGTCTTGTTTTACATGCATGCCATGTAAAACCCGTGTTTTCTACAAAACAGCGCGAAACGTCTGCTGACAACCACGACGACACGTTCCAAGCATGGAAAGTGTGCGTGTACAGACCATGTGCTTTACTAACATTTGACGCGCGTAGGCACAACGTGCACGAGGAAACATGTATTATATAAATGTATAATTTTAATCAAGATCTTTACAATTCACCAGTTATCCAATCATGTTCAACAGTTGTAACAATTAAAACAGTGTTAAAACACTAAACGCATGTCCATATGAACATAAATAATCGAACAAAAAAAGGCTCCGTAAGTAGATCGAGTGTAACCTAAATATTCGAGAACGACGAGAATAGTTGGTTTGAAAGGGATGCGCACTGGACATAAACATCCGGAAACCATTATTAGTTACTTTCAGTTTCTGATGCTTCTAAAAGGCTCGAGGTATACCATTTTAACGGTGATGTTTTGTTTATTTCATTAAGTTTAAACGTTTACAAAAAATGAAAGCTGTTTGCCTAAATTTTAAGAGCTAAAACGCACCAAATAACATCATTTGACACATGCCGCGAAAAAAAATTCCACGTAGGGAAGGGATACCACTCCCTAAGCCACCCCTCTCGGGACCGGGGCGCCTGAAAAAAATCATGGGGAAGGCCCTGAAGGGTATATGAAAAACTTAT
Organism: Congeria kusceri; assembly: GCA_027627225.1. Taxonomy (NCBI): domain Eukaryota; kingdom Metazoa; phylum Mollusca; class Bivalvia; order Myida; family Dreissenidae; genus Congeria; species Congeria kusceri. The sequence goes on along the minus strand of CM051031.1, from coordinate 36,004,913 downwards.
AACACTGACCGTTGCTTTCTTAAAAGAACAAAGGGTATATGAAACAAGTATATATATGAGGCGCGTCGTGGGAAAACCAGTCTTAATGCATGTGTGTAAAGTGTCGCACAGGCTAATCCAGGACGGCACTTTCCGCTTGTATGGTATTTTCTGTTTCAAGGAAGTCTCTTCTAACCATAAATACACTTTAGACGGAAAGTGCTGTCCTGGGTCAGCCTGTGCGAACTGCACAGGCTGATCCGGGACGACACTACGCACATGCATTAAGCCCGGTTTTCTCATGACGCGCCACATATGAATAACTCATGTGTTCCATTTTTAACTTTAATTTTGTTGTATTAAAGAAGATGGAATGCAAATATGATATAAGTGTCACTTTGTACAAACTTATTCAAAGAAGACACACAAATGGACTGACCATGTTAAACCAGCATAATCAAATGACTCCAACCTACCGAAAATTGAATAAGTATACAAGCAAAATGCTTTTGAAAAATGGCAAATGTGACTTATGTGACAGCTTGCAAAAAGTTACTATATAATTGTATATTACACACTCAGTCAACGATGTGTCAGGCATCATTCTGAATTATAGTGAATATCTACCAATATGATCTTTGACAAGGCCCATGTCACGAAAATATATTGTACTTAATAATTACAGATTTAATATGAGTTGATATTGCCCATTTAAACAATTAACTAACATTATAAAACGTGTTTAATGTATTAAACATGGATAACGTCTTATTATATTTTAATTATTGACATAGAAACGAAAAACTATTTAAACCGATATTTACCAGTTACGGGCGCCGCCATTTTGAAGTATATTATGCGGTGACGACGGGCCGCATTGTGAGCACAATACACGGGCCTATCGGGCCTTCCAACGAAAGCACATGACTCGTCTACTAATAATGGGAAAAATCACACGAACTTCTTTATACTAATGACAAACGCAAGTACAATAATTTATTTTTTTGTATCTGTGTCAACCAAAGATCTGTTAATAATGTTTCAGTGTTTATTAATAGATCTTGTGTCAACATACCTTTGTTGTTTTGTGTTTTTATAAATATTTCATTCTTCCGAAATGGTTTTCAAAATACCACAAGTTTGAAAAAAACATTTTACTCGTAAACAGTTTTAAATTGTACATTATTCGATCATTGCATGCAAAATATATCTCAGGATCAACCAATCGTTTTCATATCGTTTGATCTGGCTGGGAACTCATCCACTTATTCAATAAGCTGACATGTATTTCTCATTGAATCATGCAAAACATGGTGCAAGACGAACGTCTACAAATATATTAAATACTTTAAATCTGGTCTCAACTACATTTTGTGCAGTTTAAAAGTCCTCACAAATCAGTAGAAGAAACAAGAAAGCGAACATTTAGTGCTCATTAACTTAATAAATAAATCAGAAATAAAAAGGGATAGTTTTAACTACATATGTAGTTCATACAAAGGGCACATTAATATAGTACATAATTTTGTTATGGGCGTGTTTTGTGCAGTTTGTATAACTCACAGAGTAGCCTATATGGGTATTGATTATGTGTTAATTTTATATGAGATCTGAGATATCAATAATCCACTATATATGGCGCTATGTCTTAACATCGTTTTTATATTTAGTATTCTAGATTTCTATACATGTTGTAATGGTGTAGCGAACATTTTTCTTGTCTTCTTTTTTGTTATTTGTAAAGTTAATTAATGCATTCCTTTATGGTCCAGTGCTATAATTTATTATCCATCGCTTTTGTCACGTGGTCGAATTTTAAGATTTTGTGTTATTGTTATAATTGGGTGTTATATCAGTATTATAAAAATTGTATAGTTAAAAATGATATTGCGTTGAATTTGTGATAGTTGATTGTTATTAGTGAATGATTGTTATTTTTGAGTGTCGGAAAATAGATAAATAGCTACAGTTAATTTGTTGTACAATAAACGACGTAAATAAAGTTTCTTGCATATTGTATTCACATATACAGATATAGTTTATGCTCCTTTCTTTTTTATTTTATCGCACACCAGAACATTGCTATTCTGTTGCTTTGGTTTGCAACATAATTGATCGAGTAATTAAATTAAATTAATGTTGCATGGTGCGTGTAAATTGAATTGTAATGTTATGATGTTAGTTTTTATGTGCATGTGCCGGTATAATGGGTCAAGTGGAAAGGCAAACGATCTTAAAACTACAATACACTTAAAATGGAATCAAATCACATTTGCGGTAAGACCGATAACCGATACATCACACGCATATATGAAACCCAATTTCCTGGATAAAAGACTTCCTGATGTCACAGTGTGTTCTCCATGAAGGACACCCATCAGAACCGTGTCCATCCCCGGTAAAATCCGGTGTACCACGGAGAAGCGTTTGCTTTTTATAGTCTACATTAACGCCAAGCAAGTTAGAGAGTGAGATCAACATATATAGGTTCTTATCTGACAGACTCTTGTACAGATACAATAAGTCCAACAAAGAAAACAGCCTTCAAAACGACCGCAGTTACAAGAGAGATCCAAGAGTGGGCAATGCAATGAAAAATGGAATTCAATACGATGTACAGGATTTCCACGGTTACAGTATTTAAAAACACTGGCAGTGTGCACATTTTGCAACGGACAAGTTGCCAGGAAACGCCATAGATTCGTTATCCTCTAACGTAAGTGAGTATGTGTATTCCGCAGTGTATCAGGTCCTTCATCGCCGGACACCCACGATCAATTCATTACGTTACTATCCATTCCTAGACAGATGGAGAGAAGCGTAATCAGCAGCCGGGGGTATCCGAAGATGGAGGTCCTTCCGCGCCGAAGCTGTGAGAACCCGGGGTGTGACCCAGCAACCGAGCCTAATTTACTTTTATAAACACATTGGTATTTGGGACGAATTTTGAATCATTGCTGCAATTTCCAGCAATTAAATTGTTTACTGACATATCTTTAATTTAGGTGTGGTCTTGTGCTGCGGATGGAAACCGGAGTGCCCGGAGGAAACCCCACTAGTCCGGTATGGTGATCAGCAACCAAACTCACATGCGCCGTGTAGGAATCGAACCCGGGCAGCCTAGGTGTGAAGCGAGTGTGCGAATCGCTGCGCTATATATGACTCTACTGCAAGACTATGTACATTCTTTAATGCTAATTCTTTCCTATCACCTAATCTGAAAGTAGCGGAATGTTCGACGAGACTTTAAAACGGCTTAAACCATCCTTCATCAAGGTTTTGACCAATGCACTTACCCCACTTAATAATTTTGTGGTTGGTGTCGTTTTTGTGTTTCAGGTCCGTTTTATAGATCACTGACCAGTCACTGACTGAAGAGAGATTGCAACGATGCAACTAAAATTATGTGACCGCCTAGCTTGCGAACGGGATATTGTTCAATAGTTTGTCTAGGATCCTAATGGAAATAACATTTCGTTCTTTAAGTTGTTGTGTTTTTTTTTAAATTAATATTTTACAACATATTGACAAAATCTATTTAAATTATAATTGCACGCATGTCTATCCATATACGCGTATGTCTACTGGTATATTTAAATGTTCCCAACTTTATAGGCCTAGTTCATAATTCCTTAAAATACTATCCTATCAAAGAAAGGCTGAACTTGTAATACGTATTAAATTCAGCTTCCTTCTCTTGTCTATCAAATTTTACAGATTATAGAATATAATATTCATTGATACAATGTTAATAATAGTTACGCTATTTTTGGCGAAATATTTCATTGGACAGTAAACAATTGCACGGGACACGGGTGCCGAATAATAAACACTGATTATAAGTTGTCGATGTTGTAAGCGATGCGATCTAATTTTAGAAACTTTGCTGGGAGCAGTATATAAAGCGATTTTGGCCTCCATTTTTGTTTCATCTATAAATACATGTTGCTTGGCGAAAGTTCATTAGAATTAATACATTTTGGGAAATAACTTCCTTACTTTGACATATTATACCAGGTCGGAATTCGAGAGTGCAAATGCAGGCGATTAAATGTGTTGTGGTGGGCGATGGGTAAGAAAACACTTGTTTAAAAGTTTTACACATTTCAGGAAGTTGTCAGTTGACATGAATGATGAAAGTTTAAACGATTCACATAGTTCGACGTTCAATTAACATAATTATACTTTATACTATATTCAATTAAAATTAAATGCATTGTTACATGTTAGCGTTGTGTTGGACAAAGGCACTAAAATTGACAGAAGTTAAAAAGCTGAGTCAAGTTTACAATGACTTATTGAATCTTGTTGCTTCAGTACAGTCCTTGTGCAGACACAGTGTAGTCCGTTATCATACATTTAACTGTTTATTCTGTTTATTTGTATTTGGATTTTACTGTTGTTCGAGTTACTTTTTTGATGTACTGGGTCAGCTACTGATTTGCACCATTATTTCAGACTTTAAAGTTTAATGTTGTTCGCTTATTTAAAGTCATGTTGTAGCTTAGTAAACTCGTACCCATTCTATCCCTTTATACAAAGTAAAACTAAATTCCTTTCATGGCTTATTAATTAGACTACAGTTTTGGTACTATTTGTACGGTTGTAAATGCATACCTGTTTTAGTCAACTCATACCACTTGTTAACTTGTAGCTGTCTGTTGTTTCTAAAAGCACGTCATTGAACAGGACAGCCCAAAATTAAAGTCGCTAATTTTAAATGAGTCTTTGTTTGCAATTGTTTTTGACTTAGATGATGTCTGATTATCAATATTTAAATAATCTTAGCTCTCGAACTCTGCATTTCTTATAGTTAGTTACTCTTTTGCTGAAAAGTTCATGCCATTTAGTTACAATCCTCTGAGTCCAATCAAAATCGTGTTTATAACCTGTCTTTGTTAGCAAATAAAAATTGTCATGGCAGACAGACTTTTTTCGTCAAAAAAGAGCGTGTGCACCTACTGACGATATACTCTGGGATTTATAACGGAGTTTGACCTAAGTAGGTGTGTTAAGGTCAAAATCTGACTAACACTGTTGACAGTATACAAATATGGCGCGTTGTAGGAAAACCGGACTTAATGCATGTGTGTAAAGTGTCATCCCGGATTAGCCTGTACAGTGTGCACAGGCTAATCCGGGACGACACTTTCCGCCTAAAGTGGATTTATGGTTAGAAGACACTAAATTGAAACAGAAAATACCATAAAAGCGGAAAGTGCCATCCCAGATTAGCCTCTGCGGACTGTAGAGGCTAATCCGGGACGACACTACGCACATGCATTAAGACCAGTTTTCCCACGACGCGCCTCAAATGTTTTTACACAACATCTACATCACAAATGTCTTAGATTTCTGAATGGCTCAACACATTATAAAAGTACAGTCGTTGTACAGTCAATTACATTTGTGAAAAGCCATATATTTAATGCAGAGTTACTCAATAACATTGATTGAAACTACACATGACACCTAATTGAAAGTTGAAATGATATTGTTGGACCTCTACTGACATCCAAAATTTACTCTACCTTTCTCAATTTCAAAGCCTTTTGATGATGTTTGAGTGTATGCAATTTAATTGTGTACAAATTATTTCAGTTTCATGGCTGTAAATGAAAGTATACGGACAGCTAAATATTTTTGAACCTCTTATTGGAGATGCTGAGAATTTGTTTGCTATCTAAACTAGTTTCAGACATTTTGTTTATATAATTCCTGTGTTCTGTGTTCAAATGCATACAGTGCGAAACCTGTCGGACAATCAGACATGTCTGACAAACAATGAGGGTGTCTGTCGAAATTTATCACAAACCTTATACATGCACATCTTTAATGCTACTTAGACTTTTGTTTGATATGGACAGGAATTATTACGGCAACATTCAGCTTTATGCATTATGTTATGCCAAATAAATAATATTAACAAAATTAATTATTAACAGTGAACATCATGTTTTCAACAAATCATTGTGTCTGACGGCTGATTTATAGGTTTCACGGAGTCTGCAAATGGGTTTTGGTCCCAGTATTATGGTTGCAATTTGTAGGAATACATGTTCTTCATTGTCATTGTATTGTTAGAAAATAATATTGATAATATTGTATACTGGCAGATTCTAAAGTTCTTTTAATTTAACTCGTGAAAATACATGTACACAATTATTTTTGACTGTATGTATGAACTTCACTACAGGTTTGTATGTTATATTACTATTTTTATTCTATTGTTGTATTACAGTGCTGTTGGTAAGACATGTTTGCTGATCAGTTACACCACAAATGCCTTCCCTGGCGAGTACATCCCTACAGTGTAAGTTATATTTCCTTTCATTTTCATAATCCTCCTCCTCAGTCATTCCTAGATTTTGGTTCCCCATATAATATGATGTAGCAGCAACATAAGGAAAAAATTAAGGCCATCTTCAGCAATTTCACTTACATGACTCCAATATGTGACTGCACTTTGATCTTGTATTCTTTTGTTTACATGTTAAATGGATCATCACTGTTTTGGACGTTGTTTTCAGGTTTGACAACTACTCTGCCAATGTAATGGTAGATGGGAAGCCAATCAATCTAGGACTGTGGGATACTGCTGGACAGGAAGACTATGACAGACTGCGACCCCTGTCCTACCCTCAAACAGTCAGTGTTACCTTGCCATGTTCATCACTTCAGTAATTTGATTTTTAATGTGAATTTAAAATGTAACAAGTGTATTTAAATGCAGATAGCTGTAGCCATATGCCAAAATATGTGTTATTGTCAGTGCAATTTTAAACGTTATTTGTTTTTGTGTTCGTACTTGATAGTTGCTGTAGTATCTTATATTATTTAATATGATAAATGCATATTAATTATTTCTTGATCTGTACATTTCAGGATGTGTTTTTGATATGCTATTCCCTGATTAGTCCAGCAAGTTTTGAGAATGTACGAGCAAAGGTAAAATAATACTTTTCTACGTAAACTGCTTGGTACATACAATTACAAAGTGTCACATTCCAGTTTCATGGAACCTTGTATAATAAACATGATATCTCACAAACTGTAGGTTACACTGTGTGTCAGAGACACCATTATCAAATAACATTCAATGGTACAGTTTTGCTTTTCATTGAACTGTAAACAAAAGATATTCCCCAACTCTGTTTAAGTATTCATTTATTGTATTGAGTGTGTTTCTGACTAGAGTTTGTATCTAATTTTCATGTATGACATTGCTACCAGTTTGGTCTGCAAGATGAGATTCATGTATATTGATGTTGTTGTAATGTACACAGTTTTTTAAGAAATCTAGCAATGAAATGTTATTGGTGGTAAAAATGAAACACCATATTTGTCATATTTGTAACTATGATTTGCACCCAGTGCCTGAGTAAACAATGTTGTGTGTTCCAATTACTGCAGTGGTTCCCAGAGGTGAGTCACCACTGTCCAAACACACCCATCATTCTTGTTGGTACCAAACTGGATCTGCGAGAAGACAAGGAGACAGTCGAAAAGCTGAAAGAGAAGAAGTTAGCCCCGCTGACGTATCCACAGGGCCTTGCAATGGCAAAGGAAATTGGGTCAGTCAAGTACCTGGAGTGCTCGGCTTTAACACAGAAAGGTCTGAAGACCGTCTTCGATGAGGCTATACGTGCAGTGCTGTGTCCTAAACCAAAACCGAAAAAGAAGAAGTGCCGAATTTTGTGAAAATGTTGGCGCCAAGCATTTGTTCTTAGAGGTTTAAAGTCAATCTGGTGTTATAGAATTTATACAGCTACAATATTGTTGCCTTTTTGCTAAATAGGAAACGTTTATTGTGTCTTAAGCACTCCTTTTTTTGCTAGTAATCAGGGTCATTTCGATTACTGTTTAATAATCATGGTATATTATTTGTGTTACATTATTTGAAATTTTACATTTGGATATCTTTTGAATTGTTGCTGCATCCTAGTGAAAACTGCACTTTGTTGATGCATTCTTTGGTTGGGTTGTAAAGCAAGTATTGCCTGTAAGGTCAGTTAAAAGTTGTATGAACTGTTTTGTTTATAAATATAAATGATTTTCTTTAGAATGTCAATTACAAATAACAGATTATGTGAAAACTTTGGATTTTGTATATTTAGTACACAGTTAAAACATTATTTAAATATTTACTGACTGAAGATCCTTTTTTAGATCTTTTATGTTTTGTTTTGTAGTCTTATTAAATGCACATTTTTACTCTTGCTGAGTGCTAGCATCTTTCATTCCATTTAGTGTCTCCTTAGATGTTTTGGTTTTGTAATATGCCAGATAATTAAACTGTAAAATGACATGTATTGTCATTGTTTCAAGAAAGGCAATAACCATTAAAACATTAAATAACTATACATCAGGCTCCATGCCATGAACATTCTTGAACTCAAATGTTATCTTATTCTTAAATATTAGCTAATAGAAATCAAGGTTCATTTGTAAAAATGTTTTCATTGGTCAATATTTTATGTTGCGACTAAGTTTGAGGTTGAGGACTTTCTTAACCCTTGAACAGTTGGAATATGAGCAAAAATGCTTTTTATATTACTTACTTTTTAATTTGTAAAACATCAGATCTGCATTTTGCTAGATGGTATTGTGTATAAAAAATATTACGAATATAGATGTTTCCGTTAGTGTTTTCAAGTTAGCAACAGTGAGAAACTGTGGCATTTTTATATCTAAATATATTCATATTCTCGGTGCAGGTTTTACATGATATAAATGTATTCTATAGGGAAAGATCTAGAGCAGAATAGCAGGGTGCTGCACAGTGCTCCTTTTTTGCCCCCCCCCCCCCGCACTGCCCCTCTGATCTGGTCAATACACAATGTTGAACATCTTTTAAAATTCAACATTTTTGCAAATATTCAAAGACAAATGAATAAGACTGACTATGCTTAAAAGCTTAATCAGAAGCATTAGACTCATTAAAACCCTGGATTTAGCAAATTATTAGAAAATGTCAACAAACTGGTCCAGTTTACCCCTCCTGCTCCTTTTAGCAGCACCCTGAACCTTTTTAGATCCTAGATCTTTCCCTAATTGTATATCTTTATATGTCATTTAAATTCATCTTTTTATTAACCATTTCTTTGTTATTATTTTAGTTAAATTAATCATTAAGGATATATCGTTTGTTGATTTAATCTCATTTTAATACACAATGTAGTTGTCTGTTCATAGAGAATAAGGAAGTACTTTTCAGTGACAAAGTTTCGAATAATACTTGTGTCAAATAATTCAATGGACATTGACACATGTCTAGCTATTTTATCTTTTATTCATCTGACATTATATTTACCAGGTGAAACTGTCTGATGATGCAGATAACTTGTCTGAGATAAGTCTGTCTGAGCGACTGTTGACATTGTTCTGAAGAACCAAAGTGTCAACAACTTTGTACTGAATCAACATTTATCGTGAAATAAAAATATGTCTGCTTTGACTTTAGCCTCCTTTTGATAAGGATATGCAATGTGAAAGCTAACAACAATTCCTGTTACAACTCTTTTTAAAGCCGAGCACCTTATATAATACCAATACAAACAAGCATTGTCACTAAGTGATGAATGCCTCAGAAGATGTGTTTTGACATTATGTACATGCTCCGCACAAGATATACCTACAATACTTTTAGAGTTATGCTCCGCACATTTTGAAGACAGAGTTATGGTCCTTGTACTCTGCACATCCTCTCAAAGCCCACTATCATTATATGAAGTATCATTTGATTCCCTTTAATACTTTTCGATTTATGCTCCACACAAGAAAAAAACACCATGTAGTTATGCTGTGTGCATGAAAAATAAGCAATTAGCAATAACTACAAAAATATTGAAGAGTTATGGTTCTTGCACTTCCTCACAATCAATATATGTGGTTTTATTTTGTATCCCTTCAATACTATTGGAGTTATCCACACAAGAAAATTAACCAAAGGGCAATAACTCTGTAAATATTGAAGAAAGAGTTGTGGTTCTTGTACTCAGCACTTCCCTCTCAAAGCCCTCTGTCATTATATGAAGTATCATTTTAATCCCTTTAATACTTTTCAAGTTATTCACCGCACAAGAAGCAGGACAGATGGACGAACGACGCGAGCACTATTTGCCCCTGAAGCTTCCTTCGTGGGTATAAAAATGTGTTGTATGCATTTTTGATTTGGATAAAGATGTATATAAACATCATTAGAAATCTGAGTCTTCAGCTTCATTTAACATGGACTAGGAAACATCTAACTCGCACTCAAAATATATCAGGGATGTTGACAAACATCAGACTAGCCAGATAGCGGTGCCATAACTATCAAATGAAAGCCTTTCACAAATAATTCTCAAGAAAATTTATTGGTATTTAAGACAAGAGCTGTCTCAGGACATTGAGCTCGACTATTCAAACTGCTTTGTCAGAGTTATGGGCCTTTATCAGTACAAAAAAAAAGAGGCATAATTCTGCTAAACTGGTCACTGCTATGGGCCTTGGCCAGTTACCTTATATAATGACCCTGTAGACATGTGTGAACTTTAATTATCTTTAGTAGATATAGAGATATGAAGTTGTTACACGCAAACTTTAACCTGAATTTCTTAGTAAAACAAGAGCTGTCACAGGACAGCACGCTCGACTATTCACTCCGCTTTGATAGTGTATATATTCTGTCAGTGACATTACAAAATGACCATGAAAACGTATGTGAAATTTCAATTGAATATATGTAGTAGTTACAGAGATATGTACATGCACACAAACTTTAACCTGAATATTTCAAAGTACAAAAAGGGGCATAATTCTGCTAAATTACAGGTTAGAGTACCAGTAATAGGCATTGGTCAGTGTCTCGGTGACCTTACATAATGACCCCAAAGATGTGTGAAGTTTCAGTTCAATATCTGTAGTAATTACAGAGATATAATTATACTTGTTGCACGCAAACCTTAGCGCCCTCATGGTTTAATTCCTACACATCAGAACTCCAAATCGTTAATTGGCCGATAAACTATAAATCGCAAATTATTTCTAAATTCTAACATGCTACTCGCTAATTTTTCTATAGACAAAAATAACAAAATGATCTTGTTTGTTTGGATTGTTTGCCGTACTCAACAGTATTTCAGTCATATAACGGCGGTCAGTTAACCTTTTAAACTATTCAACAATGCAAAAAAAAAGTCCCGATTGTGAGCGGAGATATTCAAATGTTGTTGCATTACAATTGCAAAAATATTTGTCAAATCAAAATAATTATCACATTATCTATGTTTATCGGCCAATAAACAACTCATTTGTTGTTCTGACGAGTGGCTATTAAACCACTCGGGCTAATGCCCTCGTGGTTTAAGTCCTACGCACCAAACTCCAAATTGTTGTTTATTGGCCGATAAACAATGATAAATCAAAATTATTTTTTAAATATACTACAATCAGTTACTTTTTCTTAAATAGACTACAATCTGTTACGATTAATTTATATTAGTTTCAGCAACGGAATCCATCTAAATTGATGCAAAAGTATTATATTGAAAATAAAGTTATGACATCAATAAACGTGAGCGTGAAGAAGAGCTTAAACATAGGATAATTCAAGCACCTAATTATGCTAATAAGAATTCCTGAGTGAGAGGTTCATTTGTCCCAGCTATACCACCTATGATCAACTGTATAACCGGCTGAAGAATTGGTGAGCTTTCGTACTCGGCGTAATACTCACCCCAGCTTTCGTACTCGGCGTAATACTCACCCCAGAGCCCACGTCTGGGTATGAACTTAGTTTATGTTTTTATTAGTCTTGTAAATTTCAAAACTACATAAGTTATTTTCTTGAAACTTGGAATATACGTTTGTCATCAACTCCAGCATCAGGTGCAACGTTCCGCATATTTTGACACAGTTATATCCCTTTTCACATAGATTTTGAGAATAAATTTAGGTTCAAAAGTCCTTTAACTCTAAAATGAGATAAAATTTTAAACTCGAAACTTGGAATATAATCTTGACATCAACTTCAGCCTACGATGAAATAATTGCCATAACTTAGCTTTGTATTTTACATCCCGGTAGATATGCCCCATCCACTTTCAAGAATATGCACCAACTGAAATAGTTTGAATAGCCGAGTGTGCTGTCCTCCGACAACTCTTGTTTGATAATGCACCAGTTACTGGCTCTACCCTAGGAACAACTGAAGGTCAATGACAGTGGTATATCTTTATAAATTCCATTAAAAAAACTAATACAATTATCTTTCACATACATTTTGCCAATGTTAGATTGCGTCTCTTAAGCTGTGCAAAAACAATTTACGGTAAATGTATGGTTTACATCATTGCCCAACAATTGTATTACATCCAAACAATTGACTGATCATAATTGGATTTACCTTCACTCCTACTAAATTTGATCTCATACACCCTTGCAATTGTTTTTACATATATCTCCGAAAGCCTTCATGATCAGGCACAGTATCAATTGACTACATTTACATGGAAGTACTAGATGCCTTTTGGCCACATGTTGAGCCTGTTGTCAAGAAAGCAACTTGTATTGCAATTATTTTAAAATCTCATTATCTAATAAGCAGGTCTTCTACTTTGACCTCTAAGTGTGCCCGTGGCCTTTGAGCTAGAGACACAGATCTTGCTGTCTCCACATAATTAACATTGGTGACAGGTAATTCCCTGATGAATTATTAATTAACAGACCGGAAAAGCTGTATTATGCCCGTATTTGACATTTGACCTCTAAGTGTGACCTTGACCTTTGAGCTGGGGATACAGGTCTTGCATGCAACACGCCGTCTCTACATGGTAAACATTTGTGGCAAGTTAATTTAAAATTCCCTGATGAATATCAGTCCGAACAAGCTGCATTATGCCTTTATTTGACCTTTGCCCTCTAAGTGTAACCTTGACCTTAGAACTAGGACATAGGTCTTGCGTGCAACAAGCCGTCTCCACATGATGAACATTTGTGGCAAGTTATTTTAAAATTGCCTGGTGAAGAGGAAGTCACAGTCCGGACAAGCTGTATTATGCCCATATTTGACCTGTCACCTCGAAGTGTGACCTTGACCTTTAAGCTAGGGACACACGCCTTGCGCGCGACACGCCGTCTCCACATGGTGAACATTTGTGGCACGTAATTAAAAAATTTGCCTGATGAATGAGGAAGTCACAGTCCGGACAAGATCGGACGGACGCACATACACCGAACCGCGGTTATGACAACTAAGTCGAGCTGACCGCAGGTGGGCTCGACAAATGTACTTATGAACATGTACTTTAAAATACTATGACCAAATCATCATAAACATTAATACGCTATATGTTTGCATTTGAAAATTACAAGCATTCCCTTCCACAGAAACGGTCAGCATTTACATGTAAAGAGTTGTGTTTGTGGAGAAAAAAAAGGTCCACATGGCACTCTGACTCATGCAAAATTTCTGCACTAGCCCTTTCTTCAATCTAGGGTGAGAATCTCTCATGTACAAAATCAAAGCTGCAACAATTTAGCCATGGCTTGATTCAATATCCACTTTAAACATCATATAGTTGAATATTTTGATTTGATTCGCGTTTCCTTTTTGTAGGCTTGTGTTAGCGTATTTATGAGTCACGACTTGCAATATAGTAAAGCTTTTTATTTGTTGTTTTGGCGTATTTACGAGTCAAGACTTGCAATATAGCAAAGCTTTTTAGTGATTATTTGCATTTTTATGAGTAATGACTTGCCATTAGTAAAGATTTTTAGTTATTATTCGCATTTTTATGAGTCATGACAAGCATATAGTGAAGCTTTGTATTTGTTATTATTAATGCTATTGTATTAGTTTATGTCAACATATGTGCCCTATATACTAGTATATCAATGTTAATAAGAAGAAAAATTGGTGATATTATTTGACAACTAGTTAAATGTAACAGCAACCATGATGCTTTGATGAATTAACATGATTAATCTACAGAAAAAACACAATAATTTTTATTCAAGGTTTTATGACAAATTGTCTATAAATATATACAAAAGAATCAAATAGAAATTGTTGTGTTTTGTAACGATAATCGAATCGGGCCATTTACAATAGATTGAATGACGCATAGAAAGAATGTTGCACTCTAGTAAAAGGACATTGTAGTTGCACGACACTAGAATCAGGATGTGACTGATGATGTTAGACCATCAGCCTGACATACTTGCTCAATGAAGGACCGGCCATATCAGTAGGCAATAGTCAGTGTAATAATGTTATAATTAATCACAACAAGCAATGCTTTGGTAAATTGCATGACATTGTGCTGATGATATTAGACCATCAGCCTGACATACTTGCTCAATGAAGGACCGGCCATATCAGTAGGCAATAGAGTCAGTGTAATAATGTTATAATTAATCACAACAAGCAATGCTTTGGTACATTGCATGACATTGTGATTAGTTTACAATAAATCAAATGAACGATATATCAAACTAAAAAACGCATATTGGTAATTTTAAGGTCTTGTTTATATTATAAACTTTCATTCTTTACAGTACTCTGATCCAAAGCAAAAATGAAATCTTGATAATGCCAACAGGTTAACTGTGCAATCCTTTAAAGAATGAAACACAACAGGATGATGCCATTCATCATTTTCTATTTACAATAAAAGCAACATGGTCACAGTTGGCAGGGTAACACCGCAAAAACAGAAACAAATCCTTGTTTCCCAGAATGTTCCTCAGATACAGGGAGTAGACTTTAGTTTAACTACTAACTAAAGGAACAGTTGGATCACAACAGTGCAGTGGATTTAATTGTTCAATGATACTCTGATTCCTATTGAACCATGAAACCAAGCACAGTTGAATGTTTTTCTCTTTTAATTTAGTGTAGGTACACAAGGAATCCAACAAATTACAATCTGCGACCACGGCGACCGCCCTTCCTCCTGGTGCTGTCCGAGGGGATGGGAGTCACATCCTCTGCAACAGGGAACCGCAGTGAAGAATGCATGCAGCAGTTAGGTGCTAATTTGTTCATATTGAAAGATCACAACTTTAAACACGTATTCTATAAGAAATAATTACAGATTATTCTGACGTACTCAATTATATATAATTATGGGGAATGTAAATATCACCAATGAATACACAATACCGAGATACTGCAGCAATCTTTACAGTGTTTTCAGAAATATAAACTTTCTTTCAAGTAATTAAATATTTAATAACATAATGAAAACTGCAACTTTTAGCCTGTCTGGAATACGTATGATATAAAGGGATGTTTTCTTATTTATTCTTAAAATGAGCTTTAAAAAATTCCATTTATCAAAGATTTCATTGAGAAAACATTAGACTTGCTGTTACTTGATATTAATAGAAAGGTAATATATCTGAAATATCAATATACAAAGAAACAGTATATGCATCAATGCTTTACAATTATTTATTTCAATAAGCATTGGTGAAGGTATTATGAAGACCAAAAGTAAAACAGTGTGCTTTAATCATTAAACATGCTTCATAAACACAACTAATTACAGACAGACTGACAAAAGAGAATTAACTAGTGGTTGAAGTGGTCATGATTAAATGTCAGCTGATCAACGACTAACATTTTGTAAACATACAGGAATGCACAGTTCGAAAAGAAAACCCTGACTTGCAGTGAACACACTGGCACCTATACCAGAAATCGATTTAAAGCTTACCAATTCTGCCAATCTTCATGCCAGCTCTGGCAAGAGCTCTCAGGGCAGACTGGGCACCAGGACCAGGAGTCTTGGTCCTGTAAAAAAGGTTAACAGTTACTGATTACTTCCAGTTATGAATATGCATCTTTTCTGCATATGTAACAACTGTTGTACTAACAGTTTTATAGTGGAAGTTAAGAAAATTAACTTTGAATACAACAAATAACCTTTACCTAAAATGAACAATGAAGCTAATTATAGGTTTGTCAACTGCATACAGTTAACAGTATTTCAAAATTGGACTGTGTTAAAATTGACAACAGACAGCTAAATGTTGCAGTCGCCGCAAAAGTCTGTCAGACCTCCTACAAAGCCAGTAAAACTGTATGCGGTCCAGTAAATCTGTACGCGGTCCAGTAAATCTGTACGCGGTCCAGTAAAATTGTACGCGGTCCAGTAAAACTGTATGCGGTCCAGTAAAAATGACAGAACACTGGCCTTCCTGGCTGATGAAAAATTCAGGTAAAGTGCCAACTTGCAAGGTGAATGATTATGTTTTTGAGTGGCCAGTAGAATGGTGTTCGGGTCAGTAATAATTAAGAGATTACCAGACCTCATGGCCAGTAATGGATTTGGGACTTTTGAGAAGACTAATGTTATTAAGTAAAATTTGTGTTTTTATTTTTCGCCGTATTCAACAGTATTTCAGTCATATAACGGCGGTCGTTTAACCTACTCACACTTTTCCTGGGTAAGCTGGTTTACCAGTACTAAGTGCACATACTTATGCCAGTAACTGACAACTGCCCTACTTGAATCAGGTTGGGGGAGAATGGCCGTAAAAATAATTTCACGACCAATCCCCACACAAGTTATGTGGCCCGGCTGGAAATCGAACCCGCGATCCTCGCATTTGTAGTGCAGCGCTCTACCAACTGAGCTAGCCGGCCCAGCTTAAATTTGTGTGATTTATTTTGCAGAAGCTGAATAGATACTGAACTTATGTGACAAATGCCTCTGCCTTTCCGAATTGATATAAGACATTGTTTACTATAACAGTTACATGTAAACAACTGTTTCATTTTTGTTGGCAAAATTATAACCTGATTTATCATGCTAAAGTTGGCTTAACTACCACATTCAAACCTACCCTTCAAAAACTTGAGTCAAATGAACAAAACACAAACACATGAACCAAACGAGAAACCAACCTGTTTCCACCAGTGGCACGAAGCTTGATGTGGAGAGCAGTGATGCCGAGAGTTTTGCACTTCTCAGCAACATCCTGGGCAGCCAACATAGCAGCGTAGGGTGAAGACTCGTCTCGGTCAGCCTTCACCTTCATCCCACCAGTCACACGGGCAAGTGTTTCCCTGAGGAAGTGAACAAGTAACAATATCATAGTATTGTGACCTTAACCAAAATAATTTACAGATTGTATTTCATACATCATTACACTCTGTTAGAAAGTCAATTGTTGTAATTCATCATTTTAGCATAAAGTAATGTGACAGACCAATAGCAGTTTATCTGCTAGCATTCTGATTACTTTTTATGATTTGATTAGGAATTTTTATAAGGAATTTAATACAATCACTGATTCACACAACTTGGCCAATTAAAATCCGAGGTTTATACAAATATTCAGACATACACGTGAGTTTTTTAGCCATTGCATCATATTTTTTATCATATAACATGTTTGAAAAATAATGAGGCCAACAAGAACAAGAAATCCAACTAATGCTCCATTTGATGACGAAGGGAAAGAACCCCAATTTAGTAATAGACCACCCAATGACCATTTCTGTGAAAGTTTCATCACTTGGGCCAGTGGTTTCTGAGACGTCATTTAAAAAGTGTGTGCATGCATGCAAGCACAACCCCCACCCCCCATGGCATTATCATGCTGCTTTGGCTGGGCCAGTAATAATTGATCATTTAACAGTCCTGGTAGCCAGTAAAACGTGTAAGAGTTCCGCAATCGCTATGGCTAGCAACAACCAATGATTTTTAAAATGCTACAAATTCCACTTAAAGGGAACATTTCCTGATAGCCCGGGAATACATTATAAGAAAATGTCAAGTTAGTAGTTTCCTTGACAGAAATTTCTCTGACACTGTAGCAACAACCAAGGCATTGCCAATCAGGGGAGATAATTTTAGGAATTCTTTGAAAATCTGACCTCATTCAGGCCTTTTTCTATTAGCCTCATACGTCAGAATATCTGACCCATTCCCATTGCAAAATATGGCTGTTTTTTCCCAATTGAAAACATAAATTCCCCTCCACTACAAAATTTGGTTTGACATTTATAACAATCTTGAAGAAAATTACATCAAGATATATTTTAAGAATAAAAACAAAAAAAAATCACTATGAAATGTAAATACAAATTGCAATTTAATCAACTAATCAATGGAAATTGATAAAAACAACAAGATTTATTTGTCCATTCTTTTCCCATTTTCCAAATTTTACGTTGAGAAATTCCCAATTTCAAACCAGGTACTTTTCCCCCAAAAGGTCAGAAAAAGGCCTGTCATTACTCCACCTTCATAAAACGCTGTTCTACAAACAAATGCGTGGACTCAAAGCATAATTATGCATACATATTCATCAAGTAATGATCAAAGCAGGGCTTTTTTCCGCCATTTTGGGAATATGACATATACCCGTGAAATTGCGAAATTTAGTGTCAATTTGCCTAAAATTGGGAACAATTATAATAGTTGGATTAATGTTGAAAGACTATGTTTTAATGTTAAATTTTAATAATTATTGACAGACTGCAACTTTCACACACGTTTATTCAGTTGAGATAGACAAAATTTGATCTATATATGTCATTCACCTATGACAGTTTATTCTGTCAGTTTAATGCACAGTCACTTTATAACAGATGATCAGGAATGGCCACTGACACTGGCTGTGTCCGACTCTGAATCACTTTCAGAACTTGAGCTTACGTTGTCACAAGTAGAAATTTCAATTTCTGTCAGTCAGTAGTTGTCCACTACAAGTTGTACTCGTAGGTTGCTGCTCAATTGATTATGGGTGTCGCCGCCAGACACACTTGTTTTAACGAAACATCTACCTTTTTACATTTTTTTTCTTTCTGCAATACTTGCTGTTGTGTGACATCTTACCATGCAAAAAGCCTCTCAGTCAAAAGACGCTTACATTGGGACATTAAAGTAACGATAATATCTGAGAGTATTCCACATAAGTAATATCCGGGTTACTGCAGTTCCTACTCAATATGATTCAGCCCATTACGTCGTACAAAGGTCGCATTATGGACAAAATACGTCAAAAAGTAACCGATTTCAAAAAAAATTCAATTCGATAGGGAATTTTTGTATTGGAATTGGGAAAAAAAGATACTTTTTGCCATTGGGAATAAGACCGAATAACGGCATAAATATACACATGCACACACAATGAGGAACACTTTGTAGTTAATATGGTCACTTCAAACAGCCTTGCTGTTGAGCTTGCTTTTCAGTGATGCGGTTAAAGTGTATCGACTGCATTGTGAAGTTAAGCAATGTCAGCTTTGGCTACTGCCTGGATATGTGACCGCATGTTACATCAATGGTGTCAGAAGTAAACTTTGTCAAGCCATCAATTTGTCTAAGTGGAACAGAGCATGTAGGGGGTTGAGCTCAGGAAGCTGGAGAAGTGAGAAGGTCTCATGCAGCTCAGGGAGCTGGAAATTCCTACACGGGCTCTAGTTTCTCAAAAGATAAAGAGGGGAGGAGTGGAGTGAATATGGTCACTTGCAACCGCCTTGCTGTCAAGCTAGCTTTTCAGTGATGCGGTTAATGTGTACTGACTGTGTTGTGAAGTTAAGCAACGTCAGCTATGGTTACTGCCTGGATGGGTGACCGCTAGTTACATCAACTTGTGCACTTAGCTATTCTAGTGTTCCTCATTGTTTGTTTTCCTAAAATTATCTCCCCTGATTTGCAATGCCCTGTTGTTGCTACTATGGCAATGTCTTCACTTTCTATTGTCTAATGTAGCTGCAACAAGTTTGTTCAAATGCATTACTTACTTGCCAGACAGATCTGTCACGTGAACAAATGTGTCGTTAAAACTGGCAAAGATATGTGCAACACCAAACACATTTTCTCCATCCTTAACCTGTGGACCAAGCGTAATCTGCTCTTCGGTCTTCTGGGTCTTCCCCTTTCTAGGAGCCATCCTGACAAAAAAAATGTTGGTTAACTTCATATCTGGGGAGAACACTAAATAATTACATGAACGTAACTTATAAGCAAAGTTCCAATTCATAAATAGCTAATTGTCAAAAAGCAGAAAATGATTATTTCACAAACTTAATACTAATTATACATTCTAGTTGAACGATATATACAGTAACTATACATGAACACCAACAGAATTAATCATGCATAACTATATAAACGTAAAACGAAGGAATATCTAGTTTCCATATTCGCGAAATTTCACGACAATTAAAGTTGGACGTATTTTACACCATTCACGATCCAATAAAACATAATAATATAGATGCTCTCACAGATCAATAGGCTCTGTATATTACTTGGAATTTGTGTATTAAAATGAACGAAATAAAAGGATTGCAGGGATTTAACAACTCATATCGATATCCACCTCAGTTTCTCTATAGGATGTTGACAAAAGGAAGTTCACATTGGGTTAAACTAAACACATCAGTTTACCAAAAATCTTAAAAACATTCTTGAAATGTTGACTAAGATCCGGCCTCTAAGCATATGTCAATTACGTGTCACATTTGGGGAAACATACAATGTTTATTATTTTGCGTCATTCGTAATTTACATACGAAACATGTATTAAATAGAAATTTCTCAGATCATTAATTTTAACTATACCGATCAGATTTATAATCATAATGACCACATTTCACAATACTGGTCTAATTTAATTAAAGATATTGAAATGCAGATTAATGAAGTGGCAACTCTACAAGTTTAAAACGACTACAATATAAAAAAAAGTTCCAAATACACGGAAAATTTAAAATGAACATCCCAAAACTGCTTAAATTTGCCATTGTTAGCGCCAAGCGCAAGTTAGAAATAAGTCGTCCTATGAGTCTAAGTCCTCGAAAGGGGGTTTAAATAGATGGATGGATGGATGGATGGATGGATGGATGGATAGACAAACCCACCCTAAGAACGTAGAGACCAGTCAGTTTTCAGTGATTAGTAACCCTCCCATGGCACAATGATACTGACGGGGTGAACAGGGATATGAATCAATGCCATAACTAAACTACAAACATTAAAAAAAAAAAAAAATACATGCAGCCATTGTCCAATTATTGCCCAGACCAATTACCCTACATACCAAATTTTTTTAACCTTGACCTACGGTTACATAGTTATTAATGTTTTCCAACTAATGGTCAGTTTGACTTTAACCTTTGACCCTATGCGTCTGTTTGACGTTAACCGTTGACCCTATGACTCAGTTATCAATATGAAACCTTTACTAGTCGTCATCAATCTACATAACAAGTTTTTAGTTATTGCCTGGACAGAGTTTGTAGCAATTTGTCAGTTTTTACATATTTTGGTCAGTTTGAACTTGACCTTTGACCCTATGGTAAAAAATAAAGATGTATAGGATAGAACCCGAGTAGCGGTTGTATATGAAATTTATCGCGAGCGCATCGAGTTGATACATTTAATTTATAACCACTACGAGAGGTCTACAACCGCTACGAGAGGACCATATATAATAAATTGTTTGGTTTACTGTATATAAAGAAGACTTTAATAAGAGTGTCAGACAATAACTATTGTTTCCCTTTCGTTAAACTGCTCGCAATGCACGAGGAAAATACTTCTTCCTGGTCATGTCATTTTGAACAGCAACATGAGCAATGTGCCAGCAGTTTTGGATAATATTTAAGAAAAAAATACTGAACAAACACACAATTAAATAATTAAAATTTCCCCAGTTATTTATCATAGTTGATATCACAACAACATCAATTGCTACTCCACTACTACTACAAAAACAACAATTACAACTACAACACCTGCTACAAGTTCAATGACATCTATCACAGCTGCTGCTACTACTACCACTACCAATACCACAAACACCACCACTGCAATACTACTACTACTACTACTACTACTGCTGCTGCTGCTGATGATGATACTACTACTACTAGTACTACTACTACTACTACTACTACTACTACTACTACTACTACTACTACTACTACTACTACTACCTACTACTACTACTACTACTACATTAACAACTACTACTACAAAATACGCGTTAACTCTTAAAAGCATCATTGAGTTTGTTTGACTTTTTCACCGAAAACTGCGCACGAGGAAATCGGGAGTCATATATACAACATTTATACCGCAGTGTATTGGATTTATAGCCTCGGGGTACCAATTCTCGAACGATTTTTTCTAAGTTTGGTTACATATATAAAATTGTTGCAAGCTCTTGGAAAATATTTACATTAGCATATCAAACAAAATATTACTCTTTCTAAAACTACAAAAATTCGCGAAAATATCAGTTGATAACACCACCTTACCGTTTGTCAAATCAAGTCATATACGTTTACATTTCGGAACTGGTTTGGAACCAATTGTCGAACGTTCATTCGTTTGGGTCAACAAAAAGTTCCAACACACATGTAACAAGTAAAATCAATGTATTTACATCGTAAATGAAGTGCAGTATTACTATTGATGATTTTGTTTACATTAGCAACAAATAATGCTGAACATTTCATATAACACATAAATATAAATATATCACTCTAATTGACATCATACTGATCACATATTGACAGTTTTTTCTAATACCCTGTGTAGATCAACAATGCAAAAGAGACTCAAACATATTGTGATCGTCTAGGAAATGCTTTCATTATTAAATGACCAATACAAATACCGGTAATTGTATGTAACCAAAATGAAATAAAAATAACTTAGTTGTGTGTTACCTAATCAATAGCATTATTGTGATAAATACGTCATTTTGACAGTTGTAAACAAAGTAAAAGGCCTACATGTTGAATGACAGCTTTGTTCCAAGTGTTTAAATCTTAAAATCAATACTACCTTTGTGACAAAGAATGGTTTTACTACAGGAAACGCGACATTTCCCGGTCACATACTTAAACTTTGTGTAGTTTAATAAAACTTCGTCTGCAGATGTGCTACCGAAAAAGAGGCTGAGAAGTTGGAAGTTTGCCAATACAACATGTGTATATTAGGCTTACTTAAAACGACATAATATTTTAGTTTCAATGATTCACATGTGAATAAGTTTGATTAATAATAAAAATCGTTCGAGAATTGGTACCGTTCGAGAATTGGTACCCTGAGGCTACAGCACTTTTTCTTGCCTGAGTTTGGTCGGTTGGTGATAGCTGTGGTCTAAGTATCCATTTCTAGTCATAACCAACCTACCTACACAATTTTAAGAACCTAGGCCCTAGGGTTCCATAGTTATTGCCTGGACTAGGCTTAACAACTATTGATCAGTTTGATCATGGACTAGTCATGATCAACCTACCTATCGAGTTTAAAGAACCTAGCTAGGCCTAAGGGTTGCGTAGTTATTGCCCGGACAAGGTTTTACTCTTTTTTTTCATCTTTTGGTGGGTTTTATCTGATCTTTGACCCAAGGACCCCAACATCAATAGGAATCGTCTACTTGTCATGGACAACCTACCTTCCAAGTTTTAAGAACATATGCCTAAGGGTTGTGAAGTTATCGCTTAGACAAGGTTTTAGAACAATTTTTTACAATTTTTTTTGTCAAATTGACATTGACCCGTGACCCAAAGACCCCAAAATCAATAGGAATCCTCTACAAGTCATAACCAAACTACCTACTAAGTTTAAAGAACCTTGGCCTAAAGGGTTTGTAGTTATTGTCCGGACAAGGTTTGGTCTATCGACAGATGGACAAACGGACCGACATTTCCCACGCTTCTTCGAAGAGGAGGCCATAACGAGACCTTACTTCTCACTTTGAGCGACTTCTATTACACGCTCATCACATTCGCACAAATATTAAAATTTGTTGCTTTTGAGTGATTCTGGGTGTCTAAATGCGTGCACCTGCTGTCAAATCCGGACGTGGGCGAAATGGTACGGAAATGAGCGAGTAGGTTTTGTTATTGTTGTCACAGATCAACGTGAATTTTCAACAAAGGCCGTAAAATATTCAATATTTTAGCTTTGTCAGCGATGTCTTTTAGACACAAATACCATCAAACTGGAAGATTGCACTTAGTCTTACGAAATTGATAGGCAAATTGAAGGAAGTTAACAGAATGTCCGCTAAATTTTAAAGTCAAAATCGAACGTCTGCTCCAGAAAATTTCGACAGCTTGACACACGAAAATTTTTATTGACTGAACGGTATGGAATTCATGTTCGACTGGGACAACGATGTGGATAGATTTTCCTTTGATGATAGTGACCGGTTCGAGGAAGAGTCTATGTGTTCGTGGCTGAGTGAAACAGAGAGCTTGAACCAAAACTGGCGAGGCTGGAAACGTCAAAATGGTGGACAAGCCAGTCCTGCATTCAGCAAAACTCAAGGTACTTGGCAAAGATAACAAGCTTATTTGACAAATGGAAGCATCCTCTTGCAAATTTTAGTTGCATGTAGATGTGGATAAAATGTAAATAGGTCATCTTTACATATATTTTGGACGATATTTGAGCAAAGGGACTAGGTTTGTGCATTCGAGTCAGAGGCCAGTTAACAAGTATACTGTTCATCTGTATTCTCGCGGTACTTAACCTTTAAGTAAATATTTGGAGCAAAAAACAACTAACAAAACAATTTTTTTCAATAACATGCTATAAATTGGACCTTTTCACGAAAATAACAACTGGAAATCCTGTTTAAAAGTAAAGTATTCGTCCTTAAATTATTCTGTTTTTCAATGCACCATGCAGCCTTCTTGAAAAATTACGTCATCGGTAATATCGCGGTAAAACTTTTGTTTGAAATAAGTTTGCTGTTAGTGTATAAACAAACACAAATACACTTTAAATTGTTGGATTTTAACCTTTAACAAATATAACAAAACAATAATTTGAGTCTTCATTTGTATTTACTCAAGCAGACGAAAGTGTAGACATTGACCCCCTAATGTCTACCGATAGCTGCAAGCTGATATGAAAGTTATTTATATTTATGGTTTCAAATCATATTACTTGTTTAAATTCGAATGAATTAATTTATAACTTATTATTTTGTTAAAGAAAACCAAAAATATGTTAGATGTTGACAATTCAGCATGAAAATCCGAAGATAAACAATTACCGCGAAAATAGATACCGCATGAATACCGATGCCGAGTATAGACCACTGTATTGCTCGAAATATCTCTGAGTAATTGCCCTGCATCACTCAGCATCACCCATCAGTTGTACACACACTTGCTATGACTTCACAATATCTTGGCTTGTCAAATAAGGTTGCAATCTTGGGCGAGCCCAGGCATACACATGTACGCACTTGCATACATTGGGCTTAAAAATTGAAAGTTTAAATGTGAAATATTGTGTTGGAAATGGCGTTTTTTTTTTTATATATAATATTGATCAATGCTTTTTGACACCGACCACATGGTTAACGTGTTACTTGCTTTTCACGTTAGTCACAGTTCGGCAGTCACATCAAAGCCATTTGAAGTCAAACCGACACCATTGCTTTGGCTGTTGCTAACTTGATGACTTCAGGCAGTCACTCGTCTTAGTTTATCAAGTGTTCTTTATTTCGACTCATGTTTTTAACGTAATTTATTGTTTGTTTAAAATGAAAATATGCAGGGTAATTAGAATGCAGTGTTTCGTTGAAAAAAAAAGAAAGAGTATATAGCTAAATTTTTGAGTTTGAAATATTCACTGTACGGCATCAATTAGCAGTCATAATATACGGCCGTATGCCTGGTAGTCACTTAGTGCAAAAACTGGTCAAAAAGCCATCGGCTTACAGGCACACACGAAATTTTGTGATCTTTGGACAAAACGATGCGCAATTTCCGAATCTAACTGGCATTTTGCGAGCATGTGAGTCTAATTTTAAGCCCTGAAACAGCAAGGAAACATGGTTGTCGTTATTAACCGATTCATCGCTTAAAATCATGAGTATTGTAAATCAATTGTTTATTTCACTTAATTTCAGGAAGATTAAAATTGCGATCAGTAATTTAAAAGGGAACCCCCTGGACCCCTGGCAAAATCACTTACATTAAGATAAAAATCGCTTATTCCATTTGACAGTCACAACACTGAGGTGGTTACAAAATTCAGATATGAAAAATTACCGGACAGTAAGTCGGCGATCTTAGATTTCTCGACGGCCTTTTCACATGTTAACGGGCAATGTCTGACAGGCTGACAGTCTTTCGCCATGTCTGATTTTAGCTGTATTGTATGTGTGATCAGCTGTTGTACGAGGGGTGTCCCAGAAAATTACAAACTTTTCTAATTATTCAAAATCCATTGTAACAAAGATTTTTAAAAGTACTTACAGTAAAACCCCGCTAATACGACCACTTGGGGGTCTTAATAAAAGTGGTCTTAAAGTCCCATTATGTTATAAAAATGGGCTTATATCTTCTGTGAAATGGACTTAGAACACACAACCTAACATTTTAAACAAATTAAACTATAAAAAGAAACAAATTTTGGCATTTAGAACGACCTATGAAGTGAAAGTAATACTCAAAAAGATAGATCGCGCTTACGCATGTCCATGTGACAATGATCTACGATCACATGTCAAGACAATACACAACAAACATGACTGACACTGACAGACGGTGTTACAGAATGTTTAAGTTATCTTTAAAATATTTTCACTCTATTGTGTTCTAACCATCAAATTATGGTTGATTTGGTCGCATTTCACGTGATAATCCGAGGGTAAGCAAGAATTGGAATCACTGTTTATTATCCTCTTGTCTTTTTATATTACTACAAGAAAGTAAACCGAACGTATAAGTCATTTGCTACACTGTGTATGTGTATTATCCCCCACATGCTTCAGTGATAGATCTCGTGGTGATACAAATTAGCAAATTTAGTTGCCAGCCTGGTGAGTAAGAGCTTCCGATGGGGTTTCTCCAAGATTTCTCTGAATAGAAAACAGACCGAATTATGTAATCTGGATATATTATGGTATCAATTAAAGGTTTCTATGTGTTTAACCTATATAACATGACCGTAATACGTCGGGGATCTTCAATAGCGGGGTGGTCGTATTAACGAGGTACGCCGATCACCGGGTCAGTACATTAAAAAGTCTGTGTAATTAAAATTTTTAATGAAAATAATGAATAATGAATAGAAAATGAAAATTCCAATTTGTTTTCAATAAATGTTTTATTGCATACACATTATGTAAACTATAGTTATGGACTTGAACTTTACATTAAGTCGGAAATTAATTAAAACTTGATTAACTAAGCCCATTTAAGGTTCAGCATTCATCAGTGTTACCCACTAACTGCCAGCTACTGTCAATTAACATAATCTGATACACAGTGGATGTGCTAATCCCTTATCAAAACATTTCAAAACGTTTGTAACATTGTTTTTCACACGCTCCTTTTATACCGCAAAGCATTATGTTATCTCCACTGCATCTGTTGTTAATTGATGATGTTAAGTGTCAACGACCAAATATGACACTGGTCGCAATAACATTGCAATTTTGAGCATTATTTGGTAGTTTCGGTCTGGTATTAATGGTCTTAAAACCGAATAGCGGGGTGCCTGTATAAGGGGGGTTTGCAACAATTGAAATATATAGTAAAACAATCAGGTCTTTTAAAAAGTGTCCGCTTTAGTGGGGTGGTCGTAAAATCGAGGTGGTCGTAAAGCGGGATTTGAGTGTATCAATTTAATACCATATTTGGGCTAAATGTGCAGAAATATGCAAAACATTCTGAATAATGTTAAGAAAAATATCATTCATAACAAATCACATAGTAACTGCGATGTCATAACGTCACTTGATGTCCGACATCACCTACTCCCTCATAATAAAATAACTGTGTTGACTGTTGTTTTTTTTTCATGCCGACTCACCCATTTTTCAAACACTACTGAACTGAATGCCATCAAGTGCTCAGTTAAAATCACTTTTGTTGTATTTCTTCAGCACTTTCAAATTTCATACCTCTTAATTGACTTTTCAGCAATGGGATGTAGGCGTATGCCAGAGGTGCCAGATCAGGTTAATTCCCTATGAAAATTTCTTGTGCCAAGTGTACTTCAGAGTCCTGCTGACTATCATGCTGCCGTCAACACTGTTCATTGCCTTCTTTGTTTCTACTGGTGTCATTGCTCTGTCCAAACATTACTTTATTATAGTTTTGTGCTCCCCAAAGCTCTTTCAATTCACCAGTTTGTGACTCACTGCAGAATATCTGCCCTCTTTAGTACCTCATTGTTTCTTGTACAATGACATCAGCATTATGAAACATCGTAAACAGACACGCCAAAAAATGACGTTCATGGCAATATTAAAGTTTATTAATAGTCGAACAAATGAGGCGTCAGCTTTCATTTTAATATCAGACTTATCTTATCAGTCCTACCAACTTTTCATGTGCACCGGCATTCGCTACCATGCATGCGTAAAATAGTCGTAAATAATAGAAAAAGTGAGTGTTAAGTAATTTTATTTCACTACAAAATCCGTAAGACATGTGTTATTGTGCAAAAATTTGTTGTTTTCTACCATATGTTATTTGAGATATAGAAGTTCGTATTGTGAGTGTTTGTACAAATTTACTAGATGTATCATGAATGTGATTACTGACAGCTGTGTCGAGAACTTTGTCATGTTTGTTGTTTTTAATTATTTTCTACCTGATAAAATGTGGCTAATCCCCAATCTCGGTCAGCCTTGCATATGCAAAGCCGCAAACAGATAAACATGCAGACTTTTTCTACTTGGTGTATTACATTAGTATGTTTTTCAGTTAGTAATGTTCAAGTTAAAGTGGGTAGTGATTAGTCTGATTAGTCTCATATAGAGATGTTTACAATTTGGGATTTTTTTTGTTTATCACTGGTATTTGAGTCAAAGGTACTCACTGTGAATATGGTCACCGCATACTGCTGAAATAAAATTGGAAAGCACCGTATACTTAGTGGAAAAAGTTGTTGAACAAGATAAATCTGTATTTAAACTCAAATATTTAACAATCCATATACTCTATGATAAAACCACGAATTGCACTGAACAAAATATGATTTAAGCCACAAATGAATGTTCAATTTATGTAAAATAGTGCTTACATGGCGTAGATCTTGGTCAAAAACAAGTACCTGTATTGAATGATATGCATAATTTGCATTTAAACCTTACGTTTCAATATAAAGTTTATAGTTCCAAACATATTTTTTCAACAAAAACACAGTGATAAGATCACAGAAACTTAGATGAGCTTCTATCGCACAAATTATAGCCAAAATGGAAGTGATACCTGAATATATATCTGAAAATTCACTTCATTAGTAAAAGACATGGACACTTTTTTCACTTCGTCAATGACGAGTGATAAATTTAATGAAAATATGTTGTTATTTAGTAGCGATACCCACTGTGCTCCTTAGAACTAAAATTATTGTCATATTATGATGAAAACCCAGAGAATCAACATTTTGTTGCAATGCACTCTGTTCATTTGTCCATAAGTATGCGGTGCCCATCCATTAATTATAAAGGTAACATAGTTTTATTACATCAGTGTACGGTGATCATATACACCGTGATATTGATGATCATTAAATGATTCATTTGTATTTATTTTATACTCTATGCAAATTCCATTGCTTTCAACATGACCTGTTCTGTATGTCAGTGTGTATGACTACTCCGCTACAGTGAATCAAAAAATATGTTTGTTCAATGCATGAGCTATATTGTATAATTAGCTTATTAACTCTGGTTTTTAATAATATTCACAGAAGCACAAAGGTGATGAGATGTTTTCTAGAAGAAATATGTCCATTTGAACAATTTTCTGTTGTGAACTAAGAAAAATTTAATTTGTATATAATGTACATGTGGTTATGTTTAACCACAACTGTATCATGACATGCTTTAAACTTCCATATATTTAGCTCTTGTTGGTTGATTGTATTTGACTTGACTCAGGAACCACTTCATAAAATGTGTGTTTCACTTTTTAAATTGAATTAAGATAATATTTAACTAGTCAGACATTCTTCCAACCAGTGCAGTCCTAATAGGTGTCTATGTTAGCAATTATTTCAAACAAACATGATGCACCAACAATTATCTGGCCATCTGGAGGATTAATATTAATATGTATTGTTACCTTAGCAAGGATGTTATATTTTTGGCGTTGGTTTTGTCTGTTAGTAAGCAACCCCATGCAAAAGATTATGAAAAGATTTGCATAAACTTCTGGAATTGTGTGGTCATGGGCCAGTAATCAAATGATTAGATTTTTTGGTGGTCTGGATGACTGTCTGGATCCAGGATTTTTGTTTAAGGATTCCTTATTATTTGGCAAATTTCCACATGATGCTGTTTAACTCGTTAGTTTGCACAACAGATGGACAATGAGCTGCCTTGTGGAGGTCTGCGTTGACAGTGCTTGTTAAGGCCCTGTCACACTGTGGCGAATTTGAGCTTCAAGTTCTGGCGAGTTATAACTCGCCGTAAAGTGGACGAGTTGGTCGCAGAATTGTTTCACGACGACATTTGTTCGAGTTCTCTTCAACCTAGACACGACATTGACAC
Organism: Congeria kusceri; assembly: GCA_027627225.1. NCBI lineage: Eukaryota > Metazoa > Mollusca > Bivalvia > Myida > Dreissenidae > Congeria > Congeria kusceri. The sequence continues at coordinate 35,974,439 of CM051031.1, read as the reverse complement.
GACAATAGTTCGATACTCACATTTTATCACGAATTCAGCCGAGATATGCGTATGATATCTTTTCGACACTCGAAGACTTGTCTTGGAGAATGTATGAGTGTGGACAAGTCTGTACGACTTGTGAGGACATGAGTACGAGTTTATGCGACATTTTACATGAAACGGAAGAGCAGATGTCGTAGGCAAGTCTCTCAAACTCGCAGCAGACTCGTGTTATGTTGTAGAACGATAATAGACGGCGACACGCTACGACAAGGGAAGACATGTCTACGGAATGTGTTTGAGTGTGTTTGAGAGTGCGTGAGATTCCTTCGACATGTGTACGAGAATAAAAAGTCGCCAAGAAGCGCCAGAATTTTAGACAGTTTAAAATTCTCGCCACTACTTGGTGAGTTCTGGCGACATAAGAAGACATAAGTAGACATCAATGCGACAAAGAACGACATGTTTACAAGATCTACACGACACCAGGCGAGTTGTGGCGAATTGCAACTCGAGCAAACTCGTAGCTCAAATTCGCCACAGTGTGACAGGGCCTTTAGCTGTTAAAAGTTTGTTAATTTTACCTTAGTTTTCTGTTGTATAGTGCATTTGTTATGCACGAGATTTCCGATTTACTGAAGAAGAAATAAATGTAGATATTCATACGTAGACTAGAAAAAGACATCTTGAAAGATGTCTGTGAATGCTATTAGACACTTTTGTAGCCTGTCACATATTTGGAAGAACATAATATTTGCATCATTGCATTGTATATAGCTTTTTTATTGTATTCATGATGCGCTTCACAGCTATTGATCGACAGTGATTCTGCTGGAGCTCAACTCTCTCTCGATTTTCAATTACGTCCACAACACTGTCTCCAAATGCATTGTAACTAGTAGTTAGCAGTGAACACATTCATATGGTCTTGTTTCTTTTGTGAACTCATATGTGAGAAACCATAATAGTATATGTGTGCTCACAGACTTGGATAACAATAATTATTGATAAAATTATATTGATCAATTCAAATATCAAACTTTTTAGATCATAATAAATGACAGTTACAAAATGTCTTCCCCAAACTTGCTGACAATGTTTTTCGGCCAAGTTCGATAATCAGTCAAATTGGCCGAGGAATTGTGGAGTTACGGCCCTTAAATTATATCAAATTGGCCGTTTTAGCAGTTTCTGCTCTCTAAGTCCAATAGTTTTCATCTAATCTTCACCAAACTTGATGAAAATGTTTGAGGTTATAATATCTTCACCGATTTCGATGATCAATCAAAACACCCCAGGAAATGCAGAGTTATGGGCCCATGATTTATCTAAAATTGGCCTTTTTAGAAGTTTCCGCTCCATTTGTCCAATAGTTCTCATCCGATCATCACCAAACTTGATATTTTAAATGATTGCTTTTAACCTAGAGGAGGCATTCATGTTTTACAAACAGCTCTTGTCTGAACATTGAATCTTTGAAAGTTTTATTTTAAAGCAAAACCATTGAGGCATGACAAGTTGTAGTATGAGAACAAAATGACACTTGTAAAGCCCAAAACATCATATTTAGTATTTAACTTGCAATAAAAGTTGTTCAGATATGTTTTTGTAACCTCTTTGTTTGATCAATACCAGGTTTTTGTCAGTGTGTACTATAATCTGTTATCTATTTGTTTTTCTGATTTATAATGATAACACAGTTTGAACCCTACACAATTTGCTATCAATGAAAACGTACACATTTGCTGTTAGGTGATCTACATCTACTTTCCAGAGGTTATTGACCCATGTTTTATAGGACATTCACACATGTAATTTGACAGACATGACACACAGCTGTTTGACCTGTTATAATAATTTACAACTGTAAATTGCTATGCTTATAATAGCCTGAGCCTTAGGGGTGTCACGATATTAGAAATCCACATCGCGATATATTGCAATATTGTTTAATTTATCACAATATTTATTGAGATATATCCGACCTTTGTTGTATGTATTTAATAAGCTTAAGACTGATAAAATCACTATGAACAGCGCAGAATGGTGTTTTAACTTTTTATTTTCACCCATGTCAATGACCGGCGCAACAATACCAACATATAAACAGCAGATAGAAAAGCAAAATAATTATGTGCAACACTCTCAAACTGCCTGTCATGGCTGTTCACTGTATTTATTGTATTACATATACAGAGTGATTTTAGACTGTTGGCACAAGCCAACAGGATTTAGTAGTTGTGTTCAGAAAATGGTCTTGAGGGAACTACTTCTTTATTTTGCAGGCTACGAGTGAGTGAATTCTATAAATTACTGCGCTTCGCTTGCTGAGCAGTGAGGCTTCCTGTTATTGATACTATACTTTCTAAGAATAGATGACAAGAAATAGATCCATCTGAAAACACTAAAAAAACAATAATAATAATCCATTTAGTCCACATCTACAAGTAAATTAATGTTATGTCTATTCACATGATGGCGTATCTGTTTGAACTGTTTACTGGTTAAATGAGTATTACATCATATTGCGTAAGACAGCAACAGAGTATTGACTCAGTACATAAAGCGGAGCTATCGTAACCACTCAATTGACGAGTGATATTGTTTCATATTGTTTTTGACGTATGCAAAAGAATTGTGGAAAAACATTGTACTTCTAAAGAGATTTTTGAATGTTTTTCACTAATATAATTTATTTAAGAATTGAAACGCTCTTTTGAAGGCTTTATGTACAAATTAGATACCAAAAAACTGACCTTCATACATCGATGAAGCGCCGAAAAGAGCGTTTCAATTCTTATAATTACAATTATAATTACAATTGTGTGTATACTTTAAATTTTCACCTTAAAAGAGTAAATTAATTTGGGATTTATTTTTTGCAATTCGCGCATCAATACATTGAAGTATGATTCGTAGGCTCCGCCCCTTGCACTGCAGTAGCGTTGTGTACATGTCGCAACACAGCGGTGTCTTAAATAATACAGAAGCTCTAGTGAAAACATTTACTTTTGATTTACTTTTGTTTTGGTTATATTTCGGAAGAGCAATTTTGAACAAGGTGTTTTGTATCCATAATATACATGTTGCAAGAGACTGAAATATTGAAACGCGTTCCAGTTTAGATTTAAGACTGAAGGCTAAACGAGTCTAAAGTTGTTTTCAGATAGTTGCAATTTTGTTAACGCCCGTATACATGTGTGGATAGAACCGTACTTAAGACGTAAAATATATTCAAATAATTAATGGTTATTTTTACATTTGAAACACAATGTTTCATATGTATGTTTTATTTCTTTCTTAAAACGACCCGTTAGGCCATCGGTGTAGTCAATGTTTACACCCATTATGGCATGCATTTAAAACTGTGTGTTGAGCAAATATTTCAACACCACATTGTCTTTGCACGTCGTGTTAAAACGGTTTGTGTATGAAATTTGGCAAAATAAGTAAATACAACTAACAGTGTGGATACAAAATCGAGTCGAAAAAAAGGTAAACGACTTTTATTATTTTACTACTGATCAAAATATCAAATATATGGAATTGTGTGTCATCAGCCGAAAATATCTACTGTCTACAGTTTCTTGACCTGTGTGACATAAATTGGAAAGGTCAATTGTTATGCATCGTATTTGCACAGAACTATGAACAAGAAGAAAATTTTAATTGTTTTAGTCAAACCTACTAGTCAATGACAATTCTTTCAATTTTTGTTCAAACTTTTGTTTCAGCTGCTGATGAAACTCCTGGCCCCGAGTAATAGTATCAGTAACGATTTACCACAATAACGATTCGACACATAACAATTCGCCACAGTTTAATGACGATTCGCCAGAGGGTGATAACGATTCGCCACTGTGTGTTATAACGATTTGCCACAAACTGGATGTACAAGATATATTTCGCCCTGTCGTGCAATGTGAATGGATAAATGTTCGAGAAAATCTTAATATGAACAGGTGAATTTTGTGCAAATCATCCTTGGCTTATGCTTAATTGACCAACGTGAGCCTACTTAGAGGAGTGTTTTGAGCTTCGCAGCTGGCGAGTCATTTGCCTACTTGAAAATGGGATTTTTACAATGATAAATGGGACATTCAGCTCTCATAGGTGACAGTTGGATGGAGCTCGCACAATTTTCGAGGTGTTCTTGTGGCATTCTTTTGCAAGCTCCATAGGATGACTGGATACCATGCTCGCTTGGTTTTCCGGTGGCTTCCTTGTAAAAAAATGTGAGACGTTTGTTCAACTGGATGTCTTTTATTTGACTGAAACCTCTTGTTTCTAAACCGTTCTTTGCCCTAATCTGTAAAATTGTGTATTTTTATGTTTGTGTTTGTTAAATTTCATTTGTGTTCCTCTTTTGATAAATATAAATTTAAATATAAATATTAAAGAGGGTATGTACGATCTCATCAAAATTTCATATACAAATATGAAAGTACAATAAAACCTATAAAACACTGATTAATAACAAACTAGAATAAAAGTTCAGAAGAATTTATATTTGAAAATCCTCGAAATACTTTAAAATACTTTTCGTCTTCTAGTTGAAAACTCATTCATGTGCATCAGACATGTACAGTTTTGGGAAATCCCCAATATTTGTTGCGTGTTGACTTAAGTTCTGTGCAGATTGTTCATACGACACATCACGGAGACGTTTTTTGTTTTTCACACAAAAATGATTGAAGGTGTCATATCGGCACAGCACTAGGAATAAATTTGTCGTTATCATGAAGTTCATTTTAAAAAACAACATATGAAGTATGGTACAAATATCTGTTTATTTATTTTTATTTTAACTTCCCTTGATTATATTCGTCCTCTCATTTGTGTTGTTCAAATTATGAGAAAATGTTCATATTGAAATCATACATACCCCCTTTAATTATTTTTATCCAAAAAGTATTTTTTTTTATGTTTGTGTTGAATTTTCTCTCTATGTTATTTCTTTTCTTTAATGCATAATGCTCATCAGAAATAGGCAAACAGAAATAAACAACATACATTTTACATGTTTATACTTTTATTTAATTAATTTATTTATTATTAATTCTTTTTTTTTTACAATGCCATGTATAAATGTGAATAAATCTGTTACTGCATTTCTTTGTGTGTGTTTTTTATGTGTGACATCAGCACTGCATGTAAACAACAATAAAAAGTAGTCCCTCATGAATATTAATAGAGGCAACCGGCTTCATAGAAAAAAAATTAAAGCCTGTCACATGATGCATTTCAGCCAATCAGAACACTGTAAAATGATGAAACCACAGGAAATTGTAATTATTTTTAATTGAATTGGTATTTACGGAGCATAACGCTTGTGATGAAAAGCACTGAAAATTGATTCGAACTTGTACGGTTCATCGACTATTTTTACTCGTTGTATATTGACTTGTGTGCATATAACTCTGCTTTTTAAATAGTTTGCACAAAAATATTTGCCTCCCACGAATTACAAAACATAATGATGAGAATGTCGTGAATAAATAGCATTGAATTAGATTAGTGAATAAATAGCATTGAATTAGATGCGCATTTAGTTGTAATTTGCAAACGACAGTGGCCTGGATCTCCATCTTCAGTTAGGTCTAATACCAACTTATACCAATTTATTATATGCAGAGTGTATAGTTATGAGTTTTGATATTTGTTTTGTAGACATGATATAACAGACAGGTGACTTACTTCAATGAATGTTCCTATAATATGATAAAAAAAAACTTATAATTCATTTTGCTTTTAGTTTCTTTTCTCGCCAACAGTCTTTTTATGCTGTCAGCGTTTTGATTTACATGTACGGTACGCTATTCATGATGTATATTTGTTTTGTGCATATGATGTTTATTTGTTTCGTGCATAAACTATGTATGTATTTCACTCTTTATTTTAACTGGAAACAATGTATAAGTTTAATGTATTATTAAGCATAAACATTTTAATATAAAACATGTATACCAAACAAAAAAGGAATATTATTGGTCGCCAGTACAGTCTATAATGCTTTGGTTCTTGACCTTCACCCCTACAAAACTATCAACGTTAAAAAATGATATTGGCTTTCAACTGTTTATGACTGACAATTAGGTATTTTAATTCTGTCAAAAGTTTTGTAATCAATGTAATAATAACAGGAAAAAAACAAAACTCTAAAAAGACCACATAAAAATAATGCCATATATCAGTATCGACATTCATATTGCGATGTTTTATTGCAGAATCAAATACTGCAATAAACCAATATACGGGTATTGTGACACCCCTACTAAGCCTATAATATATTGTCAGACAGTAGCAATTTCAGTCCGTTCGAACATCTGCTGATGCGTTTATTGCCTATGTCATGGTTTAATTTAAATCACAGGAAACTCTTTTCTTATCTCTCTTTATGAAAATATTATAATAGTACTTCATCATGCGTTATGTATATTTAGCAGAAACTTGTAACAATAACTATTTTCAGATATCAGTTTTCTTAAGTCTAAGCATTTACAGTCTAAACTCTGCAACACTTATCAGAGAGTTCACCATGCCTGACAAAGAAATGTTGGTGTGTGACAAAATAAAGCAAGAGGGCCAAGATGGCCCTAGGTCGCTCACCTGAGTGTAAAGCTTCTTTTAACAAAAAAATTAAGATTTCAATATAGCCGTATAAGGAAAACTGTCCCACCCTCAGGTGCCATTATTTTTAACGAATCAAAATGATTTCCAGGAATTTGGTAGACGGTCACCCAAGGAACATGTATGTGAAATTATTTTGAAATTTAGCAAGTGGTTTCAGACAAGAAGATTTTTTAAGTTTTCAGTATAGCCATATAAGGAAAACTGCCCCACCCCCTGGCAGCCATTTTTTTTTAACAAATCAAAATGACTTGAAGGAATTTGGTAGAGGGTCACCCAAGGAGCATTTCTGTGAAAACTATTTTCAAATCCAGCCTGTGGTTTCTGACAAGAAGATTTGTTAAGTTTTCCAGTTTTGGAACTTTTGGTTGCAATGACAACCAGAGTTTTCAATATATTTTAATAAATTGAAGGAATTTGGTAAAGGACCATCCCAGGAACATTCCTGCCAAGTTTGGTTAAATCCGCCTAGTGGTTTCAGAGAAGTTGTTTGAAGTAAAGTGTGGACAACGGACGATGGACGACGAACGCTGGACGCTATACACAGACTGACCACAATAGCTCACCCTTGAGCACTTCATGCTCAGGTGAGCTAAAAAACACCGATAAATGTTTAATTAAGAACTAATCAATTTATGTCATTGTTTGTTGTCAAATAACCATAAGACAGAAGTTTATATGCCTTGGAATTAAATCTCGAGTGCAAAGCACAAGTGATTTGATGACACACATCTAAACTTCTGTCCGTGGGTTATTTGACATTCTAACATGGCACGCGGCTAGTTTTCCATAGATAAAGAAGGAAATCAACCATGGGTTATTCTGTAACAAATAATTGGTGGAGCCTAATGTTTTGAAAATAGTTCCGGAAATTCAAAAAAATTGTTACCCGTAAAATGCACGTGCTTAAACGCGCTTTAACAAAATTGTGACTAACAAATCACTTCTGCATAATGTAGCACAATAAACTCACATTTGTACTACATATTTAACATTTAAGTTCACAAAAAAAACATTTAAGTTTTGTTAATATGCTTTTAATTTGCGCTTGTTAGCATAATATTTTCACCAGTCTTCGAAATTAGCACTCGCCCGCTTGCCCGTGGCGCGTAAAAATATTGTCGGGCACAACAAATTCTTAATAGATCGCCCGCCTGGTAAGTAATCCAATCAAATTTAGAAATGCCCATTATGTAGAAAACAACAAGTTTTTCAGAGACTTGTGTCAATATGTATGAAAACTGGATAAGGCAAAACGAAAATTAAATAGAGAAACACATGAATATCACACTTGTATCACAATTGTTATTTCTAGATAATAAAATGATGAACTGTTGTTAGTTGTAGATTTTAAATATAAAAAAGTTCGGGCTAGTAAACAAGTTTTCGGGCAAGTAAAAATCGTAAAGTTACTGGCCCGAATGGCAGGTAATTTATGAATGTTAATTTCAAAGACTGTTTCAGTGTATTTATCAATATGTATGATGTCATACTGAATCTTGGCTCAATGTTTATCAATGAAGCTGACATCATTTTGAATTGTTATTATTTGTTTACGTCACTGAAACGCATGTGCAAATGTACTTTGTGGAAAATGGGCGGAGTATAGATAAATATAGTTCTCATTCATAACATTGAAAAGTACAGACGGATTATATATAGGATCGTGTTAGAATCAAATAATAACAGTTGGTTATTCCGATGTTTGTTATAAAACCACTCGGGCTATCGCCCTTGTGGTTTAATTCCTACACATCGGAACTCCAAACCGTTGGTTATTACCGCAATAACCAACGCTTACCCGTGAATTATTTCTTAAACAAACTATCACTTAAATTTATTATTTTGATTTTAACATGGGTTAAAACTAACCTTTAATTTAGAATAATTCATGCACAAGTAACACTCTATTTTTGATAAAGTCCCACCCAGATTTGTTAGTATTTTAACGGCTGTTCTCTAAGTTAGGTTCCTTTCCTAATAATTAACATAAACATACTAGCAGTTCTCGAACATATTTTTTTAATCAAACTTTAATTGCTAAATATATTTTCTAACATTTTAAATAAATTGTAATTGTATGCACTATGCAGCGATATCTTGAACAATAACAACATCAACCATGCATTGTAAAGAGTTAATGAAGATTTGTTACTTAGGCACCGGTAACCAAGGACGAAAATCGATCGGCCTCATTCCACCCTCAGCACGTGTTTTAGCAATAGGTGTTGACACTTTTTATGGTTTCATTTATAGTTGTTAATGTTATTATTGAATATGAGCGAGTTAATTGGGTCTCAAAAAATGTATTAAAGACGAAAAACTCTGGAAACTCTATGTCAATGTTACACATTTAATTGCAGAGCATTGTATTTCACCACAACATTTCCTTCTATAAACACATGTGTAAAATATATCGGCACCTTTGCCTGGACTGTTTGTGGTAGCGCGTGCTGCCCATAGGTAATTGCAGCTTTACCCATGCTTGATATCCTTTGTTTATATGAATGTTGGTTCTTGTTGTGTTAGAATCTTATTTTGACTTACTACTGTCTACAGATGATTAATTGCTGAAAATGTTAGCTGTTTTAATATATTTTACCTAATATATGTATTATTCCTTTTGTTAACTCAAAAACTATGAATGTCAAGTTGTGAAATGTGGTATTGATAACCAATAACATGTCTGACAGCTTATTTACAGGTTGTACATCATCGTAACTCTCGTCTGTATCAATAATGAACACATTCTGAAGTATATTGTTACAAAGGAAATCACACTCTTGAATTATTTGCCAAAAAAAATAAATCAAGATTCAAATTTTATCATGTGATAGGATCTTGTTTGTCATGTAAAAAAAATCATTTCAACTAAAATATATTGACAAAGCTCATTTTGACAGTACTGTTTTGAACAGGAACTTCAATGTGTTGCGACCTCAGTGTATTTGTTGATACATTTGCAAGAAGTGTAGAATGTTGCCATTTGTGATCTTAAAAAAACTGTAGACACTGGTCAGTACATAAAATTAATAAAATTATAATCACAAGTACGAAATAACTTTGAAACATTTTAACTGTAAGTCATGCACCTATCAATATTTTCCCCCATGGGGGGGAGGGGCGGGCTGACCCAGGGAATTAGACAAATTTTATTTTTTGGGGTCTAATTCCCCACCCTAGAGCCAAGCATATTTGTCTAAATCATGTCAGTTGGAGATGCTATATGTCCATCAAATGGCCCGGGGGCTTTTAATATGGGGATTTAAAATCCGACCAAAGTCTGTTACCCCGGGACCTGCAATCATTCGGAATGTCGAATTCCCGTCTGTCGGGAATCACTTTGCCCGCCACTCCCCCCCCCCCCCCCCCGCCTGAAATTATTGTGGTGAAGTGCTGCATCATATTCTGCTACCGTAATCATTCTGGCCTTGTTAAGAAAGCAGGAATGCACCTCATGCAATGAACCCATTTATCACTATCGATCAGATTGCAGTTTCCCAAAACTGTGGAAACATAAAATACCTATGCAGCATTGCTTCTGGGAATCGATAAGGAAATGACTGTTCACCAGCATTTCAATCAAGTCCGCTATTTGGCAGCCATGGGCCCTGACAATGCATATGCCTTGTCACCAGCCTAAACTGTGAATACCGTCTATTGGCTAATAATCTTGAGTGTCATGTGTGAAAATCTCTGCGTTGGTACACATCAGCTTTTCCACATCTTGAAATGATGTTTCTTTGTGTCACAATTGATTTTTCTTCATCCTAATAAGGTTTTGGTAGATACATTGTTGTGAACAATATTTGAACATAATGGTATTGATGTGCACAAATTATTATTCCTTATCTGAGTAATAGTTCCAGTATATTTTAATATCTCACTGTTTCTTTGCTTATCATCTTTGCGAAAAAACAACTCCCTTTAAGATTTTAAGATTAGAGGTTTGTAATGACTAAGTTTTGCCAATATAGTAAACTTACACCAGAGTAAATAGTGAATACTTTGATTGTACTCTGCAAAACTGTACTAATGTTCAGGGCTGTATCCAGAGACGAAAAAGCACCAAGGCAAATATTTTTTACAGGGTCCGGGGGCATGCTCCCCTTGATTTTTTTTTTCGTTGGTGCGATTTGGCATATATTCTGGGTGTTTTTTTTTTCTTCAAAAGGTATGCATCAAATTTTACCAATTTCTTGTAATAAACTGACAAACTTGCCCTATGTACATGTACTGGTAAATTATGCTGTTTATCGATTAGATCTAGTAATTTACTTGATATGCATATTGACGTCAATTTTATTATCGAAAAGTGCTAACTTTTATTTTGGTCATTTCTCAAATGTACACCCAATAAAAAGTGCCTCGGTGTGCCTCAGTGTGGCTACTGGCCTGAGTATTCCAGTGCCTCTGTGTGCCTCAGTGTGGCTACAGGCCTGAGTATTCCAGTGCCTCGGTGTGCCTCAGTATGGCTACAGGCCTGAGTATTCCAGTGCCTCTGTGTGCCTCAGTGTGGCTACAGGCCTGAGTATTCCAGTTTCATGTAACATTCCTTAGGAGAACAGCGAGTACCAGTGATCACAACAGTAATACACATCGACACAAAATTCTTTATGTTTGAAAACTGGCTATTGAATTATATAAAATTTTAAAAATATTATATATTATACAACACTAAAATATGCAAATGTAGTCAGATGTGATTATTTCTAGGTTTTTGCTGAACTCTGCCCAGTATGGTAATTTATGTTTTACCTTTTGTAAAGAAGCTCGTGCAGGTGCAATTTACAGGTAATGGTGTTTATAATATGTTGCAGACGGGGGAGTGTTGTCACTGGTGGAGCTTGCCTCCCAGACTGTGGCCTGCAACATCCCATATGGGGTGGTGGAGAAGTACCCGCAGCCCATCCCTGAACCACTGCAGCTGAGGATCACATACTGGAGCTTCCCGGACTGTGAGGAGGACATCAGGTAGGCAGGCGCGGGTGGTACTCCTTTTGTAGCCGGATTTTTCAACGAAATATCTCGGCTTATAGATTAGCGAAAACCGGTTGGTTGGCGGGTGGGCATTGCGATGTCGTTAACAATTTGCTTTAAAGTTTTGTATTCCTGTCATATTTTCAAAAGTTCTTGGTCAATCTTCATGAAACTTTACAGAAATGTTCCTTGGATGTTCATCTACCAAAGCTGTGAAAATGGTTCCGCTTCACTGCACAAGATGGCCACCAGAGCTAAAAATAGAAATATGTCTAAACGCCAATTTCTTCTAGACCTATGGCTAGATTTTCAAATAATTTCACACCAATGTTCGTTTAGTGGTCCTCTACCAAACTTTTTCAAATGGTTCCACCTCACTGCAAAAAATGGCCACTAGAGCGAAAAAATAGAATTTGCGTTAAAATTGTGTATTCCTGTCATATTTTCTAAAGTTCTTGATAAATCTTGATGAAACTTTACTGTATACATTTTAGATCATCAACATGAAACTTCCATACTTCTTCACCAACATTGATTTGCACATGTACCCCCATCGGCAAAATAACAAATCCGTCCTTTATGCGGTTTCCGCATTTTTCTCTTGTTTGCCTTTAAATGATGCATTTGCTTTGTAGCACATAGTTATATTAAATAACTTAGGCAGGATCAATCCCTTTAGTACGGAGTGCCAGGTAACTTCAGACTTTTGACTTCTCTACATGTTTTCATGTTACTTGTAACTTAATTATACTGTATACCTAGTTATAGAAGACTACTGTTTGGGACAATACATGAAGAAGGTAGAAGTATTTTATAATACAGAAAATGGATAAAAACTATAAAATCTGACGATTTCATTCATTGTATGGGAATATACTACAGAGCTATCGAAGGTGGAACTTAAAGGCAAGTGATCCTTGCAAAAAGTATCTGTTCCTACAAGTATTTAAGAAGAAGATAGTTTTTTAAGGGAAACTGAATGGAAACCATCTACTTCACTGTCAAGGAGGAATGCAAATAGAATAACATTATGTATTATATGCTTTACAAATGTACTTATTGTTCATTTAAATCAGTTTCTTATCGCTGCAAATCTGATGATAAATAACCAGTCGACTAAGTCATCATTGTGTCGCCTAATCAAGTCACAACTAGTACAGCTTTTTTCCACAATATATTGGACTGGCTGAATCAGTTGGAGCAAGATATACTATACATGTATTATGTGAGTGTTAGTGTTGTCAATAATTGATTTCACAGCCATTAATTTTTTTATGGTTGGAACAGTTCAACCTCCGCGCAGAGATTTGACTGGTTCCAAGCTCTTATCAAATCCCTGCCGTTATAACAAACCACTTGATGATGATCAATTAAAATCTTCTAGTTATTATTTATGGTTTAAATTAGTTATTTTCTTTTCCTTGTTTCATTATTGACTGCAAATGGTATATAAAAAGTCCAATTATGTAGAAAATCGCACTGAGTTCCATTAAATAAGTAAAAGTTACAAACACAATCCTTCAGATCGGGAAGGATTTTACTTGTGATGGCAGTGGTTACTGTTAGCCGCTAGGAGAGGTAACCGCTGCAAGGAGTTTGGGAATAGCTAATGAAAGAAGTGCTTGTTTATCCAAATGTTTAAAGAACATACTCTAAAGAAAGTTACATTATGTAGAACCATATGTTGCAAAATATAAGTTTATGGACAAAATATAAAGTTCATAATCATTGTACTGGCTGCACTGAAGTGCAGTGTGTCTCTGGTTTGAGTCCAGCTGTGTTCAAGAGATTTGGAAGCACTGACCCTTATCACACCAAGAAGTCAGTGAATATAGATAAAGAAAGCTTAGACAGATTTTGTCTTATGTTAAGGTTTCTCAGAATGAATATGAATTTTTACCTCCTCAATTCAAGAATTATACAGCCCTCATTTTGGGCACTTAGAAGACTTAGAATGTAGTCATTGTATTCATAATAAAAAAAAACTAGATCTAGTGACTATTATATTTTTGACAAAATTCAAATGGCAATGTTTTCTAGATCTGAAGAAAACTAACGCCAAATAATTAAAAATAAAATATATGGTTGGTTTGAAAGAAATTGTACTGGAAACCCACCATACATACCCGGTAAACTTAAGGGTAGCAACAACAGAAATTAAGTCCGTCTAGAAATGATGCATGCATTTTTCCAGCCGTCAGTCAGTATATGATATTGTTACATGCCTGTATACAGTAAATTTAATATATTTCTTACAATTTTATTGGATGTGAATGTGCATTAATCTGTAAGGGCTTTAAGGGTACATAACATTATGTATTATGCGTACACCTTACTTGCAGACTCTACTCCTGTCTCGCCAACGGCAGTGCTGAAGAGTTTCAGAAGGGAGATCACCTGTACAAGACCAAGGCAGTCAAGAATGCACTTCAAATTGGTAAACATTTGAAGCACATTTGGTTTAGACATGTGTTCTTAGGCATTCCAGTATATAATACTTTAACTGCAGTGTGTAACACATACCTCAATGCTGATAAGTCTCCTTGTGGTAGCTAATGATATTGCTTGTAATGAATATTTTATTTATAGTAAGTTTTTACTATGTTAGTAACGGTAAATCAATTGGGAGAAAAATGTAATTGGTGGTTACATAATATTTTGGGATATTTAACAAGTGAACATATTTGTGTGCTACCATTTCCACATTTTACATGCACTTACATGTCTTGCTCTTTCAGGATTTCATTTGAGTGCAACTGTTTGCCCCACCCACACGGCAGGTCAGCACAACAAGGAAGGCTTCAAGGTGGCCATATTGTTTGATCGCCGGCGCATATCCCAGTGCACCTGCACTTGTAACAGCAACGCTTTCTGGTGCTCCCATGTGGTGGCGGTCTGCCTGTTCAGAATTAACCAGGTATCGTTTTATGGTTGACGGAAGTTTTTCTTTCATTGTACTAAACATAATTTAAAGGTTAAAGCGAAATGTTCGCTGGTCAGGGACATATTACTATTTTAAATCATTTTCCATTCATAATTCATTGTTCAAACATTACTTCTTTGTATAAACAACCATCTACATGTAATATGACATCATGCAATGGAGATAAAGTGACATTTATCGCTTATGTCACAGACCTATCACCCACATGTTGGTTAATACCTGATAATGAGTATGATGATGTGATAATGAAAGTCAATTTATGACTCGTCATTAGTGTTGCAATTGCTCACCAATGAAAATGTTGTATATTCACATATATATAAAAGTCTTGAAAAACAAGGAGGTTTTGAAAAATGACAAGTACTCTTGTTTAAGTAAAAGTTTTAACATGCTTTTGGTTTCACCTCATATTGTTTAACTATTTTAAGTGCAAGAACAAGTTACGTGATTTTTTTTTTAGCTCAGTACTGTTTTTATTAAGGGTTTGCCCCATTGTCAGTATGTATTAAATTACAACATAATAAAAATATTGTGAACACTTTAAATGTTGACATGGAATATATCAATATAACTCTTTGTTGAAGACCTTTACAGCTTTTGCCACAAGTAAATCAAGCATCCTTCGGGGTAATTTCCATGTGGTCAGCAAATGCATCACAAGCATTAATACTTGTGTCAGTGAGGTTAACAGTTTATAAGGTGATATCCAGGTAAAATTCTGGTAAATGGATATATTATATTATATATCAGGCATGACATGAGAATACCAGGCTTAATGCATGTGCGTTAAGTGTCGTCCCGGATTAGCCTGTGCAGTCCTCACAGGCTGATCCGGGACGACTCTTTACGCCCGGTTTTCCACGACACGCCTCATATATATTATATTGATTACTTTAAATATGATGAATGGGAATGTTCGTTGTTGCCTATGGTAAACTGCTTACATGTTCGTACAGCCAAGCAATGTCACCCAGAGAGTTCCAGTGTCCGAGAGCCTTGCCCAGCTACACCGTGACCAGCTACAGAAGTTTGCCCAGTACCTCATTGCTGAAATGCCCAAGGAGGTAGTTGCTCTTGATGTTCGAAATTGCAAATGTACCTAAGATAGTGTCATTAATTGGTATTCGCTCTCATTGTCATCTTTGTAAATTATATGCTTTTCAAGAATGTAAATAATGAAAAAAAACTCTGAAGGACTAGAGAATATTTTAAACAAAATCAAGTTGTTAAAACAACTTCCAGCTGTTAAAAATGATGTTTCACGGTTTAGAGTCCTTCCACGCATAAGGCAGCATTATGTGAGGAGGACTTATTTTTTACAGCTGTCTATGGGTCATATTTAATATTTTAGCTTTGAAAAAGTTCATGCCAAAATAGTCCTTGGAATTTACATGCTACATTTGCAGATACTGCCCATAGCGCAGGGTTTGTTGGACAAGCTGCTGTCAGACCAGGAATGTGACATGAATACCCAGAACGGGGCCCCAGACCCTACGGCAGGGGCCGAGGCTAACGAGGAGACCTCCTGGTGTCTCGATGAGAAGCAGCTCCATGAGAATGTCAAGAAAACACTCGTCAAATTCTGTGTGCCTTCCCCTGTGGTGTTCAGGTAAGTGTTAATTAAGAATTGAGTTGATTGATATTGCTTCAGATTCTTCCCAAAATATTGTATCATGGTCTGATCTTCTAGCTTCCCACATGATGATACAGGAGTTCAAACCACAGACCTAGTGGTTTTGTATGATGATTGTACCCAATGTTGTTGTATTTTTTGTTCAAAACAATTGAATGATTAATGTGTTCCAAGTGTTTCGATCAACAAGATTTGATTGACAATACATTTAGCCATTTAGAAAACCAAAACTTTTGACGTTTTATAGTATTTCTGTAAACAGTGTTTGTATAAGAGAAGTCGTGTCTATAAATTCATAAATTACTGGTTGTGGTTAAGATAGTTTCATTGTGTTTAAACAATGATTGTTCTTATATGATCTGCTGGTTCTCATTCACAGTGATGTGAACTTCCTGACGCAGACAGCCCCACCGGCCGCTGCTGAGTGGCAGAGCCTGCTGCGACCCCTCAGGGGCCGAGAGCCCGAGGGCATGTGGAACCTGCTGTCCATCGCCAGGGAGATGTTCAGGCGCGCTGACCATAACGCCATCCCCCTCATGGAGATCATCACAGACGAGGTGTTACAGTGTGAACAGGTAATAGCCTGGTGTACTTTGACATAATGCCAATATTCTGTTTTCATTTTTATACGCATCAGAACGCTGTTGGTGTAGAATGTAATACCATGGCTTAATTTAATGGCATTTTTCTGTATTTGTGCGTGTAAATATTAAAATTAAAATGCTATGTGTCTTTATTTTTCATCATTTATATTGGTCAGTTCAATTGTCCCTATGGGCCAGCATGTCCAAGAGCATGTATGAACCTGTGAAATATTGACAGCATTTGCTATATGACTACTGTGCAGTAAAGAATACTTTTTTTTTGGCCAAAAACTATCCCTGTTGAAAGTTTTAGTACAGTTCATTATCATTGTTAGTGATCCTAAGCAAAAGACATGAAGCTAATTTTGTTGTTGGAATGTAAAAAATTGTCTTTCAGATACTGATATGGTGGTTTATGACAAAGATCACCAACAACAACAGCAACCAGATCAGCACGCGGTCTAGCAGTAACAGCAGTGCCAGTATCACCCAGCATGCAGCCTCCAGTCTCTGTGACGAGATCGTCAACCTCTGGAAGCTGGCCGCTCTAAACCCCAAACTGAGCCCCGCGCAGAAGGAAGACATGTGCTCAAAATTCAAGGAGTGGCATGTGTCCACTATTGAAAAAGTGAAGCGTGCGCGTAACTCAAATTCTGGTAGTGCCAGTGGAACTTTGAAGAAGGTGGAAATTGAGAATTTTTCAGGGTTTAAGCCAGGCATAGAAGCCTGTATTCTACAATGGGATGATTATCATATACCAGGTGTAACATATTCAGATTCACATAAATTGTCATTGCCATATAGATTTAATAAAATGTTAGACTCCGATGCCAAAAAGCCATCTCGTATACAGCCAATGGCTGTTTGTTCAGAGAATTTGATCAGCACCGATGACATGACCACGTTGGCAGAGGCCACAAACATGCTGAACGAACACCACTCACCACAGGATATGAAGAACAAAAGACACCGACACCCGAGTCGACAAGGACACAACAACGATGGGGCAATGAGTTCAGGATCAGAAGGCTTCTGCGAACCCGATAGAGGAAGCTCATTGTTTAGAGATTCAGATTCTGGTTCAGAAATGAAGGAACCAGGATCTAGGAGTAATTCTTTTGATGATGCTGAAACTTTGTTTAATCTTAACAAGCAGATATCAAAACATGAGAATTTCAGTCCTATGGCAGGCAATTCACATGATAATGATGAGGATTCTTTGATGGAGCTGGGCCATGGAGGGGCCCAGGGTTCTGCAGCAGAGGCAAGTAATGGGGTTGAAGACCTAGGGGCTGGCGAGAATCAAGCTCCCATCGAGCCTGCCGGAGAACCCCAGATACCTGGCGACGAGTACTCCATGTACTTTTATGACAGAACTAAGGCATCGGAGATGGAGAAGAAAAAGAAGGAAAAGAATGAGGAGCCAAACTTCTTTGCAGGAGTCAAGTGCTTGGATAACAGGCAGGATGTAAGTTGTTGGCACTAGATATTTGTATGTTGAAGATACATTTTTATTGTGTCTAAAGTGAAACCAAAATTGAATAGTCCATGTCAGTTGTGAACGAAATGTGATCTTAGAGCCACTAATTTATTGCAAGTAAATATCCAATGATTGTATAACTTCTCTTGATGATTATGCAAAAAGTTTCTCAACAAGGAGAAAACATTATTTATCTTCCTGAGCATTTAAACAAAAATATTGTTTCATTTTCTTGGCTTGGAGTTTTTTAGGTTGACATGAGCTTTGCTTGGAGATTTTGAGGTAAACATGAGTTTCGGTTGGAGATTTTGAGGTAAACATGAGTTTAGCATGGAGATTTTGTGGTAAACATTTTGATTCTGTTTTCTCAATCAGATTTCCTTTGCGCGAGCGGAGGCACTGCATGCCCACGGCCACACCAAGGAGGCCTGCAAGCTGGCCCAGCAGTTGGCTGAGGAGTTGCTCGCCTGTCCACCAGACCTCCTGGCAGAGACAGCCGCAGTGCCTACCGTCAAAGGTATAGTTTGTTGTACATTAATTAATTGTATTCAGACTGTCCGCATTCTCCAGTCACTGAGATTTTTGCATTTTGTAATACTTAACAACCTACAAACCTATGTACGCTTAATTTTGTTTCAAAACTAACATTTTATACTTTCATATGTTCCGCAGTTTTATAATATTGAAAGATATAACAGAAAAATAAATACATGTGTACAGTGAAAAGTAATTATAAAACTAAGCAATTGTGCTTTTTCCTTCAGTGTTTCAGTGTTCCTACATAAGGATTAAACTATAATAACTAATTGCTTTTCATGATTGATTGAACACGATGCATTTTTTATTTTTATTTTTTAAAGCATTGATGTCGAATTTTCTTAAATGAGGCATACAACATGGCTAATCTGTATTGGATTACAAACTAATATTATTGATTTGTGTTTAATGTTTATGGCATGTGTATAATGTAAGACAATTGCATGAATTTAAATGCTTTAATTTTGTTGTTGACATTTCTCTTTTATCCATTGCCAGTGAAACGTAAGAAGGCACTGACCAACATCACAATGATGGCCAGTACGACGCTGTCCAAGACCGCCTTCCTGGCCGGCGTGCTGTTGGAGGAGCAGGAGACCTGGCACCTCGCCTTCAAGATGGGCATGTTTGTGCTGGAAATGCCTCGACCCCCTGCCTCCTGTAAAGCCATGGAGGTCTGTCACCAAATAGTTATGTTCTTGAAATAATTACCTCTGCCTAGGAGGTTCTGTTTCTGCAGGCGTTTGTTTGCCTGTTTTATGTAAAATGATTTTCATGAAATATAATGTGAAGGTGGCAAGGGGCCAATGAACTTATGATCAGATCAGATTTTGGTGTTGATCCTGGGCCGGTATTTACAAAGAATCTTAGTCGAAAATTAAGAAAAATCTTTAAATTGTCAAATTTAATTATTGGATTTTCTGACAAAGTAATGCATTTCTGGAAGATTTTGACACATAATTTGCAATATAATACAAAGCGTATTAATATCTAGCATAAGTCATGCAAATGTTCCAAAGCATAACGTTTTAAACACAAATTCAAATTTTGACTTTACTTCAACTTAAGTTAAGAATGGCTTAAGAATCTTTATAAATATGGGCCCAGATCACTGTCTGGACCCCAAAAAATCTTTGTTGTTGGGAGATGTGGCAAATTGCCACATTTAAATATGCTGTATAACACATAATTTGCCCAACACTGTGGTGGGAAATAGCTGCGTTTGCCTGCATTCACTGAGTGCTTTCTGTAAGTATTTTCTGTTAAAAAAAAAAATGTATTCCATTTCTTTGCATTACTTTTATTCTTTAGCAGGTGTTACTATAGGATGGTGTAACCCTTACATTTCAGGTGAAGTTGGCCTATCAGGAGACGGAGCTTCTCACCCTGCTAAAGAAGATACCCCTGAGTCCTGCAGAGATGGCCGTGTTGCGTCATAGAGCTGAGCAACTCAAGGACGGAACCATCAAGTCAAGAGGGGAGGCCCTCCTGCCTCTGACACTGGCCAGCTTCATATTTGATGCACTCTGTCTTGGAAGTATGCACTTGCTTCTTTTGAAAGTTGATAAATATTATCAAAATATTGTGCCTTTCTGTATGATTTCAGCATGAACATCCATATGTACTATTCTAATGACTGATCAACAAGATTTGATTAACAAGGATTTTTAACAGTCTGTTTAGCCATTCTCTGTACATTGCCAGGAAATTGTTGTATGACGGAGATGTCTGGTAAAAACATTCCTATTCTGTAAACTTTGTTTGTCGGAGATTTACCTGAGTAGTCGTGGTAATAAATCCTTAATGTCTCTAATTTTAGCATGTCCCATGACTCTGGCTAACATTGGATGCCCTCGCCAACCAGTACAGGTTACCTGTCGACAGTCAGGTGATGAAAAACTGGGCTTTGAAGGATGTGTAGCTGCTCTGGGTAAGAAGATTGTGGGTTTTGTACGTGGATACTCAGTGTCGCGAAACATTGAAATCTACCTTATTTTCACAAGTCTGACATCATGGTGAGAAATAACTTCATTTACTGCTCTTTGTTGAACCAATTGTATAAATGGAGTTTTTTACTTTTAGAAGAGTATTTTCGTTTTATTTTTTATGCCCCCACATCGTCCGTCAATCTTTCCGTCCGTCCCACTTCTTGTGCGAATTTTAACTCAAAAGGTATTGAAGGGATTCAAATGATACTTTATATAATGATAGAGAACGTTAAGAGAAAGTGCAGATTACAAAGACCATAACTCTTTCTTCTGTTAAAACACATCTTCAGGGTCATTCGTCTCCTGCAGCGACAACACTGGTTTTGTCTTTTTCTTTCATCTAGATGTAGTATATTGACAAACTTGAAACTGAACGACTGTTATAGCAATTGGTCACAACAGTGCCTTTGTTTTCTTATGAGTTGGTATTGACAGGTATAAAGGCCAATGTGTCGGAGGCTGACCACCCTCTGTTGTGTGAGAGTACCAGGAAACAGAGAGGGGAGCTGGCCATGGCCATGCTGCTGAACTATAAAGATGACATCTGTAAACTCAGCAAGGTACTTTGGAACAATAAATTCAATCCTTGGAAATGTGCAAGTATCCATGCACTAGAGATTCTGTTTTGTTTATTGACTGTCAATGCATGTCTTGTTAGTACTAAATAGTGAACAAATATATATTTGTATTTAAGTTATGAATAATGAATTAAAAATATTATTGGCATATACAGTTTCAATTGAAGGCAATATGTGGACATAACTTTGGCTTTTATATCTAGTCTGGAATTTTTAATATATTTTAAAATACAAAATTTCACTATAGATCATGGACAAACTGCTAGACAAAGAGGTACATCCCCAGTACAAAGCTCACAGCCTGGTGTCCTACCTGAACCCCAGACAGGCTGCCAGTCAGCCCCAAGCTAGCTCCGCCCAGCAGTCTAGCAGGCACCACGGCCATGACCCCCAGAGAGGCCCCCGTGGGGCTTCGGGTCGAGGTGGGAGCACCCGGGCCTCTGAGCTGGACGAGTTCCCTTCAGCTGATGAGCCCCGGGCTGGGCAGTCAGGTGCAGCCTCCATAGGATCTGGGGCGGCAGGAGCCAGGCCAAAAACCTACTCCACGCTCACATATGGCCAGAGGTTAGTAGTTTGTTCCATTCATTTAACTTTTGCTTCATTTCTCTTATATATTTTATAACACAAATTAGAAGTGCATTAGGTTTTATTTTTTAATACTTTACTAATTCTACATCATGTCGAGCATGCTCTGTTTAACATTTTAAGATTTATTACAAAAAAGAGATGTACATTACAAGACTACTGAGAAATTATTTTTCATTTCTTTCCATAGTCGAGACACTGACAGTTCAGCTGTGGAAGAAGAGGGAGAGAACTCCTATAAAGCACTTGAAGCAAAGTTAAAATGCATGGCACTCAAGAAGAAGCCATCACAAGGTACATATTTTGTCATGCTATTAATACACATGCTGTCTAAATGGGATCCGTCACAACTTTTATGTTGAAATAAAGTAGGGATAGGACCGAATACTCGAATATTCGATATTCGAATATCAGATAATATTAGAATATAAAAAAACGAATACGAATATTTGATTTTTCAAATTTATTTAAAGAACAAAAATTTCTTTGAAAAATCATGTTTTTTTCCAGTTTGATTGCAAAGTTAACATGAATTCCAGTCGTATTTCCTGCCTAGCAAGTGGGTGGGGGCAGCGTAACGTTTTTACAACACATGCCAAACATGCCCAATTAACGACAATAGATAATTGGCAGGGGGGCCACGTCTTTACAAGGGCCGCGAATTAACGGTTTGTAGGAGGCGCGAATATGACGCATTGTATCCACAAATGTTGTGATAACAGTTTCACAGTTTGCACGAGGCGTACATTGTTGTTTATTATCCTTAAGTGACATCTATACGGTTAACTTGTTTACAGTAAATTACAGTTACTTTCTAAGTAAACCAATCAAAATGAAACCATTATTAGCCAATCAATTTCTTCAACAAAATTAGCATGATCTGGTCAATCTAAAATATGTCACTTGTAAATTATTTTCCATTATATCAACACCGTATATTACACAATAGTCTTTATTAATAAACAATGCTACCATGACATGCTTGGAAGTACTTTAAGCGGTCATTAGACAAAACCCAGGCAACGCGTAATCTGCACAGCAGATACAAGCTTCATAGTTCTGAGAAAAAGGAACTATTAACAAATTAATTAAAAATACATTTAATAATATCTTACATTTCTTTATTTTTGCCTAACACTCGCTAAGTTATATCGCTCATTTACCACTGAAACAACTATGTACATGTAGTATACATATTTCGGATAGGTAAATATTCGGACAGAGTGCCGTATATAGTAGTATATAGTAGTATTTGCAAAACGAATATTCGAATATATTCGAATACCTAAACGAATATTCAAAATATTGATTTCAGTATTCGGTCCCATCCCTAAAATAAAGAGATCATCTGTCATTCCTCAACGATTGCAGGTTAAACATATTTAAACAGAATTCTACTTAGCTTTAACTTTTTTTGGCATAAAATATGCTTATTATATTTAAAAAAAAAATTTCACCATGTTGATCCTGCATAGTAGAGAAATGTTAGCATACATTGTGGAGCGACAGCAAACTGGCTGAAATTTATAAAAATATGAAAATAATTGGATTGTTTGTCTTCATGACAATAATCAAGATCTTTATGATTTTGGCATGAATGCTAATCATGGCTTCTTGTTCAAAAGGTATGGCAGCAGTTGATAGTAGTGCTCCTGAGACGACCAGCAGTGACAATTCTCCCACCCTGGTGCGGCGGGTGTGGGTCAAGCCCCAGGGGCCGGGCAGTGACAGCGGGTCTAGTGGGGACAGCGACTCCTTGGGCTCAAGCAGCTCTGGGGATAAGGCAGAACTAAGATCCAAACTGAGAGATGAAAGGTTAGTACTTGGCTATTTTAGTACTGTTGTAGGATATTTAATGGTAAGGATATTATGTTTTAAGTTACTAAGTTAGTTAGTAGATCTACATTTTATGAACATTTTCATGTAAATAATATGTCGGAGCATCAAAATTATAATATTCATGTTTTGGAAAACAAACGTACACACACATATACAAACATATACTTTCTTGTATAAACATTTGAATTAGGGATGGGACCGAATACTGAAATCAATACTTGAATATTCGTTTTAGGTATTCGAATATATTAGAATATTGGTTTTGTTAATATTCGTTTGTAAATACTACTATATACAGCACTCTGTCCGAATATTTACCTATCCGAAATATGTATACTATGTGTACGTAGTTGTTTTACCTGGTTTCAGTGGTAAATTAGCGATATAACTTAGTGTTAGGCAAATATAAAGAAATGTAAGATATTGTTAAATGTATTGTGAAATAATTTGTTAATCGTTCCGTCGTATGTGTTTTACATAAGTACTTTTCACAGAAGCCAACTAAACCAAAGGATGTAGGCCATCGAGATGGTTCAGTAAATTAGATGTGGTTCCTTTGTACACAAATTTCTCATTACATAGATTACACGTTGCCTTGTTTATTAGTCAAGACTCTTTTATAATATACAGTGTTGATATAATGGAGAATAATTTAAAAGTGACCTATATTAAGATTGACCAGATCATGCTAATTTTGTTAAAGAAATTGATTGGCTGGTAATGGATTCATTTTTATTGGTTTACTTAGAGAGTAATTGTAATTTACTGTAAACAAGTTAACAGTATAGATGTCACTTAAGGACAACAAACAACAATGTACGCCTTGTGAAAACATTATCACAACATGGCCCAGTTTTGTTATTTGTGGATACAATGCATCATATTCGCGCCTCCTACAAACCGTTAATTCGCAGCCCTTGTAAAGACATGGCCCCCCTGCCAATTATCAATTGTCGTTAATTGGACATGTTTGGCATGTGTTGTAAAAACGTTACACTGCCCCCGCCCACATGCTAGGCAGAAAATACGTCTGGAATTCATGTTAACTTTGCAATCAAACGGAAAAAAACTTGATTTTTGAAAGAAATTTAGTTCTTTAAATAAATTTGAAAATCGCATATTCGTATTCGTTTTTTTTATATTCGAATATTATCCGATATTCGGTCCCATCTCTAATTTGAATACAGTGGTCATGTTAAAGTTCATTGTGGCAAAGTATGACATATTGCGAAACATTGTAGCCCTCAAGCCCAGATGAACAGCAGGATATCAGCAACGTCACAGTTCATTCTTGACTCCAGAAGCTCTACTCCCAATCTCAAAGGCATCAGGTACAAAATGTGACAGGTTCATGTTTACAGCACATAATTGCTTTAAAATATGTCAGTCAACATAGCGTGGCTTTCCTATAACCATTGACTTAGCAATTTAAGTAAGTTAAAGGAATACTTAAGTGATGGCACAAGTTATATTTTGTAATGCAGCCATTTGTGGTCAGTGATGACAGCATTTCTATAGCAATATCTGACAACATGTCATCCCTATGGCAATCTGACAACATGTTATTTCTATGGCAATCGCAGGTTCAAAGGCAAGAGAATCATGCCCACCATTCCCAACCAGCCCAGCGAAGCCTCCGCCCACTGGATGTGGGAGCTAGCCAAAACGATACTGAACAAGGCAGGGGGTTCGAGCTCCACCTCACAGTTCATCCAGCCCACCAACAACAACCAGCACACGGGGCCGCACCGCAACCTGCAGCTGTGCTCATTCCAGATAGGTCTCTACTCGCTGGGCCTGCAGAACTGTGTGGCTCCAAACTGGCTCTCAAGGACATACTCCTCTCAAGTCTCCTGGATTTCTGGTTGGTCAATATAACTTCTTTAACTTGAGCATCGATAACTCGCATACCTTTGGTAACTCGGAACAAATTTCAAAGTCCTGGCGAAATCATTGATACTTTTATAAGAAATTACCGCCTTTTACTCGAGCATCGATAACTCAATAACTTGAGCACAGATGTTGGGCCCTAATCCAGTGTTCAATTGAATTTTACCCTTGATAACTCGAGGAGGTTGTTCATACCTCTATGTAGTGACTGTCTGACATGCCGTTCACACTTTGTGTTAGCCGCGAACGGATTAAGGGTAAGCACCCATTTGTTCTCGATACGATATGTTCTCAACAAATGTTAACAAGAAGAATTTAATTAGCCTAAATAAGATTATTGAAATGCTCGTAGTTAATAAGGTTTACTGTGTTTTTGGTATATACAGTAAAACATATTATGATTCTAGACTAATACTGACAACCAATCAGTTTTATTGAATATGTACTTTATTGTATGGTTTTATAAACGTAGTTAATAATTGAACATTGTATGTATTAATGTTGCCGACTTATAATTAATTACTCTGACGATTAAACATTTTAGTGAATATTTCTCACTTCTCAGTATGAACACCTCGATAACTCAAGCATTTTCATCATCCCGGTGCGACCTCGAGTTAAAGAAGTTTTACTATACTACCGATATTCAATTGAAACTTCACACACGTCTTCGGGGTCATTATGTAAGGTCACTGACCAAGGCCCTGAACTCTGACCTGCAATTTAGCAGAATTATGCTCCTTTTTGTACTTAAAAAATTAAAGTTCAAAATTAAAGTTCAATATAATTAACTATCAGATGATTAAACATTTTAGTGAATATTTCTCTCTTCTCAGTATGAACACCTCAATAACTCGAGCATTTTCGTCATCCCAGTGCGACCTCGAGTTAAAGAAGTTTTACTATACTACAGATATTCAATTGAAACTTCACAAAATATGTCTTCGGGGTCATTATGTAAGGTCACTGACCAAGGCCCTGAACTCTGACCTGCAATTTAGCAGAATTATGCCCCTTTTTGTACTTAAAAAATTAATGTTCAAGTTTGCAACAACTCCATATCTCTACATCTACTACAGATAATCAATTAAAACTTCACACATGTCTTCAGGGTCATTATATAAGGTCACTGGCTAAGGCCCATAACTGTGACCAGCATTTTAGCAAAATTATGCCCCTTTTTGTACTTATTTTTTTGTCAGGTTAAGGTTTGTGTGCAACAAGTGCATATCTCTGTAACTACTACAGATATTCAATTGAAACTTCACACATGTCTTCGGGGTCATTATGTTAGGTCACTGACCAAGGCCCATAACTCTGAACTGCAATTTAGCAGATTTATGTCCCTTTTGTTCTTAAAATCTTCAGGTTAAAGTTTTCGTGCAACAAGTACATATCTCTGCTACTACTGACACTTAATTGAAAAATCACACATGCCTTTGGGGTCATAATTTAAGGTCACTGACCATGGTCCATTACTCTGACCTGCAACGTATACCTTTTTTCAGGTCAGGCAATGGAGATAGGCAGTGCTGCTATACACATCTTGATAGACACATGGGAGAGTCATCTGACAGCCCCTGAAGTAGCATCACTGGCAGACAGGGCGTCCAGAGGCAGGGATCATAACATCGTGAAGGCAGCAGCGGAGTTGGCCCTGTCATGTCTACCTCAGGCTCAAGCCCTTAACCCCTCCGAGGTACAGAGAGCACTCTATCAGTGTAAGGAACAAAGCAAAGAAATGCTGGAGAAGGCATGCTTGGCTGTTGAGAGTGCAGCAAAGGGATACAATGTTTACCCAGAAGTTTTATTCCATGTTGCCAAACGCTGGTACGAGCTTGCAGAAGAAGCAGCCAGGCAGTCAGGTGGGGAGAGTCATGGTAGGAATTCTGTAGAGAGCAGGAGTGACAGTCGGCCCCACTCTGCCCCATCCATGGCGCGGTCTGCTTCAAGTCCAGGTCATATGGACAGTTCCAGCCCAGCAAATCCCTCGGTCGTTCCCTTCAGTAACACTCCGCCCATTGGAAACCAGGTGGCCATTTCTGGTGCCCAGTTGATCACCCACGGCAACCAGCTAGCGCCAGTCATGGTTCCATTCCCACTCCCTCCTTTGCAGTCTGGTCCACATCACCCTCATATGCAGCAACAACAAACATTTGTTCAGCCGACATACAACATCGTTCAACAGATCCATCAACCATTTGTTGTTCCACCCTTCTCACAATCCATTCCAATGCATCCACAGGCAATGCCACCATATGTGACCTTCACCTATAACAATGCTGTGCACTACAACATCCCACCAACGACTGTCTACTCTTCTTCCGGTCCATATCGACCATTGATTCCCGGACCAAACCCCCCTCAAGGGCTCCAGGTTATGCCAGGTCATATGCCCAACATGCAGGGTATGATGCCCCCTCAGGCGACCATGCCGTTGCCCCAGCAACACATGGAGGACCACCACCATGCCCTGTTGACAAGCCACGTTGTGAATCCTACACAGGCACACTATCTGCATGCTGCTTTTAGAGTGGGCATGTTAGCTATGGAGACATTGGCCAGACGGATACACGATGATCGCCCACAGACCAAGTATGCCCGTAATCCACCAAATGGAGAAGATGTGAAATGGCTGTTGAAACTGGCAATGAAGCTAGGTAATAATCAATATATTAACTTTTTTATCAAGCAAGCAAGTATAACTGTTCTCGGTAATATTTATGTAAGTTTTGTTCCAGCAGATAACATAAAATGTAGTATTTGTTGAGCAAATTACATCATAAGAAAAGTAGGTTTTTAATTTGAGGTTATATTCCAGGCGCAAGTTCCCTTCAGCAGTTTACTGGGACAGTTGTCAATGCAGTAGTCAGCCCATTCTTGCTGTATGACATCGCAATTGAGGCCGCCACAGTTCTGGCAAGAAACAACCCAGTTGCTGTACAGAATCACCTTAGATCAGCAATACTCAATCCATTAGTGCAGAAATGTCTGCAGATGTGGGTTTCTTTGGGTGCTATGTACTAACTGAATTCATTGCTCACATTATGGGCTTACGTGCTTAAAATTTAAATACCATTTAGGCTAATTTCAAGTTAAGCTTTCTCATTAGTAGTTGGTTGTTGGTATATGGTTTAAATTCTTTTTAATAGGAAATGAATTTATTTTCAGTAGGGATGGCAACAAATATTTGAATAATGAAAAGTATTTGATTATTATTTACATATTTGAATACTTACCTGTGTAATTTTTTTAATTTAAATAGCATATTAAATATATTGTTGTTGGTCTATGTTAGCATATTAAAGTAGGATTTACGTGTCACCTTAGCTTCTCTAGGGTAGGTGTCAAAACAACCTATTTCACTATCAGTATGTTTATGGCAGTTTGTTGTTTTTGTTAATCCCATTATGTCGACCTTGTATCAAGTAGGAGATGAAAGAGTCGTGATTATGCTTACTGGTGTTACTGCATGAATATAAAAGAGTGTATCACGTTATTAGGTTTATAGTTGCTTGAGACATGCTTGAAAGTTGTGCAAACATACAGCTAATTTATCAGCAGAGTAAATATGTGAAGGATCTAATTCGATTGCTTAAGTCGTTCTCAAATGAAATTGGAAAATCGCAACAGATTTCAGATATGTAGCTCTTTATCTGTATTTGCTGCAGTTTTCTTATCGTACTTGATCAAGTAATTGTTGCCATCCTTAATTTTAAGCATATATCACTTTGTAGTTGGCCTTTAAGTACAGTACAATTAATATTGTGTAAACGGTAAACCAAGCAGTTATTGTGCATGTTTTCAAATAGCATGTTTGTTGGTTTGCAGGTTTATGCAGTGCGCCCATCAGCGTATTCACCATATCAGTGCGTCTGAGTATGATGACTTTGTGAACACCATATGCACTGCGCGCAACGTGTTCTGCTTAACACCAGGGGGCATGGTTCAGTTCCAGGAACTTCTACAAAGCCTGCGCCGTAACAAGTCCTGTAGGAAAGAACTCTGGCAGAGGATAATGAAGAGTCTGGCGATGCATGTGACTTTATGACATGCTCACTGAAGTTTAGGCGTTAACGGGACGGTTCTTGGTTGTGGTCAGGGCTTATATCACTAGATTTGCCCTGATGTTGCCATTGTATATTCTCTCATTGCCAAATGTCAAGTCGTGTCGAAGAACACAGGAGCTCAAAGGTATTGTAGGGATGGAATGAGTGTGGCGTAAACCAGGGAGGGAATTTTAAGATCATATTGATTACATGTCCATAGGTTGATATAAATATGGTCAAATATGTTAAGTAATTTGATGTCATGGCTTTTCTGGCAAGGCTGCATCACAGTTCCACTAAAGTCATTTTAATGGAAGATTTGTTTCCCATTTGAGATTAATGGTTCCAGTTAATAAGATCACTCCTGAGACAGCCCCTTCCACTGCTGATTGAATGTCTGTTGACAGTTTGCATTGAAGCACTTTAATAAGACTTAAAAGACAGCTTCCATTTATTTGATTTATACAAATTCAGATTCTTGACACTTTCCCATTGGATCAGAAATACAACTACATGTATTATTTTTTGGTAAGATATATAAACTTTCAGGTCAAATATGTTACTGTGAAGATATGTATTTCAGGTGAAACTGGTTGTATTAGTGTGAGGATATGTATTACAGTAGACTTAGTGGTAAACTGCTTTGTAAACGAGCCAATAGTTGTATTTATTAGTGTACTTTATTTATAGATCTTGAATGTTCATTGACGTGTCTGACTTGTTGAAATGTAGCATGCATGAGAAATGTAACATATGCATTGCTGTGTGTGTAGAATTCATCAACAATGCTGGAACTAAATGTGTTAATCAACTTAGTTGTGAAAGGCTTACTTATACTTGAGGTATTGATGGGAAATTGTATTGTAATTTTAAAGTTTAACAAACAAAAAGATAATTCTAAATCCATTTGATTAATTAAAGTTAGTACATGTATTAGAACAATATTTAGTATGTACATATTTGAAATTAAATATGATACAGTAATTAGTTTTTATTGACAATTGTTGTTTTATTTCACTGGATTTTGTACAAAATGCTATAAAAAAAAATTCTTTTACTTCTGTTATCTGTCAGGGTAATGGCTGTTTCTTGTATAGTATCTTAAGTACACATGTTTCAGAATGTTAGATCATCAATTTACTCTAAAACTTGATTATCCCAAAGTTAATTTGATACAGTTGTCTCCTTTCTTTGGTCTGCTTTAAATACGTTTTAAAGAAAACAAGAGAGCTTTTATTGTGTTATTGGTGTGTTGAGTTTTATTCAATAATATTTATTCTGATTTTTTTTACATGTAATCCTCATCACTCCTTTTTTCAAGTTTAAGTGCATATGAGGCACAAGTGCAAATTAGATGTAAATTAACTGATTTAAACATGTTTCTTGCATCTCCAACACTGTTCTGTATGCAACAAAGTTGATGATGTCATTAGATTCATGTATTCCTTGTATTAAGATTTAATTTTTGGAGAGTCTACATATATATATTTCACTGTTATTGTATTTTTTCTAATCTAACCATTCTTATAAATAAATTCATTGATCATATTAAAATGTCTTTGTAATTGTAAGTATATAAATGTGTAAGAAGTTTGCCTGACATTTTGTGTACTTGTATAGGTTCATGTGTACATTAAGAAAGTATTTGCATTTCATGTATTTATTAGCAATAATATTTCCAATCTAGTAGATTGAAAAGTTATTGGCAGAAACGCTCAGGAATTACACCTGCCAGAAAATGGCAAGTATTGTTTTATTCAGAGTTCTGCATGTATCAAACTGGTCCTGGCTATATGTGTATTTGGGTTTTATTGAAGTATTTCAGAGATTGCTTGGAAGAGCAGCTGTACTACTTTCATGTTTCTCCTCTGCAGAATTGTGTTGAATAAGTGTTTTGAAGATATTCTGGTTTCAGCCTTGTATATCAAATCGTTCAGTTAACAAAGTCTGGTTATTTTTATATAGTCACCGTTTACGCTTTCTGTGAAATCGAGGGTTGAGCTTGAAACTGTGGTATCTTCTAAACATTTCTGTATCAGATACAATAGTTTCATGCCCAACCCTCGAAATATCATATGGCAAGGAAAGCATCTGAACAAGTTCAAGCAGTTTTGTTTCTATTGTCTTTTATGAATCAATATCCAAAAATCAATTGGAAAAGTATTGTTAAACATTGTTACATTTTAAAATATTTGTTGTAGGTTCTGATCTTCAAATAATTATGTGGAAATCGTTTAAATAAAACTTGTATCATTTGTAATGTGTCATGGTGAAGTTGACAGTATAATCACTTTTTTTTGTAACTTCATATAGTATGTATGATTGACCTAATAGTGTAACCCTTTTCCCCTTTTATGCATATTATTTAAAAATAGATCTCAAATTTTTAGTTTTAGATGTACTGTAGTACATAAAGAAAATTTTACCTTTTAATGTTAAATATTCCTTTTTTGTTGTTCTCATTTTTTGTATGTTTAAAATCAAAATGATATTGATGTATGGATCATAGAATATTAGTGAATTATACCATTTTATCATAATGCAATTTGATTTCAATTAATACATGTTGGCTTTTTATGTAGACTGTATCTGGACTTTTTGTGTGGATATAATTTTATTAGGTAAAAAAAAATATATAACTTTTTTTATCAAACCCAACAGATACAGTGTTGTTTATGGAGTTTGACGCATAGGTTGTGTCAACCATTTCAATATTAATCAAATTACTTTCCAGAAATTTTGTCCAAATTGTAAGCACATCATATATTTCTAAATGGCTCACATACATGTTTGTATCCCGCAAGCATGTGAAACTAGTCACGATCAACACTATTTTATTAAAACCTATGTTTAATTGCCTTGGAAATTGAATAGGTAATGTTTTGAATGTATAACAGTTATGTATTTAATATTTTGATTTAATTTCATTATTCAAACTGTTGATTTTCCATCGTTTCTTGCCACACGTCCCATTGTTTTCCCTTCAGACATTCATTATAGCATGAACAACCAAAAAATGAAATCGAAGTGGTTGCTTTTAAATCATTACTTATTTTTAAAAAATTAAAACATATCCATTAAAGATATTTTTGCGTAATGACTGTGCTTCTTAAACTCGGGGATTTTTAATTACTAAAAAATATTTCATATTTCATTTCATCAAAAAAAAATTAAACACAGCTTGTTTATCCCGAATAGTAACACGGTTTATTTTGCCATCCTTTTTTAATGATAGCTATATTGAACAATGAACGTACACTGTGTTGATGCTAGTATAGCTCGGACGCATTTACCTGACACTTATAAATTATAAGCATAATTACGCGCTTGAATTATTTCCTATGCTTATACTCCATTGTGCTCGTGCACACGTTTCACATGTTTATTAATACCATAACTGTATTTTCAGTGGAATACTCTTACATCGATGTAACTCTATTCCAATACGGAAACTATACTAGGCAAAACTCATAACGCACATAATAGAAATACTGTCACTATGTTCCATTGAAACAAAAACAACAAATGGGTCATAATGACTTGGCTAACCGATTCATTTAACCAATAATTAGTCCGTTTAAAACATTTGATAATTGACGGTAATGTCTGAAAACTTCATTTATATATGTTTATGATTAAGGACGTTCGCAACAAAAAGAAAATAATTGGGTTAATTTCTCCTTTTGCTTCATTATTTCTTTACTGTATATAGGTTACAATATACTAATTTTAATCAATAAATATAAATCTGTGAAAGTCATTAAGTTCCAGTCAATGGTTAAAAGTTAACAAAGCATTAAAATAATAAAAAACACACGTATGCAATGTATTGCCAAACAAATTAGTTAAAAAAAGATCAATAAAAATATCTATATTCTATTTTGGCAATTGATACGTTGTTTACGTAAACACGAAACATGAAAAAGGCTACACATGTACGCTATTTAAAGTCCAATATTTCCCGAACAATATCGGTGACCCATTCTTTTTATTAATGTTTTGGTGCAAGTATACATTGGTGCATGTATGTGCGAAAATTTAAGAAAATCTGTCGTTTGGAACAAAATATATTGATGCATAATAAATGACGTTTCAGAAGGTATTATTAGTATCCATTTGACCTACTTCAATGTCCAGTCAAATTCATTATTTTAACAGTTAAAGTAGATAACGCATTTTTTTAATACCAAAATACACTTGTGTATTGCCAAACAAGACAAAACATCAGTTGAAAGAAACATCATCTTGTTTGAAAAAAAGCTCACCTATATACTTTAAACATTGATAAAAATCCAAACTGAAAAAAGGGGCTTCGACAGGTACCGTATTCAAATCCCAAAATTTCCGGAACAAAGCCGGTGACCCCTATTTTTTTAAGACTGTTTTAGTTTCAGTATACAATGATGCGTGTGTATGGGAAGTTTCAACAAAATCTGTCGTTTGGAACCAAAGATATTCGCATATTTGATAAATTATTGATGTTTTTACAGGCATATTTAATGCATAATTAACCTCGTTAAGCGTCCATTAAAAGTCATTTATTAAATGATAACTGTAGATAAAGCGCGTTTTATCATTAAACTGCACTTGTGTATTACCAAATGAAACATTTAAAAAATGATCCATTTAAAAATCTCAATCTTTGTTTGAATATGAACGCTTTATATTACTCAACATTCTAAGTAACACATACACAAAAAGTGTCTTCGACAGGTACCGTATTGAAAATTCAATATTTCCGGAAAAAGGCCGGTGACCCATATTTTTTAAGACTGCTTTAGTTTTAGGATATGTTTGTGCCAATTTTAAAGAAAAACTGTCGGAAAAAAAATGATGGAAATTGTTGCGAACGTCTTTAAGGTCTTAACGGTCAAATAAAAATGTCCATTGGGAGATTTGCCTAGTATAATGTAATCATCGTAATGGATTTGTAATACTAGTATATTCATGCATAACATTCAGTGACTGGTTAATGTGTCCGAGCTATACTTGATGTTTGTCACATTCAACCATAGCAATACTTATTCTCATTCCTGTAACACTCTGTCATGTCAACCCTTCATTGGAACCTGCTTGGCAAATGTACTGTCGTAACATCTTCATTAAACTAAGCTAAAACACCTATCGTGTGTGAGAGTTACTTTTTCCACCTCTCGTTGTGCCTCCAGCATGATAACTGTGGCCATTCAATGTTACCCCTTGCCGTGTGCATTTACTAGTGTGCACGGCATTCCCGAGCATGTATGTACTCTATCAATTTTTTTTTGGCGTAGCTTACTAAGATCACTTTTGACGTAGATTTCTTATAAATGTGTACCAATGAAAAGCTAGAAAGTTAATTATGCAGTGATAAAATTTAATACCATTATTCTATTGGGCATTTTGTTTGGGCAGGAGAATTATAGGAAATGCTAACTTACAACAATGGTTTAATGTCTACCAATAATGATTGCATAAATTTTAGCTCCACTATTCGAAGAATAGGTGAGCTTTCCTACTACCCCCGGCGTCCGCGTCCTCGTTTAAATTTGGCTAAAATATTTATTCAAAAGTCTTGTAACTTCAAAACTACATAAGTTATTCACTTGAAATGTGGAATATACCTTTGTCATCAACTCCAGTGTCAGGGGCAACATTCCCCATAACTCTGTTTTGTATTTTGACAGAGTTATGCCCCTTTTTCACTTAGATTTTCTGGTTAAAGTTTATATTCAAAAGTTTTTTTACTTCAAAACTACATAAGTTATTCACTTTATACTTGTAACTAACCTTTGTCATCAACTCCAGTATCAAGGGCAACATTCCGTAACACTCTGTTTTGTATTTTGACAGAGTTATGCCCCTTTTTCACATAGATTTTCGGGTTAAAGTTTATATTCAAAAGTTTTGTAACTTCAAAACTACATAAGTTATTCACTTGAAACTTGGAACTAACCTTTGTCATCAACTCCAGTGTCGGGCAACATTCCCCATAACTCTGTTTTGTTATTTTTACGGATTTATGCCCCTTTTTCACTTAGATTTTCAGGTTAAAGTTTATATTCAAAAGTTTTATAACTTCAAAACTACATAAGTTATGCTCTTGAAACTTTGAACTAACCTTTGTCATCAACTCCAGTATCAAGGGCAACATTCCCCATAACTCTGTTTTGTATTTGACATAGTTATGCCCCTTTTTCACATAGATATTCTGGTTAAAGTTAATATTCAACAGTTTTGTAACTTCAAAACTACATAAGTTATTCATTGAAACTTGGAACCAACCTTTATCATCAACTCTAGTACAAGGGGCAACATTACCCATAACTCTATTTTGTATTTTGACAGAGATATGCCCCCTTTTCAGTTAGATTTTCTGTTTAAAGTTTATATTCAAAAGTTTTGTTACTTCAAAACTACATAAGTTATTCACTTGAAAGTCTGAACTAACCTTTGTCATCAACTCTAGTATCAGGGGCAACATTACCCATAGCTCTGTTTTGTATTTTGACAGAGTTAGCCCACTTTTTACATAGACTTTGTGGTTAAAGTTTTTGTTCCAAAAATTTATAAACTATACAAGGCTTCACTTAAAAATATTGTGTTTTAACACATTTATGCCCCTTTCACGATCTGAATTTGTACCAACTGAAATACTTCAAATAGTCGAGCGCGCTGTCCTCTGACAGCTCTTGCTGGAATTAAAATTTACAGAATTGTTTACATAAGCGGTTTAAATAAAGTTATAAACATACCATCGACATACACTCTAGAGCTGAGCAAAATTATGAACAAATTTTATCAGTGTATGTCATTAACAGAAAGTTATATTCATTCCCAGAATGAAATAACTATTTTGTTTAGCCTACATAGGCGGCACGCTCTATAGATAAGCAATTGAACAATGCTCCCACCATAGGAGCCTGTAACAATGGTTATGTTCCATATGTGTATATATACACCTTTTACAGTGAATATATCTACGAACAGTTAATAAAGATTGCAATTAACATAAACCTGCGTGTGGCTCCCACGGCATGAACGGCGTGTATTTCTAGGGCACATTATCCCACGTGAACGATTTATTCTCGGCTTAAGGTCAGTCTTTCTGTGCTATAAACTATACCAATGCATAGGCAAGAAACTTGACAGAATTATCGTAGTCGACATATATTCCATATTTTCAAATTAATAATATATGTAGCCATAAAAACTGTTACACATTTAATTGCACGTGCATCTTCGGAAAGAAATGCAATAGTAGCTTGCAGTTTATGAACCGATTAGCGTACTCGATGCATTCATCGCCATCTACGCATTATTTTCTGTGCTGCTCTCTCTAGATAATACTTATTTAAGAATCCTTAAGTAACCGAAGAGCACGCATATTCAATATTTCAAAAGTAACATAAAATAATATACCGATGTGTTCTTGAAGGTTTAGTATGATGTAGTATGTGTGTAGCGTGTGACGTACTGATCTAGTCTTACAATGCGATAGATATAAGTAAAAACGAAAATACCCAAGTTACACATACGAGTATATCAGTTTTGAATATTATGTAGCAAGTTCAGTTGACATTCCTTATTTTCAAACTTACCATAGACACCGATTATATTTTTAAAGGCATTTCTTGTTTGTTCTGTGCACATGCCAAAGATTATGGGATATGCAAAAAACATCAACAACTTGGAACACCTGTTCACCATGAAGCCAACGTGTCAAGTCGAGGTCCATCTGTATTTAACGGCTGCTGTTATTACCCTGGAAGGTGTAACGTGATTTAAGGTGGTTAAACAAGGTTGCAACACACTGGGCGAGTTAAACCTTCAAACCTAGCCTGTTCATATGTACAATATATGGTTGTACTTCATCAGTGTTCTACTAGTATGTATATGAATAGTGCATGTTTTGACACGCCATTCTATCCCATTAAAAATGGGTAAAAACACTAAAACAAAACATCAAATTACCACAGTACTTTATGTATGCATAATGCTTACACTTAGCTTATGTCGCATTATTATGGTCATACTGCTAGGTTTCATCGTTAAACACGTGTAGATGAACATTACTTTTTGCATATTTTATACCGAAGAACAGTACAAACAGCATTTAGAAGGTAGCATGTCTGCGGTATTACGCTAACAGCGTACTGCAGAAGGAACTTCTCCCATAGTTGCCCTCAATCCTCGTCTGCTGGTCGTGGAACATCTCCACCCAAACGTGCTCTCCAGCGTTCACATACACGATTGACACCGCGGTACCCTGGGTGTCGCCGTAATTGCTGAAAGATTCTGTTATTGCCGAATTCACCGGCCGCCCATTAATCATCAGTTGTGTAAATATCTGTGTATATCGATTCATATGCACTGAAAATGCAAATAGGTAGGTGCCGCTGACGGGTGCGACGAACAATCCACTCGGAGCGTAGGCTCCTTGTGTATTGAGCATCACGTTATTAAATTCTATTCGCTGATTGGTGTGAAGTACCTCCACCGTATGGTCAAGTTTTGCCATGAAGGCCACGCCTTGCTGTCGTCGCACCTGAAATGTTAATAATAAACAACCTTTAACGTTATGGTTAGGGAAGAAAACGCAGCGGAATACAGATTGATACTTTTTATGACAAGTGAGCAAACTTCGTAATTGAATGTGCGAACTTTATATCTGACGATGCAAAACCGTTATGTCAAATACTTGCAATACGAGTTTATTGTTCCCGATTATTTTATGGCAATGTTTAAATTGTGTTCTAAATTCTAATGTTATATGATCATTGACCTCGTATGAACCGTCAAGATAAGAAGGCTCTGTACTGTAGATATATCGGTGACAGCAGTTGAAATAGTTGTTCTGAATAAATGTCAGACAGTCAATGTAACACCCCTGCACAACGCTTAGCCGATTTAGCGTTGTACTTAAATTTAGAAATGCAACATACTGTAGTTCTTGTACGCAAGCTTAAGGTTTTACTGCGTATAACAGGTGTTCTTGTATTTGTAGCCATGGTGATCAATGGAAAGGGTCATTTTGCTTCATCATTTAAATTATTATATAAGTGGGAGTACCGGTACTGTTTAGAATGTTTAATGGATTTCATTTTTGTCGATGATTCGGTGCAAAACTACGATAACTCATGAGTGAAATACAAGTAAACGGTTTAGTTTTGCGCTGAATCTTAAATATATATCGTAGTCTTGGTGAATTTGCCGCAAAACAAAGATACAAGTTACGAGCGTACAATGCTCACGTGCACACGTACGTTGAGCTGCAGACCGATCGTGCGCGTGACTCCCCACGGCGGCCTGTAGCGTCTCGATCAGCGCCATCTGGCGGCTTACCTGGCTGCTCAGATCATTGACCTGTCTTTCAAGGAGGTCTACCTTCTCCTCGCACGTTTGCGCATTACACAGTCCTAAAAAAACTGCTGCAACTATTGTAGCTATCATCTTCCCGTAAATACAAAAAAAAATGAAACGGCCTCGGCTTTATATTACCGTGACTGAGCGGAAGTGACGTTTCATAATACGTTATTCAAAGCGTCTTGCTCCGCTATCGTGCTCTTATCTATGCAACCTAGCGCAGATGTCATAACTTTGTCGTCGTTTGTTGAATTCACAAATTTATGGAGTGTACACTTGGCCAACATAAATGTTGATTCTTGGTATAAAAATCCGGAATATTACAACATGATTTTAGCGTACATGTATTAGATATAGATCCACAATTAAATATAAGAAAATCAATGGCAATCTTAGTCCATCATTAGAGATCATAAGGTTTGTTATCTGCAGAACAGGGTCGAATATGATCCAAAAATTAAAATTGAGATTTTTGCATATGTAGGCCTATATAGTAGTGTAATTTATGTTTCAAAATATTAAAGAAAAAGCTTCATATTCCATCTGCATCCATAAGTATATGGTTATTAAAAAAAACAACAGAGATTGCAACTCTGACACATCTGTACAAACAATTGTTAGTCGTTGTGATATTTTGCCTCTGTCGTCTAAAACAGTGCTATATACTGTTCAGTACGGAATCCGGTTAAAGCCATATGAAATATCGTGCCGCTTACAGCAAGGGCGAGTCACGAGAATTGCTCGAAACACGAAGAGAGACACGATATTCCCGCGAGACACGAAGCGAGGCACGATATTGTAACACGAG
The DNA here is from genome assembly GCA_027627225.1 of Congeria kusceri. Taxonomy (NCBI): domain Eukaryota; kingdom Metazoa; phylum Mollusca; class Bivalvia; order Myida; family Dreissenidae; genus Congeria; species Congeria kusceri. Next base: position 35,934,587 of record CM051031.1, on the reverse strand, counting down.
ATCTCGCACTGTCGCAGTATCCCATAAATCTGTCCGTCCGCCCATCCGTCTTGAGGAAACTGCGGCTGCAATTATTTCTGTGGCGTTTTCAAATTGTTGTGTACTAAAGGCCTTCTTCAGTACACACTGAAAGTAGGTCAACACGACGAGGGGTTGCATCATGCACTAAAGCAGATAGGGGCATTGCCCTATTGTCTTATGTAGCAACGCACCTTGGTGTTACTTATCATCATCATCAACAACAACATCATCATCATCATCATCATATAATTTTTACAAAATAACATCAAACAACTACAACGTGATAAATTCCTGGTGCACCGGTAGACGCGAGACTCGATATTCGGGCGTAATTTGAACGATACAATATCGTGCCTCGCTTCGTGTCTCGCCTGAATATCGTGTATCGCTTCGTGTCTCGTGTATCGTGGATTGAAAATCTACAGCGATACTCGAGATCCGGGCGTTATTTGAACGATATAATATCGTGCCTCGCTTCGCGTCTCGTCTGAATATCGTGTATCGCTTCGTGTCTCGCTTCGCATCTCGTGTCTCGACGTTTGAACGCGAGGCACGAAAATTGTGCGAGACACAAAGCGAGGCACGATATTTTACCGCGAGACACGAAGCGAGACACGAGAATTGCGCGAAACACGAAGCGAGACACGATATTTGGCCGCGAGATTTCGTGGTATGGGATACTGCGACAGTCCGAGATCTCGTGTTACAATATCGTACCTCGCTTCTTGTCTCGCGGGAATATCGTGTCTCGCTTCGTGTTTCGCGCAATTCTCGTGTCTCGCCCTTGCCGTAAGCGGCACGATATTTCATATTGCACTAACCGGATTCCGTAGTTCAGTGAGATATCAATTGCCCCAGAGTCTCCTAAATCTGACATTGCATGACTATTAATTTCATGTTGTTGCAATGACTGTACATGTTATCTAAGATTGAAACAAGAAAATCAATGATGTCAAACATCATAAGGCGCTGTTATTTAAAATCAAACTAGCGATACTGCAGGGCCAGCTCGTTAAGCACATTTGTAAGACATAGTGAAGTGTTACCTACTGAGATATTTTAAACTAGTACTTTGTTGATCGTAACACCGGAAACATGGCAGCTACCCAAAAGTTTCGACACGTGAAATAAAAACTTCTGTGTCAGCACACATCAACACAGAGTCCTATTCATTAAACGAGATAACTTTATTCATATCATGATGCACAAATCGTATTCTTACTCAATACCGAAATCACAATCGTCAAGTCAGTTTACAGTCAATGACTGGATGCAGGCAATACGTTCCCCCACCCAGTACCGAGTAGGCAACGCTACGCTTCACGTCAAGCCGCGCATGATCGTGTACGGTGCAGTGCTAATAATAGCAGTGGTCATACTTTTAATTTACTTTATACCATCAGCACATGGCAGAAGTTTCCATTTGAAGTGTGACTATAGTGATGAGAATTTGCTTTATGATTCAACATACCCGTTGACTAACCCGATGAATACACAGTTTGGAACTCAATTTAAAATAGCTGTTGTAACAGATTTGGATACAGATTCCAAGAGCAGAAGTAAAAAGAACACGTGGCTAAGTTTCTTGCTATATGGAAACTTTACAATATCGGATGATTATTCAAAGGTTTCCGTTGTTTTCGATGAGACACCGGTAGTGTTGACTTCCCATGTGTCTGAAGGTGGGCGTGGCATGGAGCTGTCAGAGTTGATAGTTTTCAACAATAACTTATACACAATTGATGACAGAACAGGAATTGTCTATGAAATTCGTGATAACCACGTTATCCAGCGATTCTTGTTGACAGATGGTGATGGGAATGAAGGAAAAGGTAACAATGCAATGTTGTTTCGGTATTGTGATTGTGATACTTGTTACACCATAAATAGCAATAATTGAAATAGTTAACAAATGTAATTAAACAATATATTTCTTGATAAAGTTTAATCACCACACACCAACAATTGTACTTTGCATGGTAATAGTTGTCTTAATTACCTAATTTATTTTAATTGGAATTTCATTTGAAGTTATTTTTTAAGCCTTTGCATGGAAGACTTTGGAAAGAAATGTTCTGTGTCTTACTGTTCTATCTCTACAAGCTATCATGTTCTTGCTTATGGACTCAATTTTTCTGTTCAGGATTTAAATGCGAATGGGCCACTGTGAAGGATGGTCGCCTGTATGTGGGGGGTCTTGGAAAGGAATGGACAACAGCTGATGGCGTAGTTGTAAATACGAATCCACAGTGGGTAAAATCCATTGGAATAACAGGAGATATTAAGCACCTTGATTGGAAAGGCAACTACAATGCATTACGAGCCAAAATTAACATGAATTCGCCAGGTAAATGACGATGACGATAATATCAATAAAAATGTTCTTCTACTTAAAAATCTTTAAAATATATTTTGGTGCTCTTGACACCATATGGTGCAGTGATAAGAACAGCAGTGTCAAGCCTAAAAAAATCAGCTAAGGCATTAACTTGCGCTGTTTATTAATAAAGTTAAATACTAAATGATTTTAAGTATGTACCTGGTAATTCACTGTAGGCAGACATAAAACTAGTGATATGCAGTAGGCTTGAGGTAAATTCATTGCGTAAAACGGTAAAAGAAATATGATGGTTAATTTAGTTTAATATATAACTGTGTACTGAACTTAATATTTATTTAAAAACCAACAAATAAAATTAATCATGTTTTTATAAATTTAAATCTGACTTTCTCTTCCAGGGTATATAATTCATGAATCTGGTGTTTGGAGTTCCGTGCATCAAAAATGGTTCTTCTTGCCACGCCGTGCTAGCACCTTTAAGTATGAGGAAACTGCTGATGAGCGTCGAGCCTCAAATTTGATGTTCACTGCTAATGAAGATTTCCAGAATATTGAAGTGTCACCAGTGGGTAAACTGAACCCAACACATGGATTCTCCTCTTTTAAATTCGTACCACGCACCAAGGATAGTGTGATTGTTGCTTTAAAATCTGAGGAGGACGGTGATAAGAAAGCTTCTTACATTATGGTGTTTGATATTAAAGGAAACATTTTGTTGGATGAAACAAAGATCGGAAATAGAAAGTTTGAAGGCATAGAATTTGTATGATTAAATTGTAAAGCTTTCATGTTCCAGTGTAACTGCTAACTAGGCTTTTAAATAGTTATGAATTCAATGTTTTAAGTAGTCATTTCAAGGTGCCCATAATCTTTTTAATTCCTGGACAGAAAACATATATCTTATAGGTCAATGTGCTTTATTATGCATTGGTTTACATATTCTCTCCTCTGTAAAGCTTCCTACATGCTCAATTAATCTATTTAATATCCAGAAAGCTGTGACATTCAAAAACAGTTTCATTGAAATCAGATTTGTTTTGCAGCAGCTAATTATGTAATATTTAATGTATAGATTTTTGTCTTTGCAATGAAACATAGTAAGCAGAATGATATTTTGCAATGATATCATTGTACATGTAAGTACTGGCATCGCTTGGGAATTTAAGTAAATGTTGTCCAGGCTGTTCAAATTAATGTGTTATAGTTTGCAAATGGCTGTTCTATATAAAATATGTGAGGCTTGACGTGGGAAACCTGGTTGAATGCATTTGCATAAAGTATTGTCCCGGATTAGCCTGTGCAGTCGGTACAGGCTAATACGTGAAGATGCTTTCCGCCTACAGTGGATTTATGTTTACAGGAGACTTACTTAAAACAAAATATAGCATAAAAGCGGAAAGTGTCCGATCAGTCTGTGCGGATTGCACAGGCTGATCTGGGATGACACTTTACGCACATGCATTAAGCCCAGATTTCCCACGACACGCCTCATTTCTTTGTTATTTAAATTGAAGCATATTGTTAATTTTAGTTTTTAAGATGTTATGTTTATCGTTAGAATAGCTACATCAATGAAAAGCTTGCTCCAGTATATGTACAGAATGCCATGCTGGTTACCTAATGGCCGTTTACAATATTATGTAGAATATACATAAAATCGACATCATTTTTATTTACAGTATAGCAATATTCATAATATTTGTGAAACAATAGATCTTACTACATGGTTGACAAGTTTGAATACTATTGACTTCTATAAGTATGACTAAATCAGAGATCTATAGGTCTTTGACTACGCTAACTCTGTGTAAAATACTCATGGCTGTGAATCTCTTGATTCCAGGCATTTGACTTTGTATTATAATTGGAAAGTTAATAGAATAGAAACCCGTCAGAGATTATTGGTTGTCAGTTGCTGTTATATATTCAATTATCTGTTTTTAAGGTAATCACCAGGCAGTGGTGAGTTTTATTAAAATGAACATTGAAGAGTACTTGAATATTATTTTGCAGACTGCAGTTAATTGATTGTGGATAAAAAATGGTCTTTTATGAGTGCATGATATGAAAAAGTGACTGTGATATAGAAATATCATTTTAAAAAAGCATTTTCTAATCTGTTTGTCTATGGATGTTTGTACAAATAGTGTTCTTTTTCACTTGTTTTGATCTGTGTACATACTTTTTCTGCACATTGACAGAAGTCAGATGTTTAAGCTACATGTACTTTTAGGCAGAAAATTGGCATATGAACATTTAATAATGATGACAATATTATTAACAAATATAATAAAACAGTGCTTCATTCTTTTAACTTTAAACCTGATTTATATTTTATCAAATACCCTTAGTCAATACAGTTTTTTTTGTGATTTCCACGTGGATACTTATTATAATAATAAAAGACTTTAAAAGAGATTGGGAAGCATACAATTTAATAATAATAAATAAATTGTTAATTGTAAACAAAGTTTGAATGTTTGCGGGTAGTACAATATTATAAGCAAATACATTTATTAATAGATTACAGTTTGGTAAGATTTAACCTTTCAAATAACATAATATTAATACTGTCATTTCTCGTATCATTTTCAGCACTTTACATTCTTCTGCTGTATTAAGTATTGTTTCATTGAAGTAGTAGCCACACATTTACATGTAAATGTCAATATGCCGTGCCAGCATATAGATCTATAATCTATCAGTTTTAGTGTGTACCAAATTGATGTCAACATTGGAACTAAAGAATCCTATTGGAAAATGAAGAAAAATCTTAAATTTGTGCCATATTATAAATGGATTTTCTGCAAAAGACTTGCATTGTTTTAATATTTTGATACCGAAATTGCAATAAAATTTCAATTGTAGTCTATTACTATTTAGTAAATGTCACAAACATGTTCCAAAGAATACCGTTTCAAACACTTATTCTTATTTGACTTATTTTAACTTATGTTAAGAATAGCTTTATAAATATGGGCCATGGTCATTCAGAGCAATCATGGAAACAATTCTGCTTGCTTTGTTGAAGTTTAGATCTCAGTTAAAATTGTGGGTGTTCTTTTTGTGCTTCATTATTGCATAGATCACGTGAATCATTGTCCATCCAATAACTCCTGCTCATGGTATAACTCTGTATGCATTATTGTGTAGTAAGTTTTGACATTTTGGTAAAAGGGTATGTTTGAATTTCATGGGGCTTTCTCTCTATGAGTCTATCACTTATTTTTTTCTCGAAAGTACGGTGCAAAATAATCTGTGTAATACACTTTCTTTTATACTTTGTAGAATTTCATGTTTTAAGTTTGAACATATCATTGAAATAAAACGTATTTTCTTAATGTATTTATGTTAGGCATTTTGGTGATGTTGAACATTACTAATAGTACCACTACCACCATAACCATCACGTCTTCTACTACACGTATTAACAAAAATAATGATAAAAAAAGGAAATACCTTCAGGTTGGACTTTATACATGCAGGTTGTTCAAACAAAAAATACTGTTATTCGGCAATTCAACAAAATGTTTTAAAATGGTGTATTATTGAATATGAACTACACAGCTGTCATGTAAAATTTAACTAGATATAAACGTGCTTAGTCTGTATTTTATTCGCATTTAACAATGTCTTGCAACAGCCATATGACTTATCTAGGGTATTATATATATTCCAAACTTCTGCATCCCTTGACGGTCGTATTACTGTCGAACTGCGTGCATTTGGTTATGTATCGCTGTAAATCAAGCACAAGTGTCCTGTCTTACTACAGTACTAAATGCAGGGTTTTCCCTGACGCACAAATCCTGCGTCATTGTCGCATTTTTTCATCAAATGACCCCCAACATAAATTCCTTTGCGTCCATGTGGACGCAATTTTCTGAAGAAATGCATCGATTTCCAAGGCATTGAATTGACCAATATCGATGGGTTCTGATGCTCAGAAATTTGGTCAGGGGCAACATTCCCCATAACTCTGTTTGTATTTTGACAGAGTGATGCCCCTTTTTCACTTAGATTTTCTGGTTAAAGTTTATATTCAAAAGTTGTGTTACTTCAAAACTACATAAGTTATTCACTTGAAACCTGTAACTAACCTTTGTCATCAACTCCAGTATCAAGGGCAACATTCCGTAACACTCTGTTTTGTATTTTGACAGAGTTATGTCCCTTTTTCACATAGATTTTCTGGTTAAAGTTTATATTCAAAAGTTGTGTAACTTCAAAACTACATAAGTTATTCACTTGAAACTTGGAACTAACCTTTGTCATCAACTCCAGTGTCAGGGGCAACATTCCCCATAACTCTGTTTTGTATTTTTACGGATTTATGCCCCTTTTTCACTTAGATTTTCAGGTTAAAGGTTTATATTCAAAAGTTTTGTAACTTCAAAACTACATGAGTTATTCTCTTGAAACTTTGAACTAACCTTTGTCATCAACTCCAGTATCAAGGGCAACATTCCTCATAACTCTGTTTTGTATTTGACATAGTTATGCCCCTTTTTCACATAGATTTTCTGGTTCAAGTTAATATTCAAAAGTTTTGTAACTTCAAAAGTACATAAGTTATTCATTTGAATCTTGGAACCAACCTTTATCATCAACTCTAGTACAAGGGGCAACATTACCCATAACTCTATTTTGTATTTTGACAGAGTTATACCCCCTTTTCAGTTAGATTTTCTGTTTAAAGTTTATATTAAAAGTTTTGTTACTTCAAAACTACATAAGTTATTCACTTGAAAGTCTGAACTAACCTTTGTCATCAACTCTAGTATCAGGGGCAACATTACCCATAAGTCTGTTTTGTATTTTGACAGAGTTAGCCCACTTTTTACATAGACTTTGTGGTTAAAGTTTTTGTTCCAAAAATTTATAAACTATACAAGGCTTCACTTAAAAATATTGTATTGTAACAAATTTATGCCCCTTTCACGATCTAAATTTGTACCAACTGAAATACTTCAAATAGTCGAGCGCGCTGTCCTCTGACAGCTCTTGTTGGAATTAAAATTTACAGAATTGTTTACATAAGCGGTTTAAATAAAGTTATAAACATACCATCGACATACACTCTAGAGCTGAGCAAAATTATGAACAAATTTTATCAGTGTATGTCATTAACAGAAAGTTATATTCATTCCCAGAATGAAATAACTATTTTGTTTAGCCTACATAGGCGGCACGCTCTATAGATAAGTAATTGAACAATGCTCCCACCACAGGAGCCTGTAACAATGTTTATGTTCCATATACGTATATATACACCTTTTACAGTAAATATATCTACGAACAGTTAATAAAGAGTGCAATTAACATAAACCTGAGTGTGGCTCCCACGGCATGAACGGCGTGTATTTCTAGGGCACATTATCCCACGTGAACGATTTATTCTCGGCTTAAGGTCAGTCTTTCTGTGCTATAAACTATACCAATGCATAGGCAAGAAACTTGACAGAATTATCGTAGTCGACATATATTCCATATTTTCAAATTAATAATATATGTAGCCATAAAAACTGTTACACATTTAATTGCACGTGCATCTTCGGAAAGAAATGCACTAGTAGCTTGCCGTATACATGTATGAACCGATTACTGTACTCGATGCATTCATTGCCATCTACGCATTATTTTCTGTGCTGCTCTCTTTACCATGAATATTTTTATCTTAGATAATACTTATTTAAGAATCCTTAAGTAACCGAAGAGCACGCATATTAAATATTTCAAAAGTAACATAAAATAATATACCGATGTGTTCTTGAAGGTTTAGTATGATGTAGTATGTGTGTAGCGTGTGACGTACTGATCTAGTCTTACAATGCGATAGATATAAGTAAAATTATAAACGAAAATACCCAAGTTACACATACGAGTATATCAGTTTTGAATATTATGTAGCAAGTTCAGTTGACATTCCTTATTTTCAAACTTACCATAGACACCGATTATAGTTTTAAAGGCATTTCTTGTTTGTTCTGTGCACATGCCAAAGATTATGGGATATGCAAAAAACATCAACAACTTTGAACACCTGTTCATCATGAACCCAACGTGTCACGTCGAGGTCCATTTGTATTTAACGGCTGCTGTTATTACCCTGGAAGGTGTAACGTGATTTAAGGTGGTTAAACACGGTTGCAACACACTGGGCGAGTTAAACCTTGAAACCTAGCCTGTTCATATGTACAATATATGGTTGTACTTCATCAGTGTTCTACTAGTATGTATATGAATAGTGCATGTTTTGACACGCCATTCTATCCCATTAAAAATGGGTAAAAACACTAAAACAATACATCAAATTACCACAGTACTTTATGTATGCATAATGCTTACACTTAGCTTATGTCGCATTATTATGGTCATACTGCTAGGATCCATAGTTAAAAACGTGTTGATGAACATTACTTTTTGCATATTTTATACAAAAGAACAGCATAAACAGCATTTTGAAGGTAGCATGTCTGCGGTATTACGCTAACAGCGTACCGCAGAAGGAACTTCACCCATAGTTTCCCTCAATCCTCGTCTGCTGGTCGTGGAACATCTCCACCCAAACGTGCTCTCCAGCGTTCACATACACGATTGACACCGCGGTACCCTGGGTGTCGCCGTAATTGCTGAAAGATTCTGTTATTGCCGAATTCACCGGCCGCCCATTAATCATCAGTTGTGTAAATATCTGTGTATATCGATTCATATGCACTGAAAATGCAAATAGGTAGGTGCCGCTGACGGGTGCGACGAACAATCCACTCGGAGCGTAGGCTCCTTGTGTATTGAGCATCACGTTATTAAATTCTATTCGCTGATTGGTGTGAAGTACCTCCACCGTATGGTCAAGTTTTGCCATGAAGGCCACGCCTTGCTGTCGTCGCACCTGAAATGTTAATAATATACAACCTTTAACGTTATGGTTAGGGAAGAAAACGCAGCGGAATACAGATTGATACTTTTTATGACAAGTGAGCAAACTTCGTAATTGAATGTGCGAACTTTATATCTGACGATGCAAAACCGTTATGTCAAATACTTGCAATACGAGTTTATTGTTCCCGATTATTTTATGGCAATGTTTAAATTGTGTTCTAAATTCTAATGTTATATGATCATTGACCTCGTATGAACCGTCAAGATAAGAAGGCTCTGTACTGTAGATATATCGGTGAAAGCAGTTGAAATAGTTGTTCTGAATAAATGTCAGACAGTCAATGTAACACCCCTGCACAACGCTTAGCCGATTTAGCGTTGTACTTAAATGTAGAAATGCAACATACTGTAGTTCTTGTACGCAAGCTTAAGGTTTTGCGTATAACAGGAGAATACGAATACCGTCGTTTCATATTCTGTCCTTGTATTTGTAGCCTCGGTGATCAATGGAAAGGGTCATTTTGCTTCATCATTTAAATTATTATATAAGTGGGAGTACCGGTACTGTTTAGAATGTTTAATGGATTTCATTTTTGTCGATGATTCGGTGCAAAACTACGATAACTCATGAGTGAAATACAAGTAAACGGTTTAGTTTTGCGCTGAATCTTCAATATATATCGTAGTCTTAGTGAATTTGCCGCAAAACAAAGATACCAGCTACGAGCGTACAATGCTCACGTGCACACTTACGTTAAGCTGCAAACCGATCATGCGCGTGACTCCCCACGGCGGCCTGTAGCGCCTCGATCAGCGCCATCTGGCGGCTTACCTGGCTGCTCAGATGATTGACCTGTCTTTCAAGGAGGTCTACCTTCTCCTCGCACGTTTGCGCATTACACAGTCCTAACAAAACTGCTACAACTATTGTGGCTATCATCTTCCCGTCAATACAAATGAAACGGCCGCGGCTTTATATTACCGTGACTGAGCGGAAGTGACGTTTCATAATACGTTATTCAAAGCGTCTTGCTCCGCTATCGTGCACTTATCTATGCAACCTAGCGCAGAGGTCATGACTTTGTCGTCTTTTGTTGAATTCACAAATTTCTGGAGTATACACTTGACCAACATAAAGTTTGATTCTTGGTATAAAAATCCGGAATATTACAACATGATTTTAGCGTACATGTATTAGATATAGATCCACAATTAAATATATAAAAAATCAATGGCAATCTTAGTCCATCATTAGAGATCATAAGGCTTGTTATCTGCAGAACAGGGTCGAATATGATCGAAAAATTAAAATTGAGATTTTTGCATATGCAGGCCTATATAGTAGTGTAATTTATGTTTCAAAATATTAAAGAAAAAGCTTCATATTCCATCTACATCCATAACTATATGGTTATTCAAACAAACAGAGATTGCAACTCTGACACATCTGTACAAACAATTGTTAGTCGTTGTGATATTTTGCCTCTGTTGTCTAAAACAGTGCTATATACTGTTCAGTACGGAATCCGGTTAGGCCATATGAAATATCGTGCCGCTTACAGCAAGGGCGAGTCACGAGAATTGCGCGAAGCACGAAGAGAGACACGATATTCCCGCGAGACACGAAGCGAGGCACGATATTGTAACACGAGATCTCGCACTATCGCAGTATCCCATAAATCTGTCCGTCCGCCCATCCGTCTTGAGGAAACTGCGGCTGCAATTATTTCTGTGGCGTTTTCAAATTGTTGTGTACTAAAGGCCTTCTTCAGATTAACTTTCACACACTGAAAGTAGGTCAACACGACGAGGGGTTGCATCATGCACTAAAGCAGATAGGGGCATTGCCCTATTGTCCTATGTAGCAACGCACCTTGGTGTCAACTCAATTTCGGTGTTACTTATCATCATCATCAACAACAACAACAACATCATCATCATCATCATCATCTTATTTTTACAAAATAACATCAAACAACTACAACGTGATAAATTCCTGGTGCACCGGTAGACGCGAGTCTCGATATTCGGGCGTAATTTGAACGATACAATATCGTGCCTCGCTTCGTGTCTCGCCTGAATATCGTGTATCGCTTCGTGTCTCGTGGATTGAAAATCTACCGCGATACTCGAGATCCGGGCGTTATTTGAACGATATAATATCGTGCCTCGCTTCGCGTCTCGTCTGAATATCGTGTATCGCTTCGTGTCTCGCTTCGCATCTCGTGTCTCGACCTTTGAACGCGAGGCACGAAAATTGTGCGAGACACAAAGCGAGGCACGATATTTTACCGCGAGACACGAAGCGAGACACGAGCATTGCGCGAAACACGAAGCGAGACACGATATTTGGCCGCGAGATTTCGTGGTATGGGATACTGCGACAGTGCGAGATCTCGTGTTACAATATCGTGCCTCGCTTCTTGTCTCGCGGGAATATCGTGTCTCGCTTCGTGTTTCGCGCAATTCTCGTGTCTCGCCCTTACCGTAAGCGGCACGATATTTCATATTTCACTAACCGGATTCCGTAGTTCAGTGAGATATCAATTGCCCCAGTCTCTCCTAAATCTGACATTGCATGACTATTAATTTCATGTTGTTGCAATGACTGTACATGTTATCTAAGATTGAAACAAGAAAAGCAATGATGTCAAACATCATAAGGCGCTGTTATTTAAAATCAAACTGCCGATACTGCAGGGCCAGCTCGTTAAGCACATTTGTAAGACATAGTGAAGTGTTACCTACTGAGATATTTTAAACTAGTACTTTGTTGATCGTAACACCGGAAACATGGCAGCTACCAAAAAGTTTCGACACTTGAAATCAAAACTTCTTTGTCAGAGTCCTATTCATTAAACGAGATAACTTTATTCATATCATGATGCACAAGTCGTATTCTTACTCAATACCGAAATCACAATCGTCAAGTCAGTTTATAGTCAATGACTGGATGCAGGCAATACGTTTCCCCACCCAGTACCGAGTAGGCAACGCTACGCTTCACGTCAAGCCGCGCATGATCGTGTACGGTGCAGTGCTAATAACAGCAGTGGTTATACTTTTAATTTACTTTATACCATCAGCACATGGCAGAAGTTTCCATTCGAAGTGTGACTATAGTGGTGAGAATTTGCTTTATGATTCAACATACCCGTTGACTAACCCGATGAATACACAGTTTGGAACTCAATTTAAAATAGCTGTTGTAACAGATTTGGATACAGATTCCAATAGCACAAGTGAAAAGAACACGTGGCTAAGTTACTTGCTATATGGAAACTTTACAATATCGGATGATTATTCAAAGGTTTCCGTTGTTTTCGATGAGAAACCGGTAGTGTTGACTTCCCATGTGTCTGAAGGTGGGCGTGGCATGGAGCTGTCAGAGTTGATAGTTTTCAACAATAACTTATACACAGTTGATGACAGAACAGGAATTGTCTATGAAATTCGTGATAACCACGTTATCCAGCGATTCTTGTTGACAGATGGTGATGGGAATGAAGGAAAAGGTAACGATGCAATGTTGGGTTGGTATTGTGAGTGTGATACTTGTTACACCATAAATACAATAATTGAAATAATTAACAAATGTAATTAAACAATCACCACACATCAATAATTGTACTTTGCAATTTGCATGGTAATAGTTGTCTTAATTACCTTATTTATTTAATTGGAATTTCATTTGAAGTTATTTTTTAAGCCTTTTCATGGAAGACTTTGGAAAGAAATGTTCTGTGTCTTACTGTTCTATCTCTACAAGCTATCATGTTCTTGCTTATGCACACAATTTTTCTGTTCAGGATTTAAATGCGAATGGGCCACTGTGAAGGATGGTCGCCTGTATGTTGGGGGTCTTGGAAAGGAATGGACAACAACTGATGGCGTAGTTGTAAATACAAATCCACAGTGGGTAAAATCCATTGGAATAACAGGAGATATTAAGCACCATGATTGGAAAGGCAACTACAATGCATTACGAGCCACAATTAACATGAATTTGCCAGGTAAATGATGCTGACGATAATATCAATAAAAATGTACTTCTACGTAAAAATCTTTAAAAATATATTTTGGTGCTCTTGACACAGTGTTAAGAACAGCAGTGTCAAGCCTAAACAAATCAGCTAAGGCATTAACTTGCGCTGTTTATTAATAAAGTTAAATAATGATTTTTAAGTATGTACCTGGTAATTCACTGTAGAAAGACATTAAATATACAGTAGGCTTGAGGTAAATTCATTGCGTAAAACGGTCAAAGAAATATGATGGTTAATTTAGTTTAATATATAACTGTGTACTGAATTTAATATTTATTTAAAAACAAACAAATAAAATTAATCATGTTTTTATAAATTTCAATCTGACTTTCTCTTCCAGGGTATATAATTCATGAATCTGGTGTTTGGAGTTCCGTGCATCAAAAATGGTTCTTTTTGCCACGCCGTGCTAGCACCTTTAAGTATGAGGAAACTGCTGATGAGCGTCGAGCCTCGAATTGGATGTTCACTGCTAGTGAAGATTTCCAGAATATTGAAGTGTCACCAGTGGGTAAACTGAACCCAACACATGGATTCTCCTCTTTTAAATTCGTACCACGCACCAAGGATAGTGTGATTGTTGCTTTAAAATCTGAGGAGGACGGTGATAAGAAAGCTTCTTACATTATGGTGTTTGATATTAAAGGAAACATTTTGTTGGATGAAACAAAGATCGGAGATAAAAAGTTTGAAGGCATAGAATTTGTATGATTAAATTGTAAAGCGTTCATGTTCCAGTGTAACTGCGAACTAGGCTTTTAAAGAGTTATGAATTCAATGTTTTAAGTAGTCATTTCAAGGTGCCCATAATCTATTTAATTCCTGGACAGAAGACATATATCTTATAGGTCAATTGTGCTTTATTATGCATTGGTTTACATATTCTCTCCTCTGTAAAGCTTCCTACATGCTCAATTAATCTATTTAAAATCCCAGAAAGCTGTGACATTCAAAAACACTTTTCATTGAAATCAGATTTGTTTTGCAGCAGCTAATTATGTAATATTTAATGTATAGATTTTTGTCTTTGCAATGAAACATAGTAAGCAGAATGATATTTTGCAATGATATCATTGTACATGTAAGTACTGGCATCGCTTGGGAATTTAAGTAAATATTGTCCAGGCTGTTCAAATTAATGTGTTATAGTTTGCAAATGGCTGTTCTATATAAAATATGTGAGGCTTGACGTGGGAAATCTGGTTGAATGCATTTGCATAAAGTGTTGTCCCGGATTAGCCTGTGCAGTCGGAACAGGCTAATACGTGAAGACGCTTTCCGCCTACAGTGGATTTATGTTTACAGGAGACTTACTTAAAACAAAATATAGCATAAAAGTGGAAAGTGTCCGATCAGTCTGTGCGGATTGCACAGGCTGATCTGGGACGACACTTTACGCACATGCATTAAGCCCAGATTTCCCACGACATGCCTCATTTCTTTGTTATTTAAATTGAAGCATATTTATTAATTTTAGTTTTTAAGATGTTATGTTTATCGTTAGAATAGCTACATCAATGAAAAGCTTGTTCCAGTATATGTACAGAATGCCATGCTGGTTACCTAATGGCCGTTTACAATATTATGTCGAATATACATAAAATCGAACATAATTTTTATTTACAGTATAGCAATATTCATAATATTTGTGAAATAATAGATCTTACTACATGGTTGACAAGTTTGAATACTATTGACTTCTATAAGTATGACTAAATCAGAGATCTATAGGTCTTTGACTACGCTAACTCTGTGTAAAATACTCATTGCTGTGAATCTCTTGATTCCACGCATTTGACTTTGTATTATAATTTGGAAGTTAATAGAATAGAAACTCATCAGAGATTATTGGTTGTCAGTTGCTGTTATGTATTCATTTATCTGTTTTTAAGGTAATCACCAGGCAGTGGTGAGTTTTATTAAAATGAACATTGAAGAGTACTTGAATATTAGTTTGCAGACTGCAGTTAATTGATTGTGGATAATAAATGGTCTTGTATCAAGAGTGCATGATATGAAAAAGTGACTGTGATATAGAAATATCGTTTTAAAAAAGTATTTTCTAATCTGTTTGTCTATGGATGTTTGTACAAATAGTGTTCTTTTTCACTTGTTTTGATCTGTGTACATACTTTTTCTGCACATTGACAGAAGTCAGATGTTTAAGCTACATGTACTTTTAGGTAGAAAATTGGCATATGAACATTTAATAATGATGACAATATTATTAACAAATATAATAAAACAGTGCTTCATTCTTTTAACTTTAAACCTGATTTATATTTTATCAAATACCCTTAGTCAATACAGTTTTTTTGTGATTTCCACGTGGATACTTATTATAATAATAAAAGACTTTAAAAGAGATTGGGAAGCATACAATTTAATAATAATAAATAAATTGTTAATTGTAAACAAAGTTTGAATGTTTGCGGGTAGTACAATATTATAAGCAAATACATTTATTAATAGATTACAGTTTGGTAAGATTTAACCTTTCAAATAACATAATATTAATACTGTCATTTCTCGTATCATTTTCAGCACTTGACATTCTTCTACTGTATTAAGTATTGTTTCATTGAAGTAGTAGCCACACATTTACATGTAAATGTCAATATGCCGTGCCAGCATATAGATCTATAATCTATCAGTTTTAGTGTGTACCAAATTGATGTCAACATTGGAACTAAAGAATCCTATTGGAAAATGAAGAAAAATCTTAAATTTGTGACATATTATAAATGGATTTTCTGCAAAAGACTTGCATTGTTTTAATATTTTGATACCGAAATTGCAATAAAATTTCAATTGTAGTCTATTACTATTTAGTAAATGTCACAAACATGTTCCAAAGAATACCGTTTCAAACACTTATTCTTATTTGACTTATTTTAACTTATGTTAAGAATAGCTTTATAAATATGGGCCATGGTCATTCAGAGCAATCATGGAAACAATTCTGCTTGCTTTGTTGAAGTTTAGATCTCAGTTAAAATTGTGGGTGTTCTTTTTGTGCTTCATTATTGCATAGATCACGTGAATCATTGTCCATCCAATAACTCCTGCTCATGGTATAACTCTGTATGCATTATTGTGTATTAAGTTTTGACATTTTGGTAAAAGGGTATGTTTGAATTTCATGGGGCTTTCTCTCTATGAGTCTATCACTTATTTTTTTCTCGAAAGTACGGTGCAAAATAATCTGTGTAATACACTTTCTTTTATACTTTGTAGAATTTCATGTTTTAAGTTTGAACATATCATTGAAATAAAACGTATTTTCTTAATGTATTTATGTTAGGCATTTTGGTGATGTTGAACTTTACTAATAGTACCACTACCACCACAACCATCACGTCTACTACTACACGTATTAAAAAAAATAATGATAAAAAAAGAAAATACCTTCAGGTTGGACTTTAAACATGCAGGTTGTTCAAACAAAAAATACTGTTATTCGGTAATTCAACAAAATGTTTTAAAATGGTGTATTATTGAATATGAACTACACAGAGTGGACTACCAGTCAGAATACAAACGGGAAGATATAGCCAAAACAGAATAGTACGTGACGAAAGACATTGTTTATGTTGCAATACTCAAGACATTGAAGATGAATGTCATTTTATTTGTGTATGTAAATGTTACTCTGACATAAGAAAGAAATATATACAAACTTTTTACTACAAACATCCATCAGTATATAAGTATTTACAATTACTTAATACAAGAGATAAAACCAGATTAATAAAAATGTCTTTGTATGTTAAGGAAGCACTTGTTCTAAGAAACTCACTTTTAAATATAGAACGGTAGGTAAATTAAAACGTTCATCCTCCGTTATAAGTACATACTTAACTTTGCTGTCGTTATTGTGCACATACACTGTACTCGTATGTTAAAAATATACCAACTATATGATAATAACATATTGTTTCCCCTATGTTTTTGTAACGTATACTTTATATATATGTATACTTATATTCATTTATTGTAAACGATGTACCTTGTACAAGTCTTAATAAAATATCTGTTCTGTTCTGTTACACAACTGTCGTGTAAAATTTAACTAGATATAAACGTGCTTAGTCTGTATTTTATTTGCATTTAACAATGTCTTGCAACAGACATATGACTTATCTAGGGTATTATATATATTCCAAACTTCTGCATCCCTTGACGGTCGTATTACTGTCGAACTGCGTGCATTTGGTTATTTATCGCTGTAAATCAAGCACAAGTGTCCTGTCTTACTACAGTACTAAATGCAGGGTTTTCCCTGACGCACAAATCCTGCGTCATTGTCGCATATTTTCATCAAATGACCCCCAACATAAATTCCTTTGCGTCCATGTGGACGCAATTTTCAGAAGGCATTGAATTGACCAATATCGATGGGTTCTGATGCTCAGAAATTTGGTTTGACATGATTTTGACTCCTGAAAATCCACATGCAAACGTTATGTTGACTCACGTTAATATGGTACATAGCGTCAGCCAAAGTTCATAAACTATTAATATTTACATTATGTAAGATAAACCAATCGTAATGCAGTAAATATCTCCATTCAGATTGTTTCCAGCTTTATCCAATAAAACAAGGTAGAGGTATTGTTCTATTTACGTCTGCATTATTCAAACAATTATTTTTACTGACGAATTATATAATAATGCGCATTTACTGACACATTAATTGCATATAATATAAGACTGGTTGAGGCAGCACATAAAGGTTTTTCACACACCTGCTAACTAATTACGCAACTTGACAAGTGATACAGGTGCAAAACTGAAAACGAAATGGCGAACATCGTGATCGTCTGTGAATGTTGGGTTCATTGTTTGCAATTTACTTATTGTTAAACTGAAAAAAAAAGTTTTTATTCTTTAAACAATGTTAAACATGATAGTTATAACTACAGGTTTTTTAAACTAAATTTTATATGTGATTTCCGTCAGAAAATGCATGTTGTGAAAGTGAAAGTAGAAAATCAGTAACTTGCATTGTAAGAGAAATGTCCTCAGTAAAGGTGAGTGGATTTTAATATATTATTAAAACAGTTAACTGATAATTCAGGGTTCTGCACTTTGTTTTATGATCCTAGAAATAATATTATTTTGTTTAAGCTGAAAGTTAAAAATCTGAAAGGAAAGTAATATATCAATTACACTATATAATATTTGATATATTTAATATAGTTTGATGAATGACCCCCACAAATTGCAAATGTCCCCCAAAATCCCAAACAGCGCGGTCATTGTGACCCCCATTTTCAGAATTTAAGGGGAAACCCAGACTAAATGCACAATGCCTCTACGCCGCCGCATCAGTCTGTTCGGACGCACAAGTGAACAGCCTCCGACACGCGGTGTTGAAATCCCGTCGCTGCCAGGCGTAGATGAACGGGTTCATGATGCTGTTACTCATGCCCAGGAACACCACCCAGTTGGCGGCGACCCACTCTGCCGAGTGGCTGTATGCGCGGTCGAGGTAGCCGCGGAACTGGAAGTACGTGTGTGGCAGCCAGCACACGTAGAACAGGAGGGTGATCGCCGCCAGGGACTTGGCTCCTCGCAGCGTGTTCAGCGTCTTCTCTCGGCGGTCCGCAGTCGAGCTTTGTGCGCTTTCCTGACGCAGGTAGTTGCCTCCACTGCCAGCGTCGGGAATTACTGAGACCTTTGGCCATTGCGAGCATAAGGGTTTTATCTGCCTATATAACAAACACGCACGCCGTATTATCATAGCGTACATGAACACGGTTATGATCGTAAATGACCATAATGTGAGGGTCATTGCCAACAGTTGCCATGGTGATGTGACTTCCTGAAATGTGCACGGTTTACTGGATTTCCATGAATTCAGTCCACAAAATGGCAAAACACCAAGAACGACTGGGTACATCCATGAGATTGCTATTAAGAAATTTGCACGCCTTCCATTCATAACATTTACGTACTGATCAGGAAAACATATTGCGAGGTAACGGTCAAGTGTTGTGAAGGTCACAGTGAGCTGAGAGGTCAAAGTCATACACATGACAACCTGGTATCGTAGCAGACACACGTACACGTTGTCTTCTATTTCCGGCAAAAAGACGTAAACGACTTGTGAAAGTGCCGCAATACCGCTGAATATGTTTGCTATGGCAAGATTCACAATAAACCGGTGTGTTAATACAGAGAGTCGAAGGTATCTCCATATCACTATGACAACAATGGCATTTCCGGTGCAAGAAAGAACAAATGCGGTTACTTGTAGCGTGACAAGAACATATTCTTCGGTATCCATGGCTGTATACCCACTTTTATCATCTGCGTTTTCAATGAAGTTCGAAATCCTCGCACATTAATTAATGGTATCATAACCAAAAATGAATTTATACAAAATATCACTTTCAATTTTTGTGAAATAAAACTTTTAGTAGTTCAAACTGCATGTAATCGTTTGTTTTTTTCAGTTTCTCTTCATTGGAGACGCAACATTTTGCATCATATGTTTTACAATGCCATTTATGACGCGATGTCTGCAGAGTGTGACGAATCACTTTACAAACCTGGCTTTTCTAGCATTTTCTACCATTTAGGACTATGAAAATATTTACTGATCTCTACGTGGGTATAATAAATTCATTTATGACACCTTTTATCACAGATCGTCATAGTTTGCAAACATCACTAAGTTTAATGGAGTTCCAACTTCTTACTGAATCACTACCTACAATCTTGATACATGTATAATTGTCTTGTTTACAATTTTATTTAAGCTTAACAACGATATAATAAATCAAAGTTTAATATTTTTATATTTTAAAAGATACACCTTGTGGTGAAAGTGGAGGACACCACTTAACAATTGAGAAAGAAATGAAAATTCAAAAGACTTGATGCTCGTTACTAGTAACTAGAATTTCCATCATCGTCAAAACGGCATTTTTGTAATGTTTCGTGCATGCTAAATGTGCTAATATACACGTATCTAGAGGCATAACGTTAGAACCTCCAATTCCTGTCATATACGAGACAGTAATTGGGTATTTAAATCATTTGAATTCTATACATGTATCAACCTATCAATCTCCGAATCGGTGAATGTTTATTAAAAGTACATAGAATGCGCGGCCGTTTTAGCTTTAGCATTACAACAGTACTCGACGCACGTTTGCTTCTGTTTATGAGTTTCTCGTCGATTTTACCGCCGTCATAAAACCGCTTGAACGCAATCCAACACTAGAGATCAAGATACGATCATCAGAATATGATTTATGATAACTGTATAACTTCTTCTCATTTTATGTTATAATACCTGCATAGCCAAAGGATATTGTTTGTTTTCCATAACGAGACCTTTGGCTTGTTACAGAATAAAGATATATTTTTAAAAATTTGAGGAGTTGTTTCATTTGTTTTCCAATTGTGACCATACACTTCTTATTAAGTGACCACAAGTACTGCATGCTTAACGAGACTAAATGAGGCGCGTCGTGTGAAAACCGGGCTTAATGCATGTGGGTAAAGTGTCGTCCCGGATTAACCTGTGCAGTCCGCTCAAGCTAATCCGGGAGGGCATTTTCCGCCTACAATGGATTTATGTTTAGATGAGACTCCGTTGAAGCAGAAAATACCATAAAAACGTAAAGTGCCGTCCTGGATTAGCCTGTGCGGACTGCACAGGCTAATCCGGGACGACACTTTACGCACATGCATTAAGCCCGTCTTTCCCTCGACACGCCTCAAATGTTTTACTCAGCTGAACTTTGTAATACAATAATTCCTCGGAGTGTTACCGGGCGCCATGGATAAAATTATGATACTCAATCGTAACAAAACTGCAAGGGGACTAAATATAGGGCCTATGGTACGTATACAATGTGCTTATTTTGGAACCAAACATAAACCGTCTTAAAGTCTTATGTTCAAGTGAAGAGAGTAAATAAAGTTAATAAACGGACATTCAAGACCAACAGATAAACATATTTGAAATATGGTATAATACAAATGTAGATACTTTTGTTATGCTGTAACAGCTGCTAGAGATGTCATTTTACCAACCTTAACTCGGAGGCGTGTCGTGGGAAACCCGTGCTTACTGCATGTGCGTAAACACAGGCTAATTCAGGACGACACTTTCCGCTTTTATGGTATTTTCTGTTTCAAGTAGGTCTCTTCTAAACGTAAATCCACTGTAGCCGGAAAGTGTCGTCCCGGATTAGTCTGTGCGGACAACACTTTACTTTATGCAGTAAGCCTGGTTTTCATACGATACGCACACTCGAAGTCGTGTGGCACAGACTTAAATCATTACGTATATGGCAACAGCATTCTATGTCATTTTCACAAAATAAACAACTATATAATAACTCTATTAAGTTGTGTGCAACTGAGTATATTGTAGATGGTTTATTATTCAATTCGTTCTCAACACAAAAATCTCGGCCCATAGAAGTTTTATAGCTTTAGCTCCTTTTGAATAAGATAACGCATTGATGAAAAGCACCGGTTCCAATTAGTTTTATTGTTCGATATTATTTACCCTCAAATATTAAACACAATAATCGTGTATCCAAATATTATTAACACTTTTGTGATATGAAAGCTCTGTCTGGGCGTTATATTAACTTGGCTATCTTAAAATCAATCACAAAGCGTGTTTTAACGTCAAAGAATAGGATTTCGAAGTGTCAAATGGAATTTTATCAACTATCCATGAACCGCAGTGTACCAATATTTCATCTTTATCAATTTGCCTATCGTTAATATGACAGACCGTCACTTTTTGTAAATCCGATTCACAAATATGACCTCGTTCTTAGGGTGACATGTTTTAGCTAGGGTTAGCTGTGTTCCAGAGGTGCTATTTAATTATGGGATAAATTTTAAAGGTCGATCAAACAGTATCGGGGCAAATGGACCATGCCTTTACGACTGTTCAAGCGTAGATTTAATGCAGCTTGGCATTCTAACGTGGACGACATTATGTTGTGTTTATGATTGCTGTACATTTTATTGATATCTTCAACAATGCGCTCTGAATGGTATGAAATACGATGCTATTGAAGTCTTTGTTAGCGATAAATAAAGGTTTCGACATTATTACATGGAGTATTTGATTTACAAATATTAATATCGAACGGATAATCAGACGTTGTAACTATTCGCAAAGATTTAAATTCGAATATGGCCAATGTTTCTGGGACAATATTATTCACATATTAATTTGAATTTTTAATGTCGGAATATATCAATACAATAGGTATATGACGATGGATTTGGTAAATATATGTAAATAAGTATTTAAATTGGAAAATAATCTGTGCATGAAATGCATGCAAATTAACAGCCGATGTTTAATGTTAACAAAGTGGGCAGCCAGAGGGGCTACAGAGCTCAGAACAGTGTTTATACGTCACTGTGTCGACGGGATTATGTCATAATCGACGTCAGTTTAAAAGTGCTTGTACCTGACACGTGACATGAATTTGGCGCGCTCGGATACGTACATCAACGTCTACCTTCCCCGGGAGGACGGGGGCGACCCGCGCCGCTATGCGCAGTCCAACTCGCCGCTCTTTGACGCCGACAGCGTCTACAAGTTCAGCGACGAGATCGTCAAAGACCGCAAGTTGTTCCTGGGCAAGAAGCATATGTCCCTGTATGAGATTTACTACAAGGACGGCAGGGATGTGAATGGTAAACATGGAACGCCGGTGTATTCGGGCGAATGCGACACCGACAACGAGAAACACGAAACGGAAGAGTTGTTTGTGAGACGCAGGCAGGACAAAAGTGCTGGAAATTCCGAAAGGACTATACAGTTACCGCGGGTAAATAAAATAAGCATTTCACTCGAAAAGAAATTACGGAGGCTTCAGAGCACTCAGGCGTCACGCTTCAATGAGCCGGTGTCCCCCTGGGCTTCAGTTCGTGTACGAGGGTCACACGAGGGTCAGCTGGACCGGCAGCTCACTCACTCTGAACTGACGCGCGGTAAGTTCAACAAACATATCGCAAGGGGTCTAACACACACCCAAAAGATTTATCGACTCTTCAAATCAGCGCCATCTTCAGAAACTCGCCAGGTGCGCGTGCTAGGTCTTCCGCCAATAAACCGTGCAAATACAAGCGGACACGGACAACCGGATATGATCACCGCGCGCCTCTCATTGGCTGCCACCGGCCCCATCAGACCGAGTTCGAAACCCAACAAAATATGGCGTCAGTCAACGGACGTCATGAGCGCCGGATACTCCATGGAGAGACTGACTGCGCCATCGGCAAGACATTTGAGCACTAGAGGCTCGTCCAGACTTAGATCTGGGTATATCTACAGCAATGTGTGAAATGTTTATGGAAAAGCTCACCCAACATTCAAAAATATGGAGCTGTTTGTTAGGGCCAATTATGCACTGGTGCTTTCCAAGTATTTTGTAAACTGTGGAACTGTGGATATCTTGTTAATATGTTCAAACATCAGATATTAATTTATATTATTATTATTATTATCGTTATTATTATTATTATTATTATTATTATTATTATTATTATTATTATTATTACGAATTACGATTAAGAATGAAATTAATGTGCCAAGGAGAATCGTGGCCATATTCCAATATGTTCGTAATGTGTAAAATGTTGTTGAATTTTTGTAGCGTTGATTCATTGCAATAAATTATCATTAATTGTGTATATTCAAAAGTGTATGCTATACCATTTTCTATTCCTACCTTTACTGGGTTCATGTGTAATTTACACACATCATTATCGTAATATCGAATGTAATACTTCGATCATTATACAGTGTGCAAATTGTAAGATACTTAAACTTCATTCGATGTTCCTCCAAGCATATTTCAATACAAATCTCGGGTCTATCCAAGTCAAAAACCAATTCATCATTGATATATTCATAACAGACCGCTCTTGATCCGCGCTGTGTTAGTCAAATAGGAATCAATACATCTGGTTACACGTTACTGCTTTAATGATGGCTCTTTTTAAGTCTGGAGGTCATTTACTGAATCAAATACGAACAGCTATTTGCACGATCAATTATATTTTGTATTCATGTATGACAATTTAAACAGTTTTAAATAGTTGCTTAATAACATATAGGCCTCTATTGGAATAAGGCAGTCACTATAAACTACTAGCAACCAATGGTGTAATGGTTATTGTGTCCGCATTGCAATAGGGACGACGTGAGTTCGATCCCTGCTCGGGGTCGGGCAGCGTTCGAAAGGTCTTTCTCAAAGATACAAGTACTGGTTATACCCGGACGCGAAATAATTAAATAAGCATCTGTCTTACGACACAATCGAGCTTAATACATAAGTTTAAACTAAGTTACAAGCTCCCTTATTTCTCTTATTTCTTTCTTAACTGCCACCGACACACAACATGTGTTCATCTACATGCCTATGGTATTAAATGAAATTATGTAGCCACCACGCGTATCAGCTGAAAAAGATGCACCATGATTGGTATACATACTACATTAACTGTAAGTGTACAAATATAACCATTTATTGACTAAGAAATTATCGTCATATAGAAAAGCATACATTCTTTATTGTATGATGGAGCACGTGTACGTGTCCAGCATGGCAAAACATCAATAACTAAACGATTTTAAGAGGATGCCAATTAAACATTAACACAGTCTAGCAACATATTTACTTTGAACCGTTAAAACTTCTGAAAAGAAGGCAACGATTTTATTGGGGCATATCGACGGTATTTCCCATAAATATGGACACATATTAAAACAAGACATATTCCTTTGTGCTCGAATATATTTTTTGGTATCAACAATATCATAAATTAATTGTAATTAACAATGCTTCAATATTTATTCGCTATAAATGAACTTTATTTTTGCAAATGTTAGCTTCGATAAATGAACTTTATTTTTGCAAATGTTAGCTTCGATCTACCTGTTATACCATCGATAAGCCCCTTTAAAGCTGGTTTCGTGTTTTTGTCTTCGTAGGCTTTACACTACCTTAACTGCGACCGGACACTTAAGACCACCTTCATTAAATGGTAGGTTGCATATTCGGTCGTAAAAACCGGATATGAGGCAGACAGGGACAGACAGACAGACAGTGACAGAGACAGACAGACGGACGGACGGACAAACAGATGACCACCAAGGATGACACAATTAAGAGCAAGCCTTTATTTCCATTGTAGGACATCGGGAAACACATACACACACAAACACATCAAATACGAGTACATATGAGAAGGCAAGAACTAAACCAGCGCTTATCTGTCCACATTGACCTTACTTTAAAAGAACTTGCACAAAACGCCTTGTCACTTGAACACTGATATTGAGTAACTTCAATCAAACAATCCACTGCAGGATTATGTTTTTGACATTATGACTATGACCAGTTTGACCTGACGTATTATTGCAAACTCAAATGACCGTGCTCTTGCTTCGAAATTCTGTGGAAAAAAAACCCCGTTTAGTCCAACGTCGAACAAAAGAATGCTCGAAAGCACGTACATTCAACCTGACAGACACACTGTCTGGTAATCATTGACACCCAAACCTTGGTCTTAATGTATCGATATAATCATGCACATGTTATATGCAGTCGTGGCTTCCAGCAAACCTTGTTAATGATAAGTGTGTGCGTGTCTGTTTCGTAAAGATATATGTTATACATGTATTTCTACATGTGTCATGTCGGGAAAGATCTAGGATCTAAAAAGGTACAGGGTGCTGCTTAAAAGGAGCAGGGGGGGAAACCGGACCACTTTGTTGTCATTTTTAAATAGTTTGTAAATTCAGGGTTTTCATGAGTCTAATGCTTCTGATTACGCTTTTGAAGCATAGTTTATCCATTTGTAGTTGAATATATGCAAAAATATGTTGATTTTCTAAAGATATTCAACATTTCTGTGTTGACCAGACCAGAGGGGCAGCAGGGGGGAACCAAAAAGGAGCAGGGTGCAGCACCATGCTATTTTGGTCTAGATCTTTCCCTAGTCATGTCATGTCTGGGAATCATTGATACCACAACCTTGCTATTGATATAATCGCACTTAATAGGTAGTGGTGCCAGCCATAAAAACTTGTCAATTTCGAGTATTTGCGATTCTGTTTCGTACACGTTTGTTCTAGTTCTGCATGTGTTATTTTCTGATTCTGTTTCGTACACGTTTGTTATAGTTCTGCATGTGTTATTTTCTGATTCTGTTTCGTACACGTTTGTTATAGTTCTGCGTGTGTTATTTCATGTCGAAGAATCATTGACACGACAACCTTTGTCTTAAAATATGTATCGATATAATCACATTATATATTATGCAGTGGTGCCACCGGATGGTCATAATGTACCAGATGTGCGTTGCTGCTTCGTACATATGGCTCTACTTGTAAGGGACATGTACTATACTATACCCTTCAAAATCGTTATAAAATGATAAAATCAAAGCATACAAGTTAGAAAATCAAAACGACGTGTTTCGTATGTTTAAAGTTCAACACCACCATACAATACCTGTGTTCACTATGCAGCCAATTTACGAAAAACTTATTTCAAGTGTGTACGTACGATCTTTTATATCAATTATTTTAAAAAATAAAAGCAGATAAAAGTGATAATAAAACTTGAAAGCAAACAGAAAAACATGAAAAAGAAGGAAACACTTCAGTATGGAATAAATCAACAAGTACTAGTGTCGAGTTTGTGCATCGTGTATTAGTGTTGTGTAACCTAAACCAACTGTCAAGTCAACGTATTTACATGTATTTGAGTTTTCGTTTGTACAGACGAAAACTATTTGGTGATTAAAAACTAGCTTATTTTGCATTTAAAACCAATGCGTGTTCTTAACTTTTATTTATATATTTTAAATAGTAATATATGTTAATTAACTTTATTTGGTTAATTGTATTTATGCCACTATATATGTTGTAAGAACGTACATACACACTTCAACAATTCATTATTTTCTTTAAAGCGACGAGGGTACAGTTTATGTTTGCACTTAATATCTTAGTATAACCGTTTTGTCATTCACAAAAACTATAAGAACTTTAACAATATTAAATAGACAAATATTAAAACAATGCATCAATCGATTAATGATGGTATGAACATTTCAGCGCCAAATTAACGGCGAACATCGACCTAAATTATTGGCACAAAGCGGCCACTTATTCAGAGTATTAGAGCAGGCTTTGTTTCAATGTGTAACTATCCTATTGTTCCTTCACCATTTAATTTGCTATCAAGTTTTATCATTTGCGAATTGTGACAACCGTATGTTATTGAATAATGTTAACTTTACCATCTACAACGGTTAAATTCTTTACGGGGGAGAATGATTATAACACATTTGTCTTAAAAATATATTGTATAGCTTTAAGTCTTTCTGAACATCGCTCAGCTGGTGGAACAGAAGTGAACATGGATATTAGTTGAAGAATGGCGAAAAGTTTTTGCCGCCGGTGACTTAGATTGGTATAGTCGGCTGGTAATATAAACTGTATACTTTAGTTTTAGTGTAAATTGTTAAGTGCAAAATGACGGTCGAAACGGAAATCCAGCCGATTAAAAGTTTTGAAATTACACCGGAAACTTTAGAATTTACAACGGGTGCGGACACCCGGAAT
Organism: Congeria kusceri; assembly: GCA_027627225.1. Classification (NCBI taxonomy): domain Eukaryota; kingdom Metazoa; phylum Mollusca; class Bivalvia; order Myida; family Dreissenidae; genus Congeria; species Congeria kusceri. The sequence goes on along the minus strand of CM051031.1, from coordinate 35,906,662 downwards.
ATTGGAATCAAGCACTTCCTGTGTCTGAGGCAGACGCTCCCTAAAACCCGTCTCTCGCAGGCCATCCTGTACGAGAATGTCAGCTACCGGCGGCAGTTGGCCATGAAGATGGAATCCATGCGTAAAGATCGGCTGAGAAACGCACAGGTCCTCGAGTCTAACATGCGCGCGTTCAGACAGTCTCAAAAGCGGAAGCAGCAGAAATGGAAACGCGTCGATGAAATCCGACTGTCCAACATGAATCTTCCGTGCGTGCACCTCAAAAACGAGGGCGAGCGACCGAAAAGCTGCAAGATTATGTACAGGATGTCGGAGTTCAAACCGGATCACGACAAGCCGGACTCGCGGTCGCCTGTTTTGCCGAACATGAAACTTCACATGACAGTGGTTCGAGAGCAGACCGAAATTATTACTCATCGAGAAAAGACCTTTATGACGAAATTTCCGGAGATTATAGAGTACGACCCAAAGGTAATTGACAAATACAATAGTTACTGTGGTAAAACGCTACTGGAAGAGGGAGGTTCCGGGCGGGACGGACGGTTCAGCAGGTTTATGAACTGTCTGTCTCCCGCCAAAGTGGACGACGACGACTATCCAACAGAGAACCTAAAGTCCATGAGCCGATTGTTTAAATACGCAACAAAAGACGATAGGCAGGGACGGCAGACGCCACGATCCGCCAGACAGGTGCCCAAATCACACCAGCAGAACATAAAACATGAAGTGGCCAGGCGTTTTGAAGCAATCAAATCTCGCGAGAATACGTTCTATTCGGATGACTCGGATCCGGCAAATGAACGTCTTCTGAAAACAGAGGCTGCTATTAAGCACGCGGAGAGATTCCAGCGAAGGGGCGAGTATCTCTTAGAAACCTACAGAAGTGATGACGTTATCCATATAAATAAACACCGGAAACAGGAGCATGATGATATTCCGGAAGAGGACGGCTCACCCACGGAACTTCCGGCCTCAGGACCGAATACAGCCCAAGACTGAATATAGGAACTGAGAACCGATCCACTTCAATGAATCTAAGAGGCATATGAAAATGGTTCCAAGAGGTATATGATGGGTTATCGCAACAGCATTTAAGCATACATACGTAGGCCCTTTTTGTATCAGTCTGTGTAACGGAACGCGTCTGTGTCGTCGGAGAACCGTACTGTGCCGTGTCCCACTGCGTGCCGTGTCCCACTGCGTGCCGTGTGTTTGTACGTCCAACACGTCTCTTTGTGCCAGGAAATACATTTACGTTACGTTGCGTTCACGTTAACGTAACAGGCTAAACAAACACCTGGGTCCATATTCACCAGCTATTTCTTAGACTTGAGAACATAGAATAGACTTAGACTTGAGCAAAAATCCTGGTGTGTTTGCAAACATGCTAGTACCAATGTCGCTTATGTCATTAACAAATCATTGTAAATGCTATATTTAGTGTTAGTGAATACCAAGTTATATTTAGCTCAATATTAACAGCCTTTTTATAACATAACAGTTTTTTGGAGTACTCCTTAGTCCTAAGTCTTAAGTCTACAAATGGGTTGGTGAAAACGAGCCCTGGATTGTTATAATCATGAACAAGTTATGTTATTGCTTGTCCTCCTACTCAAAACGAACGGTTCATTATATTGAAAGATAACAGTTAATTTTATTGAAAGATAAAAGTTAATTTTATGGAGAGATAAAAAGTAATTGTGGCTGTATTAATGTTAAAATTGTGGTAAATAATCCATCATATGTACATGTATATTGTAGGCAATTGTGTTTTTTGTTATGCAGCATTTCTTACTTTAATGTTCACGGAATATGCATATGGACTGAAACAAGCACAACTACGTTCTTAGTTACAGAGTAAAGTATATTTAAACCCATTTACATATTATGATATCACATTTTACAAAGCAAAAGGTAGTTGTCTTTCGAAATGTATTGTGTGTTATTAAATAATTTTTCGTATATACATTATTTATGAAAATTGTATGAACAGCATATGTACAATAAATATCTCAAGAAATGTGCGATCTGAACATTCCCGAAATGCAAGGAACAACATCTTTGACATGGAACTTGTTGGTTTTGCAGGTGTGCTTTTCCTATTTAATTTATGCACAATCGCGTACATAATTTTTCGACTTCCAAAGGGTTGACAACTTATTATATTTAGTTGTCCTCCTTTAAACCACGATCAACGAAACCAACAAAATGGCTATATGGTTACTGTCTTTGAACTTACAATGACATTCTTGGACAAACCGAATAATTGTGCGTTTTATGATATATTTCAAGGTTTCATTTCAATAGTCAGTTATATGACATCATAAAATTAAAGCACCTAGTGCCTGAGACAGGGACAATAGTTGTATTTTCCGGAGGTATCATTACGCGTTAAAAAAATGTTTGTATGCGCTTATCCGACCCCCACCCCCCTGCCGCCCACCTTATTTTTTCCGCTGACCCTAAACTTTTTTTTTTATATCAATCATAAACTTTTTCTGACTTTCGGTAAAACGAGCAGTTTTCGTTAAGTTTGATGGGAGGCGTTTTAACAATTTAAATGCAGTCCAATACACCTAAACTGTGTGGTGCATATGCCGCGAAGAAAAATTATTAAAGAAAAACAAGTTATTGTTTTACCCCCCACCCCCCACCCCCAAATTTTTTGGAGATGTAAGCAGAAACCAAAATTAGTATTTTTTTTGTTTAATAAAGGATAACCGTCTAATTGCACCTATATATTTATCTAAATAAGTATGTTTTGCAAGAAAACATCATAGGCACGCATATTTGTAAAAAATATTTATTCCACATAAAAAATAAATATATACACACCAATACACAATGTATAAATACACAAAAATACGATTACATTATACATAAATATTATTTAACACACAACAATCGAAGAAGTGGCACGTACATTCAAGGCAAGTGGTATAATACATTGTCCAGCTCCGTATTGGTAGTGTCATATGTTGTTTATTTTGCGGCCATTAGTTTGACCATCTCCTCTCCCGCCTTTGTGGCCGACGCCGGGTTCTGACCAGTGACCAGTCGTCCACACACCTGTAGCGTACACAGAAAAACTTCGATGGCCAACAAAGTAAAATTGTGGCGTGTCGTAGGAAACATGGGCTGAATGCATGTGCGGAAAGTGTGCGGACTGCACAGGCTGATCCGGGACGACTTTTTATGCACGTGCATTAAGTCCGTTTTTCTAACGACACGCCTCAATTATTGTACTCCTAGCTATCACGAAAGAAAAAGATGAAATTTTGCTAGAAGATTACCATGTCCATTTGCTATAACCCTACAGATACGGTATGGTGTGATTTGTAGATGAAAATACATGTATTGTTTATTGACGGTCTCCAAATCGTAAACATATTAATTTAAAAGAAAAATGTTGAAAATCTGAACCCGTATTCACCAACTAAGTCTTCGACTTAAGAATAAAGAATAGACTTAGACCCAAGAAAAAATACTTGAGTGTTCTCAAATATGCTGGTACTAAATTACTTATATATATGCTGAGTAGCGGATATTTGTTTAATGCAGTGTAAGATCGTAATTTATTTCATGAGTGGTCATAGAAACAATATTTTCACGAGTGGCGCAGCCACGAGTGAAAATATCTAGTTTCTATGACCACGAATGAAATATAATACTATCTTACACTGTATTAAATCAATTTTCGTTTTAGTTGATGCTTTCGAACGATAAATAAAAAAGGGGCGAGTAATGCTGAAGCGTCACAAGTTTTGTGTATTATAACGTCATAAATATGACGTCATTAAGATTTCAAAATTGTCGATCACTGTTGTGGTCGGAAAACAGTGCCACTCTTACTGCGTCGTTGTCGCTCAATTATATTTGTATTGAATTTTATAATGTGTTTTCTGTCGTTTAAAATGGCCGATGTTTACATTGACGATTAGGGTATTCACATATTTTCAAAAAATAAAGATGAAAACAAATTTAAAAGTAGCAGAGTGAAATGATCGGGTTATCATTCACCGGTATTCTCCACTCATTCACTGCATAGCATGAAATAAATACAAACCATTCTAAATAAAGAATGTTACTATTATTGGTATCAAATGAATACCAAGCAAATTAACGGCCTTTTTAGAACATAACAGTTTTTAGAAAATTCTTTAATCTTAAGTCGTAAGACTAAGAATGGGGTAGCTGAATACGGACCCAGGACGACAGAAATACCGGAAGATGTATTTTGTTTGTTTGTCAGATACACGATTGTGACCTTAACACGTCTATAAAACATAACTTAGTAAGCCTTAAACTATATATTAATTATCACTTCCGTTAGTATAAGAATTTGTTCTGTTCGTATTTGACACAACTAGAAAACCTCAACCACAGACGGCTGATGCACGTGCTTCTGCACGAGATCGCACGCAGACGGAACACAAGACTGGTTTACAACTTACCTGCACATTACATGCCCAGTTGTCAGCTCCGACAAAGTTGGCTCCCAGCTCGCGTAGTTTGGTTTCCAGCATGAAAGGCATAGCAGACGACAAATGGACAGCGTCCTCTTCTGAATTCGTGAATGACGTCACCGTCTGACCTTTGACCAAGCTTTTGCCTGACGACAACTTAATTGGGACGAATCCTTAAAAATAAATATTTTTTTGTAATTTTCCACATTGATATTTTTTATAGACCTACCTATATCATAATGAAATACATTGCAGTAACACATAGTAATTATAATCGTAGACATAAATAATGAATAAATAAATAATCAAAAGTATATCGATATTCGTTGGTATAACAGCGCAGGAAACATGGCTCTTAAATTAGGCCACCTTTCAGCATTGTTTAACTTAAAGCCTTTTCAAGATGTTGCAGTAGTATAACTGACGCATCAACACATCAACCACCACGTAAAAATTATCGTGCATTCTACTTTACCAACAGTTCCGTGGCAAACGGCGCCTAAGATGCCGCCATTTTCGTAGATGCCGGCTGCAAGTTTGGCAATATCGTCTGCTGCAGGCAAGTCGAACATCGGACCGTGTCCACCGACATAGAACAGACCCTTGTAGTTTCTGCAATATGGACAAATATCACGAGCAATACATGAGCGATACACGTGCAATACACCTGTCACATGTCAACCAAATGTATGCATGGTTCCGCTGGGCAATTGTTCTAAAAAAAAGTACAAAAAGCACTGACTTACAGAAAAATGTGCATTTTTTAAGAGACATTTTAAACAGTAAATACACATGCTGTAAAATCATATTATTCAAGATGAGTGATTAATAAATGAACTACTCGTGATTCTTTATGTTTACAACGTGGAAGGTATTAAGCTACATAAAACTCACGCGGGTTTCAACCCGGAAGCCTTCACCGTGTTGTCCAGCTGTGTCACGTGATTCTTCAGAAAGTCCCGGCAGACGACATCGTCCTTGAATGTCTTGCCACTCCCTTCGTCCTGAAACACAGTCAAGCAAACATAGAGGGATGTTGTGAAGTTTTATTTTACCAAAATAATTCTTAAATCGCTTTAGATGTGTAATATTAAATGAACTGCACGTGCTATATTGCAGTTCTCACACAATTCAATATAGACACAAGTTAACTAATAAACACAAAAAACAAGAACAACACGGGTTCGTGAGATTAAAATCAAATGGGAGAACAATTATTTAAAACACATACACACAGTTGTCAAATGGTGCAGAATTCTGGAAATGTGTGTCCGTCACACGTTTGTCTGTCTTTCTGTGTCTGTCTGTCTGTGCCTGTCTGTTTCCGTCTGTCTTTCTGCGTCTGTCTGTGTCTGTCTGTATGTATTTTGTCTGTTTGTATGTCTGGATCTGTCTTCTGTCTGTCTGTCTTCTGAATGTCTGTCTTCTGACTCTGTATGTCTGTCTCTGTGTCTGTCTATCCGTCCGTTTGTACGTCGGACCGACTGTCCATATATACACGCTGATATCCTACCATTGGTGCTTTCCCTCCCTTGGGGCTGACAAATGTAATCTGGTACCCGGCTTTGGTGAGAACCTCGTACGGGTGAGCAGCTTCCGGTAGGTACCAGCCCGTCTGCTTGTCGGTTTTTCCAAGTTTATCGTTGCTAGTGACAACAAAAATAACTTTTCCCGCCGACATTTTACACGTCACTTTGAGTTACTGAAATGCAAATACAAGCACATAACTTGCGAACCTATTGTTTACGAGGTAAATTCGTAACTGTGCGAAACCTCTCTAATTACTGTACGAAGAAAGCAAACATTATGGCATAACGACCGTTATTATTCAACAGATTAGGGCGCATACATGAAAGTTATCGTTTCACTCATAGATAAGCATCAGTCGTTAGGTCTGGTCAACTATTTAGCAACTTTCTATATGGGCAATATTTGTCTCACGCGAATTTAGCCCAATACAGATCTAAACATTTGTCGAAAGCCTTATTAATATAACTACTGTCTCATATATATTACTAGCATCAACTATTGTCAGACATGGCGGATTTCAACGAAACTTCCCGACGTAAATATTGAATATTGAATATCTACGAAATTACCGAGCGAAATGTTTGTTATTATGTAACACTGAATAGTGTGCAGTTGTTTGTTATAACAAATACAAAATACGATATTTTTTCTCTTTCAATCTCATATGGAACATGAACTTCTCAAAACTATCATTTCATGTTGGTTTTCAATATGCAGTTGCAATAAAATCTTATTTCGCTACAAATGCTGCAAAATAGTATGCACGTGTTTGTATAGGTTCGGACGCCGCATAAATGCCTATTAAATTGTCTTAGTATTTGTATAAAGAGAACATTTAGCGAAAGAACTTCATACAACCTTACCTTTGGTGTAGATGTGTAAGAAGAATCCTTTCTGTAATCTGCTTTGAAAAATATAAAATAAAATGTTCTATTTTTTGACACTTTCCGTTCTATAAAATTTAGTATAGTAACACGAGAATGCGCAAACTTCTCGCAGCGGTTACCACTGCCATCACAAGTAAAATCCTTCCAAATCTGGAAGGATTACGTATTTGTAGCTTTTACTTATTTAATGCAACTCAGTGCAATTTTCTACATAACTGGACTTTTCATATATCGTTTGCAGTCAATAATGAAACAAAAAATGAAAATAACTAATTAAAACCATAAATAATAGCGATCATCATCACGTGGTTTGTTATGACGGCAGGGATTTGATTAGAGCTATGCTCGATACCAGTCAAATCTCTGCGCGGAGGTTGGAGAATGCACTGTAGTACTTGTACAGGTTGAAACCCAACGTTTAGTGAATGGAACGCTCAAGGTCGACAATTCCAGATACCGCGACAGATCAGTCGATCGGGAGTAACGGAACATTACATTTTCTAAAGTGAAATGTCTGTGTTACGTGTTATGAATAAAGATTTTTCCGTTGCAAAAATATACATTGTTTAAATTGACCTAGTAGAGAAATTCTAATACATGTATGTAATCAAAGAATAATCACCTGTCTTCTTTCTTTTATTTCACATACTACTTTAAATATATAGTATAGACATTCAGATATTCTTTCAGGATAAACACTTGCATTTCATCAAGCTCATTAAAATCATTTCCAGTCTGACGCTTCTATATTATTCGCTGACTAGATCTAATGACTTCGCATTAGGGGTCACGTTCAGATGACCTATTCAGGAGCCAATCAAACTGTTGCCTTCATAATGGTGTGGTATAGCTTTATATATAAAGCGCAAATACTATGCACGAAATTACCGTGAACTTTGGATGTTTACTCGCTTAAGGTACCACTATATCCATTGTTATCCGCGTGAAATTACCTGTAAATGATTTATTCCCGAGAATCAGCTGGAAATGCATCACTTTTCAAAACTCGTGGCCAAACATTGCTGTGCAAAAGGCAATTTCATTGGGCGCATCAGGGCTGATATTTTATTGTTCGGAAGGTCATTTGAACGTGACCTGTTATACGATGTCTTCAGATCCTAACAAAGTTAGGATTTGATTTTTAATGAGATTGGCATTTCATTGACGTCTTTCGCAAAGCATGCTGGCATTTTATTTGTAAAAATATTTGCATTTTATAAAGTGAAATCAATTATACCGGCATACATTAAATTTTAACATACCTTAGCAGTTGTCCGTATATATGTAAATACTATATCTTAACAGAAACAAATCATAGTAGGTCACAGGCTGATTTGTTAAAGATGGCGATGACTGATGGTAAAGACTCGAACCAGTCTGAATAGAGAAGTATTAACCAAGAACTGGCATACATAGGTATTACATGCACGAGAAGTTGCTCTATCAATGTTCAGTTTTAAAGGTACATGTTCATTTTTTCTTGTTTAAAATGTCATAAAACATCGTAATTAAAGCATATGGATGAATCCGGACCAAAGGTTTGTCATGCTAACCGCTAACCCAGACTGCCTGATAAAAATTGACAAACGCTTTATCATTAACATTTCAATTGATGTGTATTCAATAACACACTGTCCAACATACAATTTAGTTCTATCTCAGAAGTGTTATTTACACTATTTATATACAATGTTCTTTTATTTGTGGAATGTTTGACATTTTTTTAAATGGTCTTTGTGCAATTCTGTGAATAAGTCACATTAACAGAAAATAATAGACACAGTGAATAATTATCAGAACACTAATTTGCAAAATCATAATTATGAAATTGGTATCTGCCTGTACCATATTAAGTACATAAAATAAAACAAAAATATACATAGTTTACTTTAATAAGTCTACGAAACGGCAAATAGGAAGAAATTATAAGTTCAAACATCTAGTAGGCTTAAAACTCTAAAAGACAATAAAACATCATTGTTTAAAACACACAATTTTTTTCACGTTTGCACACTATTTGCATGCGCCTAAAGAATTATTGTTTCTCCGACACCATGTCGGTTTTACATTTCACTTACTAAGGTCTAGACCGATGACCTGATTGAATCAGGTCAATCAATTTCATTTGGCCATTAGAGCATATACACTGCGCCAATGCGTAAAAACAAAAGTCTAACAATTGCACCCGATATTATATAACGCATTGGTCTACAATACACAGACTTGGTTTTTAGCAAACAAATCAGTCGACGAAAGATTTAAAATAGTTGGCTGTTTTTCAATATCAGTTTCTAAAAGACGAGATCGCATCGTTTTTAAGACAAAGCTGCATGTAATATACAAGCGAGTGTGGTGACCATCTTGTAAAACTATGGAAACTATGCTAACACCCTCTGGAATGATGTGACATTATGAAATATGATTCAGACACCGATGTGCTGTCAGTGACTAGGTTGTAATGCTTGGATAGTCACTTTTCAGAGTAGTACAATAATTGCCAGTGGTGGACTAACATCTCGAAAGCTGTCAACAACTGTTAATGTTCAGTTGAAGATTGATGACAGGCAGCTGTTAGTGACTTGTGGTGCCTTTGCTGAAATATTTAACGGATATTTACTAATATGTGACAGGTTATCTAACATCACACGCTGTAAAATATTAGTACCTAACGCGTTAGCGTATTTGCACGAAAAACAACGATGGTTATTTGAATTTCAACAATAAATGACATTACTTATATATCACTTTCACGACGAACACGAAGAAGACCTATGTTTACAGTGAGATCTATCCCGTACCTGTTCCTCTGCATTGCACTGCTAGTGGCCCACGGCGAAGCCATCAGCTATTTCGACCATATCGAGAACTACGTAAACCTCGTGTCCGCGTACAGCCTAGTAGGTTACGACACCATAGACTTCCCGCCCCTCAAAAATGCTAGCCACGCCATGAAGGTCAATGTCGGCTTCTATCTCTACGCCATCAACGGATTCGACGAAGTCGCGGGCAACATAGAGGTCGTCGCGGCGCTCGCCATGTCTTGGGAGGACGAAATGTCGATCATTCAGTCCATCACATACAACATAAAGGACCGTACAGATTTTTTGGTCCCATACGATAAAATATGGAGACCAAAATTAGTACTTACAACAGCTATAGGCGAGACTACCGAAGTCGGGGACATTTCCTACATATGTCGTTTTAACATGGAGACAAACACAGTCACTTGGAAACCGCGCATCGTCATAAGTAGTTCGTGTACACCGGATGTGACGTATTACCCATTCGACAAACAGACTTGCAAGTTCGTTTACACTCCTTGGGGTTTCCGATCTGACGAAGTGCGGCTTGTGGAGTCATTCAATCAATGGAACATGGATCAATACGACGAATCTGGAGAATGGGACATAGGTGAAACATCTACCCGAACGTTTGAGGCTGAGAATTCTTCATTCATAGAGTTTGAGATGACTATGAGAAGGAAGCCGCTGTATTTTGCGTTCAACATTCTCTTGCCGGTATTAGTTCTGTGTCTTCTAAACTCCACCGTGTTTCTATTGCCCGCGGAGTCCGGCGAGCGCGTAGGGTTCTCGGTCACGTGTTTCCTGTCCTTTATGGTGCTGCTGAACATGATCATGGACATCATGCCGCGGAGTTCCAGCCCCATCTCGTACCTGTGCTTCTACCTGGTCATCATGATGGCGAACAGCGGTGGCATGACGCTGATCACCATTCTTCTGATGCGCATCTACCACAAGCCGGAGAAGAGCAAAGTACCAAAGTGAGTGCAGAGGACGGTGACGTTCATCAACTGTGGGTGTGCAAAACTTCGCTGCTGTGTGCTGTGCTGTAGGGCTTTGAGAAGGGAGTGTTGTTGCGAAGATAAGCGGAAGTGTGGCTGTGGAAAGTCCACTGATGAAGAGAGCACGGAAGACAATTTAATTGAGATTACTGTAGATCAGAATAATGAAATCATTGAGAAGAAAACAAAACAGAAAAATAAAACGAAACAAGAGAGAAAAGAGAAGTCTCCATGTTGCCCGTGTTGTTTCATTGCTTTTAAAAGAACAAAAAAAGATGAAGGCAAATGTTGTTGTGCTTGTTTTATAGGGGCTAGGAAATGCAACTGTTCATCGTCAGAAGATGATATAGTTGAACAGAAGGAAAACTCTCAGTCAAACGACAAGAAAACACATCGATTAGAAACGGATAAACCACATGTAGTGGTGTCGAAAGGGTGCTCCTGTTTTGGCAATAATAAAAACATTCAGCAGGATATTTCTGTGGAGAGTCCATCTTTACAGAACACCGTAAATGGGGGAGACACGGTGAGGACGCTGCGAGGTATACAGATCGGAGTACTTGTCAAAAACAAAGGAAAAACTGGCATAAGCTTTCCTGGGAAGAATGTGCCAGAATACGACGAAACTGACTGACAAACATCGCACCAAGCAAAAGTAATGTCCCGTAAGAAATCTTCCCAGAATATGAAAGACAACTTCCCGGAGACAAAACCAGATCTGGATGCTGACGTTCTGCCTGAAATAAAACAAAACGAAGTAGAAAAAGAAACACTGGACACAAAAGCCGCAATACGAATTAAATCTTTAGACGAACCATTATTAACAATCGATAGAGAAGAAGAAGACACGCCACAAACTGAAGTGAATATTAAAACATTATCGCAAAAAATGTCTGAAGCCTTGGTGGCTGGCGATGAAGAAAATGAGAAATATTGCACTCACGAAAATAACGACAAGAAACAAGAAGGGCGAAAAACAGTCAGAGGTCTCCATCTATCAGTTAAAGAAGCCATCGTCGGACGTGCAAAGAGTTCTTTAGGAGAGGAAACGTCAATTCGTAAAATATCCCGAAGCATGAAGGAACCATCATCAAAACTAGAAGAAGCGAAAGTTCCTCGACAACGTTCAGATGCAAACTTACGAGCTCGAAATGGTCGACGTGGTGGTGACATCAACACTCATTTTGTCCCACAGGAATCAGATGCTGACACCGATAAGGATTCAGCTGAGGAGACGAAACAACGGTTACCGGATATAATTAAAACTTCTCGAAAGGGTTGGACTCAGGTGAAGGAAACCCTTCCAAAAACCTCGAAAAGCGGAAACGTCATTGTACCAATGTCAAGCATTATAAGTAATGTGATTCGGAAAAGAATAGAAGAGGAAGCCGAAGAGGACTTGGATTCGTTAGCTGATCTCGAGGAGGAGGTGGAATGGGGAGAGGTGGGCAGGATTTTTGATACTTTCTTTTTCCTGGCATTCTCGGGCGGCCAAGCGTTCTTTACGGTTGCGTTTCTGCTTCCGATATTTACGTACAATTGACGAGTTCCTTGACAAACAAGTACGGTAACAAGTATACATGTTTCCATCTGGTTAAAATGCATGTAAGTGCCGGTTTAAGGTCATGTAAGGGTCAGTTTTGGCGCAAGTAATAGCTGGATGAGATGCATTGTTTTCAAAACAAATCTTAATAACGAACGCAATTGACAACAATTCTCATTCAGGGTGAGTGTTTAAAGTTATGACACTGTGACCATATTGCACCGTCTACACGGAACAAACAATGGTAGCTGCTGTAAGTGTCGTCGGAAACCTTTGTTTTCATTAAATAGCTTGCAGATTGCTAAATGTTATCACATTATCAAATATTTAATTTCCTTTTCTTTCAAAATTTAAATCAAATAGTTTTTTTTTTATCAAATAGTTACTCATATCAGTATGGATTGCATTACTCTGTCACATTTCATTTTGTGATATTGCACGAGTTTTGTTTACCGTGATTGATTCATAAATGCGATAATTATGTAAAAAAAATAGCCATTACTTATTTGATAAATATCAACCTTGATATATCAATGTATTTATAAATGTTTTGTAAATGCAACGAAACGTGTATTGAAACACTACGCATTATGATTCATTCACCTATGTTGTATAACAAATATTTACTGCTTTCTGCATTCTTATTACAAATATTGTGTGTGCTATTGGCAAGTTTTCATGTGCGATTATGGCATTAAAATGATTAAAAAAAACATTTAAGTTTAATGTATTTAATGTTACCCTCTTCCCATAAACTACAAACGAACCGATACCATATATGAATAATATAATAGAGCGGCGCATTGGAATAATAGATGTGGTCTCCGCTTGGTGATTGAGAGGACGTGAGTTCAATCCCCAGTGAGAGACCGCTCGTGCGATCTGTCAGACTTTCGACATAATCGAGAAAAAATAAGTATGTTTAAACTAAACAAACAGAACCTAAAAGCGCCTGTATACAGCTCCTTCTATAGTTTGATAAAGCTATTACTAGTATTTGGTTCAGTTAACAATAAACCAGAACTTCTTGAACTAACTAGAACCTATTTAAAATAAGTATCCATGTCCACATTTATTTTATTGTCCCGTAATGCACCTTTGAATGTTTTCCCCCAAGAGGGGGGCGGCGGGCTGACCCAAGGGAATTGACTAATTTTATTTGTTGGGGTCCAATGCCCCACCCTAGAGCCAAGCATTTTTGTCTAAATGCCCACAGTGGGATATGCTTTTAAATGCATCAAATGGCCCGATGGGGGCCAATATTACCGGGATCTGAAATCATATCAAAGTCTATTCTCGGGACCCGGAATCATTCGGCGTGTCAAATTCCCGTATATGCCCGCCGCACCCCATCCCCTATTGATACGTGCATACTGCACTAAATAACAAACCCTCTCAACGAATGACATGTTATAATAAATACAACTTCAATCAAGAAAACATTTTCTTAACGTTTTTATTCGCGTTTGATACACTCTATATGTTCAATGATTAGAAATTAAACGGTTTTTAAATGGTATTAGCAAATGACGACAGCACATTTTGACATTAAAATACAGATATTTGATTAACAACAATTTGTAATAATTATCTTTTAATACCAAAGCACGATTACCACTGAGAAACAAAATTCGTCTTTACAAAAATATGTTTATTTTGATTTTGGTAAAGGACATACAATATAAACCGACAACAAATCTATAAGTTCGTTGAGTTGAATAGACAAAATATGTATCTCTTGTATTGCATTGTATAATCGTAATTATCTTGTTTTGAAATAAAATGTCAATTATTTGGTATTATAAAAAAAGCATAATTACTTGCTGCAATCAACCTGTCAAGATACCTTTCAACGGAATTACGTGTACAAAAAGTTTTTTTATAAATAAATATTGACATTCAAGGTTAAATTTACTTATTTGAATGTCCGGGACCTGTACGTATCACACAAACAACTAGGCGTTTAAATAATGAAACCGTCTTTTTAATTGATAGGCGTGAATTGAGGGCTACTGTATATATAGGGATATATAGGGATGAAAGCGCAACATTCCATCGTGGACAAGCTAGCATCGCCTATTGCGGACCGCAATTAGTTTATATTGAATAACATAAAATAATAAACGTTCATAAAGATGATAAAAGAGGTGATTCTAAAAATGAATTAGAAACAAGTGATTTCGTCTAGAACAAGAACCGCAGCAATTCAACAATATGGCTTACCAACTGACGCTGTTAGTGCTCATCCTGACGACATTGTGCGGTCAGCATCCCAGTCTATCTCTAACCTTGGGAGCGCTGGATACCAAAGTTAGTTCAGCCGTGGACGCGTACTTCGACAGGACGAAGGTCATTCCGGTGCAAACAGTTGGTGACTGCATTGACGTCGATGTTGGAATGAACTTATTATCCATAGTCGATGTGAACGCGGACTCGGGGAAGGTGACGCTTACCGGATACTTTACTGTCACGTGGACAGAAGAGCGTCTCACTCCGCTAGCAGACGACGTGTCGGTTCTCTTTTCCGGCTCGCAAATTTGGTTCCCGCCTTTACGAATCGCCAATTCCGCAGGTACCCGATCTTTTGTAGCGTCCGAATCGGAAACTGTCAAACTGAACATGAAGTCACAAAGAGCTGCGTGGAGGCCGTTCTTTTACACAACCGTTGGTTGTACTGGAGGGAAATTCTTTCCGTTTGACGAGTTTGAATGCGTGATTCAAATAGCAGCTACCGATCACGATGTCAGTGAACTAGACTTAAATGCCACTACTGATACGATTGCAACTGACCCGCACACTGAGAACTCGGAATGGCTTCTAGCGTCGACGTCTGCTACACGTTACGTTACGGACGACGTCTCTCGTTTGGATTTCACACTGAACATTAGAAGATCGTCAGTGTACTACGCGTGCGTCATTATAATTCCGGTGGTGTTGATAACTTTTCTGCATTCGTTTGTGTTCGTATCTTCAACGCGTTTGATTGTGCGGTTAGATTTCAGTATGAAATGTTTTATAGGAATGTTGATCACGACTTGGTTCATATTATCCGAGATTCCCAAATCGTCTTCACCAGTTTCTATCGTCATATTTTACCTGTTCGCGCAACTGATTCTAAACGCTGTAGCCACGAGTCTGGTAATTCTGATCAACCGTACATCGCCACGTGCCTGCATGTTATCATCTCCTATCGTGTCGCCAACAGTGTCTGCTTCCAAACCATCGGAAGGAAACATCAAGCATGCGCGCGCGACCGATAGCATGTGGGATGATTACGTCCCATCAGACGACATTGTAGATTTAGGAGAGGAAACCGCTGCACGCGGTGAACGCGGCGCGGAGACCAGCTGGACTGATACGGCAGCAGATAAACATTCTTCCATACTCGACAAAGTGCTTGTGTTGGTCTTTCAGGCACTGAATGTGTTTTTGACCATAGCGTTCTTCGTTCCACTTTGCTTCCACGCAGGCAATTAACTGTTCGATTTCAAGAACTTGTGTGTCTCAGTTATATTTAAGCAAGTTTTGTAGAAATAGTTCTTGTATATTTGTGATGCGCTGTCTATGCTACAAATGTGTCCTTGATTGAAGTTTTATTGTTATTTTTGTTTGTTGGGTGCTGGATATTCCGCTGTTCATCTTCATGTGAATGCATTTTGTTAATGTCTTTATAATTAATAAAAGTATTGTGCATGGTTATATTATAATCATCTCCGATTCTTTACGCTACTGTAAGGCGAGGCGTATTCGTGCACAGTCAGCATTAGTCATTAGGCGTAAAAAATATGTTTGTTTCAGGTTACCCGACCTACCCTAAAAAATGCCCCGACCCTAGAACATTTTATTAGGTTTGTTATATTGATTTTTGTTTTATTTACCTTTTTCAATAATTAAATGTGTTTTTGTATAAGTAAGTGTTTTGTTTTGATAGTATCCACTTATAAACAATGTTTAAGGATATTACTGATATGTTTTGAATATTTATTCAGTTTTAGAATCTTCAAGTTGACCATTTACCAGATAAAAATAAATAAATAAAAATAAATCCGACCTACCTACCCTAAATGTTTTGGGCATGTAACCTGAAACAAACATTGTTTTTATTTACACCTTACCACGATTGTTCATGCTGACCACCGTGACTGCTTATAGTTTAAGTTTATACAATTAATATTCTTTATTTTCCAACACTGTTCAAAACGTCACTTCAAAACGGCAATAGTTTTGTTGAAACGTCATAAAAACGTCGAAAATAGCGTTTGCACAATTTCTTGTGAAACTGTTAATTTACTCCATGTCATAAAAACAAATACATTCACTATGTATGCTTAAACATTGGACACTTACGATTGTAAATCAGTCATAAGGTATTTCACAGAGATCATCACCATCATCAACATTATTGTATTTGTAAACCAGTTATAAAGTATTTTATATAATCATTCTCATCATCATCTTCATCATTGTATTTGTAAATCAGTTAACAGTATTTTACATAACCATCGTCATCATCCTCATCATCGTGATAGACATCCTCCACCTCATCATCATCACCACCACCACCACCATCATCATCATCATTACCATCATCATTAACAACAACAACAACATTTTTGTTCTCTTGCTTATCATGATCATCGTCAATAGAACAAATGTTATAGACACTTGTAAGGATCATGTTTTAATTCATTTATTCAAAATGTGGAATAAATACAATAAAACAACAAAATGGTATATAAAAATCCCACACAATGGTCATCAAACACTTAAAGAATGAAAGGAATATATTAGCACAAGTCATATGTTCACTTAAAAATGCCATGTTATAGTAGACACACTTGGGTTTCAGTATACAATACATGTGGTAAACACAACAGAATGCCATTGCCATTGGCGTTTCTAACAAGCTGATTTATGGAGATATTCTTTTCATAAACAATGATGTGAAAAAATAAAAACAAAGTACAAAGCATGAATCCATTGTTTTACTGAATTATTTGATTATTGAAAAGTTATCCTTGTTTCTAACTCAATGAATATTTAACTTGGACCCTACATGGGACCTGTAAGGCTTCTGGACACCTCGGACCCCAGAAATAATAATATTAATATATATGAGGCGTGTCGTGGGAAAACCGGGCTTAATGCATGTGCATAAAGTGTTGTCCCGGATTGTGCAGTCTGCACAGGCTAATCCGGGATGACACTTTCCGCCTTCAGTGGATTAATGTTTAGAAGAGACTTGATTGATTCAGAAAATACCATAAAAGCGGAAAGTGCCGTCCTGGATTAGCCTGTGTGGACTGCACAGGCTAATCCGGGACAACACTTTAAGCACATGCATTAAGCCCCATTTTCCCACGACACGCCTAATATATAGTATATGTTATATGATGTACTTTTATTTTTGAATTTGTTGATTTGCTAAATATTTGTCATTTTGGTATTGTAATATTTCTGAAAATGCACAGTCAATACTAGTTACTTAATAAACTCTATGAGTATCATTATTTTTTGGTTGATTGCTATATTATTTATATTACATAGTATTATTATTATATAAAAATTTTCAAACAATAAAACAATAAGAAATCTAGCCAGGAAGAAATGTTCAAGAGTTTGAAATTATTAAAAAATATATCAAATCCCAGTTTAAAATTAATATCTTACAACAGCAAAATATAATATACATGTACTGTGTATAATAATACAATGTATAGTACAATGTAGGTGATTTCCATAGAAAATTGTAACCATGGCATGTTAACAATACATTGGTTTTTCTCAGATCATAATTCATAAGCACACATTTACATATAAAACATGTTCTGTAAATAGTCATACCCTGACAAGGCATGATCAATGGTCAATGGAAGACAATAGATAATAGGACACACTGGTCCACTAGATTTGATAAATAGTGGAAACATCATTTTGTTGTGGCAAAACAATTTCATGAATGTCTTGATAGCTCAATGTGAAAGTGTTGTGCAGGTTTTATCATATCTCCACATGTTTCTGTTACTGTAAGGTGAGGTCTGTTGCGGACACATATTCTCAAGGCTACATTATTATATTCAAGATGGTACAGGATAAACACAATTGAAAATATATACAACTAAAATACATATGAGGCGCGTCGTGGAAAAGCAGAGCTTAGTGCATTTGCATACAGTGTCGTTCCGGATTAGCCTGTGCGGATTCCAGGATGGCACTTTCCGCCTACAGTGGACTTATGTTTAGAAGAGTCTTTCTTGAAACAGAAAATACCTTAAAGCGGAAGGTGCCGTCCCAGATTAGCCTGTGCGGACTTCACATGCTAATCCGGGACGACACTTTACGCACATGCATTAAGGTCGGTTTTCCCACGACACACCTCATATATTTTTGCCAATCTGAATGAGTGGCCCTTTTTAGAACAGCTGTTTCCATTAATATCAAAAATACAATAACAACATTGCAATAATCTCAACAAACACAAAATTAAACTCCAACTGAGAAAAACAGGAACTAACACCATTACAAGAACTCTTTTAGCTGCAGAAATGTACATGCAAATAATTAAACCAGGCTTAATGCATGTGCTT
Organism: Congeria kusceri; assembly: GCA_027627225.1. Lineage (NCBI taxonomy): Eukaryota > Metazoa > Mollusca > Bivalvia > Myida > Dreissenidae > Congeria > Congeria kusceri. Next base: position 35,887,847 of record CM051031.1, on the reverse strand, counting down.
AAAGTGTTGTCCCTGATCAGCCTGAGCAGTCTGCACAGGCTGATCGGGTACAACACTTTACGCTTTTATGGTATTTTCTGTTTCAAGAAAGTCTCTTCTAAACATAAATCCACTGTAGGCAGAAAGTGTCGTCTCGGATTAGCCTGTGCAAACTGCACAGGCTGATCCAGGATGAGACTGTACGCACGTGCATTAAGCCCAGTTTTCAAACGACATGACTCATATGATCAGAAATGAATTACCACACACCAAAAAATAGAGCTTCACAGAAGCAGTTTTAATTCTCAGAAACACAACAAGAGGGCCAAGATGGCCCAAATCGCCCACCTGAATACAGTTGATGACCAAGACCTTACTGAAATAACAATAGCAATTTTTCACAGAAAAGGATCAATAACTCTGGTGTTTTATGGTATGCCTGGCCATTTTTCAATCTTGTAAAGTATTTATGGCCATACAAACTGTGCAAGTAAAGAGTAAGGTCAAGAAATTTGTCAAAAAGGAAGTCTCTAGCACATACTTTGTCAAACTTTTTGACCGCAGACAGATGATGGATCGCACAGGAGAGATACCTTAGGCCAGAGATTTTTTTATATTTATTCTCTTGGACATTTTTGGAAGTCTGTCCAGTCCGACAGCGAAAATTAAATAAATAAATAAAAATAACATTCCATAACAATTACATTTTTGTCACAACATGAACATAACAATAATTATTCAGTGCAACGTTTGTTAAATAAACATGAATATAAAATCGACAATGAATTTATATATGTTTCACTGTGTATTACCATTATAACTGTGAGTTAACAAAATGTAACATCCATATGGCATCATTTTATTTTTATCAATTTTTGGTTTATTTTTACAATAATTGTTGTTTTTTTTAATCAGGTTGGCAGATCCGAGAAACTTAACATCAACAAACTCTGGCCTTATATCAATAGCTGTGTTCAAGTTATCAATAGCTGTGTCCAAATTATCAATAGCTGTGTTCAAGTTATTAATAGCTGTGTTCAAGTTATCAATAGCTGTGTTCACATGAGCTAAAATCTCTATTTCAAACAAACACCATGATACAACCGTTGGCAAAGATAAAACTGTTGTAAATATACAGTGTTTAGCAGTATGAGGCCACAAAAGTGCAAACAATACATGTTTTCTTTTTGTAATACTCATTAAACATATTGCAAAACAACAAACATATATGCCTGATAAATTCAGTACAATATGACCTGTTTAACTGCATTAATGGAAATGATTGTTTAGTATGAACTGCAAATATTCAGTACAATAAGTAAAAATACAAGTTTGTATCATTTTATGGCAACAGCTAATTTCATTACTTTTTTTTTTCTTTCATTGCAAAAGTATAATGCATTTATTTAAAACCATATAACAGTTGAGAACTCGAGAGTGAGGTGTTGATAGTGTGTTTGTTCGGTTGTTTTCAAGTCGTTTAGTTGTTACACATTTCCAATGGACATTTTACAATAACTTAACCAGTAAACCCATATACAGTTGACTCCTGGTGGCTGGAAGTCGCAGGGACTGGCAAAGAACTTCGAGCCATCAAAACTTCCAGCTAAACGAAGAATGTGTACCTAAACAAGTACGGACAGTAATGCATCTGCCTTTCTTCCAAATCTCCAATTGAAGAGTTTTCAGATATCTATAATGGTTATTTACAGACTTCAAACAATTTTTTTGTTTTCAAACATTTATTTATATATTTCATTAACGTTATTTATTTTAGTCAATGAAAGCTGTGAAATCAATTATTCTGTTCTCTCAACACTTTACACTTATCAATCGCATTCAATCTATTAACAACTCTGTGCGACCAAAGCATGTTCGAGCCAAACAAACAATTAAATGTATGAAAACTGTAACTGTGCCATCTTCGAGCCATCCGAAAATTCGACCCTCGCAATATGAATATAAAGCAATAAAATATCTGTCCCTCGATGAAACTTCGAGCCAACGAGAAATTGCAGACAAGCGAGTGCGAGTCATCGGAAGTCGACTGTATGAAATAAAGATTACCCCTTTGTTAGTCACAGTCTTAACCCAACATAAACAATAAAATGAAGCTTATGGAGAAATAACAAAACAAAGAGGTTAACACAGTGTACATTATGTTTTCAAATCCTGTCCAAAACAACATTTTTCTTTCTTGTTACATTTGGCTTTCATTGTGATTGGAACACATCTTGCCTTCCAACACTAGCATCAGTGATTTCACAATGGTCCTTATCTAACCCTGCAGTTTGTGTACACAATTTTTCAACAAATCAGCAGTCCTTTGTCTAAACCTCCATAAATATCATCCTCCATTGTTAGAGTTTTACTTGATTAGCATTTTTTTTAATGATATGGCCGGCAATAACCCTTCTCATTTACCGACTGTGGTAAATATTCACAATGTTTAAGTCTTTATTTTGAACTGCTGCATCCCCCCTTTGTTGTGACATATTTTCTCTATGTGACCAACACTGTATACACTTTCAATTGCAATAATTGCTGTTTTTCTTTCAATCACAATGCCATAGTTTCCCTTCTACGTAAGTATTTCACTTGATGGCCGTATGTTTAACCCACCCTGGAGCCACACTGCTTGAAGCTTTAACTTTTGTATGGTTCTCATAAGGGGGCTAACTCTTCTTGTGCTGAAATGATGAAGTCTGAGAGTTACCTCCCATGCATCTGAAAAAAAAGAGAACAAAGTTAAATTTTAATACATTTTAAGTACTTTGAGTCCTTGAGTCCTTAAAGAACACCTACTAATCAGCTGAGTTGAGGGAAAAGTATTTATTGCTGGTCAGAGGCCCAGAGTCACATAGCAGTCTTGTTTTGTGCCACTAATGAGAAGGGACTTTATTGATTGTAGGGGACCCGGGTGTAAAATGAAATTTGTTTTGGTAAATGTTGTTCACAATTTGCAGTTTTCTTGAAATCCTTTTTACAGAAAGAAACTGAAATCTAATGCCTATTTAATATGAAAGATGCTAACAATACAGTTTATGTACCTCAGAAAAGGTTTCATAATCAATGGAGGAAGTACATAATTTGTAGTTGATGTACATACTCTTAAAAACCTAGGTAATAGGGCTCAATTTCTGTCCCTAATTGGTTAAACAACATCAGTGCACAAACCCTTTATCTGATGACAACTATTAAGAAATCTTGGCACAAAATTTGGCTCTTTGTGAAAAAAAAATCACGGAACACTACAATTTCAATTAATAAGAAAAATAGATGTGGCTGCATAGAGAAACTTCTATTGTAATAATTGGGACACATCCTATCTCCATTTATGAATAACAAACCTAAAATAGCATAAACACATGCAAATAACATTGATATTTCTTTATTCCTGCTGCTGATAATTATTATTACAAATCTCTCACAAGATAATATGAGGCGTGTCGTGGGAAAACCAGGCTTAATGCATGTGCGTAGTGTCGTCCCGAATTAGCCTGTGCAGTCCACACAGGCTAATCCAGGACGGCACTTTCCGCTATTACGGTATTTTCTGTTTCAAGGAAGTCTCTTCTGAACATAAATCCACTGTAGGCAGAAAGTGCCGTCCTGGATTAGCCTGTGCGGACTGCACAGACTAATCCAGGACGACACTTTCCGCACATGCATTAAGCCCGGTTTTCCCACGACGCGCCTCATATGCATTCTGTGCTGTAAGGACGGCAGTGAGTCTGAATGTAAAATACAAGCATGGTTTATGGTACTCCTTGAAAGCGAGCCATACTCAATGCCATTACTGTCATGGCCGTCTGCTGATAAAGAACTGGGAAGTCTGGGAATGGATGGGGTACTTAGCTGGGAGGGGGGAGGACATAGGACATTAATGTCCTGGCCATTTACAGGGAAATTGCTGACAGCATCAGAGAACAAGATCTGGTCTAAGACAACTAGCACTGAAGAATAATAATTTCATGTTCAATTAACATCAAACTTAAGGGAAAAAACTCTACTGTAAATGTTAACATTACAGTTTTGTAGAAATTAAATCCTGGTATATTTTTCAAGCACAAGTTATGTAGTTAGACATCCACATTAAAACAACACTAATAATTACAATAGTTTTAATGTTAACAGACACAAATGCATTTTAATGCATCAATATTATTCTCAATGCAAGAAAAAACCCTCAAGCCTTATATTCCCCATTCTTTACTCAAATTCAAAAGTGTGACTGCAAGTTTGCTGAGGCCTCTAGGCTGCTAATTACATACACAGCCTGCAAGTTTCTGCCAGCAAAACTAAGTACATGTTCTGCCATCAATGTGAAAACCACTCACTCTTCCTGCCAAATATGTTTTTCAGTGGCTATTTTTGATGGAAATACCACAATTGGGAATTTTCTTTTAAGACAGAGTAACTGGGCAACAGTTTTGTTCAGTCCGCAAGAGGAAATAAGAGTTAGAGACATAAAGGAATCCAGTTGATGCCAGAAAGTCAAAGTCCAGGATACAGAAATAGTTCGGTAGAAATGCAGTTTTATAAAATAACTGATACAGTGCAAAGGCCAAGAAAACATTATCCTGGAATGGACAACTTTGTATATGTAATCTGACAGAAGCAAAATACCATATACATTCATGTTTCATCATTTTATTAACATTTTAACATCAAAGGCATATTTTACAAGAAGGGAGGTAAAATCTGCAGAAGCAGTAGTAGCACAAGCAATTTTTGCAAATTTTACTACTGATTACCATTTAACAGAAATTAGTTTTGCAGATGTATCTGAAAATAACCAGCTAAATTTCTTCAATATATATCTCACAATAAAAGAAAACAAAACAAGTAAATATCACATAAATTATGTGTTTATCTTTGGGGCGGGACAAATTCTACTAAGAACATTTAACTCTGAACCAAATGTGTGTGTTTTTATGAAGCAACAGCATCTTTTAAAGAACTTATTGCAGATCCATTATGAACATGAACACAAAGACTGACATTGAGAACCACCTAAATAAAAAAGCCATTTTGCTAAATCTAAGCTATTCTAGGGGAAATTCATTCTTTCAAGTTCACCAGCGTTATTGTAGCAAGAACAAATTAATGAACATGTTCAACAGCAACGACATCCTGATATCCAAATATAGAACTGGGATGAAATAATCCCCCTCAAGTTGGTTCCATTGAATACCCTCTTAGTATTGTTTATTTTCGGCATCCTTTTTGTTATAGTTTGAACAACAAACCCATTTGTTGTTTTAATACGGTTATGAACTACCCTTAAGTTCAGTCATCTATTAGTGTATCATTGAGTCTATTTAGAATTAAGATAACAATTCCCTCAAAAAGATGACTTAGTATTACAAAATACAATAAAAACCAGTTGACTGCAAACCTCTTTTACCTTTCTATTTCAGCCAAGGACAGTTGTATCTCATTACACTCGTTTATGTCAGAATTTTCATATAAACCTGTAAATTATTTTTTGTTAAGTTCATTTGAAAATAAATGTATGCAGACAGGGGAAACAAATTATATTTTTTATAATTACTGAAGGGTATAGAAACATAATTGGTTGAAAGGAATATATATTTGCATGAGTAAGTCATAAATTCAATTTCTGTTTCTGGATAATTATTTTGTTTTTATAAGTCACTGTAACGGATAAGAAAGTTTTATGTATCAGTGTCATAATTGCACCTGAAGAAGCCACTGGTACTAGAGTATCATTATCACAAAATACGCACCTCAAGAGAGCTTTTGAGGGATGAAGATTCAATGATTAAAGGGAAACAGTTCAAAAACTGGATAAGCAGAGTTATGCTATTTGTGCATTTTAATATATCTCGACCTCTTTTCTCTGTGTGGTAATTTGAGGTAAAAACAAGGCTTGTCACAGGATGTGACGTATGCCCCCGAAGCATATGCTTGTCAGAGGAAGGCAACACAATGTCAGTTGCATGTTGGCAAAAATGATGCTTCCTACAAAAAGAGTTATGGTCCTTGTACTCTGCACTTCCTCTCAACATCCTCTATCAATATATGTGTTTCTATTTTAAATCACTTTAATACTTATGTTATGCACAGCACAAAAAAATTAACTGAAGGGCAATAACTCAATACATAGTGAATAAAGAATTGTGGTCCTTGTACTCAGCACTTACTCCCATTGTCCTCTATCATTATATGAAGTTTCATTTGGATCCCTTAAATACTAATAGAGTTAAGCTCAGTACAAGAAAAATGATGCTTCTCATAAGAAAATAAAACGAATGGCAATAACTCCGTAAATATTGAAGAAAGAGTTGTGGTCCTTGTGCTCTGCACTTCCTCTCATTGTCCTCTATCATCAAATGAAGTTTCATTTAAATGTCTTCAATACTAATGGAGTTATGCTCCGCACAAGAAAATTAATGCTTCACATAAGGAAATAAAACAAAGGACAATAATTCTGTAAATATTGAAGAAAAAGTTGTGGTCTTTGTGCTCTGCACTTCCTCGCATTGTCCTCTATCATTATATGAAGTTTCATATGAATCCCTAAAAAACTAATGGCGTTATGATCTGCACAAGAAAATTAAACAAAGAGCAATAACTCCATAACTACTGAAGAAAGAGTTATGGTCCTTGTGCTCTGCACTTTCTCTCATTGTCCTCTATCATTATATGAGTTTCATTTGAATGCCTTCATTACTAATGAAGTTATGCTTTGCATAAGAAAATTAATGCTTAACATAAGGAAACAAGAAACGTGGAAATTCCACAAAAACCTAATGTTTTGAATGAAACGCATAAAAGTCAGCGCAATAATGAAAGAAAGTTCTGGGTGCAAGCTGAAGGTCCTAACCTATGGCTAGGAAATGGTGACCTTGAACTTGCAATCCAAAGCAAGGTCTCAATATAAGGTACCTACATTTTGAAGTTTCATTAAAATATCAAAATTTGTTCTCAAGTTCGTGGGAACCATTTTAAAAATTTTTAGTAATGGTGGCCTTGACCCCCACCCACCCAATATGCAATCGCAAGCGATGTCTAGATAAAAGGTATCTACATATAAAGTTTCATTAAAACATCTCAATACGTTCTCTAGGCATTGAGCGAAATCTGTTTGTCTATTTTTAGTAATGGTGACCTTGACCCCACCCACCCTATATGCAATGCCATGTGAGGTCTCAATATGAGGTATCAACATATGAAGTTCCATTAAAATATCTCAACGTGTTCTCAATTTGTTGAGCAAAAACCATTTTTCTATTTTTAGTAACGGTGACCTAGACCCTGACCCACCTACCCATATGTAATGCCAAACAAGGCCTCGATATAAGGTATCTATGTATGAAGCTTCATTAAAATAACTCGATTCGTTCTCAAATTATTGAGAGGAAACCATTTGTATATTTTTAGTAACAGTGACCTTGACCCCTTCCACCCCATATCCAATCCCAACCGAGGTCTCCATATAAGGTATCTGTGTATGAAGTTTCATTAAAATATCTCCATGCATTCCCAAGTTATTAAGCTGAAACCATTCTTCTATTTTTAGTAACAGTGACCTTGACCTTGAACCCCACCGACCCTAAATGCTATCCCATGTGAGGTCTCGATATAAGATATCTATGTATGAAGTTTCATTAAAATATCTCTATGCGTTTTTAAGTTATTGAGCAGAGACCATTTTTCTATTTTTAGTAACGGTGACCTTGACCTTGACCCCACACATCCCATATGCAATCCCAATCAAGGTCTCAATATAAGGAATCTATGTATGAAGTTTCATTAAAATATCTCAATGCGTTCTAAAGTTATTGAGCGGAAACCGTTTTTCCATTTTTAGTAACAGTGACCTTGACCCCACCCACCCCATATGCAATCCCAAGCGAGGTCTCGATATAAGGTATTTATAAATGAAGTTTCATTACAACAGCTCAATGAATTCTCGAGTTAGAGAGCGGAAACAAAAAGTAGATGCCGCCACCCCGCCTACCCGCCCAACGACATACCCCAATCTAATAGCCAAAATTGTATTTAAAAAATTTGGTTAATAAAACAAAAGGCAACTAGAATTGTCACATGAGTGACGGATATACCCCCACAATATGGCCTTGTCACAAAACTATGGCATCCATTCAAAAGAAATGGACAGTGAGAGAACGCTTTAATTTGTGAATGGTCAACAGTGTATTTGGAAAAATTTAATTTCAATAGGAGCCATAACTCAGTCAACATTAAGGGTTTGTAACTTAAGTTGAACTTGATCTGTATCTTATGATGTTACACCTACGTACCAAAACAAATTTTACTATGTGAAGCCTTTCTTGAGTTACTGTCCATGTTTTGGGGAATTTAATCAAAACGGGGCCATAACTGTGTCAAAATTTAGTGGTTTGTAACCAAAGTCGAACTTGACCTGTATTTTATGATGCTACACATGTGTACCATGTGTACCTTTGGGGGCATAAAAAATATTACCCATAATCTTAAATCTAGAATCAAGACATTAATATAGTCAATGGGGAGTGGGGGCGTAATTAAAACTTGGGTTATTATGAGTTATGGTTGTTGTATGCTTCCTCATGTCATAATGGCAATCATATCTGCTAACTTATTTGAAAATCCCTCCATGCATGGCAATATTATGCACTGGACAAATATTTGACCTTTGACCTTTAAATGTGACCTTGACCTTGGACCTAAGGACTGGGGTTTGGGTGTGACATACCATCTCATGATTGCGATAATTTATGCCAACTTATTTGAAAATCCCTAAATGGATGACAAAATTATGCTCTGGACAAACATTTGACCTTAAATTTTGACATTGTCCTTGGACCTAGGTATGTGGTTCTTGTGTGTGACACACCGTCTCATGATGCTTATAACTTCTGCCAAGTTTGAAAATCCTTTCATTCTGTATAAAATTTCTTCTATTTGACCTTTAAGTGTGACCATGACCTTGGACCAAGGGACCTAGTTCTTAAGCGTGACCCACCATCTCATGATAGAGATTATTTCTGCAACTTGTTTGAAAATTTCTCCCTACATGACAATATTTCGTTCTGAACATACATATTTGACTTTTGACTTCTTACATGCAGCACACTGTCTCACAATGCTTATCACTTTTGCCAAGTTATTTGAAAATCCTTCCAAGCTGGACAAAGTTATGCTCTGGACAAAATCTAAAGGACTGATTATATCTGAGATTTGACCATAAATTATGACCTTGACCTTGGACCTATAGGATGTGGTTCTTTCAAATGACATGTATCTATATGCTTTTCACTTCTGCCAAGTCAGTTGAAAATCTATCAAAGCTGGAAAAGGTTATGCTCGGGACAAAGATTGCCATTTATTTTCATTTTCGTGGCACTGTTAGTGATATTTTTTTCATTAACTACTCTTTATAGAAGAGAACACTTATGAAATGGTTTACTGTTGCCATTTTCACTGCGATTGCAATTACAGTGGTACTTCCATGTTATTGCTTTGCAGAACTTTTGAATCAGTACTTTTCACCTTAAAATATACAGCATCAATAGTCTACATAGGCCCTGTTAATAATGAACTTTTATGACACTCACGTTTCCCAACAAAAGTGCGTCATTTTATTTTTATGTACATAAATGTAACTGGCACAGGAAGTCTATAGCTCAATAAATCTTTACGTTGACAATTGCAAGTATTACATCGCTATTAGACGCTATCAGCATCAGACAGAATCAATATCTTCTTGGCAACAGTTGCAGTCACTTAAGAAAACCACAATTATACAAGTCTGATCTTATGAAAAGAACACTTGTTTACAATGCCACTGCGGGCCTATTAAACACACTTTTTTTCCGCCAGTTCTAGGAAAGGTATTGGAGCATTTAATTTTGCCATGGCAATTTCTGATGACAACAGATTCATTTTGTTTGAGACATTTTATGCAATTTAGAAGATAAATCATCATTAGTCAACCACCAGTTATACCCTCCTAAATGAGTATATACAATGTTAAAATTTGTAGAGGTCTTTTTTGACTGGATTTCACAATATATGCAAATGAACAATTGTTCATGTTGTGTAATGGTTGACTTAAAATCTGCTTTTGAAGCAAAAAGAAAATACAACAAATTGTGTATTTCTGATCACAAAGTAGTACCAAATAAATTGGACGTCAGAAAAATCACTACTGACATAAAATGCGCGGATGAGGAATTTTAATTATTAATAGAAACAGATAACATCATTACTGTGCTTGAATGCTTCACATTATGAAATCAACATTGCGCTTCTTTTATTGTACTTGAATTCGATGGTGTCCAATATTCCAGCTTTTCATGAATTTGCATAGATACACATTAGTCTTTTTTTGCTTCGAGTATGCCTGATTTACAACAATTATACCTATGTGTCAAAGATAATGTTGCTTCTTTTTTTTTAATGAAATTATGTTACACGACATAGTTTTAGTAGTTTGAGCATGCTTTATAATATTTTCAGACTGAGTAGGCATGGTGGAGATATACAAACTCCAAAAGTATTTCCTTGAACTCAAATTTAACTACCTTGCTTGCTTTATAAATTTCAACATTAATGTGTGCATTTCACCAAATCAAATTTAAACCAGCAAAGTTTTAACAATAACTAGAATTGTCACATGAGTGACGGATATACCCCCACAATATGGTCTTGTCACAAAACTATGGCATTCATTCGAAAGAAATGGACACAATGATAATGCTTTAATTATTGAATATTTAACAGCGGATTTGGAAAAATTTAACTTCAATAGGAGCCATAACTGTCAACATTTATTGGTTTGTAACGAAAGTTAAACCTGACCTGTATTTTAAGGTGCTACACCTATGTACCAAAAATAATTTTTTAATATGTGGAGCCTTTCATGAGTTATTGTCCTGAAACCATGTTTTAGGGAATTTAAGTCAAAAAGGAGCCATAACTATGTCAACATTTAGTGGTTTGTAACCAACGTAGAACTTGACCTGAATTTTATGATGCTACACATATGTACCAAAACATTATTTGAGTATGTCAAGCCATTCTTGAGTTAAGGTCCGGAAACATGTTTTTAGGGAATTTTAGTAAACAAGAGCTGTTATGCCCCCTCTAGGTTGAAATAGCTAAACAGGCGAATTTTAGATAATTAAGGGCATTAACTTCACAGTGACTGGGACGATTTGGTTGATTATCACACTTAACTGAGATAATAAGCCCACAAAGATTTTCACCAAACCGTAAAGATCGGCTATGAACTGTTGGACTTTGGCAGGTACGCTATTAAGACATGTAAACAGAATCAACGTTGGTTTGTTTTTTTTATTAAGTCAAAGTTTTTAAATCTATTGTGATATCTCAGTTATCAAGTAACAATTAGTAAAGCCATTTTGTTCAATTGCACATGTTTACAAGCATAATTTTTTATGGTATTTATTTTATGCCAATGTTTCAGAAGATATAAATAATTCTTTTAGAATAAGATATATAAGACATATCGTGGGAAAACCGGGCTTAATGCATGTGTGTGTAAAGGCTGATCCAGGACGACACTTTACGCACATGCATTAAGCTTAGTTTTCCAACGACGTGCCTCATATATTCTTCTAATGCACAATGTCATATATTCTTTAAACTAAATCTTTGTTTTGCTGATATCACAGGACTATGGATTTACGATTCTCTGTAGTAAACAGAAACTCCATGAGATAGCACATCATTCAGGACAATTATTGATCTACAAACAGGATTTAGCAGCATTTTATTGTTCTGTTGAAAAAAAAAGTACAGAATTTTAATATCTGCAGACAGTAATAAATTTTTTCTTCTAAGGCTGTCTCTAATATGACACCTTCCTCATCACTATGAAATCGCATTTTTCCAAACAAAATGTCCAAATAGTTCCCAGTTGAACCATTGCTTTAATGGAATTGAATACAACGTTTAAGTTGTGAATTTTGACACCAATTTCCACTTTCATTAATAAAACATTCATAAAAATATTGATAACTGGTACATCCATATGCAACTTGATTACCATTACAAAGGTATAATGTCAACAAAATTGTGACTAGTTTGTTTTTCAAGATAAAAAATTTGAACTCTCAATAGTCTTTCCTTGACAGAAAAAAAATGCTGGACAGAAATGTTGTTTCAACGAGGACTTGGAATATCCATGTAGTCAGGTTGAAGTGTTGCTAATGTTCTTTCGAGTGCATTGCAAAGCCAGGTACAGCTGCACTTGTAAGTGACTGGAGGAAACAAGTCACATACATTGTAAGAGACATGTCTACCCGATGCTGGTGACAACAATTTCTGACACGATCAATGCGTCTATTGATCAACACAGTTTCTTGAAGGATGTGAGCAGCAGATAACAGTACCACAATTATCAGTCTGGTCAATGTTGTTACCTCAGGTACCAACTACCTAACAGCCATGTTGTGTCACAATGAATGTGACAGCCATGTTGTGACACAATGAATGTGACAGCCATGTTGTGACACAATGAATGTGACAGCCATGTTGTGTCACAATGAATGTGACAGCCATGTTGTGACACAATGAATGTGACAGCCATGTTGTGTCACAATGAATGTGACAGCCATGTTGTGTCACAATGAATGTGACAGCCATGTTGTGACACAATGAATGCGACAGCCATGTTGTGACACAATGAATGCGACAGCCATGTTGTGACACAATGAATGCGACAGCCATGTTGTGTCACAATGAATGGGACAGCCATGTTGTGTCACAATGAATGCGACAGCCATGTTGTGACACAATGAATGCGACAGCCATGTTGTGACACAATGAATGCGACAGCCATGTTGTGACACAATGAATGCGACAGCCATGTTGTGACACAATGAATGCGACAGCCATGTTGTGACACAATGAATGCGACAGCCATGTTGTGTCACAATGAATGCGACAGCCATGTTGTGACACAATGAATGCGACAGCCATGTTGTGACACAATGAATGCGACAGCCATGTTGTGACACAATGAATGCGACAGCCATGTTGTGACACAATGAATGCGACAGCCATGTTGTGACACAATGAATGCGACAGCCATGTTGTGACAAAATGAATGCGACAGCCATGTTGTGACACAATGAATGTGACAGCCATGTTGTGACACAATGAATGTGACAGCCATGTTGTGACACAATGAATGTGACAGCCATGTTGTGACACAATGAATGTGACAGCCATGTTGTGACACAATGAATGTGACAGCCATGTTGTGACACAATGAATGTGACAGCCATGTTGTGACACAATGAATGCGACAGCCATGTTGTGACACAATGAATGTGACAGCCATGTTGTGACACAATGAATGTGACAGCCATGTTGTGACACAATGAATGTGACAGCCATGTTGTGACACAATGAATGTGACCGCCATGTTGTGACACAATGAATGTGACAGCCATGGTGTGACACAATGAATGTGACAGCCATGTTGTGACACAATGAATGTGACAGCCATGTTGTGACACAATGAATGTGAAAGCCATTTTGTGACAGAATGAATGTGACAGCCATTTTGTGACAGAATGAATGTGACAGCCATGTTGTGACCCAATGCATGTGGCAGCCATGTTGTGATACAATGAATGGGACAACCATGTTGTGACACAATAAACATGACAGCCATGTTCTGACACAATAAATGTGTCATTTATTGTTGTGACACAATGAATGTGACAGCCATGTTGTGACACAATGAATGTGACAGCCATGTTGTTACAGAATGAATGTGACAGCCATGTTGTGACACAATGCATGTAACAGCCATGTTGTGACACAATGAATGTGACAACCATAATGTTACATAATGAATGTAACAGCCATGTTGTGACACAATGAATGCTAGTCCCTTACTGATATTTCAGTTTTGAACATTAAGTTTTATAGGGTGATAAAATATATATTCTTGATGTACATTTTACACAGAACTGTTTAGTTACGATGGCATTGTTGATCATACATTTTCCCCGATCAGGTTTCAGTCTGGATATGTATGCTCATACATTGTCCCCAATGATGTGTTGACTGTTACATACATGCATCCAAACTAAGTAGGTAAATAACTCAGTCAGAATGATCCTCTAAAAAGTGTCTTTTATTATTTCTACAAAATGAGAAAATTTTGCAGTGATATTTCTACTGTACTTCACTCAGAAACAATAACTCACAGAGTTGTTATGATCTATACTTTCCATTTCCAGGAATTCGTGTAATTTTGTTCTATATTGTCATACAATCACTTGGCTACGATCAACGTTTGGTCTATGACCTAAACTGTGACTACTGTTCACATGATAACTGAGATACATGCTCCATGTGGCAATCACCATCTACAGAAAATCAATAAATTATACCTTTGGGTGAATGAACATTTTCTGTCCATTTCACTGGCACCGTTCCATCATGTGCAACTTAGTCATGGACTCCAATCAGCAATGGATCATATAATGATCAAAGAACTAACTGGTGATTTCAATGCAACCTTTGAGCCAAAAGTGGGTTACTATGCTTTATAAAAACTTGTGCCCACAGACAAACATCATAATGTAATCTTTTTGAAGTCTCAACATTATGACATTAACTATCAATGCAAACAATCTTCTTGAAACCTTTGTGGTCCCCCCTGCTCTGCTCAGGACTGGTCAACAGAGGATTGTTGAATATCATGTAAAATTTAATTTAGGCGTGTTGTGGGAAAACTGGGCTTAATGCACATGCGTTAAGTACCATCCCGGATTAGTCTGGGCAGGACCACACATTCCGCTTACATTGTATTTTCTGTTTTAAGGAAGTCTCTTTAAAAGAGACAGAAAGTGCTGTCCCGGATTAGCCTGTTCGGACTGCACAGGCCAATTTGGGACAACACTTTACGCACTTGCATTAAAACCGGTTTTCCCATGACATGCCTCAATCATAATTTAAGAGACACCACATTTAAAACCCAGCACATTAATAAGATAAAAACCCTTGATTAGGCCAACATTTTTTATCTTTTGTTTTACGGGAATCCCTACCCTAATTTTCAACAAAAACAAATACAAATAAAAGTAATCATTGTGAATATTATTTATAATTTCGCCGCCGACTTGGTATTTTATTCATAGCACATGTACTAGTAACAAGGACATATAAATGTTTGGAAAATCATGAAGTAAGAATTGTATCTGTTTACATACTTATTTAAAGAGTTTCAAACTAATGAATTAACTTTTAAACAAGCATGTCTTTAAAGAGCTTGCTTTTAGCCTTGACTGTTAAAAATGTCTTAAGTTTGAACATAAAATAACGCTCCTCTTTTAAATTACAATGTATATTTTTTGTTGAACGCTACAAGAAAGCGATATTATTTTTATTTTTATTACTCCCCCTCGACTCAGTTTAAAAAAAAAAGTCTCTTAAAACAAAACATTAAAAAAATGTTGGCCTTAACTAAAATTCAAGAACTTGTCAATGAACTGGCTATCTTACATGCTCCTGTTCAAGCAGCAACCTGTACTTTTTCTTATCCTAGATCTTACCCTATACCTTTTAATGACACTTTTGAAATATATGCCATTTGCGGAATTTATTTCAGTTACAACACTGACTAAAAGTACTTCTTATAAGATATCCATGGCTTGGCCTTTAAACTAAATACTCACTCATTGTCATAGTAACGTCTCTGAGTCTTCATTAACTGGCAAGTAGTTGCTATCCAAGGAATCAAAGTCATTATCGTATCCAAAATCAGTTTGCGCAATATTGTTTCGTTTGTACATGTACGAGTTTGCCAGGTTTCTTGTAGCATTCTGCGTGGGATCTTCCTCGTTGTTTGAATCGTGGTCTACTTCAGTGATGTTGCCAGTGATTTCCGACAGTTCCTTTGCACTGCACTGGGGAGTGTCAACTGGAATGGTGTTGTTGAACCGGGAGTAGTCGATCTGATACTGGCCGTTCTCCTTTTGGAAAGTAACGAGCCGCTCAAATCGGTGGCCCCAAAGAATTTCTCCTGGAAGATAGGAGCTTCGAGCCTGCGTTGTCATACCTGTTGATTCTACAATACCTTCTAAAATAACTATAAATTCAAATTGTTCTTTATGAAGATCTTCAGGAGCCATTTCCAAGAATGGTGAATTTTCATCAATTTTATGAACAATAATTACAGGCCACACTAAAAATAACCTATCAGATCCATCCTGAAATCCGAGATCCACATCAAACTGATACAAGGGTAACACTTCCCCTTCTTTTGTCACTTTTCTCTTTATCACTACTCCTCGAATATGAGCTTCTACAATATGCGATTTCCGCATATCTCCAACACGAAATAGTAAACACAATTCTCCGTCTTGTTTGCATATACACGCATTTTTGCTGAACATGAGTGTCTCTGCACGCTTCTTAGGCCTTGACAGTTTGGCGAACACAATGCCAGTCATCATGGCCTGGCAAATGACGCCAAAACATGACTGCACCATCATCAGAATAATGGCTTCTGTACATTGCTCCGTTGTATGACGAGAACCGTACCCTATCGTGTGCTGAGTCTCAATAGAGAACAATATTGCAGATATGAAAGACTTGATTTCAACCACACAAGGTGTAAAGTTTGGGTTTGCAACATTTGTTTCGTCTAAATCACCATGTTGAAAACAAATAAGCCACCAACCTAACGCAAAGATCATCCAACTAAAAATAAACGCTAATGTAAAGATTAAAAGGTTGTACCGCCACTGAATATCAACCAAAGTTGTAAAGATGTCCGCCAAATATCTTCTTCTCCTTTTCCGAATATTTGCTTGCGTTATATTCACCTCCCCATTTTTGTAAACCAGTCTCCTTCTCATACGTTTTGAATAATGACGATCATGTCGCCGCGAAACTACAGACTTGCTCACGGCAGGTTGCGGGTTGCTCTTAGCAACGAACTCAGCAAATGATTCCTGGGAATGTCGTTCAGGGTCAAATAGTGTGTGACCACTTTCTAGAAGATCTGGTTCCCCGTTAGCAATGCCATTCGGGGGACCAGTTGAAGGAAATCCATACCCTGTCTCCATGACGACCATCTGAAATAGACGCCCAATCAGTCCTAAAGCATGTGATATGCCTATGTCCTTGGCCTTGGTTATGACTGGCGTGAATGAATCCACTTTTGGTTCAAGAAAGAAGCCTCCTCAGATGATATGATTACAAAGATTGGCCATCCTGAAAAAGAAAGATAAAATATGGAATAAAGGCAGAAGAGAAACTGCATCCACAGTGAAGCTCAAATTAACAGAAAATGCTTACAATGACTCAATGAATTATAACAGCAGTTATTCTTGTTTAATAAAGTCATCAAACACTATGTGCAGAAACATGCGACTCTGTTTATTGTAAGAGCCATTATTCTTGATTAATAAAGTCCAGAAATACTATTACAATGTGCAAATGTACCTTTATTCTTGTTTAATACATTCATGAAATACTATGTGCAAATATTCATTCTTTAATACTTATTTTCAGAACAATTGCTGTGCTACTATATTACAACAAAAAATCAATGGAAGCTTAACTATTTTGTCGGGAAGTTTGCCAGCTTGCGGCTAAAATGTCAAATAGCGAGCCAACTTGACAAGATAATTGTCAGCCATTTGTAAGGATATTGTTGCAAAGTTAGCACACTAAACACACACGCCCACACAAACAAGAAACAAGAAGACAAAAAGCATGAAAAAACCAAGGGCGAGTCTTGGAAAATTTCCCAGAACAGCTTTTATAAACACTAACGCAAAAACAGGAACTAAATACTATCACTAATGCACCTATCAATGTTTTCCCCCGGGGGGAGCGGCGGGCATATAGGGGAATTTAAACTGCAAGCGATTCCAGACAGGCAGGAATTTGACATGCCGAATGATTCTGGGTCCTGGGTAAATAGACTTTGGTCGAAATTTAGATCCCGGTAATATATGCCCCGGGCCATTTGATAGATATATAGCATCCCCCACTGAGGGGATTTAGACAAATATGCTTGGCTCTTGAGTGGGGAATTAGATCCCCCCAAAAAACATTTGTCAAATTCCCCTAGGTCTGCCCCTGGGGGAAAATATTGATAGGTGCATAATATCCTTGTTATAATAACTGTATTTTTCCATCATTCACTCTTGTAATGTTCCTCTTTTCATAACACAATTATGTTGGCATGACTTTTTAGCTGGTAGAGAAAATGATGTCTTTGTGAACTGTAAGATAATAAAATACAATTGAAAACATTAACAGTGAACGAAGTTCCTACAGTATTTGTACTGTCATCTTTCCAACAATAACAGTATTTCACACATCAGCAATCACAATTGTTTCCAATATAGCAACAATTTGAACCACGTTGTACAACATTTCCTACACAATTTCACAAGGTTATCTGACTGGAAACAAGAAATGTCCTTTAAAAAAGACAATCGGCGTTGACATTAACAATGAGATATCATTTTACCCTAAACATAATACAAGAGAGCCAAGATGATCGGTTACGCGGCTTCTCGGACCCCAGATTTTTCGGTCCCCACCTAGACAAGGCGACTTCTCGGACCCCAGATTTTTTGAGCACCAAAAGAAAACTTTTCATATACCAAATTTAATGTGTGATTAATTCAATAATTATTCTTATTTGTACCTTGAATCAACCGATCATACCTCCCCATGTTTTAACCACCGATACATGAATAACCTAAATAATTTACGTTAACATCATTATATAAATTTGTCAGCCAAATTTAACACATTAACAGTGTACGAAAATAATTGCGGGAATGAATGAAAATTATCCTGTATCAGACGCGTATAGTTATTCTTAAGTAATATACCCTACCTTCATCTTGCAAGTTATCTATGCATAATATTATGCCTACACATTTCGAAGTCAGTTAATCATTTATACTGTGTATCTTTATGAAAAGCAATCTTCAGGGAATATTCAGCGCATTTAAAATAATGATGACTTCCATTTTTGATAACACAAACATAAAATTTCATTAGACTATGGCGATTTAAAATTATATTCGGTAGAAATATGATGTATCAAGGGTTTCTGTGTATAATTGGTATTGCAAATAATGTATTAATGCTACGAAAATGAAGTAAAAGTAACATTAATAACATTTCGACCTATTCCGTTCTTTATTTCACCACATTTTATTTATTGAAAGATATCTTTTTATAGGTTGATTAACATCTACTGGAGAAGTTGATAGAAATGTGCAATTCTATTTAGTTCTTAATAGAACGCAACCGCCATTCAATTTCTAATTAACATGCACAGCAAGTTTATAAACATAAATTCCCCATTTATTGAAATATACGCTCTTATGATTTTCTGGATGCTAATTAATGTCTGTATATTAATGGTAAGTGTGTTGAACTCGCTAGAACCAATTGTTATTTATAGAGCGTGCCGCTAGGCTAAACAAAACAGTGGATTAATTCCGAGAACGAATATAACATTCTGTTCTTGACATACAATGATAAAATATGTTCATTACTATGTTCAGTTCTAGAGTGTATGTCGAAGAAATGATTATAACTTTATTTTAACCGCTTATATAAACAATCATGTATATTTTAATCCCCAAAAGTATGCAACAGTTGTTGGTATACATTAAACCACTGCTGTAAGTTTGCATTCCCTAAAAATAGAAAATTTGCCAAATTCTATTGGCATTCAATTTTACCGCTGCATAATTATCGCAAGAAATCTAGGTCAAAAGTGATCTTAGACAGCTTCCCCGAAAACGGTAAACAAAGCAAGCATGACATAATAGTTCTACTTATGTTCAGACTCTTGTCAACACAAATGCACTGCAAAGAGAAACACACTGCCACATGGCAAAGTGTACCTGCAGTTACACTTAACAACGTTAATTAAATCATCCGTTAATTAAATGATCTTTAAAAGATATGTTCCAAATAATGTTTACCCGTGTTTGTGACTAAATTATTCAAACCAAGAAATAAACACGAGGCATATACTAGTACATTTCAAGCATTCAAACTGCTCTGCCATTAACTCAAATGTGTACAATATTTTGGTAAAAAAATTATCATAAATTTAATAACTCATTTTATCCAATTACAATTACTACAGCCAAATTGATCGAATAACAAACCCATCGTATAAGCTAACGCTTTATCCTATGGCTATTTTTAGCACACATTTATTCGATCATTATTTTTAGAAAACTATGTATTTCAATGTGATCTCATACCAAATGATGACGTTTGTAGTAAACAAAAAACTCACTGTTAAAACTGGGAAACCAAAGTAGTTTTATAAAATATATATTTTTTTTACATATTTTCACATCGTTAACATGTTTTATGAGCATAGCATAATATTAGGATAAATAGAATATAAGGCGAGTGTTGGATAAAGATGAAGTTTATCATGCTCGACAGGAAACATTTGAGCGCTCGGCAACCCTCGCACTCATCTGTTTCTAAGCCTCGCATGATAAACTTTATCCAACGCTTATCTAGTATTCTCTATATAGTATTCTCTATATAGTATGCTCTATTTCATATCACTGATGTTGTAAATGGTGTATCAACCATATAGACTCACTGTTTACCAATTAAATACCACAGGTTTTGTAACTTTACATCAATTTTCATGGTCACAGATTGGATTTACTCCATGGAAGAAGCCACGTTTGTCACAGCTGGTCTTCCATATTGCAATCACAGACATTTCAGATCAGTAACGTTTTGCACTTGGTGTTTCATTTTCATTGTATATACCAAAACAATGGGATACATTACTGGAAGAAAATCACAATGAAATTTGAAAGTTCAAACCAAATTTCAATAAGAGCTATAAATTGGTGTTTATTAAAAAATGCATTTTAATTTATATACTTCCTATTCTTGATAGTTTAAAAGGAGATCAGACCCTGCTTTTTTATGGAATTACATTTTCAAGGCTTGTTGCAGTCATAATAAAGTAAATTTCAGTTCTAGAAAGTGATCAACCATGTATGCTTACCTAATATAGTGATCAACCATGTATGCTTACCTAATATAGTGATCAACCATGTATGCTTACCTAATATAGTGATCAACCATGTATGCTTACCTAATATAGTGATCAACCATGTATGCTTACCTAATATAGTGATAAACCATGTATGCTTACCTAATATAGTGATCAACCATGTATGCCTACCTAATATAGTGATCAACCATGTATGCTTACCTAATATAGTGATCAACCATGTATGCCTACCTAATATAGTGATCAACCATGTATGCTTACCTAATATAGCACCTTTAGTACTTTCAGTTCTAGAATGTGATCAACCATGTATGCTTACCTAATATAGCACCTTTAGTAATTTCAGTTCTATATTGTGATCAACCACGTATGCTTATCTAATATAGCACCTTTAGTAATTTCAGTTCTAGATTGTGATCAACCATGTATGCTTACCTAATATAGCACCTTTAGTAATTTCAGTTCTAGAATGTGATCAACCATGTATGCTTACCTAATATAGCACCTTTAGTAATTTCAGTTCTATATTGTGATCAACCATGTATGCTTATCTAATATAGCACCTTTAGTAATTTCAGTTCTAGATTGTGATCAACCATGTATGCTTACCTAATATAGCACCTTTAGTAATTTCAGTTCTAGAATGTGATCAATCATGTATGCTTACCTAATATAGCACCTTTAGTAATTTCAGTTCTAGAATGTGATCAACCATGTATGCTTACCTAATATAGCACCTTTAGTAATTTCAGTTCTATATTGTGATCAGCCATGTATGCTTATCTAATATAGTACCTTTAGTAATTTCAGTTCTAGATTGTGATCAACCATGTATGCTTACCTAATATAGCACCTTTAGTAATTTCAGTTCTAGAATGTGATCAACCATGTATGCTTACCTAATATAGCACCTTTTGTAAATTTCAGTTCTAGAATGTGATCAACCATGTATGCTTACCTATTATAGCACCTTTGCTTGTGTTCTCTTATTCTACAGAAGATGCTGCTTGCAGCTAGGCATTACAGCAGTGTATTCTCCTGTGAAAATAAACATCTGTTGACATATAATTATACAACATGTCAAGAACTATTACTTAGTGCGTTAAACCGTATAACCAATTTAAGTCACAATTTAATCTTTTCAACAAAACTAATTATATGTATATATATTAGTAAAATTACTTATTTTTACCTAGTTTTGTCAAAGAGGCATATTGACCGTATTTCTCATTAATTCACATATTAAAACAAGACCATTTCCTATATTTTCAACCATATAATAATAATCTTTTCAACAAAACTAATTATATGTATATATATTAGTAAAATTACTTATTTTTACCTAGTTTCGTCAAAGAGGCATATTGACCGTATTTCTCATTAATTCACATATTAAAACAAGACCATTTCCTATATTTTCAACCATATAATTATAACCATGATCGTATTTTCGTCAAGAGAAATATAATTTTACAAAGTCAAAAAAATTGGGGGGGGGATACACTGTCCAAGTAAGGATTCATAATCACACCTACAAAATGGTTCACATCAATGAAAACTTCCCTACGACTTTAGCAAAAATGTTATTGTCGACCTACTGTCGATATGCCCCTTTAATATATCACTAGAAAGACTGAGGACCGAAGATTCAATGCTACAGACACTCATATTTGAAAGTCACTAGCTCTGTCAATCCATCAGCACATACATTTGTGAAATGCCATTTCAAGGTTCATTTTCATCAACCATGACATCTTGTTTGTAAGGGAGCCAAATTCAATTACTGTTAATGAATAATTAATCTTTTGGAGACATTTGACTGTGATTTGTACAATGACAATGCACTGAAACCAATGCCCATAGCACCAACAATCAAATTCAAGAGTACTGAAATTAAAGACACACTATAGTTTGCAAACATTAACCTAACACTGACCTTAATGCATGAAATCTTTTTTTTTTAACCGTTACAATGCATAATGACACAATATTAATTACTGTAAGCTCTTTGCAATTATTATACATTTTTGTTTGTACTTGTAATACAATTTTGAAGGGTTATGCATCCTTGGGAATATCAAGGCTAACAATAAATCATTGAATCATCTGCAATGTGTCGCAACATATGGCAACTTTGTTGAACATATTTTATCATCCCCAGGAAACAGTAGATACAATTAATCCAGTCTTTACTCTTACCCGCTTACCCAAAGTAGATACAATTAATCCAGACTTTACTCTTACCCGCTTACCCAAAGTAGATACAATTAATCCAGTCTTTACTCTTACCCGCTTACCCAAAGTCTAGGACAAGTAGACTGACTTTCAGGCAAGAATATTTATGAAATTTCAATTAGTCAAGCAAATGCAAAAGTGCATCTATTTGAAGCATTTTAATTATGTTTCGGGTAAGACGTATTCAACATTTTAATTCAAGGAGAGTTAATCAAATTCAAACGAAGAACATAAATAACAGAAGTGTTCCAAACAAAACAGTTATTAAATCTGCTGTTTTCATGTTTAATTTGATTGTATCCATCAAATAACTCCGACTTGTGCACATTCATGTATGTGAAGCAAAACATACAGTCATATTATTATGCCCCCTGTCGAAGATTAGATGGTGAGGTATATAGTTTGCTAATGTTGGTCGGTCTGTCGGTAGACCACTTTCATTTTCGCTCCAGCATTTTCATTTGATCTTTACCAAACTTCATGAAAATGTTTGTGAGCACAGGATCTCGGTCAAGATCAATAATTAACCAAATCGCCCCAGGAACTGTGGAGTTATAGCCCTTTAATTAATCTAAAATTAGTCTTTTTAACAGTTTCCGCTCTCTAAATCCAACAGCTTTCATCTGATATTCACAAACTTGATGAAAATTGAGGGCATAATATCTTAGCCAAGTTCGATGATCAACTAAATCGCCCAAGGAACTGCAGAGTTATGGCCCTTGATTTATCTAAAATTGGCCTTTTTGGCAGATTCCCCCCCTTTATGTACGTCCAACAGTTTTCAGCTTATCTTCACCAAACTTGATGTTTAAAAGATTGCTTTAAACCTCGTTGGGGGGGGGGAGAGGGGGGGGCATACCTGTTTTACAAACAGCCCTTTTATTACTGAATCATTCTGTAACTTAAGTCAGTTAATAATTGTAAGTTAAACTCATTTCAAATTTGGCTACTGGTATTATAGTGCTAATATGCCTTTTCAAGGAACACTTTTGCAAGTAATTACATACAATATTGCATGTTAAAATGGAACATGTCACATGGTTTAATTGTAACATTAAAGAAATGAACTGCCTGAACCAGTCTGTAGGTGATACTTTCATAAAAATGTCACTACTACATGTAACAGCATTGCAAAGCATAGTGGTGTAAGTATTATTTTGAACTGCAGCCAAAACATGTTTGCCCAGTATTTTACCAAAGCAAACCTGGCACAAATTCATGACTGTGTTGCAAAAATTCATTATCACATGGCACAAATGCATCATTTATACTGAAAACCTGAGATTCCTCTAACCAAGAATGAAGACCAATGGAATTTGTTATTTCCCTAGCGACATTGTGACATTCTCCATATCCGAATCTGAATATTGGAATGAATGTTGATTCAGTCCAATGGAGAAATGGAAATAAAGTGAATGTTGATGTTCAAGCAAAATGAAGCAGCTTTTCTAAACAAAAAATTCCCTTCCGACACATTCAAATATGTGCCAAATTTGACTTAAAGCTGCAGTTCTAGCAGCTGATATTGGAGAAGCTAGGGTCAAAAACATCCCGCTCTGATAACTACCCAGCAATAGAAATTTCAACAAAGATCAATCATACATGTATGCAAATTACTGTAGTGTTTTAACCAATCAATGCACTCTGATATCACCTGTTTATCTCTTAACCTAGTTTACACAACAGAGCACAGTGGTAATGCTTGTGAAGTGCTTGTGAGGAATCGTTAAACAATAGCTCACAGGAGGAGGTTTCAATATTCAGTGGCAAAAACTGATAAGGTCTGTTTAATATTCAGTGGCAAACATTTGTAAGGTCTACTCAATATTTTCAGTGGCAAAAACTGGTAAGGTCTGTTTAATATTCAGTGGCAAAAAATGGTAAGGTCTATTCAATATTCAGTGGCAAAAATTGGTAAGGTCTATTCAATATTCAGTGGCAAAAACTGGTAAGGTCTATTCAATATTCAGTGGCAACAACTGTGAAGGTCTATTCAATTATAATTCAGTGGCAAAAACTGGTAAGGTCTGTTCAATATTCAGTGGCAATACCTGTGAATGTCTATTCAATATTAGTGGCAAACACTAGTTAAGTCTGTTTTAAATGCAAGCATATGGTATTAACGACGATTTCGGTAGTTTTTTCTGCGGATCTTTTTGCGCATCAGTGGAGTTGATTTAAATCTTCATAATGGAAGTGGTCTGACAGATAATAATATTTATTAAATATTGTGTACACTGTAATTACCAACTAGAATCAAATATATTCATAATAATTGCCACGATCATAGTACGAGTGTCTTGTGACTCGATTTTATTTTGCGAAAGTTTGATAATACACTGAAAACGAAAGTAGGAACACGCTGACTGAACATTGGACTCGCATATAGCCTTGCACATGCTTGCGATTATTGTGAAAGTGTTTTGGCTGTAATAACGTTTTGTACATAGTCATAATCAACTGCTGTTACTAAAATAATTATATATAATATATATATTTTTACTTTTATAAGTGTATTGTCATAAATTATGACTGTCATTCCATCCTGTTTTTTCACAGAAAAATGTCCAAAACGCACATGTAAACTACATATGTTTTCTCGAAAACAAGCATGGCGACCCCCTGTTTTATTTTTTGCAGTTTGTTAAGAATACAATTATGTAATCAATAACGAAATTTCGGGAATTTTCACGCAACAGATTTTTTTCTATAGTCAAAACCAAACTTTTATATGATTACAAAATGTATAATTTTTTCGTTAAAAAAGGATGAAAAAGCATTTTTTGGCAAATAAAATAATTTTTTTCACTATGTAACGGATTGCTTTCTTACAATTACCCATTTAAACCAATAGGATGTCGTTATTTTTTACCAATCAACTGTCAATACTATTTTTTTGCTAAAACAAAAATAGCATCAAAATTTCCTAAAATGCATTCACGGGTAGGTCATTTACATGCATTTTCCAACAAATCTAATGCAGTGAGCCCCATTTTTTTATGGTTTCATTGTATTAGGCATTGAACGATCTGCAAAATATATAAAAATGAAAAATTTTCACGGAAGAGAAAAAACTGTAGAAATCATTTTTAAACACTGCTGCTTTAGCTAGTATTATACTTTAAACATATTGACTGCTGCTGGATTGTGTCGAAAGCCATAGGTTTACTGAGACACTTTTGAGTACGCTTCCTGGGGAGAACCAGTACTTGGTGTCTTTTGTGGAAGATCCTTCAAATGCTCCCGAAGTAAGGATCAAACACATGATCTCCTGATCGCAAGATGGACATCATTATCCATTACACAGCAGTTGCTTTAGTTAGAATCGAAGGGTCAGCCGGCTGCAGTGATTGAATGCATGACCAATAAAGAAAATGATGACACTTAACCCCTTTAGATGTCCTTTGTGACTCACCCTGTGTTAGTCAACATCATCAAAGGGTTTGCCATGCAAAGGCACTCTGAATTATTGATTTGCTGCAAGAATTCCATCTTCAATACAGAATGATGTTTAGTGATTCAATCATCAATACTCAAGGATTTAGTAAAGTTTAGCTGTTCTTTAGGGCATGCATGTAATTTGCATTTAATATCACATCAAATTCCATTTTTCCATTTTGTAAAGGAAATCATACTTAATGACTTGGGGGATATGTATCAATAACTTCTGTCATGTCATAAAACTGGAAAACAAAACGTGAACATAAACTTGTTCTATTATTAGACAGGTGCTTCACCTTTGTGCAATTAATTACCCAGTAATTTTGACTTTGCCAATTTTATTTTTGTTCTGACCAAAAGTGGGAACATGGTATTTAAAAAGAAAGTAACAGGACACAGCATGCCTAAGTCAAGGAAGAGTTTCAAAGCCATTACATTCTTTTCAAGTAAGGCATTTCTTATATAATGTACTTTATATTTAACACTCTTATGTCTTTTATAAGACTTTTTATAAGACAAATGTTGATAAGGCCCTGAGTTTCAATCAATTCATATTTGTCAAATGGATAAGCTGTTTTTGTTGACTTGTGAATTTGAGTTCAATGTATTCCTAGTTGCTTTTGTTATCTTGGATTAACACATTATTAGGGTATACTTTTTAACTACTCTATTTGCGCTCTTAAACTGTTTGTTTCAAGATTTCTGATAAGATACATTCCTGAAAAGCAAATGTTGATTTATTCTTGCAATAAGGACATTTATCACTACTGAATTTACATTTTAAAGAGTTAGGCTTCAGATTTAGATTAATGTATTTTTATTACGAGTATATGTGAATAAGGCAAGAAATACTCGAGATAATGACTGACTTAGCATGACGTTGGTACGTGTGCCAAATAGTGCTTTATACATGTATTTTGAAACATACTTGTAACCCTATAATTTTGTATTCACAAAACATTCAGTTTATGTTCTAGTGTGAATTTGATGCTACCATTTCTTATGATTTATTAAATAGGCAATATCAAGCATTCACTAGGGTAAGTCATGCACCGATCAATATTTTCCCCCAGGGCGGTAGCTGCAGGCATATACGTGACTTTAGACTGAAAGCGATTCCCGACAGACGGGAATTTGACACGGCGAATAATTCCGGGTCCCGGGAAATAGATTTTGTCTGATTTTAGATCCCGCTAATTTCGGGGCCCCTAGCATCTCCCACTGTGGGGATTTAGACAAAAATGCTTGGCTTCAGGGAAGGGAATTTGACCATCAGAAATAAAATTTGTCAAATTCCCCTGGGTCAGCCCCCGGGGGAAAATATTGATAGGTGCATCATGAGTGAGTCTATGCACTGTTGAAAACTTGATATATTTCATATGGAGATTGGCAGATAGCTGTTTTCTAATTGATTGAAGCTTATAAATAATAATAATGCTATCAGAGAATGCAATAGTCCCATTGTGCATCAACAAAATGTCTTCAGTCATGAGTTGAGTGCTATTTGACGTTTCATTAAATTGGCTGGGTAATTGATAACAAATTATTACAAAGCAAACTGATGACAGTTCAATAAACAGATATTAAACAGAGCTACAGATTAGGCGCATATCTGTGTAAATATGCAATGCAGAAATGCCAGTTAGTTTCAAATGAGATAAGTGACATAACTCAGTTAAAACGATACTTAATGCAAAGACCTCAAATGCAGTGTGCAATAAATCTGACGCATAATTGATGTAAACAGCAAAATATGTGAACTAGATCACAAGCTAAATTTTACTCATAGTAATGTCTATTACATTCATTTGTACCATGTGCAATGCAAAGCATTCTGATTGGAAGTTATAATCTAAGATTTGGCTCGGTAATGCAAATCATTACCCGCCTTGTCATACCAATGACCTTGAATTAAAACTTAAGTACTTAAACTTTGCAAAATCAAGTTTCATGATGTGTTCTTTTCATGTATGATGTGAGCCACAATGAATGCTCAAATTGAGTTTTTCTGTTTATTGTGCGAGAAATAAGAAGTTCTCAGAAAAGGATTTTTGATGAATGCTGGTTGATGGAAATGATTTATATGATTCAACAGAGGCTTACTAGTTTGTTGTAATATTCAAGAGCAATAACCAAAACTGGTAATTGATGTACCCGGTTTCAAACTAAATTGCTGTAATGATTGGCATGATTATAATTTAAATGCACTTCCAACAGTCTCAATGCAAGTGTCCACCTCTTACATCAGAGACTTGGGTTTTATCACTCTTATGGTGTCAGAAGTAACCAGTCATGTCTGACATACAATATCAGGACCATGCAGATCCACGGCACAAATGTGCCTGGCTTCTCAAAACCTAACAGGGGAAAGAGTGTAGTTACCGACATATAAGCAACTTCCAACAGTCTAGCTTGTGGGCTAGCTCTATAGCAACACAGTTAGACTACTACCCCACAAGTACCCCCAATGTCAAGGATTAAAAAATTTCAAAAAGTTTGCAAAAAGAACTATTATAGATACACAGTATTTCTAAAATGTTAATAAACAGGGACTTAAACCCCCATGGTGCACATGCACCTGTCATAACTTTGCTGCTATCTGTAATTTAAGATAACCTACTTCTGAGGCAGTTGTGTGTGACCTTTTTGTTTTGCCCTTAAGCCATCTAGAAATTGAGACAAGTAATTGCCGGTTGTGGTATTTGCACAGTTTGTCACATCTGGGGCCTATGGACAGTCGTCCTTCCGTCTTGAATTAATCAATACGTGTTTACTAATCAATATGAGCAACGTCCTTAAAAGCATGCCAGACTTTTCAGTCACAACAATGATTCATTTATCATATGTTGTAGAAAATTGAACCTATCCTAGGGCCAGTGTGTTTTTCATTGTAGCTGTCTAAGATCACTTTTGACCTAGATTTCTTGCGATAATTATGCAGCTGGAAAATTGAATGCCAATTTAATTGGGCAAATTTTCTAATTTTAGGGAATGCAAACTTCAAAGAATGGTTTAACGTATACCAATAACTGTTGCATACTTTTGGGGATTAAAAATGTACATAATTGTTTACATAAGCGGTTAAATTAAAGTTATAAACATATCTCCGACATACACTATAGAAATGAACAAAATTATGAACAATTTTACTCATTATATGCCATGATCAGAATTTTATATTCATTCGCATAATGAAATAACTATATTGTTTAGCCAACATAATCGGCATGCTCTATAAATAGCAATGACAATGCTACTATTCACGGGGACGACAGTCGGTGACAATGTACAGTGTTGCCTGTTGAGCTCGCAAGCACAACATATAGTGGCAAGTTTCTGGTATTTTTCAGATAAACAAGAGATGTTTGTAAAACATGTATGCCCCCCAACTTGCAGTCAAGTTGTGAATATGTGCAATTGTTAAGAAATTTTTGTAATAAGCAATTCCAAGCGAGGTCTCGATATATGGTATATATATATGAAGTTTCATTAAAATCTCGATGCGTTCTCAAGTTATTGAGCGGAAACCGTTTTTCTATTTTTAGCAATGGTGACCTTGACCCCACCCAACCCATATGCAATCCCAAGGGAGGTCTCGATATAAGGTATCTATGTATGAAGTTTCATTAAAATATCTCAATGCTTGTCAAGTTATTGAGCGAAAAGCATTTTCCTATTTTAGTATTGGTGACCTTGACCTTGACCCCACACACCACATATGCAATCCAAAGATAGGTCTTTATATAATATATCTATGTATGAAGTTTCATTAAAATATCTTGATGCGTTTTCAAGTTATTAAGCGGAAACCATTTTCTATTTTCAGTAACTGTCACATTGACCTTGACCACACCCACCCCATATGCAATCTCAAACAAGGCTTCGATATAAAGTATATGTGCATGAAGTTTCATTAAAATATCTCGATGCGTTATCAAGTTATTGAGCAGAAACTGTTTTTCTATTTTAAGTTATGGTGACCTTGATCTTGACCCAACCCACCCCATATGCAGTCCCAAGCCAGGTCTCGATATATAGTATCTATGTATGAAGTTTCATTAAAATATCTTTATGGATTATAAAGTTATTGAGCGGAAACCGTTTGTCTATTTTTAGTAACGGTGACCTTGACCTACCCAACCCATATGCGCTCCCAAGCGAGGTCTCGATATAAGGTATATATGTATGAAGTTTCATTAAAATATCTCGATGCTTTCTCAAGTTATTAAGCGGAAACCATTTTTTCTATTTTTAGTAACGGTGACCTTGACCTTGACCCCACCCACCCTATATGCAATCCCAAGCGAGGTCTCAATATAAGGTATCTATGTATGAAGTTTCATTAAAACATCTTGATGCGTTCTTAAGTTATTGAGCGGAAACCATTTTTCTATTTTTAGTAATGGTGACCTTGACCTTGACCACACCCACACCATATGCAATCCCAAGCGAGGTCTCAATTAACCAGTAGACGGCTCCACCCACAATTCTAGAACCGATAACCGATTAACCAATGAAAATCGTCCGTTGACGCGCACCTAGTAAAGTTTTACATCCGGGCGTTTTTCTTGGACAACCTAACCGAAAGGAAATCTGGTTTATTCTCTAACTAAGTGATAATTGTAACTTATTTTAAATCGTGAACAATGGTTAAACGGTGCCAGTGGGGGCTGTGTAACAGCGATAGTAGGTATAAAGAACGTCTGGAAGGTGGTGTTGTGTTCCATCCGTTCCCGAAACCGAAATATGAGCTTGAGCGATGCAAGCAGTGGATTAAAGCTTGCGGTCGGCCCAAACACCAGCTAGATGTAGAGATCGTAAGAGGAAACTACTGCCTTTACGTCTGCAGTAAGGTTAGAACGTTTTTAATATTGCATGAATGATTAGCCTATAGTTAAACTTAAACGGCTTATGCTCTTGATCAATACAAACGCTTGAATGTTTTATTTCCATCTATGGTTACGAGCTGCTTATGTCATTGTAATTCGATTTATTGACCAATGAAAATTTACTATATTGCCAACTTCGGTTGTAAAACTCCTTATATGGCACAGTGTAAATACGACTTCTCAGTGATCTAGATCAAAGTTTGTTTATTTTTATGAAAATCTTTTATGATGACAAGTAAGAGTCTATATTGTGTTTTACTGTTGTATTCTTGACAGAACATTATCTTATTTAACTTGATATGGA
This sequence comes from Congeria kusceri, assembly GCA_027627225.1. Classification (NCBI taxonomy): domain Eukaryota; kingdom Metazoa; phylum Mollusca; class Bivalvia; order Myida; family Dreissenidae; genus Congeria; species Congeria kusceri. The sequence goes on along the minus strand of CM051031.1, from coordinate 35,855,941 downwards.
AATGTTTACCTATTTTTACATTTTGCTATAAGAGAAGCAGCATAAGTATCAGTTTTATGCATATCAATGTTATGTTATTTTAGCACTTCCACGATGGAAGGCCAAGTGAAGCTTATCCAGACCCAATACCTGCTATCACCCCATATTCAAGACAGGAAATTACACCAAGACGGCCACCACCTAAGTACCGCTCAGTATCCGCAACTTTGAAAAAAGTCCTGATACCACTGTCAAGTTCTGCTGATGGAACAAACAAGTATGTACTTGTTAAATGCATTTTAGTAGTCTTCACAATAACTTGTTTGAAAGGGCTTGTGCATTCGGGTATAAGCCATACAATTTCAACTGAACTTGTCCAAAATGAGGAAATAAAACTCATATATTATTTAAACGTTATAAATGATAGCGATGTTTTCATGTAGTCAGTCATATGGAAAGAAAATCAGGTGATGATATATTTTGAGAAAAAAATTATGAACATTGTTGTATTATTGAATCTTAATTTCAAAATTGTTCATCCTTTTTGTACATGCTCTTTTGGGCAGGCAGGTCAAAATTTTAACTTGCCGGTATAGAATTTTACTGGTTCCGGGCTTCAGGCCAGTGGGTTATTTCAAATACTTTTTTATATACTGGCTACTGTGATTAATTGAAAAAACAGCCTGCACTTTTATGTAGTCTAGTGAGTTCTACATCATGAAACAAGGAATAACAACAATCATAGATTAATTATCATGCAGTTTATTAATACACCTCTCAAGCCATCAGCAAAAAAAACAACAATACCCTTTGAAACAAAGCCCATTTCCATAACATAATTATGTCTCCACAGGTTTGTCACTTTTTTATGACATAACATATTTGTTTTACTAAATAAATTAGTAAAATTAGAAGAGCCATTAAATGCTTCCTGACAACATATCAAACAATCATATCAATAACATTGACATGTTAAAGCTACAATCTTCCATTATTTGTAAAACATAACAATAATTCTTTCAGCAATAAAGAGAATGTTGCAACGGACGGCCAGATTAATCAAGACGTTTGCAGTCAAGTTCAACCACAAGACAGCTCTATTTCAGGTATACTTTTAAAACTGGAAAGTTTTATACAACATTCTAGCTTTTTTTTACTATATCAGACTGGACAGATTTGTCATGAAAAATTCTTTCGACAAGAATTTCACACTTTGTAAAAGTTACAAAATCACAAAACTGGGCTCCTGTAGCAAGCAACTGTCCCTGCACTTGAAAGAAGTATGCATGATTTTTTTTTAATTTGATTTTGTTCTCATCCATTTCCAAATGGAATTGAGTGTGACCTTTCATGGCAGTGATACCATCCATAATGCTCATGTCCCTGATGGAAAACGGGCACTTTATTTCTAGGATACCCGTTTCCATTGTCTTGGAGTCGCACACTTTCCCATCGGGTGTGGCTCCAATGAATGGGAATGCCGGGTTGACTACAAGCCCGCAGTCATGCACATGATTACCATTTTTCTTCTGATACATCAGTGTGGCAACCTTTTCATTTGCAGAGCCATATGACGTGGCGGGTGATTTAAATGGCTTCTGTTTTTGAACAGAATCCACAAATTTCTGTGTGAAAGACACGCGTCTGTTCATATAGCGGCCCAAATTGGACGCAGTAATTCTGTGCCTCCGCTGGTCCATCCACAACTCACAGCTGTTCTGTTGTCTTGTGTTTTTTTCCAACTGGACAGCCTCCGACAAAGTCAACTCAACTTTTGACCAGTCTTCATCATCAGCCTTGCTCCAGTCAGTGTCTGTAACCACTGGAAAGGCCAGCTGTCCACAAGGAAAAGACTGACCAACAGGGTTGTCTGCTTGTTTAACCAGGGGCAACTGAAATAGATTAATGATACAAAATATGTAGCACGTCCATAAACAATAGCTGTATATAATTACTTTTGTTTCCAGATTCTGGTGTGGCACCATTGCAGCTTTTGGCAATCACAGCTGAAAATGACTCGTTGAAGAGGCAACTAGCAGCACAGATACTGTGTAATGAAGAACTTAGACGTGAAAATTTAAAGTTCAAAAATGTGATAAACAAGGCAGAGAAACAAAGCAAAAGCCACCAAAAAAGTCAACCAATGACCGTTGAATCTGTGAGAGATTCATCCATTAAAAATAACTTTAAGTACTATACTGGATTTGTGTACACACAATTCATGAATATATTTATGTTTCTGGTGCCAACTGAATCACAGATCCCATTTGAAATATCAAAACGAATTTCAGTGTTCAAGTCGATGAGGCTTCAAGACCAGTTTTTAATGGTGCTCATTAAACTGCGTTTGAATGTGGACTTTATTCATTTAGCTAACCTTTTCAGTATCACCCCACCCGATGCTGGGTTATTGTTTCGAAATTGGATGAACTATATGTTTTTCAGATTTGGATCTGTACCCATTTGGCCTAATAGAGATGTGATAAAAGACAATATGCCACCAAAGTTCAAAGAAGTATTTCCAGAAACCATGGTTATATTAGATGGAACTGAGATTAAAGTAGAAAGACCTTCTTCTTTAAAATCTCAAAGTCAGTGTTACTCAGATTATAAGTCGGCCACTACACTTAAGGGTTTAGTTGGCATAGATCCCAGGGGCTCATTTATATTTATATCTATGCTTTTCTCTGGCTCCATATCAGACAAGGAAATTACAAAGCAAAGTGGTTTACTGGAATTACTTCGTGATTTAATAACAGCTGGAAAGTTGAAAAACAGTGACTCAGTTATGGTTGACAAGGGCTTTCTCATTGAGGATGAAATTAAAGTGCTTGGACTTAAATTGCTTATTCCACCATTTGCATCAAAAGCAACGCAAATGACACCCAGTGATGTTACATTAACACGCCAAATTGCAAAACATCGTGTACATGTAGAACGAGCAATAGCTCGTGTCAAGAAATTTAAAATAGTTGACAATCGTGTGGACCTTTCCCTGTTTCCTGTTGTGAATCATATTTGGTTCAATTGCTGTTTTCTGACACAATTTATGCCATTGTTGATACAGGACTAGTAATCATGTAATATACCTGATATCTTAGAGCACTGCCTAAATTCTGCTGTCCACATGCAGTTCCGTTATGACCAGGATCATGCGCCAAATATGCAATTGGGCATCTGTCCAGTGACTGCAGATGTTCAATGTCAGTCTTCAGCAACTGTATTTTTCTGGAAATAAAATATATATGTTGTGGGAATGTAGAACATTGAAAAACAAAACTGATGTATGAATATACTTGCTACCAAAAAATTGTTGTCATAAATGTAAGAAATATGTTATATGAAATGTGTTAGTGTGAAAAAGAGAGCAAAATACCACTACACATGTTGGTTACTTTGTACTCAAAGAAATCAATGATTTACTTGTTGCATAAATGTGACTTGCAAAGCTGTGTTAATCTAAAAAAAAAATTAAAGTTAATATATTTTACACTTACTGTTAGTTATCCTTAGTCTAATACCAGTAATCTGTTCATGAAAGTATATACCTGTTATCAGTAAAGTCTGCAACAAGTGGTCGCTTCTTTCTTGTAGTATTTGCGGGTTTTGATATCACCATGGTGGCAACTGGTTCTGGCAATATCTTTGCACCGCGGGGTCGATCCCATTGTTGGGGAAGAGACGTGCAGGCTGGGTCTGCAGGCACCTCTTTCAAACCGAGCAGAATCCAATCTGTGATCTTGAACACGACTGCCAAGATATGTGCACACTCACCAGATGCACTGCAAAAAGCGACATTGTTTTTACTATTCATCATGACTTTGTTGTCTTAAATGACAAACAAAATCATACATTATATGTTAAATGCACGCCAGTCTCTTGTATGACCAAGGAATCATAGACCTAATTCTCATTCTAACATGATACTCGCTTATATAGACAAAGAACAAAATTTTCGTTGTTAAAATACACAATAAAGAACGAAAAAAGTACTCAGATTCCTAGTGCAGCTGAGCATAGTAAAATGTATTCCTCATTACAATTGCAAAATAATTTGACAGATCATGTCATAAATGGAATAATTTAACGCCCTTGTGGTTCAATTCCTACGCATCTTAACTCCATAACATTGTTTATTGACCGATAAACAACGATAAATCGAAAATTATTTCTTAAATGCAATAAAACATTTCCAACGCTGGACCAAACATTGATACTGTCTATACTGCGTAGCGGTGTACAATATATCAATTATTATAATAGAGTACTGTAGAATGTAGCTCAAATGTAGTTTAGGCAATTTAATTAGCACAGTGATGCAATGTTTACATAATGATTTTGAACAATAAGGACTTTCGACAATAGCTAATTATGATTAATTGTTTAAATGTTGGTTTTATACAATTTAATTACGAACAAAGAACACGTAAACTTGACATACCCTGCCGTGCAACTGCAAAGTGCATACGAAATCGAATCTCCTTCCACCGACAAGTTGATTTTATGTGCATCGTCATTACGCCTCTGGCTTCGATAAACCCCGGCTTTAACCAAGATTTCCGTATCCAAGCCTTTATAAAAATTCACAAAGGCAACGTACGACTCATTCGCAAACTTTCGCCCTTGAATTCTCTGTCGCAATGATGGCTTATATTGCAAAAAATGTTCGCCAAACGCGCTGGGAATAGCACTCAACGATAGCGTGTCGGCCATTTTGTCGTCGAAAGTTGTCCAAGGGTTTGGTCACGTGATCAGTGGGCGGAGCTATCTCCTCGCTGTCTACTGGTTAATACAAGGTATCTATGTATTAAGTTTCATTAAAATATCTCTATGCGTTCTCAAGTTATTGAGCGGAAACCGTTTTTCTATTTTTAGTAGCGGCGACCTTGACCTTGACCCCACCCATCCCATATGCAATTCCAAGCGAGGTCTCAATATAAGGTATCTATGTATTAAGTTTCATTAAAATATCTTCATGCGTTCTCAAGTTATTGAGCGGAAACCGTTTTTCTATTTTTAGCAACGGTGACCTTGACCTTTGTCCTGTTGACCTCAAAATGTATAGGCGTCTTCCTTTCCTCCCAAGTAACCAGCATACCAACTTTCATGATCATAGGTCAAAGCGTTCTCTAGATATCGTGTGGAAACAAAATGGTCTACGGCCAGACCACCATCCGACAGACCGACATACCGACCGACCGACGGACAGGTGCAAAGCAAGATACCCCCACTTCTTCGAAGGGGGGCATAATAAGCAAAACAAATATTCGCAAATTTGATTGAGCTTATATTTCCTATTATTTTATCATTGTGTAAAAATATTATTGTACGCTGTAACCGACTGTCGTCCCCGTTAATTAATTCTAGCGAGTACAACTCCAGCAGGAGAATCATTCTAAAAATAGCGCGCCGTAAAGCTGTGTTAATACACACGCATCAATTAGCGTCTGGAGGATCCTAAACCCGAGAACTGCAATAAATGGGGAATTCATAAACTTACTGCTCATTCATTCCCGGTATTATTTTCGGACAATGTTAATTTGTTAAATTTGCCTGACAAATTCATGTATCAATTATGTTTAGGTAAATTACTAGTATTTAGCTTATTCATGTATCACTGGTGAAAACATGGGGCGGTATATGATCGGTTTAATCACAGTACAGATATTAATAATTATTGAGTTTATCTCAAATTACTTTTGGGGGCCGATACGTTTTCTTATAGTGTCCGAAAAATCTAGTGTCTGAGAAGTCTCCTTAGTAGGGACCGAAAAATCTGGGGTCTGAGAAGTCTCCTTGGTAGGGAACAAAAAATATGGGGACCGTGAAGTCACAGCTTGGTCCTCTTGTATTATATATAGGGAAAAAAATGACATCTCAATATTAATTTCAACGCCGATTGTTTTTTTAAAGACATTTCTTGTTATTTTTAGATCAACTGGAATTTGTTCAAAACTGAGCACCAGGAGGAGGGAATAAAAATAAAGATAAAATAGAAAAAAGTGAGCATCGGAAAATAATAATAATAATAAAATGATTAAAAGTAAAAAAAAATATATTATATTTAAACTGCACCTAAATTGAAAAATACATTATTACAAGAAATGTTAATCTAGAATTAGGAGTAAAGATATTTGTCCATATTGTTAGAGGGTCTTATAACTTCTATTTGTATTTTCCAAGTTATGAATCTTTTTTTAACACAAATATCCCATCAATCTTAAATTTATAAAAATCTGGCCTAAATCAATGTAGAACGCATATTCTGTATTGTATTCTAGAACATTTTTTTGCATTATGTGCATGTAGTACATTGTTGTCGATTCACATCGTTTTTAAGCTGAAATTATAAGAAAAAATATAGTTTTAGTTTGTTAGTTTTTTTTCTCACAAATTTGGTACGAACCGCACTAGAACAAATCATACATTCCAACCCATTTCATACTAATGGAAAAATATGAAAATATAAATATTTTAAACACTAATACTTAACATTCGTTGCATGAAACTACATATAAAATTATATTGTTTATGATTAGAAAGTATTTGTGTATAAAATGTTTTATATGTGTTGCGGATATATAAATAAATATGAATAAATTGGTTTCGCATTTCAGGCACCTGCTAAATCAAATTCGTCACATACTGCTCTCTGATATTATTTCATTAAAATTTTTGGTCAAAACTATGTAACTGTATGATAATTCGTTGTTTTTGATAGCAACTTTAAAATACACAGTGGCCACGCAACTTTAAACGACTGAGCCGCCGCTACCGCCATTGCTGGTTTTATTGTCCCTAGGTAGACTGGTATTCACGTTTTTACAATAAAATATATGAGCAGAACACCAGAATATAACGTCAATTGGTAAAGCAGTCTACTGGTGCGCGAAAATTACTGCAAAATGACGTTGTCGTGAAAAGGTTACACAACACCAATTTATTTTATAATTCGGGAAGCAGACACGACCGGCGGAAAATATAACAAAATTAAACGATTTTGAATTTTATTTTTATTTGGGTTTTGAATATTTAGGACCTGCGCTCCCGTAATTCGAAAAATATAAAAACTCTGGCCTAGCCAAGGCACCGTTAATCTATCACTCACATTAATTTTAACTTCATGGAAAAAAGAGAGAATCTGCAACATCCTGGTGTAATACATACACTATGAAGCTTAATTTGATTTTAAACTTGTAAACATATGAGGCGTGTCGTGGGAAACCCAGGCTTAATGTGTGTGCTTAAAGTGTCCTCCCGGATCAGCCTGTGCAGACAGCGGGTTGACACCTTCCGCTTTTATGGTATTTTCTGTTTCAATGAAGTATCTTCCAAACATAAATCCACTGTAGGCGGCAAGTGTTGTCCCGGATCAGCCTGCACGAACTGCACAGGCTGATCTGTGATGACACTTTACGCACACACATTATGCCCAGTTTTCCCATGACACGCCGCATATGGGTCTTAAATATATTTATCAGACCTAGGTATGTATTTAGATTTAATCTATGTATTCAACCAAATACATTTTCAACCAGGACCAATGTTATTATAACAATAAACCATCCAATTACCATTCTATTTGAAAAGTGAATGTAATATGCATTTGAAAATCTCATTATTCTAATAACTACCTTTTACTCTTTAATCCATAAATGATCATAAAATCCAAAGCCTCAGAATATTCCATTTAATAACTTGAATTATTGTGAAATCCCAAACCAAGAATAAACACTCGTGTCCATCACATTCAATGCTGCTCAATCATTTACAAACAAATATACCTCTTAAATGCTGTATCAACAAAACAGCTATAACTGCTTCACTGTTTCAACAAAAGAGCTTACTACTTCCGATAGAATACAGTTAAACCGTTTACAGTTAATTTGTAAACAAAGGTGGACTATCAGCTACCAATATTTCCAATACAGCTGAACACTACTCACCTACTCTGTCACAGCTGGATTTGTAGGCATATTGAGGGGTTGAGAGATATAAGGAATACTGGCAAAAACCACTGGAGCGCGATCTGTAATGATTTTAACCAATAACCAGCTCACAGTTTAAAGGCTGTTGCAAATAGTATTTATACTCCATATTTAAATTTAAGTACGTATTGAAGGTTAACTGCCATATAGCCAAATGCTTTGTTTACTTTATGTTTTCTTTATTGTTTTGACTATTTAAATGGAAATCACAAATACTGGTATATCAAATCTGTCTGTTAGGTTTAAAACACACAACAAAACTATAAATCACACAGGTAATGATACCAGTACTATTATACAATTATGAACAAAATAATAATTGTAGACGAAACACATAGTATAATAATTATAGATGAAACACATAGTTACACTTGTACACTGATGACTTCTAAACACATTTTTATACTTTTATAGGCCAACCAAAATTGAACATATTCAGTCCACCCAGGGGCGGTATTCACGAAGTATCTTAAGATAAATTTTATCCTTATCCTTAAATTTGGAAATTTTCTCAACTGTAGAATTCCATAAAGAAACAGTTTAGCATTAAGTAACAATTTAAAATAGCATCATTATGAAAGTGTTATTTGCGCAATATCAACAACGTATGCATCTGTTTATTAAGTAAAGAAATAAAATACATTCAAATTTTGAACTTAAGTGAAAATATTTAAGAAATTACTGAAGATGATTTGTGAATACCTGCCCAGGCTTTGCATACCGGTAGTCTCTGAAAAGAGTTTCAGTAACATTAAGTGTGGTGTGAATGTATCTTTCCATTATTACTGATTTTATAATCACCATTTGAAGTCTCTGAAATGTTTTTATCACATGCTATACCTAATTTTCCATGAAATACAGTCATTACGCATATTTTTATCTTACACGTGTGTAAGATAACAATTTAAACGTTTTCATTGGCTACATATTCTTTGACTGACCAATCGCATGAAGTTATTTTGGTGAAATAACATCATCAACATGAAATGACGTCATGTCAGTACACAACTTTTATGACTTATCAACATCTTTTGGTAAAATTATTAAGTTTTTTTCGTTTAAAAGCATGTGATAGAAAAGATATGACATGCGTTGCCATTTCATACCATATTTTATTAAACTCAACCAAAAAATTTGTTAGTAAGCTCGTCAAAGGCTCCCTTACTAACAAAATTCCTGAACTCCTTTAATAAAATATGGTATGAAATGACAATTCGTGTCAGATCCTATATACGTATGAATGTTATTATCACAATAAGTGTGTTGTCACCTAATCTGCACATCAAAACTTATTTTAGAATCACCATGTCATTCCATCAGCAGCCAGACAGTATCTTCTACTGACAAACCTGGTGAAATTGAATGTTTTATAAAAAAAAGTGTATAGTTCTAGAGGATCAATAGATTACCATTCACTATGAGAAATAATCAGAAAGTTCTGATGAGTGCAGCTGATAACAAAATAAATTATGCACTTGACTTTCCACTTTGGAATCAGTCAAAGAGATGTCTCTGACAGCAACACTGGTCTGCGATCTACTTATACTGGCACAGGCTGGCCAAGTGGGCAGTCATCTACCCTGTCAGCACCATGGAATTATCAACAACTACAGTTTCGACTGCCATCAACGGTATTAAATCAAAACACTGACAGCGTAGAAAGACTGTTGGCAACAAAATATACTAAAAAGGAAACATTTGTTTGAATGAATTTCCATTTCCTACCTTTAAACTTGATTATATGGCTTCTTATTCAAAAGTTTGTACGACAACATAACATAAAATTTATTTGTAAGTAACAAACAAATATATTTCAAGCTAATTATTATCTAATGCAAACGAATTATATACATACCAGCTAACAAGTCAATCTGCAACGATCCATGCAGAATTACCGATAAAGCGTGATAGTTAGCAGCATTGATTGTTAATGATCTGTAGCCTACTGAGTCAAAAGTAGGTCATATGATGTGCGCTCTCGATTTTCCATACTACAGTTTAAAATTAATACATTGCAGTAATTTGTTGTCAAAATATTCAGAATAAAAAAGCGTTTACAAGAAATAACACTTTCACAACGAGTCATACATAACGGATATAGCGCATTAATTTAGTGGTCTTACCCAGGACACCAAGGTGAATATTTCGGTTACATGCAAGTAAAGAGCGTAAAAATAATCAGTAAAAGTAATAGTTTTAATAAATTGACATTTTTAGAAACTGTAATTGTAATAAATCACATGACATACACATTATAATACACATGACATACATTATCTTAAATAAGTAAAAGGTAAGAAAACATTTGTGAATTTTTGCTGTTTTGAAGACGGACCTTTACAGAATTCGATTTACTGACTCGAAGCCTGCAAAGAAAAGTTCCGGGATACCTGTTTTGGAAATTACCCTCTCAAAAGACTGTTGGCTTCCGCCAACAGTCTAAAAACCTCTGGTAAATAGAACCCCAAAGAAGTATAATTGAGAAAGCAGAACAGTTAGTTCTTACCAGACTTCACACAATAAACTGGACTGAAGGTTTATTATTAGAGAACTAAATGACTGAAATAACATACATTTACAGCAAATTCATACTACACAATAACTTTATTTTACAGTAATATCTTAGCCCAATTTCGGTTGTTGTTTTTTATTCAAATAACAATAAATCATACAAACTAACACATAAGATAAAAACACAGAAGTTCGCATACATGTTAACCTGATTAAACCTTGCACTATCAACTATTATGAGAAACAAAAGTGAAAGTACACATGGTTGTAAGAAATTGCATCAAAGTTATTAACAAGAAATGTCTTTAAAAAAGACAATCGGCGTTGACATTAATATTGAGAATATTTAAAAATAACCTAAACAGACGGCCAAAATGATCGGCAACGTGACTTCTCAGACCCCAGATTTTGTGGTCCCCACCAATATTAGACTTATTGGACCCAATATTTTTCGGACACTATAAGAAAACTTCTCGGACCCAAAAGGTAATTTGAGATAAATTTATTAATTTAAAAATTAAATAAAATTATGATTAATATATATGCTGTGAATAAACCAATCATACAGTTCCATGTTTCCACCAGTGATATATGAATAACCAAAATAATTTAGGTTAACATAATTGTTATCTGAATTTGTCAAGCCAATTTAACAAATTAACAATGTAAGAAAATACTTTCGTGAATGAATTAAAATTATTATGTATCAGACGAGATATATAGTTATTTATAGTACCGGTAATATATTATTCATTTGTTAGTTATCTAATATAATAACAATTTAAAGTCAAATAAGCATTTATACTGTGTATCCCAATAAAAAGCAATAGTCAGGGAACTTTCAGCGATTTTTGAAATGTTACGACTTTATTTTTTTTTATAACGCCACCATAAAAATTAATTAGACTATGACGATTTTAAATTTATATCAGAAGAAATATGATATATCAGGGGTTCATGTGTATAATTAGTATTGCAAATTGTGTATTCATGCTACGCGAATAACAATTCGACGTATTCCGCATCTTCTTTCATAACATTTTTATCTGTAGAAAATGTAGCATCTTTTTATAGATTAAATAACATCTACTGGAGAAGTTGATAGAAAGATGTAATTATAAATAATCGTCAATAAATCGTAACCACAATTTTAAATCAAATTAACAGTAAGTTTATAAATATAAATTCCCCATTTATTGAAATTTTTAGGTTTATGATTCTCTGAACGCTATTATTGATGCATGGACGAGTATATTAATGCAGTTATACAACGGTTGCTAGCTACACGCGCTATTTTTAGAATGACACTACTGTTTCTGAAATGTGATGAACTCGCTAGAATCGATGGGCTACATGGAACGGCAACACTGTGTGTGAGATTTATGAATGGGAACATTGCACAATTGCTATTTATAGAGCGTACAGCTTATATAAATGTAGGCTACACAAAATAGTTATTTCGTTACGTGAATGAATATAGCATTCTGTTTATGGCATACAATGAGAAAATACGTTCATAATTAGCCTCAGTTCTAGAGTATATGTTGAAGATATGTTTATAACTTCATTTTAACCGCTTATGTAAACAATTATGTAAATTTGTAATCCCCCAAAGTATGCAACAGTTATTGGTGTATGTTAAACCATTGTTTGAAGTTTGCATTCCCTAGAATTAGAAAATTTGCCCAATTTTATTGGCATTCAATTTTCCCGCTGCATAATTATCGCAAGAAAATCTGGGTCAAAAGTGATCTTAGACAGCTACGCCCAAAAATACAACAATATAACAAATATACTATATGTCTGAATACAACTTACACATAAGCAATACCAAGCATAATAAGCTATTTTTATGGACCTAACAGTAAAAATCAAGCCTCATAAATAGCACAGGGATTCTTGTTCTTTGGTTCACTGCATGGTAACTATGCCACTATAAACCATCAAAGGTTTCCTTGGAACACATATACAAGTCTACAGCTTTATGGTTTGTGAGGAAATACAGACTGACTGCATGGTAACTATGCCACTATAAACCATCAAAGGTTTCCTTGGAACACATATACAAGTCTACAGCTTTATGGTTTGTGAGGAAATACAGACTGACATGTTTCTGTGTGATCAGTCATTCATATATCTAGTTTTAAAAGAGCATGCAACAAACTCTAAATTGACTATTAACACAATGCTTATAATTATATAAACTGAAAACTATTAATTGTATTTAATTAAATATGAAATGAAACACTTCTTTCTTTTCAAAAGTCTATGATTTCTCTTCACATGCTCATGATGTTATAAAATGTTTCCCTTAATCTACTGGGGACATCATGCAGACAGGCTCACCATAATCCTTAATTTGGACAAAGACATATTAAAATGTTTAAAACTTATGTTCAGGTAGCAAACACATTCTCAGAACTTATGCACCTATCAATATTTTCATCTCTATGAGAGATGCTTAATTGATGTATCAAATGATTGGTCCAATATTAACCGGGATATAAAATCCAAACAAAGTCTATTTCCCGGGACCCGGAATGGCATGTCAAATTACTGCCTATCGGGAATTGCTTTCAGTCTAAAGTCCCGTATATGCCTGCCGCTTCCCCCTGGGGGAAAATATTGATAGGTACATTAGCAGGTGACAAATGCTTGTGAATATTGTGTGTATTAAAGGATACCAACTGGCAAATCTTGAAAGTGTATTATTTTTAAAATATTTATGACTACTTGAGTACTTTCCAAATATACAATACTTCTGTAACAGAATACCCAACTGCAAACAAGTGCCGAAATAAAACACAACAAGAATAACAATTACTTAGCATAGTTCATCTTTAGAAAACCTGACACCAAATAATAAAACATGTGGGCACAGGTTTGAAAGGTAACATCAATCCACTTCAATTCTAAATCAGTGAGTATGTGTGTTTTCATCATCATTTAGGCCTATTTATTTAAGTGCACCTGCTTTGAAGACAGAATTATCGCATGTTCAAAGATAGCTTATCCTTTCCTTCAGGAGTCTAAATCAGTATTCTGCAAATGAAATATCAATTACAAATATTATTTCAAGATTCTCTTTACCTCAGACTGAACAATAAAGTGCTTAAAATGCTACAGTAATTGCATGAAATGTATGTTTTGTATATAACTTCATTGAAGACACTAAATGCAAACATTGATAAACACATTTTTATAAAGTGACAGCAGAAGGTGATGTTTAAATACTTATAATAACTATTTCTTATCACATTAACTTAAGTTGAGTACAAGAACCTTGCTCTATGTTCTAAACATCAGAGTGCAAATTTTGTTTATTTTTATTTATTTTTTTTTCGTAAAGTTCAGGGACAATGCTTCTAATTCTGTACTGTTCGTAATAAAATACAAGAAGAACACTTGTAAACATAAGATAATGTGCCTATAATCAATACATATCAACGTTTTAAAGTTATAGTCGGAACATCTCTTCATGGGCGTTGCTTTAGAAACACACGTATGAATATATGGGGTACTTTGAACTCTGAACCTTAAATGTCCTCAATAACTTGAATATTTTTACTTTAACGCATTTTATTGCAGGAAAAATCATTGTGTGAATACCACAATGACACCTACTGATATAAGTTCATGAAAAAGGCAATTCAGGTGTATCGAGAAGTCTAGTGTTTAACTGGCACAAGAAATATTGTGTTGGACTCCATGATTTTGAAGATAAACCTAGGACGGGGAGTCCTTGGTCAAAATGAGAGTGACATGTACCGGGTGCGCGACAACATCAACAAGGATATATGATGATCAGCTCACGAGATCAGCGACATGACGGGTGCATGTCTAAATGTCGTGTATGGTACTTTGACTAAAAACATGGTCATGAAAAAGGTGTGTGCTCGATGGGATGGGTTCCGAGGATGCTAGGAACTGGCAAAAATGTAAAGCAGTTGAGCATGTTGAAGAAGGTGACAGTTTATTACACTGTATCATCACTATGGACAAAACTTGGCTGTATATGTGTGAACCGGAATCAAAACAACAGTCTATGGTGTGGAAACATTCACAGTCACCACCTCCGAAGAAGTCCAGAAAATGTACATAAGTTGGGAAGTTCATACAATGTTAAACATGAATGTTAAATTATCTTTTAATATTCCAGGTCATTTGCCGTGATCTGACCAAGACTCTCAGCTGAAAACGTACACATGTGGATATTGAAGACTATAATTATATACCACCACAATATTCCTCCTGCCCACCGAGCCTGTGATACATAAAGCATGATCGATTCCTTCCCCTACGTTGGACAGTCCCGATTGCACCTCCAAGGACTTTGCGGTGTTTCCACATATGAAGGGCGATCTCCACTGCAAGTGTTTCAATGACATCAAAGAACTTAGGATGTGTGTTCGCTCAACAACTGCCACGTTTGAGAAAACGTGGTATGCAGACGTTTTTAGCAAGTGTTCAAAGCGTCACCACAAATGTACAGAGTGCCAAGGAGATTACTTTGAAAAATTGAACAAAAATCTTTAATGATAGTTTTATTTTCTCAAGTCCACACATTTTACGAACACACTTAGTATATCTTTTCAGCGCCATTGCTTTTTGCAAAAAATAAATAAGTAACTATATATTTATTAACTCTATTTATATTTAAACAAGGCTTGTCACAGGATATGACGTATATCAATATATGTGGTTTTATTTTAAACCACTTCAATAATAATGACGTTATGTACTGCACAAGAAAATTAACTGAAGGGCAATAACTCCATAAATATTGAAGAAAGAGTTATGGTCCTTGTACTCTGCTCTTCCTCTCAATGACCTCTATCAATATAATGTGGTATTATTTTAAATTCCTTCAATACTAAGGTAGTAATTATCTGCACACACAAAAACAAAGGGCAATAACTCAGTAAATATTGAAGAATGAGTTATGGTCCTTGTACTCTGCACTTCCTCTCAACGTCCTCTATCATATGTGCTTTTATTTTAAATCCCTTCAATACTAGTGGAGTCATGCTCTGCACAAAAATAAACAAAGGGCAATAACTCCATAAATATTGAAGAACGAGTTATGGTCCTTGTACTCTGCAATTCCTCTCATTGTCCTTTATGATTATATGAAGTTTCATTTGAATCCCTTAGATACTAATGGAGTTATGCTCCGCACAAGAAAATTAAACAAAGGGCAATAAGTCCGTAATATTGAAGAAAAAGTTATGGCCCTTGTACTCTGCAGTTCCTCTTATTGTCCACTACCATTCTATGAAGTTTCCTTTAAATCCTTTTTGTGTTATATGGTTGTGTTACTTAGGTTACGCACTTCCAATTCTCAATTAATTTTGATCTTATGGGGTATTTACATAATTTCAAGTACTGCATTAAATCATTTAGTACTAAATTACTTGCAAAATGTTTGGGTAATGCAATTCTGGCATAATCATTATCAGTTGCTCAGATTTATAAACACTATTCCAAATAAACTTTACATACTGAACTTCAGCAATTGTTTGAGGTGGTCAGTGTCAGAAAGGTTAAATTAAAGCAAAAATAAAACCAAATCAGCATGAAAGCAAACCATAGGAAATTCAACACTGCTTGTTTAGCATTTTCCAACAACTGTCATTGTAACAATAAAGGTAATGCATTGTCTCAGTTCCAAGCATGATGTAATACTTTCTGTCATTATGTCTTGCAGGTTTTTATGGAAACAAGCATTTCACTTGCTGATGCCCACATGCTTTAATTGGTACACAAAAGTTCACTTCTAAGTCCAAATAATATGAGGTAATATCTTGGATTTCGAGCTTTTTTTTTACAAAAAACTAACAACTCAAATAAAACTATAAATATTAAAACTCATTCAATATGAACATAAATTATTGACAACAATACTAAACTCATATTTATTAGAGTATTCAACTCTACAAATACTCTCTCAGCAATAGATATACCTGTAGTTAAGATGTACAACCACGACGTACAACATTCATATATCAAACATAATACAAAGTACACACATCAGCAAATTCATAACCACCACCTATCCCCGGAAGTACAAGTGCGTATGGATGTTATCAGGTATATTTATGAAGAATACATCAGAGACAATATAATACAAGTTGATCTAGGTATGAATGAAGTTATGACAATAGTAAGCTCTTTTTCTTGAGAATGCAAATAAATAATGTAGGAATACAACATATTTGTAAAGAAAGCATTTATGAGTACGAGTATAAATGTTAATTTAATTATTATGGATCATCATTCAATCCAATACAAAATATTAATATTTTCAGCACTTTTTTCTTCAGAATGCAAATGAATAATGTAGGAATGTAACATATTTGTAAGGAAATCATTGATAAACATGTGTATGGGTATTATTTGTAATGACGTTAGTAACTGAGGGTGTATGGGATATACACCCTCAGTGGCTTCATACCATACGAGTATGAAGCCACTGAGGGTATATATCGCATACACCCTCAGTTACTAACAGTGTAACGAATATATCTCACCGACTACCTTTCCCTCAGGTTTCTTTAAATTGATAACTCTTGAAAACTTGTGTGCAGTATAAATTGATATAAAATTACTAAACAAAACAACAGATTATCGAGCAGACGCCATTTTGTTTTTCGTTCTATGTGGTATTGAAATTTACCCTGATGGCGTATGGAAAATGCCCCATGGTCATGTGACCGCTCTTAGCCAATCGGATTTTATTTGATGATTGCTGAGAGCTGTACTTTCTGTTAATATTATTTTTATTCTTTAATGTACATGAATGTCACATGCTCATTATAATGTACATGAATATCACATGCTCATTATAATTTTCTAATTGCACTTACCCACATTTATTGAACAATATCAGTTTCTGTATCAAAATGTTCCACCGTCTCATAATTATTATATTGCACAAATTATAACAATGTAAAACTATTAAATATATTTTATTATAATAAATAAAAGATAACCAAATAACCTAGAATACACCATAAAATAGATTGTAAATACCTTGGCCTTATATCATCTAAATTTCTACATTCTGACCTCCTTAGTTATTTTCCTTAAGATTCATTCATAACACTAGTGAAGTGTGTTCAAAGTACACACACTCTAATAAAAACATTCTTTTATCAATTAATCCACATAAATTATCCAAACTAGTTTTACAAAATGTTGCCAAAATGTTGCCCCAAAGAAACACTATCACACTGGAAATCTAACATAACAGGAAATTATAAATTATAAAAAGCTTAAGCCAGTATTCTGTTCTTAGTACGAACAGGACACTTGAGTCACCAGTCTCTGTGGAAGGAAACACTCCACTATAATATTATCAACACACAAATAGTTCACAAAGAAGAATGAATGACAGCATGCATTTCAGTAAGAAATGTTTGTATATATGTTTTGTCATCAAGCGCGTACATTATCCAAGTAAAATAACATGAGCTCATTTAATAATTTAACAAAACATAAACATTATGTACGGAAAACATTATTTAACCTTCCAAACTCATAAAACCAAATATGTAGCATATATGTAAAGTTAAAAAGAATATTTGTAATTAATGAATTGTTCCAAGTATGCAGTTACCTCGTTTTTCTATCCTTTTCCACAGATGGAAACACTCGCAGAATTCTTTCCTCCAGAATTTTCAATATAACACAATATTCAACAGTATTTAGCATATTAATTATAGCAATTCCTACCAAAAGCACTTCTTTAGAAAGGCAACTGACAAAAGCAATAATTATTGATACTTATATACCCGTTCAAAACCAAAAGATGCATTCTTTACGAGTGACAGCTACCAACAAACAACTGTACCCATCCTACCCACATAGTTACGACTTTGAAAACAACTTTCATTTTCAAGAACACTTAGCAAGCCTTTGTAATTAACTGTTTTGCTCAGTACATGTCAATTAGAGTCGCATTAAGCATTTCAGTTGTCTGATGTTTTTCGTCTTTCTGAAACGAACACTTCTCAAAACTTCTACATTAACATCTAACTTAATCATTAATAACACAGTTAAAAACTCTTTTTGTTGGGTATTATTGCCATTAGAAGTATTACGCATATATTACTGATGGGCTCATGAAAATTACCGATGTATCAAGCTTTCTTTTTGTCATAGAAGTGTTTAATCTTGAAGGAACATCATTATTCTGTAATATTTATTTACACTTACCCCACTATACTGTACATATATATATATATCAGTGGCCATGATATAATATGTAGCATTATACATGTACATGTTTCATCATACCATAATAATGGTCCATTTTCAATTAAGAACACATTATGTTCAATAAGACAAACTTTGCAGGAAGTCTGTTCAGAGGTCACTGGTTTAGAATGATCCAGGTTCGGCGTCAATTCTGGAATATTCAGCGGTTTAACCAGTAAGAAGAAATTGGGTCTACACACAGTAAAAGTGTGAATTAATGTGACATTCGATTAATCTACATTTTCTTGGAAATCTATAGAACACTGTATTATGTGAAGTTAGAATAAGACATGAAACATAGAATGGACATGATTTTTGTTGTTTTTTTCACATAAAATTGAGCATTTCATGTTGTTTATGTATGTGTGTTATATTCTGTGCATACTTTTGGTATAATTGCCATTTTTCCCTGACTTTTTCATTAAAACTGATTGTGTCTTTGATCATTTTTATTGTATTAATTAACTGTGTTCATGCACGCATGGACACAGTTCAATTTCTTTGACGTCTTATTCCAACTTCACATAATAGTGTGTTATAGATATTTAATGGATCAGTAAATGTCAACAATTATTGTAATGGCAAACATTTCAGTTTTATAAAATGGCACTTCACGGCAAACTGTTTAGAACACATGTAACATGCACATGCATATAGGAGTATGGCTATAGTAGCTTTCAAACAGACATCAGATTTCAGTCAAAGTAATAATTCTAATGACTGACTCACAAACAGATCATAGGGATGATATAGTGCGAAAACTCCTCTACTGAAACTATAACATCAGATTACAAAATTTAGCTTATTAATTACATTGCACAACATTATTTTACAGAGGTTGTGAAATACTGGTATTTCAATTTATTTTGCAAAAAAGGCCCAAAAAGTATGATGCAATATACCTTCTGGGAAAACCTATTTCCATTTTAGTGCATGCCACTGCACAGTTGTAGGAGATATCAGAACCATTAATAAACCTGTATCTTTTGTCTGATTTCATTGCACAGTCTCCCCCAGACTGTTAACACATTACCCTCAGGCTACACTCTACTACATCTTGATCTTCAAGGTAATGGGAAACAGAGGTTATTATTTGAAAACAAACTTCTAGGAACCTGTTTGCTAGATAGTTTTGAAACTCATCAAGTTTAAACAGTGTAATCTGCTTAACCTTTACAAAAAAATGTTCAAAATGAATCAGCTCACTTGAAACCATCAAATTGATTTTCTGCAGATCTTTGTAGTCACACCTGCACTCACAGAACCTGACATATATATATATATACATGTATTGACTCATAACCATTGGCAACCTTTTCTAAGGTGTTAAAGGCACCTATTCACAGATTGGACAATTTTCAAACTTTTTGCCACACATTCCAAAAACAAAAATCCATATTATTATATACAGTATAAGGAAAGTAAGTATAGGGATTTATTAACTTTTTCCTAAGTCACAAATAGAACAGGTGCCATTTGATTTTAGCATTAGTGATGTTTGGAATCTGACAGGTGCCACGCAATTCATATATTTCTTCCTTGCATTGTCACATATCAATTCGGCACCTGATGGTTTTCACTGACTGACATGAGAAACAAGCAGTTTGCCAAACTCCTCGAAGCGGTTACCTCCCCTATCGGTTAACCGTAACCACTGCAATCACAAGTAAAATCCTTCCAGATCTGGAAGGATTACATGTTTGTAACTTTTACTTATTTAATGCAACTCTTTTAAATACAAGTCAATAATAGACAATTTCAGAAGAGATTATTTTAAGTATATTTTTTATAAAAAACAACAACATATTTATCATGATTTTGACTGACATGTTCTCCTTACAAAATCCTTCTAAGACTGATTCTATATTTTTTGCCTAATTATTTAGAAAAAGAAAATAACTAATTAAAACCATAAATAATATCTAGAAGATTTAAATCGATCATCATCACGTGGTCTGTTATGACGGCAGAGATTTTATTTGAGCTGTGCTCGGAACCAGTCAAATCTCTGCGCGGAGGTTGGCAGTTTGCAGCGAATGGCTGATAACTGGATGGCGCATGTGCGGTGAATATGTTAATTGGACGGTTGCCGCGCAGGATTGTAGATGACTGAAACTAACATTTATTGAAAGAGGTATCAAGTATAATTATGCAAGTCGGCCGTCTGCCGCCTGAAAAATTGGGGCATGGCTCAATACCCTGATGACAACTGTACATCGGGTGGTGCCTTTCCGAGTGCTGGCAGGTACAAGGACGATAACCACATGGTTGCCGTTGAAATCGGAAGATGTTTTTATAGTACACAAAATCAGTCCGGGGGCAGTTCCTTATTTGTGAGCAGGGCATTACACTCCTGACACAAAAATGCATTAGAAATATAGTTTTTACAGTTAAGACATTTTATTAAAAAAATTTAAAATACGAAAATCTGTGAGTTAGTCCCTTTTGTATTTATTATAATATTTCTATGTTAGACACATAATAAACTTTAAGTTACAATAGTTACAAAATATTGCGAATTATCATATTAAGTTATTTAATAAGTTACTTAGATGTTTTGAGGTTTTAAAGACTGTGCAAATGGATAATAGAGATATCTACTTTGGCAGCATCTGACATGAAAATTGTTAACTGAACCAGTCTGAACCAGCCAAAGAATCAACTTCCATTAAGACCGTCCAATATTGACCGGACTATCAAGACATGCATCTACAAACAACAATAGTGTCTGTTCCAGAAAATGTTTTGTTGCTTGTACAATCTATCATCTGTGTACTGTTATTTTTAGAAATTTGTTTACTCTTGTTTCCAGTCTTCTATGAAAGAATAGTTGTAACAAGAATGTTTTTCCATCAAGAAAGGTCTTAAAATGCAATATTCAGCATTGATAGTAAAGTACAAATTATAAAGCAATTTTCAACAGAATTCCTACATGTATATTTAAGAAATAATTGACGGGTAACTGTTGGTTATTGCGGTAATAACCAACGGTTTGGAGTTCCGATGTGTAGGAATTAAACCACGAGGGCGGTAAACCACTTGTTGATGTTTTTTTCCAAACAAAAGGGGCAATAACTCTGGTGTTTCTGGCCAGATCATGCTTTTATTTGACTTCACCTGTAGTATTACGTTCATAGACAAACTGTACACGATTAGTGAAGATTGGATGAAAAATGAAGTCTCTATCCTGAATAATGTCCATTTTTGCATATTTTTTCACAAACAAAGGGCAATAACTCTGGTGTTTCTGGTCCGATCTTGCTTATATTTGACTTCACCTTTTATCTTATGGTCACAGACAAACTATGCAAGATTGATGAATATTGGATGAAAAATGAAGTCTCTATCCTGAATAATGTCCATTTTCGCATATTTTTACACAAACAAAGGGAATAACTCCGGTGTTTCTGGCCCGATCATGCTTTTATTTGACTTCACCTGTAGTCTTACGTTCATAGACAAACTGTACATGATTAGTGAAGATTGGATGAAAAATGAAGGCTCTATCCTGAATAAGGTCCATTTTTGCATATTTTTTTCACAAACAAAGAGCAATAACTCTGGTGTTTCTGGTCCAATCTCACTTATTTTCGACTTCAACTGTAATCTCATGGTAATAGACGAACTGTGCAAGATTGGTGAAGATTGGATGAAAAATGAAGTCTTTATCCTGAATAATGTCCATTTTTGTATATTTTTGTATATTTTTTTAATAAACAAAGGGAAATAACTCTGGTGTTTGAAACACGATCTGGCCCATTTTTAGCGTCTGCTGAGATCTGATGGTCATACACAAACTGTGAAAGTTTGGTTAAGATGGAAAATGAAGTCTATACGTTGGAAAAGGGCATTTTTGCACCTTTTTTTGCATGAAAAAGAGGCAACAACTCTGGTGTTACTGCTGTGATCTGACCCAATAACAATACCATCCGAGATTTTATGGTCATACCCAAACTGTGCAAGTTAGGTCAAGATTGAATAAAAAATGTAGTCTTTATCGCGATAATGGTCCAAACTGTTGATGGAATACGGACGACAGACGATGGACGCCGGTCGACACCGGAGAGGTCCCATATACCAATAGCTCACACAGCACTTCGTGCTCAGGTGAGCTAAAAAAGCATATGAAATTGTAATTAACAAACAATCTGTCAATGAGCCAAGTAATACGGAGATTAATTCTAATGAATGTACACTTACATCAATACACTTAAGTATGCTAAGATCTATACTGGAATTATCTGCATTTACCCAGCATGCATTGGCACGTGATCAAGAACACCTCAGGTGGTTGCACAATGCAAACCCAACCTCAGTAAAACACACAACATAGTAAAGTAGTCAGCCTAGTAAAATACACAACCTAGTAAAATACACAACCTAATAAAGTACACAACCTAGTCAAGTACACAACCTAGTTAAGTACACAGCCTAGTCAAGTACACAGCCTAGTAAAGTTCACAACCTAGTAAAGTACACAGCCTAGTAAAGTATGCAGTCTAGTAACTAATTCTTGCAGTTCTTTTCTGATGAAAACCGAAATTCCATACCACTTGGGTTTTGCCCATAATTTAAACACCTAGTAAAATAAAACTACATGTAAATAACATGTACCTGAGTATTAATGGGGCATTATAGTGTCAGTATTTCACATAAATACAGAAACAGATTGAAAGCAAAATAAGTGCTTGTAATGCTCCACTGGTTTATTTTAATTATACAGTATGTCCACTGGCTTGTTAAGCATACAGTCCAGCATTAGTACACATTTTCTGCAGTTCCTCATTACTTAGTCAGAAATTCAATACCACTTGGGTTTTCCCCTATCTTAAAGGGACTATGTCATCGAAAAGGGCCTCCAGGGGCAATTTCTTTAAAAAATCTAAAATGTTGATATTAATACTGGCATATAAAAACGGTTAAAACACGGTATATATAATGGGAAAAGAGTGTGCGCATTCTGAGATAAAAATCAATTTATAATACGAGTTGTGTTTGTTTGGCCCTTTTCCTGTTTACATTTTGACGTCAGAATTGTGAGCCTTTTGTATAACCATAGTTAACAAACGACTACTTACCAAGCATGCTAGCGCAGTTGGTTAAAGCGCTGTCTAGTTTCGTTTCTTCGTATGGCTCCTTAGTCGTGAGTTCGATACCTGCTTGGGGTTTTAATTTTGTTCAGGCTTTTTTGCTAATTTGTTTTTATCAAATATCTTATTGTGCATTGTATTACTTTTATTTATTTAATGCACAAGTCTTAGTAAAGCGCATTTCTATCAAATAATATAATTTTTAGTGCAAGTGGAAGCCAATTTTGCGTTGACATAGTCCGTTTAATCATGTACTGAAAAAACAAAACTGCTTGTAAAACACAAGTTATATACCTATGGCTGAGCACACTGCTTTAGTAATGCCAGTGTCAAAGTGCAAAATTCTGAAAAAAATATTGTTTTTCACCACAGAATCATACAATAGTGAGTGGAAAAGTTTTCTTGCACTGCATGTTTAGTAAAGTCTATCACGTTATCAGCGGTATAAGAGACAAAATGTTCCATGCTGCTTTTCAGAAATACGTGCACTGCGTCACATGAGCACTTTAAATTTTTCTTGCTACTGTTAAAATTTGAAGAAAAATATATAAAGATGTACGTGACTTGGTTCTGATCAACATCGTTCAAATTTGAAGAAAAATATAATACAAATATACATCTGTTTGTTATGACTTTTCTTAAGCAATACCATTACTCAGTGTCATGTCATAGTAATCAAAAATCGATTAATAAGCGCGGCTTCTGCTGCTGCATGCTAATGTTTGTTCAACTGAGAAACACATGGTTAAGATTTTTCACAGTTTTGGATGTATGAACTCTAATGTATGTTGATTATGACATGGAAAATAATGCAGAAATTACCGACACATTTTGGAAACAAGAGAACAAATACAATTAAACAAGAACATCATGTGATACAAAAATGCAAGTGCTTTTTTTTCAAATATTATTAATGAAATACATAAATCAAACTGATGTCAATAACTTCTAAATAGAGACATTTATGCCAGTATACCCAGGTAAATGCCAGTTTTACGTCATCCTTAAATTTCAGATACATTTTCAAATCAATTAAGAAAAGAAATTAGCAAAACAAAAATTCAAACATAAAAATGAGAAACTTATCTTACACTGCATTTATATCCAAGACATCTGTGATTGCATCTTTCAGCTGATCAGACTAAAACCCATCAAACATGGCAGAAGTGATCTCAGTATAAGTTTATATGTTTCAATGAAATTAGGGCTTCTTTTTAGCTTGTTCAGGACAATCCCAGCTTATGTAACATAACAAACATACATTCCTTTAGACATAGCCTGGCCACACAAACCTAAATACACTTTATAGCTGTCAGTCCAGAAAACAAAACACAAGTACACATTGTTTCTGGAAGTAGAAGCATTCCTTTGTTGCTGAACATATTCTGAGAGCTTCAGTTGGCTCAATCTGTGAGCAATTTGTAAATGAAGTCTCCACACTGTAGGAGAGTTACAGAACAAGGCCCAACATGTGTGTGCAAGGGAGGCAGGGATATGTGAGGATACACCATCACATCCATGTACCCCACTGCTGTAAACACTGCCAGGTAATTACACTAATTTGCAGCATAATTCACTGTAGAAGCATAATAGCAGCCCCAAAGTGCTCTTAGATTGCCAGCACCTGTGGCCTGTGTGGGGAGATTTGTAAGATCATAGTTTTCATGACACCCAGGTGAATTTTTTGGTTACTTTCAAGTAAATAGTGAAAATAGGGGTGCCATTATTTTGATGTAACATATAAATAAATTGACTTTTTTTAGAAACTGTTATTGTAATAAATCACATGATATACACATTATAATTCTCGTGACATACATTATCATATATAATCAAGAAGAGGGCCAAGGTGGCCCTGGGTCGCTCACCTGAGTTTAGCTAGAACTGCCACTGTAATGGCACAAATACTCTCGCCACCTTAATCATTAACAATAATTGGCGTTGAATAACAACATGAATAAGTATGCCAGATATAGAAGTGATTTGAAGGAATTTGGTAGCGTGTCACCCAAGAAACATTTCTGTGAAAACTATTTTCAAATCCAGCCAGCGGTTTCAGACAAAGATATTTTCAATGTTTTCAGTATAGCTGAATAAGGAAAACTGCCCCGCCCCTTCCGGCCATGTTTTTTCATGAATGAAAATGATTTAAAGGAATTTGGAAAAAAGTCACCCAAGGAACATTTCTGTGAAATTATTTTGAAATCCAGCCAGTGGTTTCAGACAAGAAGATTTTCAAAGTGTTCAATATAGCGATATATGGAAAACTGCCCCGCCCCCCACCCCCTCCCACCCTGGCGTCTATGTTTTTTCACGAATCAAAATGATTTGAAGGAAATAAGCAGAGGGTCACCCAAGGAACATGTCTGTGAAAACTATTTTCAAGTCCAGCCAGTGGTTTCAGACAAGAAGATTTTTAAAGTTTTCAATAAAGCCATGTAAGGAAAACTGCCCCGCTCCCTGGTGGCCATGAGAAGAAGCTGTTTGAGTAAAATGTTGACGATGGACAACGGACGCTGGACACAGACTGATCACAATAGCTCACCCTCGAGCACTTTGTGCTCAGGTGAGCTAAATAGAAAGAAAATATTTGTGATATTTTGCTTTTTTTTAAGATGGGCCCTTTCAGGTTTCGAATTTACTGACTCATAGCTTGCAAAGAAAAGAAGTAGTTCTCTGCAATACCTGTCAAAAGACCGTTGGCTTCCGCCAACAGATTAAAAAAGCTCTACAATCCTAGCTGTAAATCAAAAGTCATTTTATATACTATTTTTCAGAAATATCCCAACATGTAACTTTGAGCCATAGTTTTAGAAAATAATTGCATGGTTTGGCAGTTGTCATGAATGGACTATTTTGGAGAGATTTGTATTCAAAATTCATAAGTATCGCCCACAAGACATATTATTGTCAAGCAAAAACCATGTTTAAAACTAAAGCAACAACGAGCCAAAAATATTGCATACAAGCTATTTGCTTGCTAATAAAAAGCAACACAGAAAAGGAACTTTGTCACATGGGTGACAGCAGGCCCCGATTGATAGCATTTTTTAAGGTAGGGGTCAGCCAGTTTTTTATAGTAATTAGTTCATGTCAGCAATTCCATCTATGTCAAAGATTACCTAAAGCTTTGTGGAATATATATTAGTACATGCATGTTTACATTGATAACCAATACGTGTAGAATATTTGAGAAACACAATAACTAATGCAATATTGATATGCCCTGCAAATGAAATAACTTTGTTGCTATTAATTTTATCAAATGAACTTACTTACCTTCATTATTTCACGTACTTGTTTATACTGGACGTTTATTTCAATAGCCATGCTTTAAATTTGCATGTGATCTTGTTGATATAACAGAAAACATACAAACCAGTGACATAGCTGATGAATTAATCCATTTTTAACTTTTAAGTGTAAATTCCAGCTTTGTTGTTGTTGTTGTCGTTGAGTCTGTGCATCGATTTCATGTGATTCATATTGTTTTTACTAAGAGTACACACGATTTTTAAGCTAGTATAATACTGAGTAACAGTACCTTTTCATTTTTGCTGCATGTCAGATTAATAATCCTTGAATTAATACATAAATTTTGTATTTTGTTGTCACAACGCTCGCATTTTCCAGTCAGTAGAAGCCATTTTGCTGCAATGCATTGTGGTCGATTTTAAACTATTTCGGCGGCTGTTTTATGAACCATAAAACAGGTTATTATTAGATATGGTGTAATCGCTGTGTCGTGTACATTTAAAACTGTATATCTTGTTGTTTTAAATCTCTCATTTGTTTCTTTTCTCAAAGTTTATACATCAAATCCAATATGGCTGCGTATTTTTGCAGATTTCTGTTTAGAGCGTTCGTGACCACTTTTTTGGTCGATTGACGTCACGGCTGACCAACTATTTGGTCGCGGCCCATTTATTTTGGACGATCGACCAGAAATTCTTGGTCGGGTCATGTAAACTTGGTCAGTGACCATCTTTTTGGGTCACTGGCGTATAAAAAGCGCCTAGAAAATTGTTTGGGGGGGGGGGGGGCGGCAGTCTGGTCGTAACATCTGAGGCCGTAACATCGTCGTATTTGAAAATAAGACTTAGAACTCAAGCGTAATTTATATTAAAGAAACTTTAATAACAAAAAGTTGCACTCTTTTACTATTGCAAGTTAGATCTGTTTCAAACCTATATAGATTTATTGAAGTATAAGTTATTCGTTAATATTTTAACAGTTCACGTACCTATATAGAGCTTATAAATTATGGAGAACTGAATACTTTTGTAGTTGTCATTGTCCACACTAATTTAGATCTTCTGTTAGTAGTGAGCTTTGAGAGATTGTTTTGAAGAATTGTAGTGCCTTATTTTAATTTTTACCACCAGTATTAAACTCTGTAAAGTGATTTGGAATACGTGCTGTATCTTAAATATTTACTGACAAACTATTACTCGAAATGTTTATATTTACAATTGTTATTTGCGTTTTGGTTGAACAAGGAGTCAAAAATTAAACGTTTAAACTTTATATAAGACTTGTTTATTTATTTACTATCACGATGTACCATTAAAACGGTAAAACGTAGTAAAGTAATTATTGCCAAAGAGCTACCACATCCTGACAAGTGTGACAGACCCAGCTGGCGCGCAACAATATATACATAACTTCCAAATTTACATACACATCTTTACGTACAACCACACATTACCCTCAACAATGAAGACAAGTTTCAAGAAAGTCTGTTGGAAACTGTTGGAGGAGTTGCATTCACAAGGAATTTTCCCTCTATATTCATTACAATAGCTCGATCTGTTATTGAGTAATTGAGAAGAAACGGTTTTTCTATTTTCAGTAATGGTGACCTTGACCTTGATCCCACCCACCCCCTATGCAATCCCAAGCGATGTCTTGATAAAAGGTATCTATGTATGAAGTTGAATTACAATAGCTCAATTCGTTCTCAAGTAATTGAGCAGAAACAGTTTTTCTATTTTTTGTAATGGTGACATTGACAGTGACCCCATCCACCCCCTAAGTAATCCCAAGCCAGGTCTCAATATAAGGTATCTATGGATGAAGTTTCATTAAAATATTTCATTTCGTTCTTAAGTTAGAGAGCTGAAACCAAAAGTTGATTTTGCCTAAAAATGAAGTGCAGAGTAACGGTTCTTGTGCACTGCACTTCTCCTCGATGAGATCTATCTACCTATGAAGTTTCAAGTTAATACCTCTTATGGTCTAAGAGTTATGCTCCAGGCAAAAACGAAGTACAAAAAATTAACAAAGGGCAATAACTCCAGAACCATGAAGTGCAGAGTAATGTGCACTGCACTTCTCCTTAATGAGATCTATCCACCTATGAAGTTTCAAATTAATAGCTGAAACGGTTTTGAAGTTATGAAAGAAAAACATGAAAAATGTGGACGGACGGACGGACAGACGGACAGACAGGGTGATTTCTATAGGGCACCCGAACAAAAATTGCGGGGCCCTAATGATTAAAATCAATTCAAGACGATTTAATAGACTTATGCATATTTATTGACCAATTTTATTATTTTTTGTTTCAGATTTATTGCCCACTTTAAAATGTTTTGTCCAAATTTATTGCTGTAAATATTTTCTAGCCTTTGCACTTTAAAACTCAGTATTTTATGTGCATAGTAAACAAGCAATCAAACCCGTCTGTGATGCCTGTTATTTTGTGCGTTCCATTTGCCAACAATTTAGATTGAAGAAAGGCAGGCACACGAAAAAAAACAAAAAATCAATGTCCTACAACTGGTACAGTGCAACTTAAAGGGACCTGTTCAGATTGGCAAATTGACAATTTAAAAATAAAATCCCCAAAAGATAAATACATGTTATACAAGAGTGTTGCTCACCTGAGTGTAAAGCATCATAATGGCTTTTAAGAAAAAGATTTTAAAGATTTCATTTTAGCCATATAAGGAAAACTGTCCTGCCCCCTGGCGTCCATTTATTTTTAACGAATCAAAATGATAACCTGGACTTTGGCAGAGAATCACCCAAGGAACATTTATGTGGAATAATTTTGAAATCCAGCCAGTGTTTTCAGACAAGACGATTTTTGAAGTTTTCAATATAGTCATATGAGGAAAACTGCCCTGCCCCTGGCGGCCATGTATTTTAACAAATCAAAATGATTTGAAGGAATTTGGTAGAGGGTCACCCAAGGAACATTTATGTGACATTAGTTTGAAATCCACCCAATGTGAAATTAGTTTGAAAAGCAGCCAGTGGTTTCAGACTAAAAGATTTTTAAAGTTTTCAATATAGCCATATAAGGAAAACTGCCCCCCCCCCTACGGCCATGTTTTTTATGGAATCAAAATGATTTCAAGGAATTTGGTAGAGGGTCACCAAAGGAACATTTCTGTGAAATTATTTTGAAATGCAGGAAGTGGTTTTTATTTTTAAAGTTTTCAATATAGCTTTATAAGGAAAACTGCCGCGCCCCTGTCAGCCATGTTTTTTAACGAATCAAAATGATTTAAAGGAATTTGGTAGAGGGTCACCCAAGGAACATTTATGTGACATTAGTTTGAAATCCACCCAATGTGAAATTAGTTTGAAATGCAGCCAGTGGTTTCAGATTAAAAGATTTTAAAAGTTTTCAATATAGCCATATAAGGAAAACTGCCCGCCCCCTGGCGGCCATGTTTTTTAACGAATCAAAATGATTTCAAGGAATTTGGTAGAGGGTCACCCAAGGAACATTTATGTGAAATTATTTTGAAATCCAGGAAGTGTTTTTTATTTTTAAAGTTTTCAATATAGCTATATAAGGAAAACTGCCCGACCCCTAGCGGCCATGTTTTTTAACGAATCAAATTGATTTCAAGGAATTTGGTAGAGGGTCACCCAAGGAACATTTCTGTGAAATTATTTTGAAATCCAGGAGGTGGTTTTTATTTTTAAAGTTTTCAATATAGCTATATAAGGAAAATTGCCCGCCCCCTGGCGGCCATGTTTTTTAACGAATCAAAATGATTTCAAGGAATTTTGTAGAGGGTCACCCAAGGAACATTTATGTGAAATTATTTTGAAATCCAGGAAGTGTTTTTTATTTTTAAAGTTTTCAATATAGCTATATAAGGAAAACTGCCGCGCCCCTGGCAGCCATGTTTTTTAACGAATCAAAATGATTTCAAGCAATTTGGTAGAGGGTCACCCAAGGAACATTTCTGTGAAATTATTTTGAAATCCAGGAGGTGGTTTTTAAAGTTTTCAATATAGCTATATAAGGAAAACTGCCCGACCCCTAGCGGCCATGTTTTTTAACGAATCAAAATGATTTCAAGGAATTTGGTAGAGGGTCACCCAAGGAACATTTCTGTGAAATTATTTGGAAATCCAGGAGGTGGTTTTTATTTTTAAAGTTTTCAATATAGCTATATAAGGAAAACTGCCCGCCCCCTAGCGGCCATGTTTTTTAACGAATCAAAATGATTTCAAGGAATTTGGTAAAGGGTCACCCAAGGATCATTTCTGTGAAAGTACTTTGAAATCCAGCTGGTGGTTTCAGACTAGAAGATTTTTTAAGTTTTCAATATAGCAATATAAGGAAAACTTCCCCGCCACCTGGCGGCAATGTTTTTTAACGAATCAAAATGATTTCAAGGAATTTAGTAGAGGGTCACCCAAGGAATATTTCTTTGAAAGTGTTTTCAAATCCAGCTAGTGGTTTCAGACAAGAAGATTTTTTTAAGTTTTGCAATATAGCCATATAAAGAAAGCTGCCCCGCCCCCTGGTGGCCATGTTTTTTTACGAATCAAAATGATTTTAAGGAATTTGGTAGAGGGTCACCCAAGGAACATTTCTGTTAAATTATTTTGAAATCCAGCCATTGGTTTAAGACAAGAAGATTTTTTAAGTTTCAATATAGCCAATTAAGGAAAACTGTGCCGCCCCCTGGTGGCCATGTTTTTTAACGAATAAAATGATTTGAAGGAATTTGGAAGAGGGTCACCCAGGAAGCATTTCTGTGAAATTATTTGAAATCCAGAAACTGATTTCAGACAAGAAGATTTTTCAAGTTTTCAATATAGCCATATAAGGAAAACTGCCCCGCCCCCTGGTGGCCATGTTTTTTAACGAATCAAAATGATATGAAGAAATTTGGTAGAGGGTCACCCTTGGAGCATGTATGTGAAAACTCTTTTCAAATCCAGCCCGTGGTTTCTGACAAGAAGATTTTAAAAGTTTTCCAGTTTTTAAGCTTATGGTTGCCATGGCAACCAGAGTTTTTATTTTATTCTAATAAATTGAAGGAATTTGGTAAAGGACCAACCCAGGGACATTCCTGCTGTGTTTGATTAAAATCCACCTAGTGGTTTCAGAGTTGTTTCAAGTAAAATATTGACGACAGACACAGTACACAGACTGACCACAATAGCTCACCCTTGAGCACTTTGTGCTCAGGTGAGCTCATAAACAAGCAAAATAACACTCTTGACAAAGAAATTTAGTTTTGTTTAGGTATAATCATGGCATGAAATGGATAAAATTATAAAGCGTTTGAAATGCTTTTCATCGTTTTTTTTTTGGGAAACATATAAAACACATAACTTCAAAAAATAAAGTAAGTCTGACTGGCCATTTGCTTAGCGGGACAGATTTTTGATCCCAAAGGCCTTGGGTTCGAGGCCCTGCAAGGGCAATTTTTTTTTCTTTTTTTTTCTTCATATAATTTTTTTTTTTTTATTATTCCAGATGCGTTAGTTTTAAAAGTTAAGACATTATTTTAGTGACATTTTTCAAAAATACACAAATCTGTTATTGTGTAGCCTTACACTCAGTGCTTATTGAAGACATACAAGCTACAGTCAAGCGCGTAACTTATTAACTGTTAAGCAAATATTTCATTTGGATCATTATTCATGAAAAATAAGTTGTTAAATTAACAAAAAAAGAAATAAAACTTACACCAGTTTTATTTTAGACTTCCTCTGCATTGTTCGCAAAAAATAATAAATTAAAGGTGTTCATTAAGTCCATGTATCTCCAAAGACTGTCATTTCTTTGCCTAAATACATGTTTATATTTATATTTCCATGGCCGACAAATCATTGGAAATGTTAAACAATGAGCTGTCGCAAAACCCAGTGATTCACACTTATCTATATTTCAAAATAAATGAGCTGTCGCAAACCCAGTGATTCACACTTATCTATATTTCAAAATAAATGAATGGAACCAGTAGGTAGTTTTCCTTTATACACGGTGAACAAGGTCACCGCATACTGCTAAAATGAAATAGGAAAAGACAGTATACTTCGTGGAAAAAGTCGTTGAACAGGAAAGATATATCTGTATTTAAATTCAAATATTTAACAATCAATATACTGTATAATTAAACCATGAGTTGCACGGAACAAAACATGCTTTAAGCCACACATGAACGTTCAATTTTAGTAAAATAGTGCTAACATGGTGTAGATCTCCGTAAAAAAAACAACAAGTACCTGTATTGAATGATATGCATAATTCGCATTGAAACCTTCAGTTTCAATATAAAAGCGTATAGTTCCAAACATATTTTATCAACAAAAACACAGTGATAAGATCGCAAAAACTTAAATGAGCTTCCATCACATGAATTATAGCCAAATGGAAGAGAAATATGAATATATATCTGAAAATTCACTTCATGAATTAAAGATATGGACACTTTTTCACTTCATCTATGTCGAGGGACGAATTTCAGGAAAATATGTTGTGAGAATATTTAGCAGCTATACCCACTGCGTTCTGTTGAACTAAAATTCTTGTCATATTATGATGAAAACCCAGGGAAATTAATATTTTCTTGCATATTTAGCAGCTATACCCACTGCGTTCCGTTCAGCTAAAATTATTGTCATATTATGATGAAAACCCAGAGAAATTAATATTTTCTTGCACTGTGCCCAGTTTATTTGTCCATAAGTATGCGGTGCCAATCCATTCATTATAAAAGTAACCTAGTTTTATTACACCAGTATACTGTGACCTTATACACCATGTTATAGCTGCCAAAAAGTGTCACTCTTAAACCATTCTACTGTACAACTCTGTGTAACTCAATATTCAGTGGTATTTTACCAGTTCCAATAGAGAGATGAGGTAATCATAATGGTAAGTAATATACCAGCAAAATCTACACCATAGACATATTTGTCATAATAATTGAGTTTAAAACAGAAATGTCTTTAAAAAATACAATTGGTGTTGAAATTAAAATTGAGATGTCAAGAGGACCAAAATGATCGGTAACGTGACTTCTCGGACCCCAGATTTTTCGGTCCCTAATAAGGAGATCTTGGACCCCAGATTGTTCAATCCCTACTAAAGAGACTTCTCGGACACTTGATTTTTCGAACACCATGAACACCATAAGAAAACGTATCGGCCCCAAAATTAATTTGAGATAAACTAAATAATTAGTTTATACATGAATAACCTAAATACTGGTAATTTACGTAAACATAATTGATACATGAATTTGTCAGGCAAATTTAACAAATTAACATTGTCGGAAAACAATAGCGGGTATGAATGAAAATTATTATGTATATCAGACAAGTGTACATAGTTATGTTAAATAATACACTATATGCATCATTAGTATTGCACATAGTGTATTCTTGCTACGCAAAGTTAAAGTTACATGAATAACATTTTGACGTATTACGATACTTTTTTCACCACATTTGACATTATAGAAAGATGTTTAACATTTTTATAGATTAAAATAAAATCTACTGGAGAAGTTGACAGAAAGGTAAAATTATAAATAATTCTTAATAATACACAACCACAATTCAAATATATATTAACATGCACAGTTTATAAATATTAATTCCCCAATTATTGAAATTCTCGGATTTAGGATTCTCCTGACGCTAATTGATGCGTGTGTATTAACACAGCTTTACCACACGCTATTTATAGAATGATTCACTCTCCTGCTGGAGTGTTTTGTTTAGAATAAATTCACGGGGACTGAACTTGGTGAGAACGTACAATAATATTTGTACACAATGATAAAATAATAGGAAATATAAGCTCCATCAACTTTGCATATTTATCAGAAAAATACCAGAAATTTACCACTTTATATTTTGTGCTTGTCACAAGAAACCTTAACACTATTGACAGGCAGACGTGGCACTCTGATTATGAAGCCTAAACAATATAGTTATTTCATTATATGAATGAATATTACATTCTGTTCATGACATACAATGAGTAAAATTGTTCATAATTATGTCCAGTTCTAGAGTGTATGTCGAAGATATGTTTATAACTTTATTTAAACCGCTTATGGGAACAATTGTGTAAATTTTAATCCCCAAATGTATGCAACAGTTATTAGTATGCATTAAACCATTGTTGTAAGTTTGCATTCCCTAAAATTATAAAATTTGCCCAATTATATTGGCATTCAATTATCCCGCTGCATAATTATCACAAGAAATCTAGGTCAGAAGTGATCTTAGACAGCTATGCTGAAAAAAAACTCATAAATAAAATGTATCTGTTTACAGCAATAAGTGTGAATGTTATGTAATGCTTTAATGTTGATCCTGAAAAAAATCCACAAACCTAAACATATCAACCAAAATTACAATCCATGAATTGTTCCCATATAATATTATATCAATCAAAATTTCAAACTTTTCTTCTATGTTGTTTTACTCTAGCACTGGTAGAATAAATTTATGCAAAACTCTGCTATTTAATGCACATTGTGTTACATTACTGTTAAAAACATTTTATCTTCTGACTTTAATTCTAATTCTTGTTCTAAATGTCTAACCCTTGGTATTTGAGTATTAAATACCTCTGTAGCTTAAACCTGTGGAATGATCTCAATGTGGTATACAATTACAAAGGAAATGTTTTCATAGCACATTAAAATGAATTAAGATACCTTAATGTCACCTTTAAACAAACCAGTCAATTAATATATCATGCACACTATCATGCTTAAATCAAAAACTATATCATGTCATTTATTTTAATGATAGTTGAGTTTCTTCACTGTATCCAAAATAATTTCTGACAAAAATTTGAGAAAGCTTCCCATCTTACCCTATTCCAGCTGTATTCAGAGAGTAACTGAAACTTGTAGGCTTTATTATAATGTTGCAGTACATTTAAATTCTTTCAGATGATGTATTCTCCACACTTCTGCTAATGCTTAGAAAAAACAATAGAAGTTCCAAAATGATAGTAACCATGTAATGAACATGTGTAAAATTTCTTGTACTGTTTAAAATCTTGCTTAAATTGACCATAATAACAGGAGATATCATGACAGCACAAGCCAAAGTGCTGAAGCAAGCACACTCTTCAGTGAATGTCTAATGTAACAATACAAGAAGTTGAAAAAACAACAACAAATTACAAAGTCTAGACAGACTTCTGGCTGCAGATTTCCAGTACCACACCATCTGTTCTTATCTGTTGAAAATCAGGGGATAATCAGGGCTATTAACTCTAGCAACCTGTTTACAAGGTAGATAAGTCTGTCAATCAAGCTGTGATTAAGATTATAGTGCTGGTGTTACATTTTGTTTAATCTTTCATAATAACATGCACTCTGTTTCTTGGCATTTTATTACATTTGCTTTAATCCAATTACAGATTGCTGGAAAACAGACTTAGTCAGTTCCTGGACACCATGTGAGGCCACATGAACTTTTTATCAACAGACCTGCATGGAGCAGGGTTTAATATCAAAGTAAAATTCAACATTGTTAGGTTGGATGATTAAATAATCCATGCCCATGTGTGTGTTCCACAAACTGGAAAAATAGGGCAAATTTAGTGCACTTTAGAATTTGCTGCCAAGTGTCTGGTATTTGAGCATACTGTAGTAGCAAGTGGTTTTTGTGGAAACATGAGGAGTCTGTGTGGTAGAGTATAGTATGTAACAGGTGATGACATGGATGAATAGCATAACACATTACTATAAGGCAATTTCAATTGAATGAACAAAATCTCTGATTCTTCTACATTCAACTACACATCTTTTACTGACAATATACACTGTCATTAAACTTTTAATACTAGAACTCCGCGAGTCGGATGTGTCGTCTGACGCCAAGAGCTTACGTGAATCCAACTGAAGAAGCACTTAAGGTTAATGCTCAAATTTTTTTAACAGATTTATTAAAATCTTCAAAAGCTCTGCACTCTGGCTAATTGCAAAGAAAAGACTTATTAAAACCAAAAATGCGACACAAAAATAAGTATGAAAATTTGCAAAGGGCAATAACTCCAAAAGTTTGAGGTGCAGAGTAACAGTTCTTGTGCACTGCACTTCTCCTTAATGAGATCTATCTACCTATGAAGTTTCAAGTTTATAGCTTTCATAGTCTTAAGAGTTATGCTCCAGACAAAAATTAAGTATGAAAATAAACAAATGGCAATAACTCCAAAAGTATGTGATGCAGGTAATGGTTCTTGTGCACTACACTTTTCCTCAATGAGATCTATCCACCTATGAAGTTTCAAGTTGATAGCTTTCATAGTCTTAGAGTTATGCTCCGGACAAAAATTGAGTTTTAAAATAAACAAAGAAATAAACAAAGGGCAATAACTCCAAAAGTATCAGGTGCAGAGTAACGGTTCTTGTGCACTGCACTTCCTCTGAATGAGTTCTATCTACCTATGATGTTTCATATTGATAGCTTTAATGGTCTAAGAGTTATGCTCCGGAAAAGCGAAAGGGGACGCCGCTGACGCCGCCGCAACCGACACCGCTGCCGACATAAGTAACCCCTATATGTCGCCTAGTCAGGCGACACAAAACGGAGGTTTATATTTCAACCAAGTTCATATATCGGTATAGTATGAAAGACTTAATAATAATATTATGCTGCTAAAGATTCTGCATATTTGTAACTTTTTCCACTAGTATGCATGTAAATCTTTTACCAGGCGCAGATACAGGATTTGGAGTTAGAGGGGCGGAAAATTCAAAATGTACCAAACTATACATGTTCATGTATATAGGATAAATGTAGCATAATAATGACACAGTTTAGCTTCTGTGAACCATAACATGATAAGAAAGCTGATAATTTTTGTAATAATTCTTTGCAGATGAGAATGCCTGACATATGAGGTTTAAAAATGATTTTTTTTGACAATTTTACAGAGGGTGTAAGCTGCATCCGCCCGACCCTCTAACTCTGCCTATGTTCACTATATTTGCATGATACATTTTCCTTTCTGAAATGATTCCCACTGTATAAACATACATACATATTTTATATGCTAGTTCATGAATGCCTGAACCATTCCAAAAACAATAGCCATATATTTATTGTCACAAATATCATTTTCTTAATATTATTATTATCTAATAAACAAAACTAAACATGTGATTATGTCTAACTTGACTGTACATGAATGGCTCAAAATGTTCAGTGTAATTTTTTGAAAATGTATAATGACAACCTATGAGTTAAGTACAAAATGAATATATAATTTTCTTTCAACAGAGATATCATTCGCAATGGGGAAGTCCAAGAGCATCTCCTTTCTGTTCTGACTGTTAGTGGAGCACATCCAACTCTTAGTTCGGCATTCCCACTATGTCTGCCAACAAATATGATCTATCTAAGCTGGCAGCCTGACTGTGTCTTGGCACTGACATGTTGACATCCCAAAGGTCACAAAACCTACACAGTCCTACTCAAATGCCTGAACCAGAGCATCCACTAGAGCTGATGCTTATCGGAGTTAGTTATATCTCCTAACAGTTTGCAGCACATAGATAAGTCAGTCCCACTTTGCTGACCAGGGTCACATAAACATTTCATTTTCAGTCTTTTTCTAGGAAACATTTCTCCAGTCTTTATGGTTATAGTTGACTTTTAATGATAAAATTAAATGAAGCATTCAGTGAAAAACAACAATATTTCTCACCATGATTGTAACATCTATCGTAAGCTCTATGATCATTTTTTGTCATTTCGGTAAGTTAATATATTATTTTCAGTATTATCATTATCAGTGTTATTATTATTATTATTATTTTTATAATTATTATTATTATTTGTTTATGATGATAATAATGAAGAAGAAGAAGATGATGATGATGAAGATGATGATGATGATAATAATGACAAGTACCATAACACTGACAAACTTATTTTCTTGACAAAGCTTGGAAAATAGTGGAGCGCACTGTCCTCAGACAGCTCTTGATATTTTAAGCATTTCAATAGGTTCAAACTATAACAAACATGCAATTATATAAATGTTAAAGGGGAACTTAAATAGTTTGAACATAAATTGTACATGCATATTTAATTTATTATTAATTGGATTACCCTGCGTTTATGACCATTGCCATATCAGTCATGATCATGTTTGGACCATGGTCACCTATATTACGGTCATAATACTGTCATTAAAAAATTTGACATTTATATAATATTGTAAGCACCCAGGGGGTATTTCTTAGTCGAGCGATCCTAATGTCGTGAATAAACAAGGGAAACGTCAGGAATAACTTCACATAACGACTTCATTTCATACTTCGTTTCATTAAATCACATATTTGTTAAACGATTTCTTGTAAGTTGCATAAATTACTAACAACGGTGTAAACTTAGTGATGCGCAGTTCTTTGAAAGATTGTGTTCAACCTGTCAATGGGGCCAGTTGCATTGGTTGACTAAATAAAAGATATCATAACTTTTACATGCGCAAATAAATATATTTATTACCATTGACAATTCTAGTTCATCTGAACATGATGAAATATATGATCAGAAAAAGCTGGAAATGCACATTATTTAAGAATATTTAGATTGTAAATATTGAATAATCTGATGTCACTGACGGGGGCCGATTGACTGTTTTGAGTGCCTTATATAGGCTTTGGATGCTTGAGTTGAATGCTGCATTGCTGGCAGCCAATCAAATCAAAGTATGCAAATTTCAATGCAGGAAATACTTTGGCAGTACTTTTGTTAAACTTCTGCATAAGCTTAAATAGTGTCAAAAGTATTAAATCAAACATTATTATATGCATGAACAGGCATCTGCATTTTGCATAGATTATAATCAGATAAAAATCATTAACAATAACAATATAGAGGAAAAGTGGCTTTAAAGATTTGAGGTGTCAGTATTACTCCAGCACTACGCCACACAACAATGAAATAGTGTCTTGAATCACGTAACCTTAACATACATTTAAGCATTTAGTTAATGCATTATGTTAAAACATATTAATTATATCAACTTGGCAACACATATTACAAGTATTTATGTTTTAGCTATTGTATATAAAAATATAGCAATAAACAATATATTCCTACATCAAAGATACGGAATGCAAATGGCGGTCAGATACAAAATCTTAAGTGCTGAGTATGATATGCTGGAAGTCAGAAATTCACATTATAAACAATGGATAATAAATTTAAATATAACCTGGAACAATATTACACACAGCTAGGGAATGAATTATTGGATGAAAGATAACAGTAATCAATTGTAAGTACAAAGTAATTTCCATACAACATTTAGTACTATGATTCGGACAGCACTAAGTTCGGACAGTGTTTAGTCAGGATATTACAATATATAAATCATGTCCTGCTTTATTGGACTGATACCAACCCTGTTTTGACCATGTTAATGTTGAAGGGACTATGTCAACAAAAAGGGCCTCAAGGGGGGCAATTTCTTTAAAAAATCTGAAATTAAGCTATTAAAACTAGCATATAATAACTGTTGAAATAAGGTGTATATCATTGGGAAAGATTTATCGCATTCTGAGATAAAAACACTGATTTATAATATGGGTTGTGTTTGTTAGGCCCTTTTCAAGAAAATCGTCGGACAAGAAAATTTGACAAAGGAGAATAACTCCATAAATAATCCAGCTATAGTTATAATTCATATGCAATGCACTGCACCTAACAAACATCTATTAATGTATGAAGTTTGAGGTCAATCCCTTCAGTAGTTTTTTTCAGAAAACGGCCGGACAAAGAAAACCGACAAAGGGTAGCAACTCCTTAAACTAGAATTGTCACATGAGTGATGGATATACCCCAACAATATGGCCTTGTCACAAAACTGGGAATTTTAAGTCGAATAGGGGCCATAACTCTGTCTAAATTTAGTGGTTTTTAACCAATATCAAACTTGACTTGTATTCTATGATGTTACACATGTGTACCAAAAATTATTTGTATATGTCAAGCCTTTATTGAGTTATCATCTGGAAAACCAAAAACCAACAGACCGACGGACCGACAGACTGACAAGCTCACTCCTATATACCACCCCTAAACTTCGTTAGTGGGGGTATAATAATGCCGCTATAGTAATAATTCTAGTACACCCAGTATTGACCATAAGATTTAACCCAGTATTGACCATTGGTCTTGTATCCATTTGATACTGTTATGTTGAACCTTTGACCATGGCCAAAATCAGTTTAAAATTGGTTCCACAGCTTAATGTCATAAAAAAGTCATTTAAGAATTTCTTGTAACCATGTTCCAGCCTGATATGGCAATGTTCCATATATACTTACAATTCTGGTCAAACCATGTTTCAAACATGGTCAAAAGATGTGTGAATAAAGAATAGACCATGTTTTTTTGACATGATAAGCCATGGTTTTACAAGGATTGTACCACGGTTTGGCCATGAGTTTTGCAGGGTTGTTTTGCTTTTCCCTTCATATATACGAGGGCGGTTTCATAAATTCGCGGAATTCTCTTCTCAAAAGTTTATTTTTCTATAAACTTCAAATGAAAACACATGCACACGTTGTTTGACACATATCCTTCGATATTTTTTAATTGGTTTTTATTTTCTGTAATCGATGGAAGATTTTTTGGTATCTATAGCAACCACTATTTAGCGACTTGAAGCACTCCTGTTTATATACATTTGAAACATGCTCAAAGTGCTGTTGAATAGTCAAATGTTATGTATTTGCTTCGACGTCATTTCCTGTAAGTTTGAAAACATTGTGTTGAACGGTTACCTTCAAGCAGCGTTTTATCGCCATGACTTTGCTTAATCGATTGACGTAAACGGGCGATGTTGAGTTACGTTCCGTTGTCAAATTTTGCATTGGACTCAAACGATCTCCTGCGAAAACATTTAAACGAATAAAACACTCGGATCATTACCAAAAAGTGGTAAGACAATTTTGTACAAATGGTATGCGCAATTTAGGGACGGTAGAAACCCTCCCTACAGTCTGGACTAATAGCGCCTATGGACTTCCGTTCATTTCCCGACCTTAAGAATGAACAGAGAGGACAACGCTTTGAAACATCGCTAGAGTTTACAACAAATCGAGATACATTATTTAAGCATTAGATAAGGATTGAATCAAGGTTACATTTAACCGGTGGGTATATAGATATAGAAAGTGTGTGGCTACAGATGGTGACTACGTCGAGAAATTGAGCCGCAGTCATCAAGTTATCTGTTCTGTGTATCAATGTAATGTTTTGTCTGAAAGTCGGTTATAAGTAAACGAATCTCAAGATGCAGTTTGGTTTTAGATAAATCGCCTGATGTAGAAGAAGTATATTAATTCCACGAATTTATGAAACAGCCCTCGGCTCGTATGTGACATTATAATTATTGTATTCATTTTACATATGGTGTATTCTTTTTTATCATCTTTGTTTTATTTATTATGCTTCTGTTCATATTTCTTATTTCCTAATAGATATTGTAATATTTTACCTTTTAATAATACCAATTAGAAGGAGTTGGTACATATTTTATGTATCAGTAAATTTTTGTGTAAAAGTTATATACATGAAATATGATATTACTGTTTATAGAAATAAATACACATAAATTAGAATTAGATAAAGTAGATTTCTTTTGCATCAACTGTAAATTACTTTTACTCATTGTATTAAGATGATCTGATTCTTCAACTTGGGTTATTTTACCCAGGATCACAAGCTGTCTGTAAATTGGTAATTTGGCCATTTAAACAGCACTCTGCTGGGCAAGATGTTATTATAACTGAAAGTTATTCAAGGGTCAATTGCTCTGAAGTTATTCAAGGGTCAATTGTTCTGATTGCAGATGTGATAAGAATGTGGGGAAAATTCTGAGTCAGACATTTGAGTAGGACTGTACACTTCTTGCAGTGTAACCCTCCTGATCTCTCATAAGCTCCAAGAAGGATTTCTGTTTTTATCATTGTTGGCTTGTTTGTCTGTCTATTAGCAACTTTACCTCACAAAAAGTTATTAACCGTTTTGAATGAAATTTTCTGGGAAGGTTGAAACTGGCCCAGGACAAAACAATTTAAATTGTGTGTTTCGGGCAAAAGTCTCAAAAAAGTGTGGTCAGAGGGTAGGGATTTAGTTTGTTTTTGTGTGTGTGTTATTTTTAAGTCTTAGCCAGTAAAGCGAAACCAATCGCACACACGTAACCAACCGGCAAAACAATTTAAATGATGTGTGAGATCAGAGGGAAGGGATTTATTTATTTATTTTTTTTGGGGGGGGGGGGGGTATTTTTAAGACTTAGCCATTGAAGCGAATCGCACACACTTAACCAACCGGCAAAACTATTCATCTATGAAGAGATAACTTCCCATGAGAAAGAAAAATCTGACTAATTCAGATTTCACTGTAAACTATTGTCTCTGAAAACTTTAGGGTCGGGGGGTGGGGGGATGGGGCCGGTGGTAGTCTGGACCACCGTCTCGATCCAAGAATTTTTACAAGAATTTTTTATTATTAGAAGATATTGGTAGAGGTCTGCGCACACTGAGAGTGTTTTCTAGTAATAAATGATAATGAATAATTTAATACTGAATATTATTATGCTAAAACAGAAATCTATTGGATACAGGGGGAAATCATATTAACTTAATCCAAAATTACCCCATGTTTTTATGTTACTTGAGGTGGTACATAATACATTGCTCTTCAAATATCACACATTTTCCCCACTTTGATCTCATGTGGCCATAAGAAGTCTGACATTCAATTCATATCCAGTAAATGTTACACAGTGTTTCCTACATCTTTTGTGCTTGATAATTTCTGGCCTGTCAGAAAGCGCAATTCTTGTTTTTGTATGGATCATGTTCTGATTTGATTCTGCAACTTGTTGTAAGTGTACTGCAGCAGACTTAGATAAATTTGCTTTTCAAGAATTCATTTTCATCTTTTGTTGCCAAATTCTTGCCAAATTAATGTCCAGTGTAATAATATTTAATGCCAATTCCCTGAAGCAAATGAAGTGTTTAATAAAATTAGACAAAAGTAATTATTGATGATATGATATATCAGCATAAGTTTGTTTAAGATTGTTATCTGGTATATATACTTCATTTTCATCATTTGTTGCCAAATTCTTGCCAAATTAATGTCCAGTGTAATAATATTTAATGCCAATTCCCTGAAGCAAATGAAGTGTTTAATAAAATTAGACAAAAGTAATTATTGATGTATATGATATGATATATCAGCATAAGTTTGTTTAAGATTGTTATCTGGTATATATACCACACTGATTTTATGCACCAAATCTTGTCCCAAAAAATCTCAATCTCCTATATGTCTACTTTAACAAAAACAAATTACATGCAAAATTGTGACATTTTAATTGCTCACTCCCAGGTACACCAACAAGCAAATGTTCAACTTAAAAAATTCAAAATCTCACGGCATATATCAATGTCTTATGTTCAACAGTTTGTATTGGGGTTTGCTTGGGCAGACATGCACTGGAAAGTACATGAAAATCAATCACATGGTAGAGGTAAATTAATTTTATTGACATTCTTTTCATTTTTTCAAAATCATTTTGTAAATCAGATCTGGGATAAAACTCTCCTGTCAATTAAGAATAAGACTATATTG
The DNA here is from genome assembly GCA_027627225.1 of Congeria kusceri. NCBI lineage: Eukaryota > Metazoa > Mollusca > Bivalvia > Myida > Dreissenidae > Congeria > Congeria kusceri. The sequence goes on along the minus strand of CM051031.1, from coordinate 35,811,213 downwards.
CTGGCATTGTTTACTGGTAGGTACACGAGATGTTTGCTCCAGTCCCCAGACACATGTATGTGGTCTTGTGCAATATCTGGTGTACTCTACAGCACGGTCTGTAATCACTGACGCCACCTCTTTTTGGAGATGTGTTGGAAACAAGCCAATTATACTACTGAGGTCGCGTTAATGACAGGAAGTAGTAGGAAAAAGTAAACTGTGATAGAAGGTGAGTTGGTTTTATATGGTTTATGACAATTTTAGACACTGTTTTTTTTTTTTAATCGGACAATTCTGGGCTCCACCTCCATTGCTTTGGCTCCATCTCTTACGTGAAAATGTGAAATAATATATATGTGTAATCGACCTCAAACCAACATTATTGATAACGCAGCACATAATACATTTTGAAAATAATTATTTTATGCCATTAATGCGCTGTGTATAAATTATGTTTCAACACGTTCAAATTCATAAATTACCTGGTTCAATTTCCACCATGTCACGACTTATAAAAGTCCTCACGTTTTGAAATGAGTTGTGACATCATATTTCTCTACATTGTTGGAAGGTAAAATAGTTTCCGAATCGCACTACATTGTTCAATTTTTAAAACAGTGTTTAAAATTGTCATAAAATGTATAAAACCAACTCGACTTCTATTACTGATTACTTTTTCCTACTAATTCCTGTCATTAGTGCCACCTCGGAAGTATACAGTAAATGTCCTTTTTGATGCGCAGGTCGCGTTTCATTTTAGGACCCCTGCGCGTTTAAATGGAGCCATTAAAAAAAAAATCTGCCGTTATCCAGTAATAAAGTTTTCATCTATGCGCACTTCCAATGATGTAATACACAAATGGATACAGTCTAAATACGGCCGATGGGCTTTGTTCGCATAAGAAATTTACGATGGTACTGTCTAAATTTATATCGTTGATCGACACGACCAGCTCATTCGCACAACGTAATGCACAATGGTACATTCTGTTTGACTGCTTTTGACAGTGCTGTTTGTTGAAACCTCCACATGGGAAATGTGAAACTTGCTTTCCGTGCGCAAACTGTTATTACATGTTCTTATAATAAATATTCATATCGTAATGAATTTGTGTGGTCCCACTCACTTGGCTCATATATGGTTGCGTGTAACCCGTATAGTGGGGCATAGGTTTATGTATATACAGGCAATTCCGGATACATAAATATGGCAGTCTATGTAATCGTTTCTATCGAAATTAACTTTAGTTTTTTGTTTATGTTTGAAAAAATAGATCAACAAAAAATCTTTCAGGACCAAAAAGTACCCCATGCGCTTCTGTTAGGGCATGGGCGTCAATAAGGACATTTACGGTAATTGGCTCTTTTTCCAATGCATCTCCAAAAAGAGTTGGCGCCAGTAATTACAGATCGTGTACAGTGTATATGAAATAAACTATTTCTCCTACCTAGCAATGAGGTGGCAAATGAATGTAATGTAGACACCATAATTGTAGTGTGTTGAAATCTGCAACAAGCAAAGGGATTGTGCTGTTGAATGTTCTCCACTTTTGGCAGAAGACAGTGGACTTTAGTAAGGCTCATTCTAAGGATTGCATCCAGCGATTTGCATTGCATGACCTACTTTTTGACTCTGCAGGCTATGAGGCACTATCAATTGATATCCCCTGTACCCCAACCTTTACGCTCCATCAGCTTGTTTGGCCTGTTGTGATGAGTGCATCTGTTCACTGTTTTGCAAATTAATCTGTTAGCGTTTAATTGTTTGCAAAATACCTTTAATATTTGTAACGTAAAATGCAGTAGTCACTAGTTTTTTTTTGCACCATGTTCATAAAAACAACAACAGCAACAATCAAACAAACATCAAAATCTGAGAAAACTACAACAGTTCACTGAATATATTAAAAGGACCTGTTCACAGATAGACGAATTGACAATTTTTCAACTTTTTGTCACCGATTCCAAAAATAAAAGAACACTGTATACAAGAGAGCAAAATAACACTATGGACCAAGAAATATACTTTAAATTCTGTTTCGTTTATGAGTAATCATCAGTTGATATTGATAAACTTATCAAGCGTTTGTAAAGCTAAACGATGAAACAATTTGGAGTGTTTCAGTTGTTTTCGTTGAAATTGTTGACAACATGTGGAACAGTTACATAAAGTAAATAATGCAGGTTTAAAAATAGAATGGCCAAGTGGTTACGGCGATAGCCTTTTAATCCGGAGGTTCCAGGTTCGAGCTCCGGTGGGACCATTTTTTTCCTTTCCTTTTTTTTCTGCATACTTTTCTTTTTATTCTACATGAGTTCTTTAGTTCCGATGCTTTAATCTGTCAATTGAAGACATTTAATGGCATACTTCAAACAATATGAAAATCTGTGAACAAATCCCTTTAAGTTATATTAACGACATACAATATTAGAATATACAGAGTAAGATTTAGAAAAAAATAATACTTGCCATCTACCTGCTAATCCATTTCCACACTATTAATGTATTATCTTAGAAACGATTATTATAAAATCCTTAAAACTCATCCTTTAATCTTGTTGCAGGAATTAAATGGTCTTGTGATTTGTGAATACATAAGCAAAATAATGTTTTCACCCTTTTGCAAATCATGTATACAATAAAAACGTGATCAATTCCTCTGAAATCTGGAATACTAACTGCTACCATATTTCACTCTTCATAATATGACAGAGAAAATGCTTCTATCAATAATATAGAGAATGCAAAAACAATTACCTTTATGGTTGTTATGGGAAACTGATAATCTGCAAATTTGTTGATGGTTATGATTTTCTGCCAAGGAAAACACCATGCATTTACTGCGATAAAATATCATAATATTATATGCTGGACTTCAGGGGATAAAACTTACAAGTCGCTGTAAAATAGTTTACACCAGTATTTATAAATGTTTACTAGTCTTACAGTATTATTAATACAGTATTATTAATATAAATTATTCTATAGAAGTGAATCTGAACTTTCAAGAACTTTTGTACATTTGAATATGGATAGACAAATAGGCCTCTCAAATATCCCCTTGCTCTACTTGAGGATAGGCACAATGTCTACAGATGTGCTGCACACATTTTTAAATGGGCATATTGCATGATGCTATTTCGCTTCAATGAAGACTCATATTAAAACAAGATAATTTCCTATTTTACTTGAATGTTGTTTTTTTTCATAGCAACAATTTATAGTCAGATATCTAGAATAGTTAACAAAAAATATATACAACGAAAAAATGTAGGATTGAAGGTTCCAGTAGGATTCCAAATGGTGCCTACAAAACTATGCATTTCAATGAAAACTCCCCTATATCCTTCATCAAGGGCGGGTATTCACATAACGGTACATCATGTGCATTTTCGTTCATATTGATTTTACTACTACTACTGATATTCTCGCCTCTGGGGTCTAATTCCCCACCCTAGAGCCAAGCATTTTTGTCTAAATCCCCACAGTGGGAGATGCCATATTTAAGTTGAGTGAAAAGTCCGGTCTAAATTTCCCAATTTTATTAGAATCTAAAATCCGACCAAAGTCTATTTTCCAGGACTCTGAATCATTCGGCATGTCAAATTCCCGCCTGTTGAGAATAACTTACAGTCTTAAGTCCCATATATGCCTGCCACTCCCCCCCTGGGGGAAAATATTGATAGGTGCATAATACAGAATGTGCAGTGTTTTAAATTGAAACTTCACACTATATTGCAGTGCTTAATTCATTTTATTCCCTTGTTTAAAAAATATATACATGTTGTTATTTTTTTTTTAAATAATAATTAATGAAACGAGAAATCATTTGCGCATTATTGTTGCTTAAATTGTCTTAGTGTTTAATTCATTAAAATGTTTACATACAAGAAACAAATACTGCTCTTCACTATTGCATATATCACCAAGGTATACAACTCAAGACAATATAAACTCCTAGTCAATCTGTCATTACCTCCCCTTAAACGTGAACATTTTATTAATGTATAGGATAAGTATGAAATAACCGCATGCCATTATTTGATTTATCCTGAAATTTGGCCTATTTAAAAGTATCAAGGAATCCGTTTCAATCTGCTTTTACTAATTAAACTACACATAAAGAACTTAACTGGATTCTTTTTAAAGAACTAAACTGCAGTCCAGGCGGGAAAACGTGCGAATGAGATGCTTAAAGAAGTTTATAGTTTACTAGAATAATAGTAGAAAAACTACATTTTCAAATAATCACCTACCTCTTTCTACAAAACAATGGATTGCCATGAAATACTAGAAGTTCTTTGATGTTGTTACCGTAAGCTTGGCAGTGCAACGCGCGTTTGTGACGTCATGCGTTGTTTTTTTTACTACATGGCTGTTGAGGGAGTCACGTTTCCAATTAGTTCATCGAGTTAGGTAAAAAAGCATCATTGGTTCCAAAATGTTTCGACTAATTAAAGAAAATCACCCTAAGGCTTTGCAAGGTTTTATAGGGTTTGGATAGAATTAGTGCGCAAATATACCCATCGGCGCATTGAACTCGTGTTAATAAAGCTATACAGTTTGGAGGCGATGACACGACCATCTCCCATTCTTTAACTAACTGTATATGTCATTTTCTTTCTCCTAGCTTGATCTAGTTTGTGGGCCAACTGTCGCATCACCGATCATGGCGCCATCTGTATCGCCCTTGTGAGAGGTGCTACATGACGATATCACTTCTCCACGGTGCCTCTCTTTCCAAATAGAGGACAATCTAGGTCTTCCGTCAATTTTCAACTATGCAAGTTGGCAGAGGTTGGGAGCACATCAGGAGCACATCATACATATTACTCAGAAGGAGGCTTACCTTTAGTGACTCCAAGTGCCATATTTGTACCCGGGTAAGCTCTTGCTTTTGGACAGTCCATCATGCGCCGCTGCCTTTGCTTCTGAACCAAAACGGAACAGCACTGGTTTCATCCTCTTCAATCCTTTTCATTTCCTGCATGGTGCCACCATGGCCCATCTTGTTCGATCCTTACGTTGTATATTCAGTGAGTAGCCACCTGATCTCTTATCAGCATATACCTGGAATGACCTGTTATATGATACATGTAAGCTCTCTCTGCGATATAGACTTCACCTTTGATCCAATCTTGACCAAATGTGCAGTTTGTGTTTGACCATAAAATCGCAAATGAAGTCTAATATTTGCAAGATATTCATTTTAATTCACCTTAGCATGAAGTGCTCACCCTTCGTGCTCAAGGGTGATCTTTTGTCGTCAATGGTTCTCGGCGTCCGTCGTCGTTCGTCGTCAACAATAATACTTAAAAAATCTCCCGAAACCGCTTGGTGGAAATTGACCAAATTTGGCGCGAATGTTTCTTGAGTGGTTCTCTACCAAAATCGCAAAATTTATTTTGATTCGTTAAAGAAATTGCCGCCAGGGGGCGGGGCTTATTTTTAAAACCGTATATGGGTATATTGAAATCTTTTTGTCAAAAGTCACTGGTTGGATTTCGAAATAATTTTACAGAAAAGTTCCGTGGGTGGTGGTCTACGAACATACTTTAACTTAGTTTGCTTCGTTAAAGGGACTATGTCATCGAAAAATGCCTCAATGGGGAAATGTCTTAAAAATCTGTAAAAGCTCAGGTAAGAATATGGAGAAAATGATTTGAGAATTAAAGGCAAAAATCCGCACATCCACTACCCAACTCTTACTTTAGTTAGCCCATTGCACTAACCGATGTTTTAAATCTAAATTAATCCTATCCCCTCTGCTATTGTTCAGATACCTTAATTTTCAAACCTGTCACAACAGTAAAAGTAAAGTAAAGTGTTTGTTTATTATAGTGTCACCCCTCACGATTAAGGGCCAGCCAGTTTTGACTTATGAGACACCTTTACTGATGAACATCTTTACTCCCGATTCCTATCCTATATGCCGGGCGCTTGGCAGGAAGGCAATCGGTACCCCTTGATTTAACTAGCTGCTGGGTCGGCAACCGGCCATATCAGAACTCGCCCTGTGTAGGACTCGAACCTTCGACCTCACGCTCCGTAGGCGAACGCCCTAACCACTAGGCCAAGTATGGTCTTCATCTGTACCAGTTCTCAGGTGAGCGCTTTGGACCTCTTGTCTATAGCAATAGTTTACACTTGATTTCTTACCAAGCATGATAGGTTAAAGCGTTGTCTACTGTCATCGCTTCGTATGACCCCTAAGTCGGTAGTTCGATCCCTGCATGGGGTTTTAATTTGTCAGACTTTTTTGCTTGATTGATTTCGTCAAATATCTTATTGTTCATTATAATTAAAATTATTTTGATTCCTTAAAAAACGTGGCTGCAATGGGGCGGTGCCTTTTTCCGTATATGGCCTTTTTGAAAACTTTATGGCCTTATTGGAAACTTTAAAAATCTTCTTCTCTAAAATAACAGGTTGGATTTGGAAATAATCTCACAGAAATGTTTCTTGGTGGTCCTCTACCGCAATACGTCAAATTATTTTTATACGTTAAAACATGGCCGCAATACAGCTATATTGAACGCTTTGCAAATTATCTTGTCAGACACCACTGATTGGATTTCGTAATAGTTTCACAGAAATTTTCCTCGCGCTGCATGTTTCTTCACTAAAATACCTAAAATTATTTTGGTTCGTTTAAGAAAAATATCCCCAGGAGGCAGGCGTCCCTTATATGCCTATATTGAAATCTTATTGTCAGAAACAACTGTTTGGATTTGGAACAAACTTCAAAGAAATGTTCTTTGGTTGACCCTCGTACAAATTCATCAATTTATTATAATTTGTTAAACATGTCAGACAGGGGGCGCAGTAGTTTTTCTTTTTATGGCTGTATTGAAAATTTTCAAAATATTTGATAACCACTAGCTGGATTTTGAAATAATTCCACAGAAATCTGCAATTATGATTCAATAAACTCAGGTGAGCGACACATGACCATTTTGGCCTTCCTATTATGCAATATTCACCAGTCTTGCAGACGAACATTCGTCATCAACAACTGGCTTGCGCATGCAATATAGACTTCATTTTTTATTCAAGGTTGACCAAACTTCTACAGTTCGGGTATGACCATAAAATCCTAGTTGGGATTAGTAATGGGCCAGATTGCACCAGGTACTGTAGAGTAATTGATCCTAATTCATGGAATAAACAATACAAAATGCCTTTTTTCAAAATACAGATTTTTAAAAATCCAATTTGACCAAACTTCCACAGTTAAAGTATGACCATAAAATATCAGAAGCCCGAAATGACATAGATGGCGTCCCACATTTGAAAAACAAAATGCAAAAACGAACTTTGTTGAGAATATACTGTATTTTTAAATCCAGAGGCCACACATTTGCCAGGTCAGACCTCAAATACCAGAGTTATTGCCCATGGTTGTGCAAAAACGCAAAAAATGTACTTCATGCAAGATAGAGACTTTATTTTTCATCATGTCTTGACAACACGCCAATGAGCAAGTATGCACTGTTGCCAATGTGTTTATGCAATATAAGTAACTTTATTAATGTCGATAACAAACCAGATACTATCACAGAGTTTTGCATTTACATGTCGAAGCCAATTAAAGACTTAAATTTTCTAATTGGATTGAAAACTGGTGAGGTGGGATTCCCACAATTGCAGACCTTGCATGCAATTATCTGTACACGCACCGTTGATGGTTTCAGAGCCTGCATTAACATCGTTTATCATAATTAGACAGACAATTATAAAACAAAGGACCAAACTTTACTTTAACACAGCCATAGCAATTATCGCATTACAACAAGTTCTCGAAACTGCCTGCGAAAAGATATGAAAATCTACTGTTTCTGCATTTGACAGAACTGCCACTAACTTAATTAAAAGTGTCAGAAAAAAATGTTGAGAAAACGTATCTGAGAACCATGAGCGAAAACACCGCACCTCCGCGGCCCAACCCATGTAGCCCATTGCACTACTGAATGCAAAAAATCAAACCGATCCAACCCCCCTCTGCGCATACATGTGTGTTTTTCAGACACCTTAATTTTCAAACATTTCACAACAGTGTGGTCTTCGTACAATAACTCGGTAATAAGTAACTAATAACGAGTAACCTTTTTTATGGTCATGACTTATGCTGCAGGTAAACCGGTTTAAACCCCCAATGCTTTGCATTGACCTTTCCAAGGCCTTGACACCAGTTTTAATCATAAGCGTTTGTGTTTGTTATGTGTTTTTGTGTTGTGCCGTGTTGTTTCGGCTGTTGGTCACTTGCCATAAATAAAGGAGTCACTTGCCATAAATAAAGGAGTTTCAATTTGTTTATACATAAATGTTGGATGCTTTATACTGTTCAAATCCACCACCTGTGAAAGTTTTCGCGTAATGGCATACACAATTATTTGCAGTCGACTTTATGATTTTTTTTTTAATTCTTCTTACTCGGGTATATTAACTGTTTGGAAATAAGAACAAAAAGTAAAACATTCGACGATATACTAGTACGGGTGCATGTCTTGTGATTGCACATTTATACAATGTAATGTCATTTATATTGCTATAGGAGATCACTTTTCATAGACTTAGTTCATTGAATGTCATAGGCTATGACTGTCAGCGTCACCAGCTGTTGTATTCCATTGTTATCTGAAACGTATGTATGTGACAAATACTTAAAGTTTTCCGGCGCCATAAAATAACAATCTGTGACATTGCACATGAAATTTAAAATGAGGAACTCAAGTGATACATTAAGATTTCACGTTTAGTGAATGCAGCAAGATATGGTTGTTCAAACAACCATTGTACTTTTGAGCTTTCCCAACCTGACTTAATGCCGCTCCTAAAATACGTCACACATTAGGAATGTCGTACTGTGTATACGTAATTCAGTCAATGTCACACTTAAAAGTCTAAGGCAAAATATAAGAATGAAATCCATAGACTTTATCCTGAGCATAAATGTGTCAATCATGGAAGGATTTTTGAATAACTTGGCAGCAGTGATGAACATTATGAAGCGATGTATCGCGCGCAAGAACGATGTCTAATGTCAAGGTCATATTTAAGGGTCAGAGGTACTATATAAGAATAAATTCAATAGACCCTGGCCGGAGCATAATTTTGTACAGCATTCAACGATTTTCAAATAACTTGGAAGAAGTAAAAAGCATTGTTAGACGGTGTGTCGGGTGCAACAACCAAGTTACCAAGGTTTGAGGTCCAGTACACACTTAAAGGTCAAAGGTCAGATATAAGAATTAAAACCTTTGACTGTCCGGAGCATAATTGTGTCCACCATTGAAGGATGTTCAAATAACTTTGCAGAAGTGATAAGTAGTATGAGACGGTATGACCCATTTAAAAACTAGGTCTGTAGCTGAATGGTCAAGACCACTATTCAAGGTCAAAGGTCAAATAACTTTCTAGAGCATAACATTGTCGTGCATGCAGGGATTTCTAAACAAATAAGCAGAAATAATCAATGTCACGAGATGGAGTGTCACATGACTTGGGAAGTTGGTGAGTGACCGTACTTCCCTTTATGGATGTTCTTTAAAGTTTATAACTAAAAAGTAAAAACAAGGTATTTCGTTCAATCTCTACTGAATGATTTAAGGCAGCAAGTGTACTTAAAGCATACAAGAACCATTACTTATAATTATCAAAACGCTTTAATTACTAAGAATATATGCACATAATGGAAGTGACGCCATGCAGAAAAAGCTAAGTAGGTGGGAGCATCCGTGTCTGTGGACACATTTCTAGTTTTGTATTTACTTTGAATGAATGACCAATTAACGGGTCAAAGTGAATGTGTGCGGTTTTTTGGACGTTAAGTTACTGACCAGGTATACAATTGTTGTGAAATAAATCCGAAATAATAGATTTAATTTGGCCGCTCAAAAATCAGTTTTTTTGCAGAACCTGTTATGGTTTATATACTATCTGAATCATATGGCGTAAAAAATTTATGTTTGTTTCAGGTTACCCGACCTACCCTAAAAAATGCCCCGACCCTAGAACATTTTATTGGGTTTGTCAGATCATTTTTGTTTTATTTGCTTTTTTCAATAATTAAATGTATTTTTGGATAAATAAGTGTTTTGTTTTTAAAGCATCCACTTATAAACAATGATACTACTCGTATGTTTTAAGTATGTATTCAGTTTTATAATCTTCAAGTTGACCGTTTACCAAATTAAAAAAAAAATCCCGCCATAGCTATCCTTATTTTTGTTGTCATGTAACCTGAAACAAACATACTTTTTACGCCTAATCATAAAAGAGAAGTGAGTCGTTGTGCCTTATTTCAATCTGATAGCTATATTTAACCACTTATAATACATACAAATGTTGCACAGTTTTTGTTTTGCTTAAATTGTAACTTTTCGAAAAACGTGACATATTTATTACTTGTTTTTCGAAATCACAGGCTTTGTACTTTGCTTGCAGTATCTCGTGCCTAGTGTGGCGACCTTGAAAGCATTAAGTTATTGTAATTATGTGCATTTATTTGCATACAGGTGTCGATACAGTTTGGCGCGGAAGCCGATACAGCCTGTGACAGCCTCGCAACATGCGCGTGACGAGCATTTTCTGAAAATCAAGCATTGTCCTAGGTATAAATTGAAAAAACCGAGGAACTACGATTCAGTGGTATTTGGAGACGTTCTAATACTGATATCATTCATACAAACAGGTATATATTTTAGTGCGCGAATAGAAACATGGGGATACATTTTATTTATTTTCAGAGTGTTTGAAAAAATTCAGTTTATTTGCATATATAATCTTCCTCAACTATTTATAATACACGCAATTGCAATTTTACTGATAATTGTTAGATTATTCACTATATTTAATTGTTTAAATAAAGGATTCCATCAGAATGTTCATTTCAGATTTTGTATTTTCGGAAAGCGTTGTTTTTCTTCAAGATCTCTGTTAAATTTCGGCTTTGTATTTTCATGAAAACAAGTAATAAAAATTCAAACGACTGATCAATTCATAAACTACAATGGAAAATCATTTTGTTTACGATGATGTTGTCATTTTTTTGTACGTAAAACGTTATTGAAGTAATATCTGTTTATTCACAAAGTGTTTTAGTGGAATTTAAATTTATGTACAAAAATACTTAATTGAGGCGCGTCGTGGGGAAACCGGGTTAATAATGCATGTGCGTAAAGTGTCGTCCCGGATTAGCCTGTGCAGAGACTTCCCTGAATCAGAAAATACCTTAAAAGCGGAAAGTGCCGTCCTGGATTAGCCTGTGCGGACTTCATGCATTTAAATCGGTTTTCCCACGACGAGACTCATATATAGGCTACTGATATTCTTCAAAGTTTTACTGTTGTAATCTTAAATTCAATAATACCTTGAAATAATTCACAGGAAAGTCATGTCAAGCGAGCAGCCAAAAAGTGGATGCGGGGACACGCAAAAGGCAAACGACAATAAGGGCAACCAGTGCAACCCGAACAACCCGAACTTTCAGTAAGTCAGTGCTTATAGCTGTAGTTGTGTTGCTGCTGTTGTTGCTGCTGCTGTTTTTTTGGCAGTAAGCGGATGAAGAAAGCCTATAATCAAGATTGTTATGTGAAACATAATATTAATTTTAACGAACAAACAGAATCTAGTATTTGACCGATTTTACATGTATATTCATAGATCTGACAAACATGTTCTTCAAAATACACATGTACATCATATTAAACGCTTTTCGTATCTGTGTTGTCGTACGTTGGAATTTTATTGAACAATCTTTAATATCATTTTGCATGTACAATGGCGCAAACTAATATTATTTGTTCTAATATTTAACTTCAGATGGTTTATTATGAAATAATAAGGTCAGACTAACACTCCGCTGTAACTATTTTTAGGGGCCATCAAACTGGGTACACAGGCATAGCGACCAAGGCTGACCTTGATAACCATGGCAACCAGCTGAACCCGAACAACGAGCGGTTCCAAGCGCCGAAGAAATGACTCGACCCGTCGATTTGACATTTATATGATGGTTCAGTGATGAAATATTGCGATAAATAAAACGTATTCAAACAAATTAGTTCTTTATTTATAATCATATTGTTTCACTGTCTTTATCTGTTTTGTCCCAATTCGAATCATTAGCAAAACGAAGTTCGATCTGAAAATCTATACTTAACCTCAAACGAGTGTTGAACATTAATTAAAACTTGAAACCATTACAGGCCAAAATTAAAATAAAATTATAAAGCGGAACAATGCGTTCGCAATTTGACGATACATATTGTATTTAGTACAGCTGGTTAATCTAAGTGATAACAGCATTTATTTTGCTACAAACAATAATTTCGAGGACTGTTCTTAAAGTTCGTGGACTTTCTTCGAGCAATACATTGTCAATGCCACCAATATTACATGACAACTGACTTATATATGGTGCCTTGTAGGCTAGCTCAGTTGGTAGAGCGCTGGACTACAAAATCCGAGGATCGCTGGTTCGATTCCCAGCCCGGCCACATATTGTGTACTTCTACGGCCATTCTTCTCCTACCCCAGATTCAAGTAGGGCAGTTGTCAGTTACTGGCATATGTATGTGCACTTAGTACTGGTAAACCAGCTTACCCAACAGGGTTTCCCGCAGGCCTGTTTCGCTTTTCGGTCCCGACATGCCTTCAAAGCATTTAGTCATTTGCCGACATGCTTAAATGACGCCGACATGCTTTAATTTTCAAAGCGACAACCCTTAATCCCTTTATGTATTTCACCGATCTTTAGACTGTGTAGTCCTTTATACCTTTCTAAGAAATAAAAACGTGTTTGACAACAAATACTAGCGTAGCAGGGAAAAGTGAACAGGCATTTGAAAACTTTTGATTATTATATCTAACGTTTTAATTTATACCGGTAATTTCCTTATTCATTTCACAAATTTAGAATCAAAAATATGGAAACGAAAAATGTATAGAGCCTCATTTTAAAACACAATTTAACCAAGTGTATGTACCATAATCGTATCCCTTATCGTGCTAATCAGCTGAGCGTTTAGAGAAGATATTAAATATTCAAATGCAACCTGTGCAATTTTGATATTTACATTATTAACAAAAATATGAATGTTTTAAGTGTACTTAGACAATATTATACGGCAGAGCTGGGCCGGGCATCTATAATCGGCCCGCTGCCGATATAACGGCATCTATAATCGGCCCGCTGCCGATATAACGGCCCGAGGAACAGAATAATATGTAGTATAAACGATAATATACGGCAGAGCTGGGCCGGGCCATATCGTTTATAATACATATCCTGTCAGCAGAAAAGAATCATGTTCCTTTCTTTATTACACAAAATGTTAACAAAAACACCAAACAAACTTTCCGTACTTTTATTTAACATTCAGCTAATTACGCAATACGTGACGCAATTCTAACGAATGACGTAATTTATAAACAGAAAAACAGTGACGAAACAAACCAGTTTTCGCTGGACTCTTAGTTTTGTTGTGACAACGATTATGTCGTGTTTGCTTTTATTTTTAGTAAAATACATTACTATAAGTTTAATAAATCATGCATGGACGAATTCTGAATGATGAATGTGTCAGTTGGATAAATAATATATTTTGAGTCTTTGAACTGGAATAAAATCAAACGTTCTGACCAGTCTTTGCGATTTCGTAAATCGTGTTTCTGGTCAGAATGGTTCACATGCAATTAATATCATGATTGTTAAAAAATTAAGGTTTATGGATACAAGAAAAGGGAATTGAAGTGCTTACAGTATTGTTGGATTTTTATTGTTGGAAGCAATGGATTGAAATAGAGGTACAGTAAAGTTTTCGATTTGTTCAAATGTGTCCAGTGATTCTTTTTCTCAAACTCAAAGATACATAGGCTATAGATCCTATATATTTAATAAATTTAACTACAAACTTTCGTTAATATGCAGTATTTGCATTTTCGGATATAAGAGTTTAATTTTGACTAAATATGCCATTCGTTGTCGTTGACGTCGCGCGATCTGATTCTCTTCGATTATCGAAAAATCAACCGCGACCAATTATATTATATCGGCTAAGCGGAGCCGCGTAACGGCCCGTTATCTACATCAAATTGTTACTATTTTGAGTAAAATATGTAGTATAGTTCTTTATATGTAGTATATAGTTCAATTCAATGTTAAATCATCGATTTTGATCGATAGCGACCGTGGGTTGCATTGAAAGTTGGATATGGCTTTTCAACCAATTTGAATACCATGTATGATTAAAAAGTAATTCCATACAAAATGCAGCCTAGTATTTTAATGTAGACTGCCTCCAAAGGAGTTAGGTCAACACGTTTTTATTCAATTCAGAAACCGCGGTCCCAAATAAAAGATAATGCAAAGAGAGGTGCTGGTCGAGCAATAGGCTAGGTAGTTAAAGTGATAAAGGGCGGTAGTTAAAGCAATACTGCCGATTTGATCGCCGCCGGGATTTCGAACGCCACAGCCGACTTTGCGTCGGGCGATGCGGCCGATTTCGAAGAGGTGGGGGTCAAACGGAGCAGTCGATTTCTGGAGGGAGGGGCTAAGGGGTCAGATTGAAACGACCTTTGAGAGAGGGAGGTTCGAGCCGACTTTTGTCGCGGGGGTGGTTTCCGGGAGGCCGACATGCCTTCAAGAAATCCTGCGGGAAACACTGCCCAGGAAAAGTGTGAGGAGGTTAACTGACCGCCGTTATATGCCTGAAATACTGTTGAATACGGGGAAAAATCCAAACAAACAAACACATACACGGGATACAATGGATGAAAGGTTAACAGATTGTGTAGAGTATGGATCACTTTGAATGCAAGACATTTCACTAATGCATTATTCTAATTAGCAGCTAAATATAATCAATAAATGTGTGCTGAAAGATATTATTGTTATTATGTGGTTAGTTATTTTCTGACATCATTTCGTTATTTACTGAATACTTTGGACATTACAATGCAAAGTGAAGAAATATAAATACAGAGCGGGCTTAACAAAACTTGGGAATTACTTCTCGTTTGGAGCAGTTTAATGGATTTAACTTTGTATAGCTCAATCATGGGACAATTTATTAACGTTTTTGACAGTGCAATTGATAGTGTGTTTGGTTCAACTGTCAATAAATAAATAAATTCTCTCTTTTTCTATAGTTATAGATATTTTTGTAATGCTTAGATGGATCTATGTTATTAAATGAAATAGTTTTATTATTGTTTTCTAATGCTACATGCCTTTCAATATTTCCATAACAGACACTATATCTTGTGAGTATCTATTCAACAATTCGATATAACAGTAAATTAATTTTGATTGCATTCAAATATATAAATAATAAAGAACTTACCAAAGTGTTGAAGAATCTCGCTGTGCATTTTACCCCATCTTGTATGTGTCTAGAAATGCCATTGATCGTGTTGATATCAAGTTGCTATTATACATATGGTCCAGTGTTAAGTGACCAACGCAATAATTTTGACTGAGATGAGTTATTGTAAACATTAATTGCAATTAAGAAATATTTTTCGATTTATCGTTGTTTATCGGTTGATAAACAACGATAATGCGAAAATTATTTATATTTTTGCATGATTTGACATACATCTCGCAACTATAATTTGAACTACATTTTACTATGCTCCGCTCAGAATCGGGACTTTTTTGCGTTGTTCATTGGGTAGTTTAACAACGATAATTGTGTCTTTGTCTATAGAAAAAAATAGTGAGTATCATGTTAGAATGAATATTTAATAACATAGTTGATAACAAAAGAAACTTTTTGTTTATTATTGCTATAAAGAGCCCTTTCTTTAACTGACAGACCAGCCCATTTCTAATAGAATTCTATCCACACAAATGCATAGCAATTAGCATGTGGCAACATGTTTGTAATCATAGACATAGACCAAAGATTTTGTTCTGTTGTTTATAAAATTACATGTATATTTACATAATCATCCTTTTATTTTTTAAACAATGTATAACCTAAAAGTATATTGAATGTGAGAATTTAAATACAAAGCAAGAAATTCGACCTTTCCCCACATAGGTAACATTTTACACGCATGCTCGGCCTTGAAATGAATTATTGCACGTAAACAACCCTGCATATCTATTTAAGATACAATGTATATTTTCAGAAAACCAGATAACACGTTACAACTCCCTGTACTTAAGAACATAACCCGAATATTTGCTACATGATGAATAAACATTTTCAAGGTCCATGCATTGAACTGGTTGTTACTTTTGATTGTGTCAGTTTTAAAGGGACCATTGCTAATACTTGTATACGTTAAATGACTACTACAAATCACAAATGACACTGGTAAAAGTGATTTAATGACAAAGCCGAATAAAATTATATATAGCGAACTATGTTGGACACAATGAGTGGTGATGAAATAACGGTTAGATATAATGCATGAACATATACAGATATAATACATAAACGTATAAAGCGTTTGCGATGACAAATAACTAAAGCAAATCGACGCTATTTTCTTTGGTATTATTGCAAACTGGCGAGTATAATTGTATAGATCTGCTGTACAGAAGACATGGCAGTGACCCGTGTGTTATCACGGACAAAATTTAATTTGAATGATTTAAGTATTTTCGTACTATTTTGTTCATGCGTTGTGTAACTTATAAGTTATAAAGCATTCCGGGGCAATTTTTAGTTTACTCCTATTGAATAAATCATTAAAATTCCAGGCCCCACAACTATGAATATTTATTAAGCTTAATCTTAGTCTTAATCTTGCATATTAAACAAGCATTCTCATTGGTCAATATTTTGAGTTGGGACTTAGTTTGAGATTGATAACTTTTGCAGCCAGGATTAAGACGGTGATCAGTATTATTAACAATATGACACAATATCAGTATCATTAACAATATGACCCAAGCATTGTTCCCATTTCCAACCTTCTCAAAAGAGTTCGTGCAAAATATCATTTTTGCTTTCGTCAAACAGTCTAAAATCACAACATATTTCAACCAATAGATGGACATCCATATAAAATCACCAAAGACATGTAAACAAGTATATAAAACAAGAAATGTCTTTAAAAAAGACAATCGGAGTTGAAATTAATATTGAGATGTCATTTAAAATTTACCTAAACAGATGTCCAAGATGATCAGTTACGTGACTTCTCAGACCCCAGATTTTTTGGTCCCCACAAATATTAGGAGACTTGTTGGACCCCAGATTTTTCGGACACTATAAGAAAACTTCTCGGACCCAAAAGTTAATTTGAGATAAATTTATTAATTTAAAAATTTAATAAAATTATCATTAATACCTATGCCGTGAATAAACCAATCATACAGCTCCATGTTTCCACCAGTGATATATGAATAACCAAAATAATTTAGGTTAACGTAATTGTTATCTGAAGTTGTCAAGCCAATTTAACAAATTAACAATGTAAGAAAATAATTTCAAATTAAAATTAAAACAAGAAATGTCTTTAAAAAAGACAATCGGCGTTGAAATTAATATTGACATGTCATTTAAAAATTACCTAAACAGACGCCAAGATGATCGGTTACGTGACTTCGCAGACCCCAGATTTGTTGGTCCCCACCAATATTAGGATTCTTATTAGACTACAGATTTTTCGGACAGTATAAGAAAACTTCTCGGACCCAAAAGTTAATTTGAGATAAATTTATAAATTAAAAATAAAATAAAATTATTAGTAATATCTATGCCGTGAATAAACCAATCATACAACTCCATGTTTCCACCAGTGATATATGAATAACCAAAATAATTCAGGTTAACATAATTGTTATCTGAATTTGTCAAGCCAATTTAACAAATTAAGAATGTAAGAAAATAATTTCGGGAATGAATTAAAATTATTATGTATCAGAAGAGACTATGAAGTTTTTTATAGTACCGGTAATATACCATTCATGTTAGTTATCTAATATAATAACGATTTGAAGTCAAATTAGCATTTATACTGTGTATCCCAATAAAAAGCAAAATTTAGGGAACATTCAGCGATTTTTGAAATGTTAAGACTTTATTTTTATTATTATCAGTAGAAATATGATATATCAAGGGTTCCTGTGTATAATTAGTATTGCAAATTGTGTATTCATGCTTCGCGAATAACAATTCGACGTATTCCGAATCTTCTTTCCTAACATTTTATCTAAAGAAAATGTGGCATCTTTTTACAGATTAAATAACGTCTACTGGAGAAGTTAATAGAAAGATGCAATTATAAATAATCGTAAATAAATCGTAACCACAATTTTAATTCAAATTAACAGCAAGTTTATAATATAAATTCCCCATTTATTGAAATGTTTAGGTGTATGACTCTCTGAACGCTACTGTATTATTGATGCTTGTACGAGTATATCAACATAGCTATACAAAGGTTTGCTAGCGACGCGCGCTATTTTTAGAATGACACTACTGTTTCTGAAATGCTCGCTAGAATCAATGGGCTACTGGAACGGCAACTCTGTGAGTGAGATTTATGAATGGGAACATTGCACAATTGCTATTTATAGAGTGTACCGCTTATATAAATTGAAGGCTAAACAAAATAATTATTTCGTTACGTGAATGAACATAGCATTCTGTTTTTGGCATACAAATACGTTCATAATTAGCCTCAGTCCTAGAGTAAATGTCGATGATATGTTCATGACTTTATTTTAACCGCTTACGTAAACAATTATGTAAAATTTATTCCCCGAAAGTATGCAACAATAATTGGTATACATTAACAGATTGTTGTAAGTTTGCATTCCCTAAAATTATAAAAGTTGTCCAATTCTATTGGCATTCAATTTTCCCGCTGCATAATTATCACAAGAAATCTAGGTCACAAGTGATCTTAGACAGCTTCGCCGAAAAAAATGTATGCGGTGGAGGTGGAAGACGATGCGGTTTTACGAGAACTTTTGCAAGGCAACTGCCCACGCCGAAAAATACCGATACATTTTGATGCAACGTTCTGACTGGACCGAAATATCACATGATTGTTTCCTATAAAATGATTAGACAAAGTGTAAACGATTCAGGGCTAAATAACAAAACAACAACAAAGTAAATATCGCAATGACGTACAAAAGTTAGGTCTGCATAAAATTGACTCAGGATATCCCGGTTGAGACAAGTATGGCATGAAGAAAAAAAAAAAACAATGTTATGATTGAAAATAGGGCATTTACTGTAAATGCCATAAACATAACACAGGCATTTAAAACCAAATATATTCTAAACCAGAAAGGGTAAATTAATATAAAACACATTGAAAACAATAAATGTGTATACATATGAAGAATACAACATACTTAAAACCCCGAAAAACTAATAAGATACAAAATGCCTTTATTGGCGAAAACAAACTATTGTCCTATACCAAATTCCTTCAATAAAAAGCAATATATGAATAACTCTGGTTGCCATGGCCAAGCCTTTAAACACAAAATTTTCATTATATGACTATATTTTCATAGAAATGTTCCTGGAGTGACCCTTTACCGTATTCCTTCAACTGATTTTTATTTGTTAAAAACATCGACACCGGCGAACATATTTCTTTATATTAAACAACTTTGAAAGTATTTTTCACTAAAACCATACATAACCCCTTGCAGTATTTCAAAATAATTTGTCAGAAATGTCCTTTGGGTGACCGGCTAACAAATGCCTTTAAATCATTTCCATTCGTTTAAAAACATGGTCACCATGGAGCGGGGCAGTTTCCTTATATGACTATACAAGCAGACGCGGGTAGGTCGCAATGGGAATTAAACAATTTAGATTTGTACTGATTAATTGCAGTTAATTATCTTTGGCTTGAAGAAGACCCACATATATAACACAGCAATACGCAGTTGAATGTAGAATAATATTTCCTTAAATTTGAATTACAACCATATTTAACACATATAAGTATTAAAAAGTTTAGATTTGATTTTTGTAAATTAAGAGTTTATTCGCATTAGATAGAAGTAGAATCACGTCGATGGCATATACCTTAACATATTTCTTTTCATGAACGAAAACGCAAATATTGCAATGTACTAAAAGACGAGTACCGGGCTGTTTTAGAATATTCACTATATAATGATATCATAATATTTTATATTAACTAGTATTACTGGAAAAAACCGTTTATGTACCCAAAGTTATTGGACGCACGCAATTCGATAACCTAACTGACATAAATACATTTTTAGATGAAGAACATGTAACTTACCATTTAATTTCCATAATACCTTTACTCAAAAAAAGTTTTGAACTTAAGAAATAGTATTGCGATTAATATTAAATGCACAAGTATGCACACTTGGCCTCTATTATTGAGGCAGTTGTTATTTTGATATAATTGTTAATATTTATATTTGTATACTCGAATTATTGTGTTATTTTTAATTATTATGCCTCACTTTTGTATACAACGATAAATTCCCATTACCCGAAGAAGAGATATTTTGACTGTCAAAAACATTTCAAACTTTTTGACACGTGACCGAGTGAAAAGTGACTGTCAGGTCATGTGACCGCGCTGACATTTGGAATGTCATATAAGGGCAAGTAACTGCGTCAGTTTATTTAGCCGCATCATGAAAATATTGCCTCCCTTTTCAAAACGTAATATTGTCCTGACGTCACTATTCTATGTTTAAACAAGCGATTCTCTTCAAAGTTAACTGTCAGAAAAACAGTTTGCACGTATTTCTGAAGATGACAGATTTAGGCATTCTTCAATCTTGATGGGCAGAATTAAGCACGTGTTTACCATTTTTTACTCAATGTTTTTCGGCAATTATAAAATAAATATCATATGGCAGCGAGTGTGACATAGATAATGTCAAGCCTCGAAACAGAATGTCGCCACCCGGCATTCTCATCGGGTGACATTCTACCCTCGGGTTGACAATATCAATGTCACTCACGCTGCCATATGATATTTATATAATGTTAATTTCAATGCATAATTCATTTGATAACCCAATAACTAATTTGTATAAAATAAACAATAAACTATATTAACCACTTAACTTACTCCAGAGTGAGTTATTGAAATTGAGTATTGAAAATCAATTGCTCGTTTAAGTGTTTGTCCCGTACTTTTGTAATAATTCATGCAATGCTCTGTGCGCGTATTGCTGATCTACATTTTGTAAACATGAATAGATTTACCGATTGATTAAAAAAAACATTTTTCGCGCTTTAACATTAACATTTGTTTGCAACGATTATACACATGGAGATTGGAATAATTTGTATTATTGGTGTAGTTGTACTAGTGGTAACTAGTACTATTTTAAGGATGATTTCTCTCATCGTGTACTTTATAAACGTTTTTAGAGGACGTGGAAACAGTGAAAACAATGATCTTTGCACGCAGAACAACGACGCTAAATTATATAAAGGAGGAACACAATGGTCGTCAGACAATATTCAATATGCAGAAGGTACAGTTGCACTTGAAAAATATTGCTATTGCGGCGACAAAAACTATATGTTTAAATACACTTCAATACAGGTATCTTGTGAAAAATTACCCACATGCAGTTCAATTATCTTTGAAATCTTAATAATTGTAACCGATACTTATTATTTCCTGCTAAAGGGTCAACTTTGTTTGATTTGTGTTTCGGTGAAAAACTAAATAGTTCATAAAACATAAATGTTGTAAATAATAAGAAAGGATTTTAATCTACATCCGTATATCGTGTCATGATAAATGATTTTGTTTTCTGTATATATTACACAAAAATGATTTCATTTTGACGTACACGTACGGACACTGCTTATGCACGTATTAATATTAATAATATATTATATTCCCCCCCCCCCCCCGAGGGGGATGAGCGGCGGGCATATACGTGACTTTAGACTGAAAGCAATTCCCGACAGGCGGTAATTTGAAACGTCGAATTATTCCGGGTCCAGGGAAACAACAACAACAGCATAATTAGTCTAATTCCCCGGGGTTTGCCGGAATTCTGTGGGAAAACATTGATAGGTGCATCACCTGTAAGTTGCACGTACTGCATAGCTGCTTAACATGATAACATCATAACGTCCGCCGTTTAATTTAGAACGCCCGTTTACGTCAGGTATCGAAAACAGATGAACACATCAGAATAATTTGGTTGATACCCCCATATTTTTATTTTCTTTAAAATTGTACCCATACAGTCAATGAAAATCGCATTGAAAATTGTTTTTTGGAAACACAACACTGATGGCAGAGGTGTAGTAGCACGCCATCCAGTGACATGACGTGGATCTTCTTTTTTACTGACCATATTATGCTGGCTTGATCAACGAGTTTCGACTTGGTGGAAGGAAACTATTGCACATCTGAGCCAAAAGGGATGGTGAAATAAACTTTCTCTTCAAAAATCAAACACACTGTCTTATTGGACTCAACACTGACCTCTTAAAAATGGCTAATTTGCATAGATATCAACGCACAAGCCATGCATTATTGATCAAGATTAATATATTGAATAATATAAAGGTCATTTTGACATACAGTAGTTGCGAGAAGACAGAGCCTGGAGATGAAAATGCCACAAGAAAATACCATCAGCACTTCTAGTACAACAATGCCAAACGACCAACGTATGGGTTGCTGTGTCTACTCACCGAAGTCGCCAGTGCGGGAAAATACTTTAGATGTGAACACAGACGTTTCGGTAATCATTAGTGTTAAGAAATTGAAATATCATCATGATCTAAATTATCATAATAAAAATATGTTATTTAATATATTCCACAGTAGTAGGCGTAAATGTAAAAACATACACTGTTAAGTGAACATTCTAGAAAACGTCTAACAGCACTTCAGCTAAATTTCTATATTTTCGTTTTTATAAGACCTTTAGTGAATGCATGCATATATTCAATTGATATAATGTGTGTTTTCATGCATGTGATTCACAGAGATCGAAGCCTGTTCCAACAACACGGTTGTCAAAGGAACCAGTTCAACAAAGATATTCACAGTCTGACCATACTAAAGCTGGTACGTGTATATGATACACTGGAAATTTGTTGGTTAGACGGAATAATACACAAACTTATGGAAACTTATTATAGATACCATTCACATTTGAATGCTAGGAGAGGAGAATGCTGTAATTCATTTACTTAATTTCCAATAGAACAATTTCAGTACGTAAGTAAAATTCCATGGGCAATTTATATGGGTTTGCTTACATGCATATCTTTTTTTATGAAACAGAACTAGGAAAAGCTAACATTTCGTATGCCAGTGTCGTCAGAGGAGAACAACCGGTCCCCTTATCTAAAAGGGAGGAAAGGGTAAGTTCGTCATGCTCCACATACTGCATGCGATATACTACTATTTTCAAATGTACAATGTTTTATAGTTGCATCATTTGGATTCAAAGCATGAAAATATTATTTTCTTTTTTATTACTTTGTATTGAAGTATGTATGTTTTTCGTTCTATTAGACATCAGCAACTGATTGCATGGTATCAAAGACATCGGTAACAATTAGCAACAATATCAATAGGGGGCTTACGAAAGAGATATTTGTCATACTGTGTTTTTGTTTCTGTATCCGCCTTCGAATTTTGATTTAAAACAGGCGAATTTTATTTTTAGCAATGCGTGAAATTTGGTAATTTGGTAATAACATGTCAATGTTTGAAACCGTTTTACTCGTAGATATGCATCAAAATAAAAAAGTGGTGTTGTTTTGGTTTTTAGAAAACAATGCATTCGTTCACATTTATTTATCATTAGTTTCATTATATTTATTTCCTTGACAATTGATCATATGCACAATCGTAGATCGCTCCGCATTTCTGTTTGTCTAAGGTTGTTTGTCCTTGGAATTGAAGTAAACTGATTGGATTATGTAACCATGTGCTATTTCCACTGATATATAAACCCCTAATTGGTCAACTCAGTCCTTGATTGGCAACTTGCAACTGGTCAATTTTGTACATACATCTTAATTTAAATGTATAATTTCAAACATTATTGTTTTGCTGTTGTTTTGTTTCATCAGAAAGAAACGGATGGAACAAGTATAAGACCAAGACGTCGCTTAAAACAGAAACATCAAAATAAAGTGTCTACGGTGATCACAAGTTGCACGAATAATTATTCAAATTCGTGCGTCAAACTGCATACAAAAGTTAAAACAAACAAGGATACCGCTAAGTCACTTAAGCAACAGGTATTCAAATATCTTTACAAAGTTTCATTCGTAAAATACGTTACATAGAAATGTATTTTACAATGCAGCAATTTCAATATAACAATTTTGTTATATTTGAATTTGTATGGCGTTGTCCGTATAGTAAGGTATTTTGTGTAGGTTACTGATTAATTGACCATAATTTTTTAACATGCATTCTCTGCAAGTGATGCAGCTGATGGTACATAATGTGTTACATGTGTTACATATAAATACATGTTGTTAACTATTTCTAAGTCTGTGCAATGAAAAGCAAAATAAACAAAGACATTCAACAAAAGTTAACTATGTATGATGCTTTTTGTTTATATTTTATTCGCGACAAAAATAACGGCAAGTTGTTGGTCATTGAATATTGTTTGTGTTTAGAAAGAGATTGCAAGAGTGGCCATGGACGTTGCCGATGCTGCTGCTGCTGATGATGATCAGCCACAAACTAAAGAGGTGAATATATTTTCAGTACAATATATACTCCATGTTACTTATAGTACGTTTATTGTACGTTATTAACATGTTAACGTAAATGCACAAACGGTTATGATGCTTAAGAAATTGAGTCATCCGATGATTTCCAAAAATAAAATCAACAGGATATCAATAAATCAGCGACGTAAGCGACTCCTAACCTATAATTGTACAAGTGCTTTAACAAATCGTAGGAAGTGATCAACATGAACCCGTACCGTCAGGAAGCCAACGAACATGCAGAACTAAGGAACTACTACTTCCAATTAGCAAAACATGCGTATGATTCGGGTGACAAAGAAGGTGCCAGCACATACTCGAAGATGGTACGTTAAAGGGGTTGGTGTTACTTGGAATTTACTAAGATCATCATTCTGTTCTTGTAAAGATAGTATTCTTATGTGGACTAATATTTATTCGCATTGATGTTATGTAAATTTCAATGCATTCAGTCATATATCGTAGTAGATAATTCTGTTCACAGTTATGTCACTGTCCTTCTTCTGCATGTTCTTGTTCCACCTGTTAATATCCATATTTAAACGAAACTATTTTAACCTCCTGAAGGGCCATACTGAAAACGGAAGAATGCATGAGGCCAACAGAAAAGCTGCCGACTTAATTCTTAAAACATTGTACGTAGAATTAAGATGTACCAACATCATAAGTGCTAATAATTTCATATTTAACAAAATGATTAGAGTTTTAGGTATGTACTTTTTGAAGTGTAGTGTTTTATAGTTTAATAGTCATGTTCAATTAAATATCTTAACATCTACACATATGTGAGTTCCTGTGCTTGCAATGCTCGGGCATGCAGATAAATAACACTATTTTTACCGAATGAAATCTATTAATACAATTACCATTGTGTATTTACAAGGCTGAGTGTTAGTAAATAGGCCACTAAAAAGGATAACATTGGTTGTGATAAACAAATATTTATGATTTAGTAGTATATAAGAATAACTGCATATGTTCAATTTTGTAAACGTTATGTATGCACATTTGTGTACTCATTCACATTTGTTATAGGAACCCGGACTTCCCACAGTGCTCGACCCTGGACCTTCATGGGCTCTACGTCAGCGAAGCGTTGAATTTCCTAGACGAGTTTCTTGAAGCTCACGAAAATGGTAATATGTGTGATCTATGATATGATTTAGAATTAAATAGTCACTCTAAACTAAAAAAAAGATCACAGCTTACTCTCTAGCATTGAACATGTTTTAAATCTGTGATATTATCAAACGATTGATTTATTGCGACACTAAACGACAGTAAGCTTTTATTTAATGGAAATACAGGACCTAAAACGAAAATAGCTACGTGCATGTAAGTGTTTTTTACAGACGGAGATGAGGAAGTATATGTTATCACTGGAAAGGGTAACCATAGCGACAACGGACGTCCGAGATTGAGACCAACCATCATGGATCATTTCAATAAGAAACGTTACATGTATGACATATATTTTAAACTATGTATTTATTATATACATGTAATGTATTTGAAACTACCACATATATAAATTTGTGATATTAAAAAGAAAACAGTCTCATAATTAGAGTAATTGAATACTACCACTCATGTTTAATGCATAGCTCTCACTTAAATACATTTATTTATGATGTATATTTAGATAGACAGTAAAGGAAGTTGATTTTAGCCTTCAAAAACTTGATATGGAACGCAGAAAAGTAAATGCGGACATTATGTTGTTGTATGTGATCTAGCAGCAATATAACATTGAACCTATACCTAAAACAATAGTTGATTTAAAAATATATCATTACATGTTCAGGTACACGGAAGACGAAGTTAACAAAGGCGAATTTACCGTGCACCTTCTGTGAAGTTCCGTGCCATGGTTTTAACGGCGGAGGAAGGAAGTTGCATCATGATTTCATAAACTATTAATATACTTTACATTCTCAATTCTATACAGTAGTGTACAGCCTATCTGACAAGATATTTGGATAGTTTGGTGTGTTCCGTTTATTATGCTTTGGAATAATAGTTTGCTGCTTTATAGTAAAAATAAAATATAGCTTTCCTATCTTTGTTTTTAATATCCTATTATACAATACTAGTATTATAATTTATAATTTTAATTTTGAACCTATTTTCATATTAAATCTATCTGATCATTAAATCGGATTACTTTAAAAATAAATGGCTTATGTAATTAAATATAAATTACTGAATAAATTAATCTTAATTTTCTGTGAATCCGTCACTGAGTGAAATGACGAATCGAATGCAACCAACCAGAAGAAGTTTATTAATATAAAGAAACGTTTAAGAAAACATTTGTGTGAAAACATTGTATTTCTTATATACAGACGTAGTAATGCAACTGCGGTGAAGGAAATGAGTAAGAACCTAATAATTGCATTTAGTACGAATTTATGAACAATTAAATTCACATGTCTGTCTAAAGTGTCTGTCAAATAACTTGTGAGAAGGGCATAAGTGAAATACAAACATTGTTTGAAGGGCACCTCAACGTCTCAAAACTGGCAGTACCGTTTCTTATAGCTTTTTATGACCCAACCATCAATGATCGGTTATTTTGCATATAGTGTTTACCCTGTCCGGGGGAACGCACGTATGAAAGTGTGTACGTGTGTACGTATGTTCCGATTCTTGTCTGGACAATTACTTTGTCCAGCATTGGAGGATTTTCAAATAGCTTTGGAGACATGTTTAGCATAATGAGACGGTGTCGCGCGCAAGAACCAAGGCCTTATGTCCAAGGTCAAGGTCACACTTAAAGGTCAAAGGTCAAATATAAGAATTTAAACTATAGCCCTGTCCATATATGCAAAAAATAGTCCCAAAATCGATAGAGAACGAAGCAAATAACGAAGAAAAGTCACTAAAATAATGCATACATGTCCCACAGATCATTACCATCATTCTTTACATAATTGATAACTGCTAAACTAAGTTATGCCCGAAACGAACTGGTGCCACGCATGAGGTGCTGGTGCCACAAAGGAGCGATTACTGAGTATTTGTACCTTCGTAAGATGCCTTCACGTGCAATAGTGCCGGGCATATAACATTTATTCGTCAGGTAAATCTAAGTTGAAACAGTTACAGACAAACATTTATTTGTCCACCATTCCGTTGCAATTCCGTTGCTAATGCCTTACATTAATTGTTCTTATTTGAAGTTCCAGGAATCACGGATACGGAAATTTGACCAAGCGTACAGGTTTTCTGGATTCCATGAGCCATGGGTATCATCCAAGTATAATGTACTCGTCTTTTTTAGAGGAAACATGTGGTTTCTAGAGTAAATAAATATAAGTTTAACATGTTAACAAATACAGTAGCTACGAGAACAGGACTTAGAGTGCATTTTTCTATCTCAAATTAAGCCGAACCTCTTTTTTACCATTAACTCAATAATCGCTCCTTCGTGGCACCAGCACCTCATGCGTGGCACCAATATTTTCGGTCATGAATTTGTTTAGCTGTTGTCAATTACATGAAAAATGGTGCAAATCTTATATTTTGAGTATTGGTATCGTTTTGTACAAAATATATCATTTTAAGTACTTTTCGTCCTGATTTGCTTCCTTCTCTATCGACCATGCGTCAGAATTTTGTATGAAAGTTTTTCAAAACGGACAATGTCTGGACCCTTATCCGCACATTTGATCTTAATTCAGTTAAATGTCGAATGATTGTCTCATATTTTTCGTAAAACATTTTATTTAAAAAGAAACTGCAAATAAAGGTAAACTCTGTTGAAAAAGATAGTTATGGAAGCATGTTAGCCCTTATTTTATGTTACTGTTAAAAACAATTCACATTTCTAAATCTATATGGCCGAAATGCAGACAGCCCGTGCCTTTATAAACAAGTCTCTGATACAATTGATAAAATTGGAAATACAAAGTATATCATGTGTGGGGATTATGATCTAGTACTTGATCCGTGGTTAGATAATTGCCACTATAAACATTTAACTAGTAGTAGGAAGCAAAATACTCAATATTGGGGGAAATAGTTAAAAGGGAACTGCAGGACGCATTTAGATATATTAATGGTGACAAAAAGGAATACACTTGGAGACGAACCCTCTGTAACAGTGCCGTCTTGACCTATTTCTTATTACAAATACTATGATCGAATATTTATTAAATGCGCAAATTCAAACTAGCTACAGATCAGACCACTCAATTATTAGCCTAGTTGTTAGTTTAGAACAAATTATACATGGTAAAGGTTTATGGAGGTTTAACAGCTCTTTATAAAATGATACAGAAAATGTGTCCAGTGACCTTTATTTATTTATATAAAAGCTTTTGGGTTTGAGATTGTATGCGCTGTCAAAAATAACTTAATTATATATACTTCAAAGACTTGCTTAACTAGTAACAACTCATATATATTATATATGTGTATGCATTTTCTGCAACTGCGCGTATATTTTCTACGACGCCACAAGCGAACGCATCTGTTGGTAACGAACTTACACCAACAGGATTGCAGCACTCTGTCGGTACTGTTGGCTTTGTCAAGATTTCATATTTTGAAAGAAAGAACATTAATACGCAGTTAAAATCTAACTGTGTGTGCTATTGTGCTATGCGTTGTGTGTAATTTGAGTTGACGAACGTTCTGAATAT
Source organism: Congeria kusceri (assembly GCA_027627225.1). Classification (NCBI taxonomy): domain Eukaryota; kingdom Metazoa; phylum Mollusca; class Bivalvia; order Myida; family Dreissenidae; genus Congeria; species Congeria kusceri. The sequence continues at coordinate 35,781,886 of CM051031.1, read as the reverse complement.
ACGTGGGTGAATACACAATTATACATTGGTCAGGGCGGCAATATGACCACATCTCCAATTGCAAGAACTACATCACCAATACCCAATGATTCCTCGTCTCGTTTACTACATAATAAAAGCACGACAAGTATGTGATACAAGAAGTAACGTATCACGAAAGTTTCAAACAGTGTGGTTTTCAATTTTGAACAGATGTAATAAGCAATTGTTTTTCAATACCTTGCATTTAATAAGCTGGCCACCTTATAATGTTTATATTTTGGAATTTAAAGAGGAAAAAACGGAAACGTCAACAAATACTATGAAATAATAACTGACATATTAACACGATTGTCCCAACGGTACCTTCAGCTTTGTTTTTAAAAGGTTTATGGGTAATGTTCCCGTTTATATGACGGTTAGCTGTAATGAACACATATTATCATATGTGTATTTGTGTGATATTTGTACGATACAAATGAGCCATATTGTACTTATGGGAAAATACTCTCTTTAAATAAATAATAAAATAAAGAGTTTGTCACATTTTTAAGCCAATCACGGGTCTCAAGTTTAAAAAAATAAAACCGATTTATTTCACGAGTAACGCTCTTCACAGACTATTCATCATATAGAGTTAGCTTAAGGTATCGAAAAAAAAATCGCATTAGCAGCAAATCTAGGCCAATACGTTTCCCAAATGTAATGGTAAAATGGAGGTCGCAACATGATATATTGTTTTTAATTCGCAAGTTTTTATTTTTGTACTTTTCTAGTTGCTGGTAATAATAGTTGTTCTTCTTCGTCAGAATTACAAAAGGCAACACACACAAAGCAAGTGGAAAAGAATAATCTGGTAAACAATTATATATACCTTCTAGTTTACACTTTATATGAATATTAAAGAAAACAACAATGAGTTTGTTCCATGAAAATACACGACGTGATAATTTTCTAAAACTATTCATTTGAATAGATTTACTTAATTGTTACTAACCCATGAAAGCACTGAAAAGTTAAGAGTTTTATAACGTTTCAAAAGCGATTAATAACTGAAACCAATAGCTTGTTAGTACTTGAAATACATCATCATTCCTTTCTTCGGGCTGCATCATGACCACATCCCCAAGTTCAATCACTGCCATAACAAGATCAAATTATTCATCTCCCCAGTCAGCACAGGATACATGCACGGCAGGTATGTACCTGTACAACAAGTTCCAATCATTCCTCTCCCCAGTCAACACAGGATACAAGCACGGCAGGCATGTACCTGTACAACAAGATCTAATCATTCCTCTCCCCAGTCAGCATAGGATACAAGCACGGCAGGTATGTACTTGTACAACAAGTAAAAACCATGTCATTGGGTTTTGATTTCGTTTTTTTTTGTTCCATTGTTTATGTTTGTTTCCAGCTGGAAACTTGGATTTGGTTACAAAACACCTACATTGAAATAAGTTTTCATTTAATTTGGTTTCATTTTCGGAATTAAGAGACACAAAAACCAATGCGTCAATATATATTATGAAAGAATAACTAATATATTAATACAAATGTCGGAATGGTACCTTCAGCTTTGTTTGTTGATATGTTATGCTTATCCAGTTTGATATACACTGCTTGTTATGCTACGTTTACATTTATATCAAGATTACTGTAATTTGCTTACGTCTAATACACATTTAAATGCATTCCGTCTATAGTATATGTGTATTTGTATGAAAAATGTACGATACCAAGTAGCCTAATAGTATTTTGGTTAAATATTCCGAGGAAACAAGTCATAGAATAAATAAATTAAGAGTTGGCCCCATTTTTATAGCTAACCACGGATCTCCAATTTGAAATTCAAACCTAATTATTTCACGAAGAATGCTCTTCACAGGCTCTTCGCCATGAAGTGTTAGCTCCCTCTTTTCTTATACATATTACACGCTTTGCATAAGCGCAGCAGATCTAGGCCCAATATGTTTGCCGAAATGTATTTTTCAATATTTTTTCAGCACAGGATACAAGCACGACAGGTATGTACCTGTACAACAAGATCCAATCATTCCTCTCCCCAGTCAGCACAAGATACAAGCACGACAGGTATGTACCTGTACAACAAGTAGAATCATGTCATTATGTGTTGTTGTTTTTTCGTCTTGTTGTTCAATTTATAACACATTAATTACATGTTTCTTGTCAGCTGGAAACTTGGACTTTTAACAACTTTTCCAAAACACATACTTTTAATTTCCATCTTATTCTGTTTTGGAATTTAGAGAGTCAAATAACATTCGTCAATATGTATTATGAAATTATAACTAATATATAAACAAAACTGACTGAACAGTACCTTCAGCTTTGTTTGTTAATATTTTATACTTATGCTCCAGCCTTATATATACTGTTTGTGATGTAATGTTTACTTTTAAATGACGATTTGCTGTAATGTGCTTACCACTAAAGCAAAATTAATGTAGACTGTTTATATTGTATGCGTATTTATGTCATATATGTACGATATATGAGAGCTATGTTATGAGCTTGAAATCAATCATACAATAAATAAATGTTTGATCCAATTTTTGGTGTTATGTATTTGTTACCTTTCTAGTTGTGGTAAAGCGAGTTTTGCATCTGCGACAAAAGTACAATTGGACACAAAGAAATAAAGAGCATAATCAGGTAAACAAATAGCATAAGCTGTCTTGTCCATATTTTATACGAATATTAAAGAAAAACAACAAAAAAGTGTATTCCATGAAAATATATGACGTGATATTATATCAGACTATTTGCCCCATATATAAAAATATATATAAATAAGTTTTACTAACCTACGAAAACACTGATAAGTGTATGGCTTTCTACATTTTCAAAAGCCTGCATTAACTATAACTTACAGCTTAAAAGCACTTGAATATACGTCACTACCTAAATATTCATGTGTTAGGGCTGCATTGTGACCACATCTCCATGTTCAACCACTGCCATCCCAAGTTATTCCTCTCCTCGTTTACCAGATAATACAATCCAGATAAATACCAGATAATACAAACCAGATAATACAAACGCTACAGGTACGTCAAACAAGAAGACACATGTAATTAAACATTTCTCGTTTCTGTATCTAAAACATTGAACGTTTTACGCAGGCAGCAGATCTAGACACAATACATTTGCTGAAATGTAATGGAAACAAATGATGTCTCATTAAAGAAATTGTTTTGTTTTATCTATACTTTTGTGTCGTTTTTCTGCTTCCATAGTCTCTGGTAAAAAGAGCTTTGCTTCTGTGACAAAAGTACAGAACGTAACACATACAAAGCCAGTAGAAGAGTATAATAATCAGTAAACATGTTATATAACTTATAACTATGTATTGGAATACACCCCGTTACTGAAGAATCTCTTAGTATATATATTATTTGATTTGATTTGAATGGATTTCCTTCCGTTTTACTAACCTACGAAAACACTGTTCAGCTGAGAGCTTTATAAGGTGTCAAAGGCGAGTGTCTCACTAATAGTTCAACAAGTACCACGCAGATACTACTGATATTCACTTTAATTATTATAATTGACACTTCAGAAGGATATTATTTATAATTTAGTGGCAAATTCCTGTAAATGTTTTTTATATAGTGTGGAGGTTTCACCTGTCGCCAAGAAATTGCACTGAGGAGCAAACAAAATAGCCATGCTGCGGTAAATGTCCTTTAAGGTTCCATTATTACACAGTTTTTCAGACAAATATACTTAAATACGCACACATCAAACGTAAGCAAAACTAGAAAATAATCGTCCCATTATATGTATGAAGATATTTTGTTGTAATACGAAGAATTTCTCAATACATTTCAAGGTATGTACCACAAAGCCCAAGAAGAAACGAATAGTGAAAATGCCAGATTCCAATAACGAAGAGATAATAATGATGCAATATTTGATTAAAAATGTATTGTGTAGCACATTCCTGTAAAACCAACTTGTTATAACTTTTAAACAAAATTACAAACATTATTTGTTGACGTCCTGTTAAACTTGCAAGACACAAACATTTGATTTAATATCACAGATGATTAACGATACAAACCGGTTCCATGTGGAAGCAATTGAACATTGGAAGCAGATGAGGGAATACTACCGCAAGGCATCAATATGTGCAAAGGAAGAGGCAGCCATATATAACAAGCTGGTAAGTATTACCCGAAATGTATGTGATCGATATAAGATTAGTTGCCCACAATAAATATGTGTATACAGTTAATCCATGATTTGTACATTCACAAGGTAAAATATTCTTTTATACATACCATAATAAGAGACACATAGGTGAAAATCAAATAAACACGTTAAGATGGAAATTGCTTTACGAAAATAGTAATATCAATACCTTAAACAAGTTTTAATTGAATGTACAATACTAAGCAATTGCTGAAAGACAAAAGTTGCAAGAGGCAAACAGAAAGGCAATTGAACTCATACTCGAAAAAGGGTCTGTATTATTAATGGATATGTTCACAAAAGTGTTCATCAAGAAGCAATTTTTTTTACAACAGAATACATTGTTCAAATAAAAAAAAAAATAAGCAAAAGAGTACACAGTTAATCGAACTTTATGTTAATATTTAATTTATTTACATATTCTTTACATACGGTTTTTATATAAGAACGGACACTTTACCCAATTATAAATACCAATATTTATTATTTATTTGTTTTTATAATGTTTTAAATTTTAAAATTCATGTATAGAAGTCAATGATTCTTGTTCCCGCAGTTTCTATCTAGATACTAGACCCCCAGGAGTCCTGGCTTCCCGCACTGCTTCAGTCTCGATCTGCACAGGTTGTACGTGAAGGAGGCCCAGCCGCGCGTGGACACGTTCCTGAAGAAGAGTTGGCTCAAACAAAATCCAGATGAAGAAATTAATACTTTTATATAAATCTGAAACTGGGTGTATCGTTCATTAAACTGTGGACAAAAGGTCCGAATATATATTTACTGAGAAAATTTGTTTCGGTATTTCAGTCATTTAACGGCGGTCAGTTAACCTACTCACACTTTTCGTGGGCAAGCTTAGCTGATCCAAGCGGTTTACCAGAACCAAGTGCACATACTTATGCCAGTAACTAACAACTGCCCTGCTTGAATCAGAGGTAGGGGGAGAATGGCCGTAGATATTTAATTGAAAAAGTATATAAAGTTATTCATGATATTATATTTGCCAACTTTTTATTCGATCTAACTCAATATGTTATTATTCAATATTTAAATTTCAAAGCAATAATATCTACAACCAAGATATCGCAGCTAGATATACCCACCGTCTTTTTATTGTCTTCGCTGAACTCTGGCACATTCGCTGACCAGGAGCCGGTACTACGGTGTGAACATGGTTCAAAGGGTTAGATATACTTATATCCATTTCCACTAGAACATTATAACTAAACGTGATACGATTAACTTAAGACTAAACTTCAATAGAGAACTGCCCATGTGTATGCAATTGGAATATGTGACGCGCATACGGCACATCAACAACAAATATAATCAAAACGCTGACCGCGTAGAAAGACTGTTGACGAGAAAAGAAACTAAAAGCAAACTGAATTATGAAAGTATTTTTATCATAGCATAGGAACATTTATTGAAGTACACTGTGCCAAATTAAAGTTCACATATTGAATGACGTCATTATTGATTTTTCATCCCGCTAAAGCTTTTCAATGAAGTGTTGAAGTTTTCCTATACAAATCTATAAATAACTGTTCAGGGTAAAGATTTATCTTCCAGCTTTTCACCTGAGCAAGGGGAAGTAATAACGTTGTTTACATTTGTAAGTTCGTCTGCAGTAAAGAGCATGGGTGTCAGTGGAAAGGATTTGGCAGCTAATGAAAAGAAAACATATTGAGTCTACATTCTCAACAATATAGTGGTAAAACAAATTGCTAAATTACTGCCTTTAAATTGTTTTACTGTATGTAAATTTCTTAGTAGGAGTAAACAACAGGAAAACCGAGAAAATATAAATCAAATCAGAGAGTGGGGAAATGTGGCAGAAAAAAGAAAACAACTGACCGGACTGATAGAGTGCTTTTAAAGATTGTTAAAACAAATAGAAGAAAATCTCTAAATGAAATAACATCAGAATTCAAAATACTACACCATGTAAGCTTTCAAAACGATCTGTAGTACAAAGGCGTTTACATTTTCATGGTTACTACAGAAGAGTTGTTAAGAAGACTACCACCATTTCATCCATAAATAAACTGTAAAGAAGATCGTTTGCCAGATCTCATCTATACTGAACTGTGGAACAGGACTGGTCAAAGGTTTTTTTTTCAGATGAAACATATATTGTCATAGGTGAAGATAAACTGGTTTATATTTGGAGAAGTAAAGTGGAAATCTAGATGTCTGGGAGTGTACAAAGACCAGACTGTACCTCAACTTCGGGTTATGTTTTGGGGATGCGTTACATTCCATGGTGTATGTACTCTAGCTGTTGTTGATGGAAATAGCAACTCTACTGAATGCATTAAAGTACTTGAAGATAATTTGTGACCCGTAATTGCTAAAATTCCACATGGAAATACATTCATATTTAAAAAAGACAATGCACCTATACATACCTCTAAGGGATCAAGACATTGGAAGCAAGTGAACAATATCCCATCTTTAAATTGTCCTTTACAATCCCCAGACTGTAATATGATTGAAAATGTTTGGAGAACAAACAAACTAAAACTTTGACGTAGAATAAGTGGTATAAAAAACCAAGAACGACTTGATAGACAGTGTCTTCAGAATAAGGACGTCACTCAGCTCAGTTTATATTAGATCACTATACAACAGTCTACCACGAACAGTGCGGGATGTTTTAGCATCACATGGATCCATTACCAAGCACTGATAATTTCAAGTAAGTGCCATTCAACGTTTTTCAAGTTATTCAAGGTTGAAGTTATTGCATTGTACAAAAATCAATTATGACGTCTGCCATTTGTGAACTTTAATTTGGCACCCGACTGTAAGTCAACTGTCTATTCTTTTAAATCATTTTTACAAAACAAATATGGACACTTATAACTCTACACCCTACTTAAAATAAATTGGTATAATCTGGTATTTGACCTAACTGCAGATGAAGATCCATGCCACTGTCTTTTGTAAATTAAAACCTATATAGTGCGCGTCTAGTCCAATGCTATTTATTTACGACATTCTCATCATTATGTTTTGTAAATCGTGGGAGGCAAATATTTTATATGTGAAAACTATTCAAAAAGCAAATATAGTTATATGCCTACAAGTCAATCTACAACGGATAAAAATAGTAGATGAACCGTATAAGTTCGATTCAATGTTCAGTGCTTTTTATCACAAGCGCTATGCTCAGTAAATACAAATTAAATGAAAATTAAGTTAAATTAGTGAAATACATTCAAAACTCAATATAGTAATGCACAATATGAGTACAACCTTTTTGACTACTTTGACCTACTCAGAATGCAGTGTGGGTACAATCTATTGTATTACTTAGACTTGCTCAAAGCTCAATAAGAGTACAACCTATTGGACTACTTAGACCTACCGTACTATACAATACAGTGTCAGTACAACCTATTGTACTACTAAGACTTACCCAAAGCACAATAAGATTACAAACTATTTTATTGCTTATGCCTACACAAAGTACAATCTGAGGAGAATATATTATATTACTTAGACATACTCGAACACATTGCAGTACAACCTATTTTATTACTAAGACTTTCTCAAATTCTAGTGTGAGTACCACATATTTTATTACTTAGATCTACTCAAAATACAGTATGAGTACATCCTGTTTTACTACTTAGACTTACTCAAAGTACTGCGAGCTAACGACACACTGTATCACTTGTATCTACTCAAAGTACAGTATGCTTACAAGTTACTTCATTTTACTTCACTGACTACTTTTTGTTTTATTCCATCATGATAATGTTATGTAACAAACACATTGAAAGCATTTGTATATTACAAAATTAATGTAGTTGTTGGATAGTGTATAATACAATATACATGTTACTTTCAAGTTCGAGAGAAAGTTTTCATCATAACTGGCAAAGGAAACCACAGCAAAGGACCTCGTTCGACTTAAAGAGATGAGATAATGAGTTATCTGACTGAGAAAGGATATCGGTATGTATGTTTTATTCTATATCGACCTTTAATTATAATCTAGATATATATTGGGTTGCATTACCTTGACATTCGATTATAGTAAAGATTCTCATGTAAGACCCACAGGTCAGTTCCATATATTAGATTTGTCAAAACAGTTCGTACAAAATTTAACAACACCAACATTTAAGTATATAATCGCAGTTAGTGTAAAGTGTCTTATTTGATAATGGAAAAATGAAAAAAGGGAATAGACTTATTAAAAGTTTGCCTTGATCCCGGCTATATTAAACAAAAAGCAGGTTTCAAAGTTAACATTAAGCCACTGAACTTAAATAATAAAAGAGGTCGGCGTTGCCAGTCTACAATAAATGAAGTGCTTGTTCATTCACTACCTAACTTCAATTTAAGACTCTGGTGTAATAACAACAAGAAATATCTTTACAAAAGATATGCGGCGTCTGTGGTAATTTTTCAAAAAAGGAATTTAAATTAAACTTCAGCATAAATATTCAAAGCAACGTAACTAAGACTAGATCCGAATGGTATATAATACTCAAATACTAAGCAACACTAGTTGATTACGCCTCCTAACATACCATTATATAAATTATTATATACGTTACTTAATATATGTGTTTTTTTAAACATCTACATTTTATATATGCTCTTTCATTAACTAAGGATTATCTAATGAAATTAAAACAATATATTCCACAACACAGAACATGATGCATAAACGGTAATATATACATCGACAAGCCGGAACATACACAGCAAGAAACTTTATTAAAGACGTTCGCAACAAAAAGGAAATAATTGGGTTAATTTCTCCTTTTGCTTCATTATTTCTTTACTGTACATAGGTTACAATATACTAATTTCAATCAATAAATATGAATCTGTGTAAGTCATTAAGTTCCAGTCAATGGTTAAATGTTCATACAGCATTATAATAATCAAAAAAACACAATATTGCCAAACAAATTAGTTAAAAAAGATCCATAAAAATATCTACATTCTGTTTTGGCAATTTATACGTTGTTTGACGTAAACACGAAACATGAAAAAGGCTACACAGATACCCTATTTAAAGTCCAATATTTCCCAAACAAGTTCGGTGACCCAATCTTTTTATTAATGTTTTGGTGTAAGTATACATTGGTGCATGTATGTGCGAAAATTTAAGAAAACAAAATATATTGATGCCTAATAAATGACGGTTCAGAAGGTATTATTAGTACCCATTTGACATAAATCAATGTCCAGTCAAATTTATTATTTTAACAGTAATTGTAGGTAAAGCGTTTTTTATTAACAACATACACTTGTATATTGCCAAACAAGACATGTGAAAACATATCAGCTGAAAGAATCATAACCTCGTGTGAACAAAGCTCTCCTATATACTTTAAACATTGATTAAAAATCCAAACTGAAAAAAATGGGCTTCGACAGGTACCGTATTAAAAACCCAATATTTCCGGAACAAGGCCGATGACCCCTATTTTTAAGACTGTTTTAATTTCAGCATACAATTACACATGCATAGGTAATTTTTTAACAAAATCTGTCCTTTGGAACAAAAGATATTCGTATATTTGACTATTTACTGATGTTTTCAAAGGCATATTAAATGCATGATTAACCTCTTTAAGAGTCCATTAAAAGTCTTTTTTTAATGGGAAGCGCGTTTTATCATTAAATCTGCACTTGTTTATTGCCAAACGCAACATTAAATAAAGATGCATTTAAAAATATCCGTTCTTGTTTGAACATGAACGCGTTATATAATTGAACACTGCTAGTCACACAAACTGAAAAAAGGCTTCGACAGGTACCGTATTTAAACCCCAATATTTCCGGAACAAGGCCGGTGACCCCTATTTTTTAAGACTGTTTTAATTTTAAGATATACGTTGACACATGTTTGTGCAATTTAAAAAAAAATCTGTCGTTGGAAAAAATGGAAATAAGAAATGTCATTAAAAAAGACAATCGGGGTTGAAATAAATATTGAGATGTCATTTAAAAATTACCTAAACAGACGGCCAAGATGATCGGTTACGTGACTTCTAAGACCCCAGATTGTTTGGTCCCCACCCATATTAAGAGACTTGTTGGACCCCTGATTTTTCGGTAACTATAAGAAAACTTATCGGACCCCAAAGGTTATTTTAAATAAATTTATTAATTTAAAAATTAAAAAAATTATCATTAATATCTATGCCGTGAATAATCCAATCAATCAGCTCTATGATTCCACCAGTGATATATGAATAACCAAAATAATTTAGGTTAACATAATTGTTATTTGAATTTGTCAAGCCAATTTAACAAATTAACAATGTTAGAAAATAATTTCGGGGATGAATTATAAGTATTATGTATCAGACGAGTCTATATAGTTATTTATAGTACCGGTAATATATCATTCATGTTAGTTATCTACTATAATGACGATTTGAAGTCAACTAAGCATTTATACTGTGTATCCCAATAAAAAGCAATAGTCAGGGAACATTCAGCGATTTTTGAAATGTTCAGACTTTATTTTTGATAACGCAAACATAAAAATTCATTACACTATGACGATTTTAAATTATATCAGTAGAAATATGATATATCAAGGGTTCCTGTGTATAATTAGTATTGCAAATTGTGTATCCGAATCTTCTTTCATAAAATTTTTATCTATAGAAAATGTAGCATCTTTTTTACAGATTAAATAACATCTACTGGAGAAGTTGATAGAAAGATGCAATTATAAATAATCCTTAATAAATCGTAACCACAATTTTAAATTCAAATTAGCAGTAAATTTATAAATATAACTTCCCCATTTATTGAAATATTTAGGTTTATGATTCTCTGAACGCTATTATTGATGCACGTACGAGTATATAAACACAGCTATACAACGGTTGCTAGATACGCGCGCTATTTTTAGAATGACACCACTGTTTCTGGTATGGAAAGCCGATTGGGACCCCCGCTAAATTACATTAAAATATATAGTAACTATCGGACTTTCGGAGACTTTCATTTTGCGGAACTTTCATATTCCGCGAAAAAACAACTCTAATATAGGCATATAGTAGCCGTCGGAATTTCGGGAATCAACATTTGCCGACGGGCAGAAAGATACTAATTACATAGTAATTTTCGGGACATTTGTTCCGACGGGTAGAATTCAAAATCTAAAAAGCGCGGAACTTTTACATTTTAGATTTATCTTTCTGTCCGTCGGAAAATTTAAATTTCCGCGCTTTTTAGATTTTGAATTCCACCCGTCGGAACAAATGTCCCGAAAATTACTATTTAATTTGTATCTTTCTGCCCGTCGGAAAATGTTGATTCCCAAATTTCCGACGGCTACTATATGCCTATAATAGCGTAGTTTTTCGCAGACTATGAATGTTCCGAAAAATGAAAATCTCCGAAAGTCCGATAGTTGCTATATATTTTAATGTAATGTAGCGGGGTAACAATCGGCTTTCCATACTTTACAACAATTAATGTGTGAAAATAATGTTGTTTTAAAAGAAATACATCAATTATTCAAATTGGCCATAAGTCTTAAAACTACGAGAAAAGCTATGCTTTTTTTCTGCAGTAGCCACGGATGTTTAATAAAATACAAACACAAACATGTGTAAACAGTTTATTATTAATACTTTTTATATTTGTTACACCGAGATCTTTTTCAAACAAACGGACACCCAGTGTCACATGTATAAACAGTAGTCTTATTTCGCTCATGTTAAAGTGTGCACTGAAGAAAACGAAAGCGTTTTCCGTTGAGATATTCTCCTTTAATGAATTATATTAAATGCAAATAGTAGGTATGTTATATCTGACAAAACGCTGTTATTATTCTTGTTAAACAAATATCATTAATTTTGCAATTGTCAAAAAGCAGTTTCTCTCTTTTGATATTAATATTAGTACAATATTTTCTACAACTGTCTCTCGACCGTCGCAGTGCTATACCAAATAAAAAGCATGCAAGTGTTTACATAATGACGCTGTTGTGCAGAGAACTAACGCTACGCTCACAGGGCTAGTTGGGGACGTAACGGACGTTGATCTGAAATGTGCGAATCTCCATGCGAGACAACTCCACCGAGCGGCCGTCATTCAGTGGCAGCGGTATGCGCGTCGGGGACGGACGATGGTCTGAAATAATAATGAATAATGAATAATAATAACAATAATAATCATAATCATAATCATAATCTTAATAAAATAATGATGATGATGACGATGATGATGATAATAACAATAATAATGATAAAGACGACGACGACGATACAAATATAAGGTCAAATTACACCAAAACGGAACTCGCATCCTCAGTTAGATAATAAACACATAGGGTTCAGTGTATAATGCATATGATTTTTAAAATACAGTTTAAATGATATGTTTTGGTATCAATTTAAAGGTATATATGTAATAAATAAGAAAAAAGACAGTTTTAGGCAATACTTTATCTTAAATGGTTCCCAGCTTCATAACTTTTGGCCCATGTATTTATGCACAAAATAGCAGACCCCATGCCTGTCAAAACCTACTTCTACTACTACAAATACTAAAACTACTACTACTAATAATAAGAATAATAATACAAATAATCCTAGTAATAAAAATAATAATAATAATGATGAAAAAAAAAGTTAAAATGATAATGATGATGATGACGACGAAGAAGACGAAGATGATAATATAATGAGAATTGAAAGAATAAGAATAATATAAAATACTTACATAACCGCTACTATTACTACGGTTGTTGCTGCTGCTGCTGCTGCTAATAATAATAATAATAATAACAATAATAATAATAATAATAATAATAATAATAATAAAACTAATAATTATAATAATAATAATAATAATTTAAATGATGATTTTAATAACAATAATTTTACAACTACTAATTTTACTACTTCTGCTACTACTACTAGTACTACTACTTCTACCACTACTACTACTACTACTACTACTACTGCTACTATGTGCTGCTGCTACTACTACTACTACTACTACTACTACTACTACTACTACTACTACTACTACTACTACTACTACTAATACTACTAATACTAATACTACTACTATTATTACATTTATTATATTTATTAGTAGTAGCAGTAGTAGTTGTAGTAGTAGTAGTAGTAGTAGTAGTATTAAGAATGTTTCTAATTTTCTTCTTTTTCAGAAATGGCAAAAGGGAGACAACACTCACTGTATTCAAGTAATTCAGTGCCGTGGTTGAGAACCTTGATTGCACAAAATTCGAAACCGAAAAGTACCTTTGGCCCTCCATTGGAGTCGTTGAACTTCGGTCTTTCTCATATTTGCTCCTAGTGTCAGTTCTATCACTTCAAGTATTTCAAATTGTTTGAACATATACTGGAATGATACGCAGAGAAACATATGAATTCATGTGGTACATACTCACACGACTGGTTCTTTTTACTCTTTTTCTTTCAGTTTCAATTAGAACAGAAGAAAAACGATCTAGTTTTTTTTTGAAGTTTTATAAAGCTATTTTGAAGAATATAGAGATAAAAAAATGCAAAACACGCGTCTGTTTATCGTCATTTGGAGATTTTTGTTCTAAGACAATGTATGGAAACTATGAAAATTGAAAGAAAATGGTTTCGCACGACGAAACTTGGACACCATTAAATAGTTTCAGTACACACTATAAAACATAATAAACTTGCCATAACATATTACATTATAATATTTGGACAGTCATCTGTAAACACATTATGTGAAGAAGAAACCATTTACCTTAATGTTGACTATTTTTGGATTGGACATCGACTCGTGTTCGTAGTTTTCGTACGCGTGCTCGAGACGAACAAGCAGGGCCGTATGCTCCGTGGGGACGACCGGATTGAGCCAGAGGTCAAGGGTCAGAAGGTTAATATTTAAGGGAAGTTCAAGTCTCATGGCGGACCACTGAAACAATCGTTGAAAATTAGCTGATATACAAGGCTGTCATGTTAGTTTTCAAGCTCTAATAATTGCATATCGTTTGATTCCTTTCAACCAAATATACTAAGTAAAATATGTTTGGCAACAAAAGTAATACTTGATATATTTCATTGAGTCATCACTAAATAAATTGCATTTCATTTCTTCTAATAGTACTGGTCATTCCTTTAAAGACAGCGAACTAGTGAATATCAACATCATGATGTTATAATGAAACCAATAAACAATGGTGTGTTTTCACTTTAAGATGCATTTTATAGTTGCTAACATCCTAGTTGTTGCTAAATTTATTCTACTTTTTTATGTTTCAATCGAATGAATATTTGTACATAAACTCTTTTTTTGGCTATTGTTGAAAATTTACTACATTGATGCGAGTGTGCGAAATGAGGCGTGATGTTATTTTTCCATGAATCAACTTAAAAATACAAATTATCGGTACACACTGTATTTTAGTTGTGTGTGTAGTACACTCCCATATGGCCATCGCCCCCAGAAGACATGTTAGTTGGGTTACGGGGGATAGTGCAAGATACAGGAGACACCCCTTTCCAGAGCCGACCCTGGGTCTTTTAGTGCCCGGTGGGAAGCACCTAGTACACTGCACCTCGGTATAACGTCTCATGCGAAAGATGAGTTAGTAGGTTAGGGAGTAGCGTGGGCTCGAACCTGCGAACCCTGAGTTGTGAAGCCAGTGCGTTGCACTAGACCACGGATCTGCCACGTATTTTAGTTAACATTTGATTTCTATTCATACCCATATAAGTATACCTGATTTACATAGGCGGATTTAAAGTGGGGAGGAGGGGGCGGAAGCGACCTACGCCCAAGTAAATTGACTAATTTTGTTTTTACTTTACAATAACTTAAAACATTCTCCCCCTTATCATGTTATGTTTCACAGAAGTGAAACTACGATATCGAGCAAATTTACTTGTCATTGTTTTACAAAATCAAACGTTTATACATATGAAGTGTGGCATCGGAAAATCGGGCTTAATGCACGTGCGTAAAGTGTCGTCCCGGATTAGCCTGTGCAGTCCGCACAGGCTAATCCAGGACGGCACTTTCCGCCTATAGTGGATTTGTGTTTAGAAGAGACTTCATTGAAACAGAAAATACCATAAAAGCGGAAAGTGTCGTCCTGGATTAGCCTGTGCGGACTGCACAGGCTAATACACTGGACAGGAAAACCAATCCTCACCTGTTTCACAATGCTCGGGACACTCCCAGTGGCATTGGTACCAGCGCCCTTCGTGAAGGTCACGTATGGCCGGAAGTAGAGCTCCTGGTACAGAGGGCGGTGGACGGCAGCGGCTGCCGTGATCTTGTTCAGCATCAGGTAATGGGTACCTAGAGTGGCACAGAACGTACACGACTCTAAATATGTAATTATTGCTAACTTTAAAACAATTCAGATTTTTTTTTTTTTAATATCACCATTCACAGCGGCTGAAAGGTCCCAGAGTAATTCGAAAACGTAAATTTATCTCATAATTGTTTTAGAAACGTGGTAAAAACAAAGCAATTTCAATGTCATAAAAGTCAAAGTCTACTCTCTTTCAAACGCTACATTCTCCTTTGTGAATCCGTTACCACTAATAATAATGAATGAGAATGACCATTCTTCTTATACATCTTGCAGACTATAGTTCGAAGACAAATTTTGCAGGCGCACGCCATACCTCTGGCCACAATTCCATTGCCGCTGGCACCGCGCTCTGTTAGAGGCTCACTCACTCAGCAACAGCCACATAATGTCAGTGTGTACGTTATCAAAAGTCACATAATGTCAGTATGTGCGTGATCAATAGTCATATAATGTCAGTATGTACCTGATCAAAAGTCAGTATATACCTGAACAACATCAACATAATGTCAGTGTGCACGTGATCGATAGCCTTATAATGTCAGTGTATACCTGAACAACAACAACATAATGTCAGTGTATACCTGAACAACAGCCACATAATGTCAGTGTATACCTGAACAACATCAACATAATGTCAGTGTATACCTGAACAACAGCCACATAATGTCAGTGTATACCTGAACAACATCAACATAATGTCAGTGTATACCTGAACAACAGCCACATAATGTCAGTGTATACCTGAACAACATCAACATAATGTCAGTGTATACCTGAACAACATCAACATAATGTCAGTGTATACCTGAACAACATCAACATAATGTCAGTGTATACCTGAACAACAGCCACATAATGTCAGTGTGCACTTGAACAACAGCCACATAATGTCAGTGTGTACGTGATCAACAGCCACATAATGTCAGTGTATACCTGAACAACAGCCACATAATGTCATTGTGTACCTGAACAACATCAACATAATGTCAGTGTATACCTGAACAACAGCCACATAATGTCAGTGTATACCTGAACAACATCAACATAATGTCAGTGTATACTTGAACAACAGCCACATAATGTCAGTGTGTACCTGAACAACATCAACATAATGTCAGTGTGTACCTGAACAACAGCCACATAATGTCAGTGTATACCTGAACAACATCAACATAATGTCAGTGTATACCTGAACAACAGCCACATAATGTCAGTGTGTACTTGATCAACAGCCACATAATGTCAGTGTGTACCTGAACAACAGCCACATAATGTCAGTGTATACCTGAACAACAGCCACATAATGTCAGTGTGTACCTGAACAACAGCCACATAATGTCAGTGTATACCTGAAAACAGCCACATAATGTCAGTGTATACCTGAACAACAGCCACATAATGTCAGTGTGTACCTGAACAACAGCCACATAATGTCAGTGTATACCTGAACAACAGCCACATGATGTCAGTGTATACCTGAATAACAGCCACATATGTCAGTGTGTACCTGAACAACAGCCACATAATGTCAGTGTATACCTGAACAACAGCCACATAATGTCAATGCGTTCGTGATCAACAGCCACATATTGTCAGTGTGTACCTGAACAACAGCCACATACTTTCAGTGTGTACCTGAACAACAGCCACATAATGTCAGTAAATACCTGAACAACAGCCACATAATGTCAGTGTGTACCTGAACAACAGCCACATAATGTCAGTGTATACCTGAAAACAGCCACATAATGTCAGTGTATACCTGAACAACAGCCACATAATGTCAGTGTGTACCTGAACAACAGCCACATAATGTCAGTGTATACCTGAACAACAGCCACATGATGTCAATTTATACCTGAATAACAGCCACATATGTCAGTGTGTACCTGAACAACAGCCACATAATGTCAGTGTATACCTGAACAACAGCCACATAATGTCAATGTGTTCGTGATCAACAGCCACATATTTTCAGTGTGTACCTGAACAACAGCCACATACTTTCAGTGTGTACCTGAACAACAGCCTCATAATGTCAGTGTATACCCGAACAACAGCCAGATAATGTCAGTGTATATCTAAACAACAACAACATATGTCAGTGTATACCTGAACAACTGCCACATATGTCAGTGTATACCTGAACAACAGCCACATACTTTCAGTGTATACCTGAACAACAACAACATATGTCAGTGTGTACGTGATCAACAGCTTGAACAACAGCCAATACTTTCAGTGTATACCTGAACAACAACGACATATGTCAGTGTGTACGTGATCAACAGCTTTATAATGTCAGTGTATACCTGAACAAAAGCCAATACTTTCAGTGTATACCTGAACAACAACAACATATGTCAGTGTGTACGTGATCAACAGTCACTTTATGTCAGTGTGTACGTGTTGTTTGCAATGATTTATTAAATAGACCCTGTCTGTGATGTCAGAGAAACCTTTATCCTTGGACAGCAGGGAATACTGGGAATAATAATTATACAATGTACCTCATTGAGGATTGTAGTCTAATCACGCAATGTCTCATTTTTTCATTTCACGGTAAGGTACCTGTTATATCATCTACTGGTGTACTTAATTGGTACACCATTTGTCACAGAAGCTAACCCTAACCCTAATCCCTTAGTCGATTATAACAATCATCTCATCAATCGAAGAGCATCCACACTTGATCTAAAATACTATCTATTGTGATACATTAAAGAACGTGAACTTCACCATACTCGTACGAGTTCGTACAACACGCCAAGAAATCATTATTAACTTAAAATTAATTAATTTAAGAGGCACATCGTGGGAAAACAGGGCTTAATGCACGTGCGTAGTGTCGTCCGGACTGCACAGGCTGATCCGGGACGACACTTTCCGCCTTCAGTGGATTTATGTTTAGAAGAGACTTCATTGAAACAGAAAATACTATTAAAGCGGACAGTGTCGCCCCTGATCAGCCTGTGCGGACTGCATAGGCTACTCCGGGACGACACTTTACGCAAGTGCATTAAGCCCGGTTTTCCCTCGGCATATTTGTTAAGTTCTTTACCATTACTTCCAGGTGTCCGTCCTTGATGCTTGCGGCGCCTTCTGAGCGGTCCACCAACACTGTGAACTGTACGCCTCTGTGGTCGTCCTGTAAGAGACGAGGGACAGGTTGGAATAGTTAACGCAGACATTGCAACGCGCAGCATTCTTTTGACAAGTCAAGCTTTATGGAAATGCTATTAAGCTCTCCTTTCCTCAGCAGAAGTTAAGGAACGTAACACAGCTTATAACTGAACTTAGCGCCAAAGCATGTTCGAAGACGAAGGCTTGCTCTCGAGCTGTTAGAAAGACTTTTACATGAAACTAAAACACACATACAACATACATATACATGTATATCTAATGAACAATTAGAAGTATATATTCGCTACTGTGATGGGGGTAGTAGTTTCCGGACACGCTCTCAGTCTGATTGAATTCCCAGGTGTCGCGGTGATCTCTCCTTCAATATAGTAAAATACTGGCCACTAAAACTGCCATACTACAACAGTATGGCTAGTTTCGTCGGCATTCGTTGCGCGTTAATAATATAAATCAATACATGTTCAAGTTTATAGTAGATGTATTACGTGTACTAAATGTAATAGATATAAAGGGTACAATTAGATAATAAGAGAATGACATTTGGTTATAAAATGATTAATAATAATTAAATATAATCATTCAACTTATTGGCATACATTATACACCATTAAAATGTAATTTTAGGTATTTTCACTTTATTTTAAATAACATGTCGATATATAATGTTTGTTTTGTTTTAACCACTTGTAACAGTTCCTGTCGCAAGGAAAGGAGAGGGTCTTCACTTGCGCTGCAAGGTCTCCCTGCCGTTGAGATCCGTATAGAAAACCCCGTCCGTCTCAAGGTCCGTCATGTAGTTGGTCACCCCTCCCGGCCCTCGTTGAAACTCCTTTAAACAAATGCCAGGCACTCAATCTCATTAAAATCAAATCCTAACTTTGTTAGGATCTGAAGACATCGTATAACAGGTCACGTTTAAATGACCTGCCGAACAATAAAATATCAGCCCTGCTGCGCCCAATGAAATTGCGTGTTGCACAGCAATGTTTGGCCAAGGTTTTTGAAACGGGATGCATTTTTCAGCGGATCCCCGGGAATAAATCATTAACATTTAATTTTCACGTGGATAACAATGGATATAGTGGTACCTTAGGCAAGTAAACTTCGAAAGTTCACGTTATTTGCGTGCATAGTATTTGTTTTCTTTTTATATATGAAGTTATACAACAACATTTTAAAGGCAACAGTTTGATTGGCTCCTGAAAAGGTCATCTGAACGTGACCCCGAATGCGAAGACATCAGATCCAGTCAGTGGCTAATATAGCAGCGTCAGACTGGAGATGATTCTAATGAGATTGTCCAGGCACCATACGTTGTGATTTATTACATTTCGTAGCACATTTTACACCACATTCCAATGATTTCATATTTTATCTAGTATGTATCCACAAATAATACATAGTATTACTAAAAATAGTAACATTTTGACGTCGATTACGGGCCGTTACGCGGCTCCGCTGAGCCGATATAATTATAATTGGCCGCGGCCGATTTTTCGATAATTGAAGAGAATCCGATCGCGCGACGTCAACGACCACGAATGGCGTATTTAGTCAAAATTAAACGGTTATATCCGAAAATGCAAATACTGAATATTAACGAAAGTTTGTAGTTAAATTGATTAAATATACATACGATCTAAAGCCTATGCATCTTTTAGTTTGAGAAAAAGAATCACTGAACAGAATTGAACAGATCGGAAACTTTTACTGTACCTCAATTTCAATCTATTGCTTCCAACAATAAAAATTCAACAATACTGTAAGCACTTCAATTCCATTGACTTGTATCTATAAGCCTTAATTTTTAACAATCATCATATTAATTTCATGTGAACCATTCTGGCCAGAAGCACGATTTACGAAATCGCAATGACTGGTCAGAACGTTTGATTTTATTCGATCCAAAGTCTCAAAATATATTATTTATCCAACTGACACATTCATCATTCAGAATTCGCCCATGCATGATTTATTAAACTAATAGTAATGATTTTACTAAAAATAAAAGCAAACACGACATAATCGTTGTCACAACAAAACTGCGAGTCCAGCGAAAACTGGTTTGTTTCGTCAGTGTTTTTCTGTTTATAAATTACGTCATTCGTTAGAATTGCGTCACGTATTGAGTAATTAGTTGAATGTTAAATAAAAGTACGGAAAGTTTGTTTGGTGTTTTTGTTAACATTTTGTGTAATAAAGAAAGTAACATGATTCTTTTCTTGTGACAGGATAATATGTATTATAAACGATAATATACGGCAGAGCCGATTATAGATGCCCGGCCCAGCTCTGCCGTATATTATTGTCTAATTATTTTGATACCCACAACTTGGCTAATTGTGGTTAGAACAGTTTGAAGCATTATAATCTAACTATGGAAGCTTATTAAAAGGGTACTTGTAGGCTGTCGAACATAACCGTATTTCCCGGAATAAATCGTTAGAAAAAAAGTTTGAAGCTAGAACACAAATCTTTTAGCTGATGTTAATAATTAGTTTCCTAAAACATATCGGGTAGTTATCTAACCTATTACTTTAGATCTTACTATCTGGCGTACTGACCGGCAAGAACTATTATATAGGGATTATTGTAAATTGATACTACTACTACTAATAATAATAATGTATTATATTATACATATTTAAGGATAACAGAGGAAACATCAACATTCAAAACACGTAAACAATGAAACAATCATGAAACACCAGTTGCCAAATGTATAAAACTTACTCTGACGGTATTGGTCCAACAGTCCATTCCAGCTCAATATGGCTGGAGTTGTCATACAGGCGGATAACTTGTGAGATCCAATCACAGAAGACCTGTCGTATTTCTTGTACATGGCCTCCCTAAAATTAAAGTATAGTATGAACTTTGATGTTGTTCATGAAGCATTTTCGTTCATTTTTCTCAGTTAACGATTGAGTTCTTACTCATTTCCTATACGCAAACTAGTAAATTAGTCGATACTGATTGTACTTTAGGCAACAGTTAAGAATAATCGTTGTCAACGGGGTCTCGATATTGATGATAATTTAGCATCTATTTATCATACAAGACCTAAAGGTATTTGTCCAAAAATATGTCATTTTCAAGATTACAAATTGATAATTAACTTACTAGTATTAGTTTTAAATAACAAACAAATATTAAATAAAACTTAAATCGTTTAAATAAAGCATATACCTTAAATGCGGTGACCACAACTGTTCCGTCGTTTGTCTTGCTAGGATTGTTTGACGTCGGACGTAAGATGTAGGCGCCCGAGGCCTGGCCATCGGCGTTGTAGTTGCTGCCGTCATGACCGACGTAGTAGAAGACGTTTTGCTGGAGCGCAATAGCCACGTCCTCCTGCTTGTTCCAAATTCGCGATATCAGACCGGTCTCCCGGTTGACCGACACCGTGTAGAACTGGTTAAATATATAGTTTAGACCCATGTACCCTTACAAGCATCTATATCAATATATAAACAATAGTTATATTCATTTATTTAGTAAAAACAAAACGTTTTAGGACAAACGTGGCAAATAAATAAATTTAACTTTTTAGTTCTGTTTCCGCTCGAATAGTCCTGTAACGGACGTTCGCCGTAAACATGTTTTTATTTGTAACCTGTATCATTCTCATTTAACTTCTAACGAATGCCACTGAAGGGTAAACGAATACTCTGTGTCAAGTCTTCACCTGGTTTTCGATGATCTCCACTGCAGCACTGTACGGCTCGGGGCCAAACGACTTCTCTGCAAGCTCCTTGATCTTCTCCTTCAACCATTCCTCTTCTGCTGGAGATTCATTAGGATCTAAATCTAGTTTTAAAACTTTTGCACATAAAAGTTAATGTTAGAATCCCCATTTACATGTCAAATATTTATACTGATTATAATGACATTCATCTTAAGATTATATATATGTCGATCAGAAATAGTAAATTATGTGTGTTCAACAGAGCTTGGTGAAGGTCATGGTTTCAATTAAACAAAACGAGGTTCTCACCGGGTCTACTAAGGACAGCGTTATTTGCTTTTTCTTTTCATGACATGTTAATATATCTACATTACCATTTGCAGTGTCTTTTGTTGCATCGACTTTCTCTACTGTGAACGTGGTGAAGCCAAGTGGTGGCAGCAACGCTGGGAACACCAGTTCATCTGCGGCATGAGACGGGCCTCGCTCGGGGATTGCCTCCGTATGTCTTGTAATTGGAAGTTTCTGAAACATGAAATATTTGGTGCCATGTATTCTCATCTTCGCTCATAAACTGCAACAAAGAAACAAACTACATTCAGCCAAGTGTAAAAGAGTACGAAGCTCTCTTACATTATTGTGTCTTTTACCAAAAGCAACTTTTAGTGTGCAACTAAATGTTTAATATTTAAATGCAAATGTCCCACATTAACTGTTTAACAATTCTAAACTGAAACACATAAGCATAACCGTTCGACGACGGTATCAACTTGAGAAATAGAAAACATTAAAACGCTTGTTATATATATGTACGTCAAAACGAGGCGTGTCGTCGGAAACCCGGGCTTAATACATTTGCGCAATTGTCGTGCTAAGGGATTGTATACCGTTACAGTGAACTGAAACAAATGTATTACGAGATGATGTTTCTAAGAAGTAAATTGTTAAATGGTTGTTTAACAATTTTCTCCAATAAACGTGTTTTTATTGTTAGATGCTATTACAACGCTGTTTGTGGTATTTGAAGATACTGTGTACTTCATTAAATCCACGCTACGTTACTATTAACCACATTTTAACACAATGCGGTAAAAACAGAAACCAAATAAAGCCATGCTAATTTATATTTGCTTTTAAGTACTACCAATATATAGGTCCGATGTCTTTGAATCCATTATTGTGCGCCCTAGATGTATAGCTTTTGCTCAGTTTCTGTGAGCTCACAGCGTGCCAGATGCAGCTGAGGACAGAACACAAACTCCTCGGACGCCACCTCTGTGCTCTTGTTGCCAGTCATCACGCGTGCTAAAGAGTCCGCGATAATACGCTGTAAAATATACCAAATGCAGGTCTCATAAAACATCATCACGGTTCAAAATTTTAAACATTTAAGATTAATTTCTAGAAATACGATGCCATATTAATTCGTTGTCACGGATAAAAAAATAAATAACACCGAATGGCACACTGAAAACGATTAATTGAAACTGTTTTGATGTTTTTGTTTTTTAAAGCCAAGGAACTTAAGTTAGCAGTATACACTTCTCTAATAACTTCAACACTTTATGGAAATCATCATACAGACACATCAAATGCTATTCTTTTTGGGCTCTGTTAGACCCCACCTTGCAGTAGCTAATGCCGTTCTGAAGTAGCCTGGTGTAGTCATCGGATATGTACTGCTTTTCTGTACCACTGTGAAAGGAAGGTCATTAATAAGAATTTTGAATAAAGGCACATGCTTACCGTTATTAAAATGTACATTAATTCGTTTTAATAATATCATACATACTTTTACGTACAGAATAATGCAGTTGAATGTTTTTGGCCAAATTATATCCGAAGACATGATGTAAACATGTAATTGAAAATTGAGGATAACATTTCATGATGCAGACACACAATATTGATAGTAGCGTGCAACTCCAGACATTACTTAAACGCACTAACGCTTACCGATAATGCTTCTCGATCAAAGTATTTTATGCGCAATACACCGATTAACAACAGTTTGGTTGTAAACAATATTTAGTATTTTATACGCAATAAACCGATTAACAACAGTCTAGTTGCAAACAATATTTCTACTTAAAGTTAGCAGAATACAAACGCTAGAAATCACACAACGCACTTACGAGACTCCGTCATGGTGCTGAACCACTGCCATAGCTTCCTCTGTGCAGAAACAAATATACACGCGTCTTTGTCAATGTTATAAGTCGAAAAATTAAAAGCGCTTCACATGTTTTTAGGTGTTACACATGTTGTGTCTTTATATGAATGTAAACTTATTGATTTAGGACATTTATTTTCTATGCCCTTGTTATGACTGTATGTACATTACGACGAGCAACTTTTGACTCCATCTTAATTTAACAGGAACAATACATGAGTATACAAGCTTAATATTGTTAATGGCATATCAAAGCACTGAAAGCTCTTCGAATGCCAATAGCAAATTGGCCTCATTTGCTCCAGTTTTAGCAATCGAGTTTTACAGGTAAGAGACGAGGACATGGAAGTTCAACGGAAAAGGATCTAGATTTGATCGCGATAGAGGTCACGGGATCAACTAGCAAGCTGAAGATATAACCATACAACAGGTTTGTCATTTTGCCGGGTCAACCATTTAAGTACCAAGTAAAATCTGTGAGTGTATATATGTTTTAACTTTTAAAGTTTCCTTTAAATATAAAAAACGAATTTAAAAACCTTGTAGAAATGACACTACATGTATATATAGTGCCTCTCATGTAGAGTTTGATTAACATTTTGGTAAGATATACCAATTATAAGCAAATACATTTTTACATAATACAACATAAGAATACTTAGATATGTGATGTCGTGATATTCTCGTTGAGATATTTCTGTCAAGGCACTTAGTTGTTTGCACGTCTGCAATTCAAGGTCCGTGGCCTAGTGGTTAGGGCGTTCGCCTACGGAGCGGGAGGTCGAAGGTTCGAGTCCTACACAGGGCGAGTTCTGATATGGCCGGTTGCCTACCCAGCAGCTAGTTAAATCAAGGGGTACCGATTGCCTTCCTGCCAAGCGCCCGGCATATAGGATAGGAATCGGGAGTAAAGATGTTCATCAGTAAAGGTGTCTCATAAGTCAAAACTGGCTGGCCCTTAATCGCGAGGGGTGACACTATAATAAACAAACACTTTACTTTACTTTACTTATAAGTGTAAACGAGTAGTTCATCTCAAACTCACAAACAGATGAAAACAACAACAAAATGTAGCACAAGAGTACACGTGGCAGCACAACAGTACACGTGGCAGCACAACAGTACACGTACAACAGTACACGTGGCAGAACAACAGTACACGTGGCAGGGCCGTATCCAGGGACAAAAAAGCACCAGGCAAATAGTTTATAGGTTTTGTCCGGCGGCATGATCCCCAAGTTTATAGGGTGTGTCCGGGGGCATGCTCCCGTATATTTCGGTTTTCTTTTTCTTTAAAAGGCATGCTTCAAATTTCAACCGTAGTGTAAGAGAGTGATTCTAATACCTGGCATAAGTACATATACTCCCCAAATAGTTTATAGGGTGTGTCCGGGGGCATGCTCTACAAATAGTTTATAGGGTGTGTCCGGGGGCATGCTACCCAAGTTTATAGGGTGTGTCCGGGGGCATGCTCCCCAGAAAGTTTCTTCGAGGGCGCGATTTGACGTATATTTCGGTGTTTTTTTGCTTTAAAAGGCATGCTTCAAATTTCAACCTTAGTGTAAGAGAGTGATTCTAATACTTGGCCTAAGTACATATACTGGACAGTAAATTATGCTGTTTATAGATTAGATCTAGTAATTTACTACTCTAGAAATGCATACTGACGTCAATACAATTAGATTATCTACTAGACATTTATTTTACCTATAACGGTCGATTTATCGTTTTATTTTCGATAAGTGCATATTTTTATTTCGGTCATTTCTCAATTATTCATCGAGGCAAGTGCCTCGGTGTGCCTCAGCGTGGCTACAAGCCTGCGTGGAAGAAATACTTTGCATAAGACTGACAATTTTTAAGAAATGAACATGAAGAGGTAATTGCACAGAGGTTTCTGCGCACAATTCCTTGGGAATAAGTCGCAGCAAAACGATACTTTGATTTTGCACTCTGAATGTTTACTTCAAAGAACGCACTTTATTTATATGACTGTATACACACATACCTGGAGAATCGCGCCCGCAGTCCTCACGAGACGCTTCAGGTTGGGCCTGCTGGTAAAGTAGCCGGTCCAGAAGGAATGGGCTCTGTGTGCGTACGGGAAGAAGTTGACTGCCTTCGTGGTCCACGTGCGGTTGACTCGGTTCAACTGGTACAGGTAGCAGGCCGGGTCGGAATACAGAAGGTTCATCTTGAAGTCCGGGTCGTTTTGCTGAAGAAATGGCATACTGTTAGAAATGTGTGTACATAGTAAAGTAAAGGAACAAAACTATGCATGTTTTCAACTTTGTCATGACAGTCTTGCACTGTACTTATTTCAAAGGATTCTATTCAGCAAGCTTACATGTTTAATTATTTCCTCTTCGCTGTGTAAAGTTATCCGTAGCAACCTTCGTGTATACACATTTGTTAGTATCGAATCTGTCATCAGTGAATTGTCGGTCGGAAAAATTGCAAGAAGGTCCATATGCTACTGTTTGGTATGTCTCTGCAATAAGAACACCAATGTGTATGTGGGTTGGGAATATTATGTTCGTTACCCTTGCGTTCACTTTTTCGATAAGCACGTCCATGTTTCTGCACCAATTGTCGGCATCCCTATATTGGAAGTCACTTCCCATCTCCACCATTACGTGATTGGTAGCGTATCGATTTCCCTGTGTTAAATATAACATTATATCTCTAATATATCCTTTGAAATATCAAAACGATTAAATGAATGAAAATTTAAATGTCTTAATATACAGATCAGTCTTAATATGACAAAACAGATGAATTAAACACTACAATAGCAAAGCTTTTTTGCTACGATTTGCGGGGTTCGATGTCTGATACATGTCGCACGTGCTAGCAACGGTCTGAAGTTTAAATTATTATTTTGACAATGTGTATTGTAGTTTTTTTACTTAATTACGTTTAGGTCTAATAATTTGTAAACTTGTGGTTGAAATTGGACAATTTGTCTTTTGACCAACTTACGTTTGCATTTTTACTCTACAGACGTTTACTATTTCAATTGACTACTAACATTCACCGAATCATCATGTAAATGTAGGTTCTTGAGATATATTTTTACATTCAGTTATAGTTTTCAGTTTATCTATCGATAAAATCAAAAATTTTATAATCAGGTAACTTCTATTCCAATATTTAAACGCTTTTTGTCTGAAACTTCACTATTAAATTTTTGTGCGTTTACTTCTGACGTCGGCCTCTACAACAAGAACTTTGTGTCGAAGTGTTCGCGCAAACCAAAAGCACATATACAATTTTGCATAACCAATCGAAAGATAAGTCCATGCTTTCTTTGTTTCGCTACGTCTTATTCGAGTACTCAGAAGAACAATAAGAAATACAATAAAAAAACACTTACTTTTAGCTGACATGTTCATCTCCAAAACAACTATTGACGTTGACCTTTGAGGTCACGTGTTTTTTTCGTTTATCCTGAGTGAAATTGCGTGTCTTATTACTTTTTACGCTGTTTAGTGCGTTCTTTGTACCCTCCTTCAAAAGCGTTGATTTACCAAAGTCGCCATTTCGGTTTCTCATGCCGAATCGTGCGCATACGCATACAAAAATACCAAAAGGTCGAAATAAAATGCATTCACCTAGACGGCGTACTGATTTCCAAATTCAGTTAATGCTTTTGACAAAAAAATGATTTAATAAATGGAAACTTAATATAAACTCTTCCACAAGGATGCAAAAAGTTACGTTTACAACAGTTTTCTTCAAAGAAAATTTAAAAAATGTATTACATGATGGGTTTTTAAATCCAAAGCATGGGATTTGACCTGTTCCATATTTAGGTTTCTTTTTACAGACTTGCTTTCTTTACATGAGTTATTGCACCTTAACTCATGTATGTATATTCAATAAGATGCCTATTGTATTTGCAGAAAATCAGATAACGTGTGACGTTACTTGGGATTTTTAACCCGGATATTTGCCTCATATTGGATAGACAAGTTCAGGGTCGAGCATTTACAATGTTGTTTCTGTTCATTTTGTAGCCTTAAAGGGACCATTGCACATAAAGGCAAATTGAACATTAAAAATCCCAAAGACTTAGGTAAAGAAATAGATTTTATAACAAAGCGTTATTATAATACATGTATTTATAGCAAACTAAGTTAGAAATAATATGTGGTGATGTAAAGACAAAGAATAAAGATCAGATATAATGCATAAACATAAATTATTTTTTCGTGTGTAATGACGAAATGAATTAAAAAGTTTCTCTGCTTTTACTTTGGTTTATATTATTGGAAACCGGCGAGTCGCAATATATAACAAGTTATACAACATAATGGAGCAGTTAGCCATATCTCCTATTAATCCCAATGAATCGGGATCACCACCAAAATCTAATTATTTGTTAATTGGAACATTTCCAACAATTCCAGAAAACATCATGCACAACCGTAAATAACTGTTTGCGCATGGTTGCTTATAAACAAACAAAACAATACATTTGCCTCCTTGGCGGAGGTAATAAAGGCTTCAGATGGGCATACGAATCTTACAAAACCACAGTGTATCGAGGAAAAGTACTTTGGCTGAATCTGAAAAGTGCGGCTTGGTTCATTGAATGCTAGTAGCTTTTTTTATATAGCAAATAAATACCATAAAGGTCAATTTGCGGCTAAAGTTCTAGATTGTACCGTACTGATAGTTTCGGTCTGAACGCCTGCGTGGTAAATGTCAATATTTTTTAAAAACTTTGAACAAATTTCAAATCATTATTCGGGATAGCTTCGTATGACGAAAGAGTTCGTTCAAGTGACTCGCATACAGAAACGTTGACGTTGTCGAAAGAAGAGCTGTATATTTCAGATATACACATCGTATCAGAGGAACGCTGTTTTAAAAGATAAACACCAGTATGTCCGCATTTTGTATTGTCATTAGGGCATGATTGGAAAACGAATATGTAAATCACCAACTCAAATATATGCATAGCATTTTATTATCAAACGAAATCAGGGGACTATCAATTAACATAATATGACACTATTTACATGTATATGTTCAGGAAATTTCAATAAAATTATATGCAAAGACTGTTGTTAGCAAATGAAGTGTAAATATTATATCATATATTGCTGCCTACAAAGGAGCCATTGCATTGTACAGAGTAAAGCTTATTTGCTCTTTATATATTTTCGTAATGGATGCTGGTGATACGAGCAGTTTAAGTTGCATTATGATTTCATTCTGCCATAGATAAAATCGTATTAATCAAATATACGTATATTTCTTTTTTAATGTCGTTCAGCAAGATGATTGAGTGTAATCGTACACTCAGCAGGTCAATGTTGAGATAGATGTAAGGATTCAGCATGATGCCTAACCGCATTATATAACGAAATGCCACTGAAGGGTAAACGAGATATTGATATCAGGCGGTAGCTGACATCGTTTTCGATGGAGATCCAGGACCCTGAAAAAACCAGCTAGTGATATATTTTGCAACTTCAAACTTGATAGCGTTGCTCTTATTTAATAAATGAATTAATGCGTAAGTTATGAACTTTTTTTTCTAGAAACTATCTGACGTAAACGAAATTATATGCAAACCAGTAAACATGTCAACCTGCAAAGGGCCAACATAACCGATTAAGCGTAGCAAACTCCGCGCAGAGATTGAACTGTGTCCGAGCATATCTCATTAAATAACTGCCGGCACGAAGTTCCACGTGACCATAGGCAAACAATCGCCGCGAAATAAAATAGTGGCCAAGCACATGATAAAAAACGTGGACAACGTTGAATCCTTGCTTTGTTATGTTTATTTTTTATTTTTATTTTTTCATTTTAACTCGTTATACATATACCTTGACCAATAATGCAACATGTCTGTGTCATTGTAATAAAATAATAATGATACAATTAAAATTATGTAAAAAAAGAAACCTTCAATCTCCTCAAAATCGTCTCCCCTGAAAACTTCGGAATCTGCAAGTTTTCAACTCGTGGTGGCAGTGGTTACTGAAAAGAGAACCAATGGGGAAGTAACCACTGAGAGGAGTTTGAAAGTGTAGTAGGTAGGAGAATCGATTGCTAGCGTATCTTAGCCTACAGAGTCAAAAGTAGGTCATACGATGCGTGCTTTCGATTTTCCATACAACATATTAAAATCAATACTTTGCAGTAATTTGTGGTCAAAATATTAGCAATAACGATTGGAAATAAGAAATTTCACTTTTGCAACGAGTCAAAAATAACCGATGTAACGCATTAATTTAGTGGTCTTAATCTAGGACACTCAGGTGAATATTTAGGTTACATACAAGTAAATATGTGTACAAAGGTGTGTAAGTAAAGATGAATAAAATATTTTACGAAATTGACCTTTTCTGAAAATGTCATTATAATAAATTATACGATAAATATACACATTATAATACACATGGCATGCATAATCTTATATAATTTTAAACATATACATGCGTAGAATTTTTGAATATTGGCCCTTTCTAGTTTCCATTTACTGACTCGTTGCCTGCAAAAAGTAGTTCCCGCGATACAGGTTACTGAAATTACGCTCTCTAAAAACCGTTGTCTTCCGGTAACAGTATAATTTATTAAACCTGCATTAAACCTTTCTAATATTCCCAACCCTTTGTTTTGTTGCTTCGGTGATATTTGTATTTATCCTGTAAAATAGTTACCAGTGAATTTAAAAATTGAACTTTGTACTGTTTAAACACTTTAATCACCTACATTTGCTTACAATGATTGAAATAGCACACGTACTGTGACACAAAGTTTTCAATACGCTGTGAAAAATAGAATCATGTTTCTATATAGACAATATAAATAACTAAAACATAAGCTATTGAAAATGCGTCATGAATATCGATTGCTTGTTAAAGTGTTCCTAACCCTAACATTTTTTAGGAAATGATTAACTTGTAAAATTGCTATATGCCTAATGTCACTGGAAAAGACGTGACACCGGATATAGGCCCATTATCGAGCCAAAATAGAGCAGGTTCACTGTACAAACGGTAGGTTTTATGCCGATTTGAAATACTTTGTTAATAATATGCCATAAACAGGTGCTTATGTAGACTGCCAAATAAATTTGGAAGACATTCTTGTAATTGCTATGACCATGTTGTAGATGAACAGTACATATAAATCATCTTTTAAACAACAAATGCTCGCTGAAAAATTGCCGGTCCTCGCTCATTTCAGTCAATTATTTAATATTTTTAATATGTATATAAAAATGTGAATCGAGCGATTACATATGCTATAATGAACACATGTTCCAAGTTCCAGTAATTTTGATTAATAAATGCCTGAGATATGGACTGCAATAGTATTGTGACAGGCGTACTGGGGATTAATTTATTCAGTTGCTCGTGTACGGGGTATTGCAGGCTACTGTACTGAGTATTGTTTAATAATATACTGTGATGTCTCAACGGTGTAAGTCAGCCGGTGTATGGGGTGCGTCTTTTTGGGTTGTTATTACACCTTAGTTTGACATACTTAAATTAGCAATTGGTGTACGAATACGTCATTTGTCGTTCGAATTGCTTTAAATATTATTGTGTATATGGCTAATTGTGTTACTTTTGCCTGTCTTTTGTTCATTGGTATGTTGTTTGCATAAGCCGATAAATGCTATGACGTAACTATGTTCCTGTACTCAGTAAGGGGTTTATCGACAAAACATTTCATTGCTCGCTAAAACCCGGAATACGATCAAGCTTGCACGATAAGTACTCCGTTTATGCTAGGTTCCCACTGTCGTGCGATCCGCCACGATTGGCTATTCGTAGCCGATCGTGGTATTTGGCTCAGCGACACACCCTCCAAAGAAAATCATACATAATATTGCACAATTTTTACATTAACCGTGCAAATCTAAGTTGATATTGCACAGGACGTTGTTTTGTACAAAGATGACGTCATAATACGCTGTCGTTTGTAAACGACTATGTCAAAACGTTAGCTCTGATTATATTTGTGATGCTATGTTCAGTGGATATTGTTATGTCTTTTTTTATTTGTGTTCGATTAAATGCACAGATAATCGACATCGCTGAATGTTATTCTCATTTACCTTTTCTTTAGCGATTGTGGATTTAAATAATAAAAGTGCCTCTGAGAAAAAACGTAAACGTGAGTTAAGATAAGCATTTAATTTACTTGATTTACTTGTCTTTTTGTTTAAATATAATTATTTAAATATAAAATTGTGTTTTAGTAACAATTTGATCAGCTGTCGTTTGTTTTATAAGTCATATAATAAAACAAGTAGATTTATGGACTTGTTAGCTTTGCAATATAATGTGTGTCGCCTCGTTCAATATGGATTTTGCACCATCACACGATATTGAAGTCCATATTTGCATAATATTAATCAATTCTACTATTATTATTGTATAATATTTTGATAGTATCGATAAAGCTTCGGAACATTACTATTTTATTTAATGAAAGTTATGTATTTATGGTATAAATCATCAAAAAAGGTAATGGCTCTTTGCGCAATACCCAGTACACTAAATATTGATGCAATGCAATACTCCGTACACGAGCATGCAATACTCAGTACACGAGTTGGCATTGTTTAAGAAGTAGAACTTACTTAATACGCAACAAAAGTTGCTGAAAATTTCGGGAAATGTTCCTTATAGTATTCGTAAACAATCGCTCGATTCACATTTTTTTAAACAGGTTTAAACTCATCAATAATTGAAAGAAACAAACGAGGAGCTGCATTTTTTCAGCGAGCAGTCTACGTTTATTTACTGATTTTTAACTGTTCATCTATTATATCGGTCAAAGTAAGTATATGACGGTCTTTGCAATTTAGTTGGCAGTCTAGGTCAGCACATACAAGTATAACATTGTAAACAGAATACTTGAAATCGGTGTTTTACTTACCGTTGTTGGTGCTGTTATCTATAACGCTGCTCTATTTAGGCTCGATAATTGGCCAATATCCGGTGTCACTTCTTACCCATTGAATGTAATATCCTACTTTATGTAAACATGAATTGTTTACCCATTGCTTTAAACATTGTCACGCTTTATCAATAGCGTCCGTTTGCACATTCGTCGCGCTTTATCGATAGCGTCCGTTTGCAACGACTTTAACATGGCGATTGGAATAATCGTACTTTGTATTTTTGGTGTAGTTGTGCTAGTGATTGCTGTTATAATTATTTGGAAAAGAATGCTTATTGTGTATGATTTTAACAGTTACATTGGAGGTCGTGGACACGGTGAACGCAATAATCTTTGCGAACAGAACAACACAACTAAATTGGATGCAAGAAGGACTCGATTTTCTACAGTAAACGCCCATTGTTGGGAAGGTAAAAATGCATTTATTGACTACTAGTAACACAATGTTTGTTCGAGTATGACTCTTTTAACCTCAAGATATAAAATGGAAAATGATGCAGCAAACATATTTCTACTGTACTAAGGGACAAGTTAGAGGCTTGTTGACGGCAAACAGCAGTCGTACATATAATGATTATAAAGTATAAACACATCATTAAACGAGAAAAATAAAGTTATCTACATCAGGGACCTATAAAAACAAAGGGATGCGCAACCTCGCGATATCTCGTGACATCACGCGCAAAAAAAAACAGGTGCGCGAGATATTGATGATCTTAATCAATTGGACGATTATTGCATCGATAATGCGTTTAAATGATAGCGATTACGAACGATTTCGCTAGCTGTTATGTCCTTATTGTTATTTCGGATGATTTATGTATGTTCCGTTTTATTATAAAAATAATTGATTAATAAAAGGTCACTTGTTTGTTCATGTGTTATGTTGTGTCACCCAAATTCAATCAATAATTGGTCCATTAATCCATATATGTTAATTGACAATTAGTTTTTTTCCAGGACCTGGTTTTTCACACGTATGTTTATGTTCAGACGACCTATATTTTAATTAAAGTGTTGCCCATTAATTGCTTAAACCAGGGACATTATCGGGTCCCTGCTTAAATGTAAACAACTCAACACATTTTAAAGTCCTGGTATTCACTCTTGAGGTCTGTTTCCCATTTGTATATTCTGTTGGACTGTCTAGGGAAAAAAAATATTCATGTAATTTTCTAAAAATGTCTTCAAAACAAAGATTTTCTTTCGTGGGATGATGACATTGATTTAGATTTGGTACTAGGCGATTATACTGATGATGAGGCAAAGGATAATTCCCAAGCTATTTCGAAACCAGTGTGCTATATCTGTCCAATTTGTGAAGCCGAATACAAAAGTGTGTCCTGATTTGGTGGTCATGTTTTGAAAAAACATCATCAGAACCTGAGAGGTAAGGCAATGTGAAGCAACCTGTTAATGTTTGCATATTTTCTGAGTATAAACAAGTAATAAAACATTAACAAGATTAAATAGTTTCATAATGTATTATTATTATATTATTATTATTATTATGTATTTGTTTACTTCAATCAATCAACTATACATATATAAAAAAACATTTAAAGTGGGTCAGCATTAAATATAAATGAGTGAAAGCAAAACAAAATATGTTGTAGTGATACTATTATTTTCAAAATATTGAAATCATTAACAATATATAGTACTTTCACATATGCATATACCATCACTGGATCAAAAATATAATTTTGACTATAAAACGCAAAGATACATGCATCAATAAATAAGATACAATTTTAAAACTACACATATCTTGTCAAATCTACAAAGTGATAATTGTAATTGATAATTGACTTGTGTATACAGCATTTATAGTAATACAGGTTTGAATCTAATCATTGCTAACATACACCAAGATTCTTAAAATGTGTCAAAATACATTTTCAAATTAGTGTACATGATGGTATTCACCTTATTTGTAGTCCATGACAAAAGATTATACAAGTACTATGCTGGGGAGAAATATATAACTCTAGAATTTGACATACAATTAGCCGACTTTTAAATAAAAAATATGCATGTTCCTTGAAAGTTATGTTCAGTAAGTGAGCTATAAACAATACAGACAACAACACACCAGCAAACAATGTTAAATATTATGCAAATTAAAGTCTTGTTGCTTAATAAGGACCGTATTATACTAGTTGTTTCAGTACTCATATTAATCAATGTCGCATAGTGAAAGCAGAGAACTATACATGTTACTTGTGTATTATTACATGTAATACTTATAATTCATATTTATTGATTAAGCTTTGTATTTTAGAGACAATCTGTAACAGCAGTTCTAACTTCCCTAACCCAATTTGTCTGGCCTGTTGTTAGGCAAACTGCATGTAAGTCGGTTTTAAAACTTGGGTTACATGCACATGAAACAGTTACTGACCAATATTAATAATATAATGTTTGTACATAAACATTACAAACCTTAGGTAGATAGTTTTTATAAATTAAAACTTTATAGCTATTACATTATCATAATAACAAATATGACACAATGTACATCTGTTTATGTTGCAACTTATTTTGGGAGGTTTTCAAATTAAATACATTCACCAACAGTTATACAAATAAATGTGTATCAAGTAACTTGTGTTGTTCATTTTATTCCAATTGTTGATGCATTTATGAATACAGTAACCAGTTGCCTGATTGTCAATACTACAAAACCTTATTGAAAATATTTGAAAACCAGTCTGACATGGCAAAACCTGTACTGGTTGAGTTCTATGAAAATAACTTATAAACAGGCATTAACAGACAAGAAAAACATCACACGTCAGTTTTAATGTAACTAAAATGTAACTAAAATGTCAGTGTTTTCAATTAATGGACATAAAATGTGCACCATCCTATGCTATCAGTCTGCTACATTTATAGAAAGGTCCAAATGGTTAAGGCAGTGCTTGAAATGCTTTAGCCTTATGAAGAACCTCGGCTGTATTAAACACAGAATTTGGTAGTAAACAAAAAAAGCTAAAATAGTAAATTCTTCCTTCATCTTCGACCTAACAAAAAGCCTTATGCTAAATGCACATCAAATGTGTTCCACACAATGCATTCGTGTGTATCGTTTGTAAAAAGGTCAAAATGTTTAAGGTAGAGTTTAAAATGTTTGAGCCTTAGGAAAACAGCCTCGGCATGTGTAAATTGGAATAATGTGGTAAGTTTAAAAAAGAAAGAAATTCTCAATCATCTTTGACCTATCAAAAAGCCTTGTGTTTTAACATAATGCACATAAAATGTGTACCACACAATGCGTCAATTTGTTACATTTGTGAAAAGTTCAAAATGTTTAAGGTTGAGGTTATAATGTTTGAGCCTTATGAAAAGAGCCTAGGCATGTGTAAATTGGAATAATGTCGTAAATTAAAAAAAACAACAACCGAAATGCCCCATCATCTTTGACCAATCAAAAGCCTTGTGTTTTAACAGAATGCACATAAAATGAATACCACACAATGCATCAATTTGTTATATTTGTAAAAAGGTCAAAATGTTTAAGGTAGAGTTTATAATGCCTTAGCCTTATGAAAAGAGCCTAGGCATCTGTAAATCGGAATAATGTGGTAAATTAAAAAGCAAAGAAGTTCTCCATCATCTTTGACCAAACAAAAAGTCTTGTGTTTTAACCGAATACACGTAAAATGTGTACCACACAATGCATCAATTTGATACATTTGTAAAAAGGTCAAAATGTTAAAGGTGGAGCTTGTAATACCAGAGCCTTATGAAAAGAGCCTTGGCATGTGTAAATCTGAATAAAGCAGTATACTTATAAAAGGGTGAAATTTTCCTTCAACTTTAACCTAACAAAAAGCCTTGTATTTTAAAAAAATGCACATAAAATGTGTACCACACAATGCATAATTTTGTTACATTTGTAAAAAGGTCAAAATGTTTAAGACTGAGCTTGTAATGCCCGAGCCTAATGGAAAGAGCATTGGCATGTACAAATCGGTATTGGTTCAAAAAACGCAGTTAAAAGGAACAATGTTATCTGTATATTTGACCTAACAAAAAGGCTTGTGTTTTACAATAATGCACATAAAATGTGCACCACAAAATGCATAAATGTTTTACATTTGTAAAAAGGTCTAAATGTCTTGTTGTAATGCTTCAGCCTTACGAAAAGAGCCCCGGCATATAAAAAAAGGGTGCAATTTTTCTGCATCCTCAATTTATAGAAGAGGCTAATATCTTCAAAATAATGTATATAAAATGTGCACTACAAATCTAAACAACAATACCGTTGACCCATATTCAAAATGAACACATATGCAAATAACAACTTAATGCATATGTACTTATTACTTAACTAGTCAGTAAAATAAAATTAAACTTTAAGGGCCCAGGCATTCTGAAATGAAAATGCGTTTTATAGAATGAACTCTCATCGAACTTTTAACACTCTAAATATTTAACAATGGTGTCAAAATCTCATTTTCAATAAGAAGTATAATGATATATTTTTAGATCAATACATTTGTTTAAACTACGACAAATAAAACATGTTCATTTGGCGTCATGAATGAAGATACCCAACCCACTCAGTGACCCACTGTTGTATTTTTGTAATTACGGCCGCCATTATTAGGTAAATTAAACAAAACACCTTTAATAAGAAGACGCAAAATCAACAAACCTGTGTGTGTAATATTCTTATTTGTGAAAAACTTGCTTTAATTGCTGTAGCGTGGATCTGATTTCGATTCGTGTTTGCTTCTTGCACTGTTAAGATGGCGACTGTGCAAAAAATGCGCTCTCGCAGGAAGTCTCGTTGTCGCGCGAGATGGCGCGTTAGTTTGCTCTTCGGATCATTAAAGTTGCGTATCCCTTTGTTTATAGGTCCCTGTCTACATGAAACACATTTCATCAAATAATCACTGCGATATTAACATTTACAAACACATATTATTTCCTGTACATAAGTCGTAAGTTTCGTGTTTATCCTAAAGGGAATGATAAACCAAAGAGTTCAGATGACAATTATTTAGAATTTCAATTATATTGCTTCAATAGGGAGGTCATGTCTTGTGCGATTACTTGCTGGTTTAAATTTACTATTCGAAAAAATATTAAATTTAAAGAATATCAATATAATCTCTAAATTATATCCTTGTTCGTAAGTGTATACGCATACATTTTGACGGAATGGTTCACCTATTGCAACTGGTTTCATTAAATGTTTATGTAAAGTTTTGCTGTATACTATGTGCATTAGGTTTTACTTTCGATTTACTTTCGGTTTATCTAATACATAAGAAAACTTGGACATACATAAGAAAACTTGGACTAAAGACATTTTAATCCAATACATAAAAACATTCAACACGAATCGCTTATATTGGTTGTATTTATATCGTAGTAGCCGTGTTATAATGTTATGTGCAAACACAAGTAGAGGGGTTAAACATTTATTGCATATCATAAAACAGACGCGGGGAAGACCCCTTAAACTTTAAGTGTATTCATTTAACTCACGGTATCATGGTCGCAACAAATGACGTACGCATTTCGCGACCGTACGGTCTCTCTAATAATATTGTGGCCCATTTACGCATGTCACTCGTACACCATGTTGTATTACTTTCGATGTATTTGTAAACAACGAATGTAAGCGCTATATAAAGAAAGCAATTATACAATTTCAGCGGCAAGGCCGCGTCCAGAGGGGCAAAGAGAAAACAGCATCTCTACTTTAGGTTCAACGATACCAGACAGCAAACGGACTGAACCTTTTTCCTCTGTACCTAAGCAAGCCATGCGAACCAGTACGCTTAATGTGAGGGAAGTTGTTTCGGTAAATTAAATGCAGTTTGCTGCTAAGAAGGAAAGTCATAAACCTAATAACCATCTACTTAGTTCGATGGTCAAACGATTTGTCGGCAATTCTACAATTGTTCTGTTCCGTTACAATCTGACCACACTGGACGTGTGTCCGTCTATTTGTCTTTACGAGAGAATATTCATAGGTTAACATTACATAAACTGTCCGTTAACTGGATATGCTTTGAATGGATATGAGTAAATAATGTTGATTAGTAAATGTGAAATTATAGACAGTAGTAATATAATAATAAGTAACTACAGTGCATTATGGCTACTATTGGAATGATAGTTCACACAGATATAATACGCTAGTAACGAATACCTTCAGCATCATGTTTAATGACGTTATCACTTGCGTTATATTGAGTATTATATGGTTAAAATATAACCTTTATACCTTTGAGTGTAGACACGTTATACAACAATATAAACTACAGTGTATTATGGCTACTATTGGAATGATAGTTCACACATATATAATACGCTAGTAACGAATACCTTCAGCATCATGTTTAATGACATTTTTACTTGCGTTATATTGAGTAGTATATGGTTAAAATGTAACCGTTATACCTTTGAGTGTAGACACGTTATACAACAATATAAACTGTATTTATATTAAAGTATTACATTTAATTCATTTTTAAACTGGTCATGCACAAAACAAAAAGCGTCCGCTATCCTTAACCAATTAAAAATAAAAATGCAAACAACAATAACAACAAACAAAAAATGATAAATCGAGTTCTTCGCATTTTAGTTGCATGTGTTGCTGATCAATTGCTATGTGCTGCAATAAGAATGATAGAGCAGGGCATTGTCACTGTAAACACAGTGTTTAATAACTATTTACTGTTTAACTATATATGTTTTATATAATTAGCATGTACGTAATGATTAATCTTAGGTTAAATACATACTATTCTAATTGATACATACATTTACTTGTTCAATTAAATGTGTAACAAACTACATTGCAAATGTACATGCTGCGATTATATGATTGTTCAGTGTAAATTATCCACAAACAGAGATCAAAGGACATTCCACCAATACTGTCATCGACGGAACTGCTTCAACAAAGACCTTCTCGACCTGTGTATGCCCAAACTGGTACAAGTGTTATTTATGATAGATTATATACACACATACCAAAACTTATCACAGATTTTATTTACAATTCAATACTCAGACTGCCATTAACTAATTTGATTGTTATTTCCGAAATTTGATTGTTGTACATTTACCTATGTAAAATGTAAGCGGCCATTGATATTGATTTTTTAAATGTTCCTTTTTGTGAAACAGAACTACAAAAGGCACTAACCTATGCTAGCAGCGTCAGCGGAGAACCTTTCCCTAAATCTGAGCAAGAGAAAACGGCAAGTTCTCAATTCTTCAAATTCTGCGATGTAATTGAAAATGTGCAAAGACACGTCGTTTTTATAAAAGAAATTACATTTAAGAGATGATGCCTTGCCATATTGATGGTTTTTGTTTTCATAATATATTTTTCTTTATTACAATTACAATGTTTATTGTTCTATTTAATAGGTGGTGGACATAATGGATGCGATGAAAAGATGTCCGTCAAAACAACAAAATCTTATTAAAGCAACCAATACGACAGCGTCGAACTGTGACACAACTTACACAGAGTCCTATCCTCCTCTTCAGCAAAGTGACAGTGCTCGTAAACAGACAACAAGACTTGTTAACTCATCAGCAACTGATTGCATGGTATCAAAGACATCGGTAACAATTAGCAACTATATCAATAAGGGGCTTACGAAAGATATATTTGTCATACTGTGTTTTTGTTTCTGTATCCGCCTTCTAATTTTGATATAAAACAGAAGAATTTTATTTTTAGCAATGCGTGAAATATGGTAATAACATGTCAATGTTTGAAACCGTTTTACTCGTAGATATGTATCAAAATAAAACAGTGGTGTTGTTTTGGTTTTTAGAAAACAATGCATTCGTTCACATTTATTTATCACTAGTTTCATTATCTTTCTTTCCTTTACAATTGACCAGATGCAAAACGTAGATCGCTCCGCCTTTCTGTTTGTCTAAGGCTGTTTGTCCTTGGAATTGAAGTAAACTGATTGGGTTATGTAACCATGTGCTATTTCCGCTGATATATAAGCCCATAATTGGTCAACTCAATCCTTGATTGGCAAGTCGCAACTGGTCAATTGTGTATATACATCTTAATTTAAATGTATAATTTAAAACATTATTTTTTTGCTGTTGTTTTGTTTCATCAGAAAGAAACGGATGGAACAGGTATAAGACAAAGACGTCGCTTAAAACAGAAACATCAAAGTAAAGTTTCTACGGTGATGACAAGTTGCACGAATAATTATTCAAATTCGTGCGACAAACTGCATACAAAAGTAAAAACAAACAAGGATGCCGCTAAGTCACTTAAGCAACAGGTATTCAAATATCTTTACAAAGTTTCATTCGTAAAATATGTTACATAGAAATGTATTTTACAATGCAGCAATTTCAATATAACAATTTTGTTATATTTGAATTTGTATGGCGTTGTCCGTATAGTAAGGTGTATTGTGTAGGTTACTTATGAATTGACCATAATTTTTTAACATGCATTCTGTGCAAGTGATGCAGCTGATGGTACATAATGTGTTACATGTGTTACATATAAATACATGTTGTTAACTATTTCTAAGTCTGTGCAATGAAAAGGAAAATAAACAAAGACATTCAACAAAAGTTAACTATGTATGATGCTTTTTGTTTATATTTTATTCGCGACAAAAATAACGGCAAGTTGTTGGTCATTGAATATTGTTTGTGTTTAGAAAGAGATTGCAAGAGTGGCCATGGACGTTGCCGATGATGCTGCTGATGATGATCAGCCACTAACTAAAGAGGTGAATATATTTTCAGTACAATATATACTCCATGTTATTTATAGTACGTTTATTGTATGTTATTAACATGTTAACGTTAATGCACAAACGGTTATGATGCTTAAGAAATTGAGTCATCCGATGATTTCCAAAAGTAAAATCAATAGGATATCAATAAATCAGCGACGTAAACGACTCCTAACCTATACTTGTACAAGTGCTTTAACAAATCGTAGGAAGTGATCAACATGAACCCGTACCGTCAGGAAGCCAACGAACATGCAGAACTAAGGAACTACTACTTCCAATCAGCAAAACATGCGTATGGTTCGGGTGACAAAGAGGGTGCCAGCACATACTCGAAGCTGGTACGTTAAAGGGGTTGGTGTTACTTGGAATTTACTAAGATCATCATTCTGTTCTTGTAAAGATCTTATTCTTATGTGGACTAATATTTATTCACATTGATGTTATGTAAATTTCAATGCATTCAGTCATATATCGTAGTAGATAATTATGTTCACAGTTTTGTCACTGTCCTCCTTATGCATGTTCTTGTTCATCCGGTTAATATGTTTAATATCCATATTTAAACGCAACTATTTTAACCTCCTGAAGGGCCATACTGAAAACGGAAGAATGCATGAGGCCAACAGAAAAGCTGCAGACTTCATTCTTAAAACATTGTACGTAGAATTAAGATGTACCGACATCATAAGTGCTAATAATTTCATATTTAACAAAATGATTAAGGTTTTAGGTATGTACTTTTTGAAGTGTCGTGTTTTATAGTTTAATAGTCATGTTCATTTAAAAATCTTTACGTCTACAAATATGTGAGTTCCTGTGCTTGCTATGCTCGGGCATGCAGATATATAACAATATTTTTACCGAATGAAATCTATTAATACAATTACCATTTTATATTTACAAGGCTGAATGTTAGTAAATAGGCCACTAAAAAGGATAACATTGGTTGTGATAAACAAATATTTCTGATTAAGTAGTACATAAAAATAACTGCAAAGGTTCAATTTTGTAAACGTTATGTATGCACATTTGTGTACTCATTCACATTTGTAATAGCAACCCGGACTTCCCACAGTGCTCGACCCTGGACCTTCATGGGCTCCACGTCAGCGAAGCGTTGAATTTCCTAGATGAGTTTCTTGAAGCTCACGAAAATGGTAATATGTGTGATCTATGATAAGATTTAGCATTAAATAGTCACTCTAAACTAAAAAAAATATCACAGCTTACTCTCTATGATTGGACATGTTTTAAATCTGTGATATTATTAAACGATTGATTTATTGCGTCAGTAGTGGATAGAGCTATAGACACTAAACGACAGTAAGCTTTTATTTAATGAAAATACAGGACCTAAAACGAAAATAGCTACTTGTATGTAAGCGTTTTTTTTTACAGACGGAGATGAGGAAGTATATGTTATCACTGGAAAGGGTAACCATAGCGACAACGGACGTCCGAGATTGAGACCAACCATCATGGATCATTTCAATAAGAAACCTTACATGTATGAAATATATTTTAAACTATGTATTTATTATATACATGTAATGTATTTGAAACTACCACATATATACATTTGTGATATTAAAAAGAAAACAGTCTCATAATTAGAGTAATTGAATACTACCACTCATGTTTAATGCATAGCTCTCACTTAAATACATTTATTTATGATGTATATTTACATAGACAGTAAAGGAAGTTGATTTTAGCCTTCAAAAACTTGATATGGGACGCAGAAAAGTAAATGAGGACATTCTGTTGTTGTATGTGATCTACCAGCAATATAACATTGAACCTATACCTAAAACAATAGTTGATTAAAAAATATATCATTACATGTTCAGGTACACGGAAGACGAAGTTAACAAAGGCGAATTTACCGTGCACCTTCTATGAAGTTCCGTGCCA
Source organism: Congeria kusceri (assembly GCA_027627225.1). Lineage (NCBI taxonomy): Eukaryota > Metazoa > Mollusca > Bivalvia > Myida > Dreissenidae > Congeria > Congeria kusceri. The sequence goes on along the minus strand of CM051031.1, from coordinate 35,737,736 downwards.
TGGTTTTAACGGCGAAGGAAGGAAGTTGCATTATGATTTCATAAACTATTAATATACTTTACATTCTCAATTCTATACAGTAGTGTACAGCCTATCTGACAAGATATTTGGATAGTTTGGTGTGTTCCGTTTATTATGCTTTGAAATAATAGTTTGCTGCTTTATTGTAAAAATAAAATATAGCTTTCCTAACTTTGTTTTTAATATCCTATTATACAATACTAGTATTATAATTTATAAGTTTGAACCTATTTTCATATTAAATCTATCTGATCATTAAATCGGATTACTTCAAAAATAAATGGCTTACGTAATTAAATATAAATTACTGAATAGATTAATCTTAATTTTCTGTGAATCCGTCACTGAGTGAGATGACGAATCGAATGCAACCAACCAGAATAAGTTTATTAATATAAAGAAACGTTTAAGAAAACATTCGTGTGAAAACATTGTATTTCTTATATACAGACGTAGTAATGCAACTGCGGTGAAGGAAATGAGTAAGAACCTAATAATTGCATTTAGTACGAATTTATGAACAATGAAATTCACATGTCTGTCTAAAGTGTCTGTCAAATAACTGTCAAAACTGGCTGTAGCGTTTCTTATAGCTTTTTATGACCCAACCATCAATGATCGGTGGTTTTGCATATAGTGTTTACCCTGTCCGTGGGAACGCACGTATGAAAGTGTGTACGTGTGTACGTACGTACGTGTGTACGTATGTACGTATGTTCCGACTCTTGTCTGGACAATAACTTTGTCCAGCATTGGAGGATTTTCAAATAGCTTTGGAGAAATGTTAAGCATAATGAGACGGTGTCGCGCGCAAGAACCAAGGCCCTATGTCCAAGGTCAAGGTCACACTTAAAGGTCAAAGGTCAAATATAAGAATTTAAACTATAGCCCTGTCCATATATGCAAAAAATAGTCCCAAAATTATCAGTTTTGAAAAACTTACAATCAAAATGCTGACCCGTGGTCAATAGAGAACGAAGCAAATAACGAAGAAAAGTCACTAAAATAATGCATACATGTCCCACAGATCATTACCATCATTCTTTACATAATTGATAACTGCTAAACTAAGTTATGCCCGAAAAGTACTGGTGCCACGCATGAGGTGCTGGTGCATAAAGGAACGATTACTGAGTATTTGTACCTTCGTAAGATGCCTTCACATGCAATAGTGCCGGGCATATAACATTTATTCGTCAGGTAAATCTAAGTTGAAACAGTTACAGACAAACATTTATTTGTCCACAATTCCGTTGCATTCCGTTGCTAATGCCTTACATTAATTGTTCTTATTTTTGAAGTTCCAGGAATCACGGATATGGAAATTTGACCAAGCGTACAGGTTTTCTGGATTCCATGAGCCATGGGTATCACCTCAATTATAATGTACTCGTCTTTCTTAGAGAAAACATGTGGTTTTCTTGAGTAAATAAAAGTTTAACATGTTAACAAATACAGTAGCTACGAAAACAGGAGTGCATTTTTCTATCTCAAATTAAGCCAAACCTCTTTTTTACCATTAACTCAATAATCGCTCCTTCGTGGCAACAGCACCTCATGCGTGGCACCAATATTTTCGGTCATCAATTTGTTTAGCTGTTGTCAATTACTTGAAAAATGGTGCAAATCTTATATTTTGAGTATTGGTATCGTTTTGTACAAAATATATCATTTTAAGTACTTTTCGTCCTGATTTGCTTCCTTCTCTATCGACCATGCGTCAGCATTTTGTATGAAAGTTATTCAAAACGGACAATGTCTGGACCCTTATTCGCATATTTGATGTTAATTCAGTTAAATGTCGAATGATTCTCTCAGATTTTTCGTAAAACATTTTATTTAAACAGAAACTGCAAATAAAGGTAAATTCTGTTGAAAAAGATAGTCATGGAAGCATGTTAGCCCGTATTTTATGTTACTGTTAAAAACAATTCACATTTCTAAATCTATATTGCCGAAATGCAGACAACCCGTGCCTTTATAAACAAGTCTTTGATACAATTGATAAAATTGGAAATACAAAGTATATCGTGTGTGGGGATTATGATCTTGTACTTGATCCGTTGTTAGATAATTGCCACTATAAACATTTAAATAGTAATAGGAAGCAAAATACTCAATATTGGGGGAAATAGTTAAAAGGCAACTGCAGGACGCATTTAGATATATTAATGGTGACAAAAAGGAATACACTTGGAGACGAACCCTCTGCAACAGTGCCGTCTTGACCTATTTCTTATTACAAATACTATGATCGAATATTTATTAAATGCGCAAATTCAAACTAGCTACAGATTAGACCACTCTATTATTAGCCTAGTTGTTAGTTTTGAACAAATTATACATGGTAAAGGTTTATTGAAGTTTAACAGCTCTTTATAAAATGATATAAAAACTGTGTCTCTAATAAACACATTAATAGATGATGTTAAAAAATGCAATATTGCATTCCTATATACAATCTAGAAATGTTAAGTGATATTGATGACAGCCAAATTCAGCTTGCATTCAGAGAGATGATGAAACATTAATAAATGATTCTGAAAATATTCTAAAGGAATAAATTGTTTTTATAAACATTTATATTCAGAACAGGCGACTACACATTTTAATATGAAAAATGAATTCAGAAATGATGAAGTGCCAAAGTTAACTTTCTTTACAAGAGGTATCCGTTACTCTTAAACAAATGAAAAATGATAAAAGCCCGGGCTCTGATGGATTCTTAACAAATTTATTTAAGGTGTTTTGGAAAAAATTGGGTGTCGTTGTAGTAAGAAGCATAAATTATTCATATAAGACGGGGTCACTTTTTGTAACTTGTTAAACACAGTGTATAAATTAGCATCAGGAACAATACCTAACAGACTTATATCAGTGTTGGATAAATAAGTTAACAATGACCAGACCGTTTTATTAAAGGCAGGTAAAATGGAGATAATACACGTTATTGTATGACATCATGAACTATAATGAATGCAAGCAAATCTCTGGCTTGATTATTCTAATTGATTTCGAAAAAGGAAATGTAAGAACATATAGGGTATATAAATTGCAAAGGAAAAGTACAAGATATGACAATTTGCTGATGATACTTATTTATTAATGGATGGATCCAAAAAATCCTTAAATACTACACTAGAGGTGCTACACTACTTTTCACAATACTCAGACCTGAAGGTTAATTTTGAAAAAAACTCATGTGGTTTGGATAGGGGCTTTGAAGTACAGTACACGATCCATAAACACTAAGGGGAAACTAGCGTGGGGATGAACTCAATTTAAATTACTTGATTAAACATTTGATGTTGATCTTTCAAATATGATTGAGCTTAATTAAAGTGATAAACTAGTTACATAAAAAAATAGCATTGCCTATTGGAAAATAAGGGATCTAACTCCCTTAGGTAGAATCACTGTCTTTGATCTTTCCTTGTTTATTCATCTGTTTGTCATCTTGCCAAATCCTAGAAATGGCATTATTAAAGATATAAATGATAAACTATATGATTTTGTTTGGCAGGGGCCTTCAAAAATTAAAGCCAAAGTCATTACAAATGATTTTGATGAAGTGGGCGGGGGCTAAAAATGGTAGACATAGATGCTTATAAAAGAATCTTGAAGGGCCAATTTCCAATAATTCAAGGGCCATAACTCATACAATTTCTGGAACGATTTGGCTGATTTTCGAATTTGATCTAGATATTATGCCCACAAACATTCTCAGGAATTTTAATGAAGATCAGATGAAAACTGTTGAACTTAGAGAGCGGAAACAAAAGTGGTCTACCGACCGACCGACATTAGTAAACCAATATACCCCGCCATCTTCGATGGGGGCATACATATACGATGCCATGATGTACGATGTATCGTATGTTATTTTTAGGATAATAATTATATTGAAAGGAAAAAAACAACATCAATAGAAACGTCTCAATACTGTAACACCAACTGAAACAACTTGAAAATTGTGCATCACCATGTCTCTAGTGTAGTGCACGTTTCAAATCCCTTAGCCCTGAGAATGATAGTTAATATATCCTGTGGTTTACTAGAGAAGATAAGGTTGTATTGCAATACTTCCGACACATAGCTTTAAATGTATTACTGAACAGGTAAACACCATTGATTTTAGTTTCTCTTTCAATACGTTAAGGAGACTCACCGGACCACCCCATTTCGAGGTTTTAAGAAAATGTCCTGTGGTGACTTCCGAGGTGGTCCGGTGGTGCAAAAATATTGTAAACAGTACGTATGAATTTCCAATTTTGCATTAGTTTCTTATGATAAAGGTGCTTTTTAAGAAATCGGCCAATGTCATTACCAGCAGGAATGATAAAAAAACACTCGTTCGTAGTTTCGTTAAATAATGTACAAAAATAAAGGCTGTAGGATTTTTATTGGTTGAAGTCATTGAAATAATATGTTTATGATTCTCTATGTACTGACATGTTTACCCGTCTGAGTTCTTACTACAACTTTTTATGAAGTGTGTGACGACTGACGATGATCACAAATATAAATGTCTTCACATACTCATTACATGTTTTGCAATAATTTGTAATTCTGGTTAGTTTTCTGAGACTTTCTTGAAATGAAGTGGTCCGGTGATGCTGAGGTGGTCCGGTTGTGCTGAATTTGCTAATGTTCATGAAACCGAAAGTACACCACCGGACCATCTCGGAAGTCACCACCGGACACTTTCTTAGCATCTCGAAATGAGGTGGTCCGGTGAGTCTCCTAACCGTGTTCACGCGAAGTATATATTGATGCGTTTTTAGACTGTTGGCGGAAGCCAACGGTCTTGTGAGAGGGAAATTTCCAAAACAGGTATCGTGGAAAAAAACTTCTTTTCTTTGCAGGCTATAAGTCAGTAAATCGAAACCCAGCAAGGGTCCTTCTCAACAGCAAAATTACACACCCGTTTTCTTACATTTTAATTATTTCAGATAATCTATGTAATGTGTATTATAATGTGTATATCATCTGATTTATTACAACTACAGTTTGTAAAAAGGTCTACTTATAAAAAAATAACTTCAAAATAATGACACCCCTACTTTTGCAATTTTCTGTATGTAACCGAAATATTTACCGGAGTGTCCTGGAATACGACCAGCAAATTAATGCGCTATATCAGTTATTTTTGACTCGTTGCGAAAGTGCTTTTTCTTGTTACCAATTCTCATTCTGAACATTTTGACTACAAATTACTGCAATGTATTAATTTTAAACTGTACTATGGACACTCGAGAGCTTGCATCGTATGATCTTTTTTGAATCATTAGGCTACACATGATATATATATATATATATATATATATATATATATGGCGTTATATATATGGCGTTAAGCATTACGTCACTTACCGATTGCATTTATGTTCCTTTGTACTACTCCTTAAATTGCACCTTGCGTGCTTATGTTGTGATGTATACCTATGTTACCTGTTTTTAACTAGGAGTCCGGGTTTCCCATACTGTTTCTCCCTCGCTCTGCACAGGCTGTACGTGAAAAGGCTCTGTCGTGCGTGGAAAAGTTATTGCAGACTAACATGAAGAGTAGGAATTTTACTGTTCCTAAACGAGCTAGATATACAAAATCTTGTTCCACGAGAATGAATAAAACCTAAAAGAACGTCACAGGCAAACGCACGATCATGGACTTTGTCAGATGGGCCATATTAATTATATTTCATAAGTTCAACTCCGAAACAAACGTTATTCGAAAGCCGTTTATGTATAATTTTACAAGAACGACATATAACCTTTTAACCTATATGTGTTACAATACGTGTCTAAAGAAGTATTTTATCAGGTCGTGACGTAGACATGGGGTAGTATGAATAAGCTCTCCATAAGAATATTTTAAACCTCGTTTACACTTGAGTGAAAATAGTCAGTTAGAATGTTTATTGTGAAATTTTATGTTTTATATTCAAACCATTGACATATAAGACCGGCTGTACCAATCTTATATGATTTAAGAGTGTGTTTATTCACGGGTGCATTCTTTGAAATAAATTTAACACACATTGTCCTCCACAGGTTTACAGAAGATGGAACAAACAAAGGTGAATTTACTGTGTATTTCCACGATAAAAAAAGGAAAGCCCACTTCCGATACTTGAACCACTAATTGTGAACCAGCTTGAATAAACAGATAATACAGAAAATAAATCATAACATCAATTCCAATGTGATGATCGTACAATGACTTTCTCTTATAGCGTTTGAAATTTGTGTTACTGTGTGTAGTGGTTGTATTTACTACGACTGTTTTGTGTAATGTAGTCCTTATATTCAATATTTATTGTAGAAAACATTGGGTGTTAATAAATTATAACAAAACAATTATACACATACGTTTTTCGTTTTTTTAATGTGTTTATGAAGACGGATTAACATGCTGGCCTTTAACAATAAATACAAAATATTTTGACAGTGCAAACTTTGTTAAATGTTGACGGACATCGTTTTGATCATGCGAGTCTCGTATTAATAGTCGAGTACTTGCTGATGGCTGAAATATTTCCGTTTCACAGACTTATATACCGGTGTATACATATGCGAGAACTTTACATATTAAGCAATAAGATGTTTAAATTATCGATAAAATGCGTTAAATTGCAGTTTTCTTCGCAAAATGGACATCTATGTAATTATTTAGGTTCAATGTTTGCTTAGTTCATATGTGAGAACACAATCTGACATTGTACCTCGACCTAGATAACATTTTAATATATGCTCATTATAAACAGAGCACTCTACACGTTTATAACCCAAATAATTATACTACGATATCAGGGTCGAACTGTGTAACATTATCACTTAATGCATTTCGTAAACAGTGTGTTGTAATTTACAGTAATCAAAATGTCCACACAAATGGTAATTGCTGCTGATATGGTGGTGGCATATTTCATATGGAAATATTTTTATTCTTCCGATGAAAATGAATACTACAATCGAAATTTAGTGCCAGCTCAAGGCTATAACACAATGAGAACGACACAGACAATTTTCAAAATTCAGGTAAATACATTTAGTACACTATTTTAAGGATTGCTATTTTGTTTTTAAGTATGGAAAACTTAGTATGCATACGCGGTTAATTTTGTTCGTTTTTTTTGTTGTTTGTTGTTGTTGTTCTTTTCAAATTGTTAATAATCTTGCCTTTTTGTATACAAATTTTAAGCAATCAACACTGAATAGTTTGGTACATTTTTTATTAAAGAAGTCCTAGTAGACGAAGACCGAGCTCGAGGTCTTTAAAACGAAGAGAACGGACGGAATTTCCTCACAAAAGGATGGTTTGCCTCTTCAAGCTTTTGTTCCTTTTTCCTATGTTAAAACTAATTTGATACAAAATTCATGCTATCCACATAATATGTTAATATATTTAAAATTTAATATAAATGTCACAATGACTCATGGAATTTATCTTAGTGCTTTGATTTTGTGTTTTGAATCGTATACTTACGACACAACCACTGCCACTACATTTGACGCCCAGAAACATCTTGTCAATAGAGTGCCACCAGCAAATGGTATGTGTATCGTTTTGATGGCGGAAATACATCATTAAATAATTATTTTTTAGATAAATGATGTATTTGAATTTTGATAAAACTGATTATTCATAACCTATGTGGGGTTATCAGAATTTTGATACCCAGAAGCAGTACAAAACAAACATGTTTAGAAGCAAGTACATAATTCAGATTAATGTTTCTGTGCATATTCTGTATTAAGGGACCAGTGACCATTATTTATTTAAATAAAAGTTCTTGAGTTTGAGATTGTATGCGCTGTCAAAAATAACTTAATTATATATACTTCAAAAGACTTGCTTAACTAGTAACAACTCATATTAATTATATATGTGTATGGATTTTCTGCAACTGCGGGTATATTTTCTACGACGCCACAAGCGAACGCATCGCCTGGTAACGAACTAAAATCAACAGGATTGCAGCACTCTGTCGGTACTGTTGGCTTTGTCAGTATTTCATATTTTGAAAGAAAGAACATTAATACGCAGTTAAAAATCTAACTGTGTGTGCTATGCGTTGTGTGTAATTTGAGTTGACGAACGTTCTGTATATACGTGGGTGAATACACAATTATACATTTGTCAGGGCGGCAATATGACCACATCTCCAATTGCAAGAACTACAACACCAATACCCAATGATTCCTCGTCTCGTTTACTACATAATAAAAGCACGACAAGTATGTGATACAAGAAGTAACGTATCACGAAAGTTTCAAACAGTGTGGTTTTCAATTTTGAACATATGTAATAAGCAATTGTTTTTCAATACCCTGCATTTAATAAGCTTGCCACCTTATAATGTTTATATTCTGGAATTTAAAGAGGAAAAAACAGAAACGTCAACAAATACTATGAAAGAATAACTGACATATTAACATAATTGTCCCAACGGTAACTTCAGCTTTGTTGTTAAAAGGTTTATGGGTAATGTTCCCTTTTATATGACGGTTAGCTGTAATGAACTTACGACTAAGACACATGTTATCATATGTGTATTTGTGTGATATTTGTACGATACAAATGAGCCATATTGTATTTATGGGAAAATACTCTCTTTAAATAAATAATAAAATAAAGAGTTTGTCACATTTTTTAAGCCAATCACGGGTCTCAAGTTTAAAAAAATAAAACCGATTTATTTCACGAGTAACGCTCTTCACAGACTATTAATCATATAGAGTTAGCTTACTGTATCTAAAAAAAAATCGCATTCGCAGCACATCTAGGCCAATACGTTTCCCAAATGTAATGGCAAAATGGAGGTCGCAACATGATATATTGTTTTTAATTCGCAAGCTTTTATTTTTTTTTATTTTCTAGTTGCTGGTAAAAATAGTTTTTCTTCTTCGTCAGAATTACAAAAGGCAACACACACAAAGCAAGTGGACAAGTATAATCTGGTAAACAATTATATATACTTTCTAGTTTAAACTTTATATTAAAGAAAACAACAATGAGTTTGTTCCATGAAAATACACGACGTGATAATTTTCTAAAACTATTCATTTGAATAGATTTACTTAATTGTTACTAACCCATGAAAGCTCTGAAAACTTAAGAGTTTTATAACGTTTCAAACGCGATTAATAACTGAAACCAATAGCTTGTTAGTACTTGAAATACATCATCATTCCTTTCTTAGGGCTGCATCATGACCACATCTCCAAGTTCAATCACTGCCACAACAAGATCCAATCATTCATCTCCCCAGTCAGCACAGGATACAAGCACGACAGGTATGTACCTGTACAACAAGTAAAACCATGTCATTGGGTTTTGATTTCGTCTTTTTTGTTCAATTGTTTATGTTTCTTTTAAGCTGGAAACTTGGATCTATTTTCAAAACACCTACATTGAAATTTTCTTCTTTACTAGTTGCTGGTAAAAAGAGTGTTGCTTCTGCGACAAAAGTACAAAAAGTAACACAAACAAAGCCAGTAGAAGAGTATAATCAGGTAAACAAATTCTATATGATTCCTAGTTCACACTTGATACGAATATTAACGAAAACAATAATGAGTTTGTTCCATGGAAATATATGACTTGATTTTTCTCAGACTTTCATTTGCCTATATATTATTTGAATAGATTTACCTAATTTTAACTAACCTATTAAAACACTGAAAAGTTTAGAGCTTTATTAAAAGTTTTAAAAGCTATCAATAACTTACACCAATAGTTCGAAAGCATTTGAAAACACATCATTATTCATTATGCATCATGACCACATCCTCAAGTTCAATCACTGCCACAACAAAATCCAATCATTCCTCTCCCCAGTCAGCACAAGATACAAGCACGACAGGTATATACCTGTACAACAAGTAGAATCATGTCATTATGTGTATTTTTTTTTTTCGTTTTGTTGTTCAATTTATAACACATTAATTACATGTTTCTTGTCAGCCGGAAACTTGGACTTTTAACAACTTTTCCAAAACACATACTTTTAATTCCCATCTTATTCTATTTTGGAATTTAGAGAGTCAAAAAACATTCGTCAATATGTATTATGAAATAATAACTCATATATAAACAAAACTGACTGAACAGTACCTTCAGCTTTGTTTGTTAATATTTTATACTTATGCTCCAGCCTTATATATACTGTTTGTGATGTAATGTTTACTTTTATATGACGATTTGCTGTAATGTGCTTACCACTAAAGCAAAATTAATGTAGAATGTTTATATTGTATGCGTATTTATGTAATATATGTACGATATATGTGAGCTATGTTATGAGCTTGAAATCAATCATACAATACATAAATGTTTGATCCAATTTTTGGTTTTATGTATTTGTTACCTTTCCAGTTGCTGGTAAAGCGAGTTTTGCATCTGCGACAAAAGTACAAACGGAAACAAAGAAATAAAGAGCATAATCAGGTAAACAAATCGCATAAGCTGTCTTGTCCATATTTTATGAATATGAAAGAAAAACAACAAAAAGTGTATTCCATGAAAATATATGACGTGATATTATATCAGACTATTTGCCCCCATATATATAAATATATATAAATAAGTTTTACTAACCTACGAAAACACTGATAAGTTAAGGGCTTTCTACATTTTCAAAAGCCTGCATTAATTATAACTGACAGCTTAAAAGCACTTGAATATACGTGAGTAACTACCTAAATATTCATGTGTTAGGGCGGCATTGTGACCACATCTCCATGTTCAACCACTGCCACCCCAAGTTATTCCTCTCCTCGTTTACCAGATAATACAAACCAGATAATACAAACGCGACAGGTATGTCAAACAAGAAGACACATGTAATTAAACATGTCTCGTTTTCTGTATCTAAAACATTGAACGTTTTACGCAGGCAGCAGATCTAGACACAATACGTTTGCTGAAATTTAATGGAAACAAATGAGGTCTCATTAAAGAAATTGTTTTGTTTTATCCATATTTTTGGTGTCGTTTTTCTGCTTCCATAGTCTCTGGTAAAAAGAGCTTTGCTTCTGTGACAAAAGTACAGAACGTAACACATACAAAGCCAGTAGAAGAGTATAATAATCAGTAAACATGTTATATAACTTATAACTATGTATTGGAATACACCCCGTTACTAAAGAATCTCTTAGTATATATATTATTTTATTTGATTTGAATGGATTTGCTTCCGTTTTACTAACCTACGAAAACTCTGTTCAGCTGAGAGCTTTATAAGGTTTCAAAGGCGAGTGTCTCACTAATAGTTCAACAAGTACCACGCAGATACTACTGATATTCACTATAATTATTATCATTGACACTTCAGAAGGATATTATTTATAATTTAGTGGCAAATTCCTGTTCATGTTTTTTTATATAGTGTCGAGGTTTCACCTGTCGCCAACAAATTGCACTGAGGAGCAAACAAAATAGCCATGCTGCGGTAAATGTCCTTTAAGGTTCCATTATTACACAGTTTTTCAGACAAATATATTTAAATACGCACACATCAAACGTAAGCAAAACTAGAAAATAATCGTCCCATTATATGTATGAAGATATTTTGTTGTAATACGACAAATTTATCAATACATTTGAAGGTATGTACCACAAAGCACAAGAAGAAACGAATAGAGAAAATGCCAGATTCCAATAACGAAGAGGTAATAATAATGCAATATTTGCTTAAAAATGTATTGTGGAGCACATTCCTGTAAAACCAACTTGTTATAACTTTTAAACAACATTACAAACATTACTTGTTGACGTCCTGTTAAACTTGCAAGACACAAATCATTTGATTTAATATCACAGATAATTAACGATACAAACCGATTCCGTGCGGAAGCAATCGAACATTGGAAGCAGATGAGGGAATACTACCGCAAGGCATCAATATGTGCAAATGAATAGCCAGCCAGATATTACAAGCTGGTAAGTATTACCCGAAATGTATGAGATCGATATAAGATTAGTTTCCCACAATAAATATGTGTATACAGTTAATCCATGATTTGTACATTCACAAGGTAAAATATTCTTTTATACATACCATAATAAGTGACACATAGATGAAAATCAAATAAACACGTTAAGATGGAAATTGCTTTACGAAAATAGTAATATCAAAACATTTAACAAGTTTTAATTGAATGTACAATACTAAGCAATTGCTGAAAGACAAAAGATGGAAGAGGCAAACAGAAAGGCAATTGAACTCATACTCGAAAAAAGGGTCTGTATTATTAATGGATATGTTCACAAAAGTGTTAATCAAGAAGCATGTTTTTACAACAGAATACATTGTTCAAATTAAAAAAATATATATAAGCAAAAGAGTACACAGTTAATCGTATCGAACTTTATGTTAATATTTAATTTATTTACATATTCTTTACACACGGTTTTTATATAAGAACGGACACTTTACCCAATTATAAATAAAAAATATTTATTATTTATTTGTTTTTATAATGTTTTCAATTTTAAAATTCATGTATAGAAGTCAATAATTCTTGTTCCCGCAGTTTTTATCTAGAGGAATTAAATTCATTTCAATCACATTCGCATTTATTGTGTTAGTTCTAAATCAACTAAGGCTTTAAAAGTGTTTTATTATCTATGCAACACAACCAAACACTAAACATGTTGTTTTTAATTGCTGACTATATTGCACAAAAGAGTTTCTACAACGATAGAAATATAATAAGCTTAATAAAATGAGACATCGTGGAAAGTTTTATATGTGATCTGTGAGGTAACTGCACACTGAACTCAAAGACGATTAATCTAATATGCCAATATGTTAATTTGAATTGAATTGTATTGATAATTATTTCATACGCAGAAAAAACAATCATTTCAAACGTTCATTTGAAACATTGTGTTTTAAACAATTTTTCCAACACATTCCCGTCACTAATAATGTTTTTTCAACATTTGTTAAAAAAACCCATTTCGTATTAAAATCATAATGGATTGCAACATCTTTGAAAATAAACCGGGCAACGGCGTTATACATTTCCACATTTACCATCGCATTTCAAACTTCCATTACTTTTGTACGCATGCGTTGCGATAAGAATGTAATTGTGTTCTGTTCTACCCCCAGGAGTCCTGGCTTCCCGCACTGCTTCAGTCTCTATCTGCACAGGTTGTACGTGAAGGAGGCCCAGCCGCGCGTGGACACGTTCCTGAAGAAGAGTTGGCTGAAACAAAATCAAGATGAAAAAATTGATACTTTTATAAATCTGAAACTTGGTGTATTGTTCATTAAACTCTGGACAAAAGGTCCGAATATCTATTTACTGAGAAAATTTGTTTCGGTATTTCAGTCATTTAACGGCGGTCAGTTAACCTACTCACACTTTTCGTGGGCAAGCTTAGCTGATCCAAGCGGTTTACCAGAACCAAGTGCACATACTTATGCCGGTAACTAACAACTGCCCTGCTTGAATCAGATGCAGTAGAAATTTAATTGAAAAAGTATATAAAGTTATTCATGATATTATCTTTGCCAACTTTTTATTCGATCTAACTCAATATGTTATTATTCAATATTTAAAATTCAAAGCAATAATATCTACAAACCAAGATATCGAAGCTAGATATACCCACCGTCTTTGTATTGTCTTCGCTGAACTCTGGCACATTCGCTGACCAGGAGCCGGTACTACGGTGTGAACATGTTTCAAAGGGTTAGATATACTTACAACTATATCCATTTCCACTAGAACATTATAACTAAACGTAATACGATTAACTTAAGACTAAACTTCAATAGAGAACTGCCCATGTGTATGCAATTGGAATATGTGACGCGCATACGGCATATCAACAACAAATATAATCAAAACGCTGACAGCGTAGAAAGACTGTTGACGAGAAAAGAAACTAAAAGCAAACTGAATTATGAAAGTATTTTTATCATAGCATAGGAGCATTTATTGAAGTACACTGTGCCAAATTAAAGTTCACACAATGAATGACGTCATTATTGATTTTTCATCCCGCTCAAGCTTTTCAATGAAGTGTTGATGTTTTCCTATAAAAATCTATAAATAACTGTTCAGGGTAAAGATTTATCTTCCAGCTTATGACCTTAGCAAGGGGAAGTAATAACGTTGTTTACATTTGTAAGTTCGTCTGCAGTAAAGAGCATGGGTGTCAGAGGAAAGGATTTGGTAGCTAATGAAAAGAACACATATTGAGTCTACATTCTCAACAATACAGTGGTAAAAAAAATGCTGAATTACTGCATTTAAATCGTTTTACTGTATGTAAATTTCTTAGTAGGAGTAAACAACAGGAAAACCGAAAAAATATATATCAAATCAGAGAGTCGGGAAATGTGGCAGAAAAAAAACAACAACTGACCGGACTGATGGAGTGCTTTTAAAGATTGTTAAAACAAATAGAAGAAAATCTCTAAATGAAATAACATCAGAATTCAACAATACTACACCATGTAAGCTTTCAAAACGATCTGTAGTACAAAGGCGTTACATTTTCATGGTTACTACAGAAGAGCTGTTAAGAAGACTACCACCATTGCATCCATAAATAAACTGTAAAGAAGATCGTTAGCCAGATCGCATCTATACTGGACTGTGGAACAGGACTGGTCAAAGGTAATTTTTTCCGATGAAACACATATTGTCATAGGTGAAGATAAACTGGTTTATATTTGGAGAAGAAATGATGTAAAGTGGAAATCTAGATGTCAGGGAGTGTACAAAGACAAGACTGTACCTCAACTTCGGGTTATGTTTTGGGGATGTGTTACATTCCATGGTGTATGTACTCTAGCTGTTGTTGATGGAAATGGCAACTCTACAGAATGCATTCAAGTACTTGAAGATAATTTGTGGCACGTTATTGCTAAAATTCCACATGGAAATACATTCATATTTAAAAAAGACAATGCACCTATACATACCTCTAAGGAATCAAGACTTTGGAAGCAAGTGAACAATATCCCATCTTTAAATTGTCCTCTACAATCCCCAGACTGTAATATGATTGAAAATGTTTGGAGAACAAACAAACTAAAACTTAGATGTAGAATAAGTGGTATAAAAAACCAAGAACGACTTGATAGGCAGTGTTTTCAGAATCAGGACGTCACTCTGCTCAGTGTATGTTAGATCACTATACAACAGTCTACCACGAACAGTGCGGGATGTTTTAGCATCACATGGATCCATTACCAAGCACTGATAATTTCAAGTAAGTGCCATTCATCGTTTTTCAAGTTATTGAAGTTTGAAGTTATTGCATTGTACAAAAATCAATTATGACGTCGGCCATTTGTGAACTTTAATTTGGCACCCGACTGTAAGTCAACTGTCCATTCTTTTAAATCATTTCTACAAAACAAATATGGACACTTATAACTCTACACTCTACTTAAAATAAATTGGTATAATCTGGTATTTGACCTAACTGCAGATGAAGATCCATGCCACTGTCTTTTGCAAATTAAAACCTATATAGTGCGCGTCTAATCCAATGCTATTTATCTACGACATTCTCATCATTATGTTTTGTAAATCGTGGGAGGCAAATATGTTATGTGAAAACTATTAAAAAAGCAAATATAGTTATATGCATACAAGTCAATCTACAACGGATAAAAATAGTAGATGAACCGTATAAGTTCGAATCAATGTTCAGTGCTTTTTATCACAAGCGCTATGCTCAGTAAATACAAATTAAATGAAAATTAGGTTAAATTAGTGAAATACATTCAAAACTCTATTTAGGAGTACAATGCTTTTTCACAATTCTTACGTCACAAACAGTATATCAATCGTAATTCGAGTGGTTACGATTGCTCCGCTATATGTACTGAGTCAATACACTATTGTTAATCTCACGCAATGAGATGTACTACGCACGCAGTTAACCAGTAAAAAGCACAAACATATACGCTATCATACCTATGTGCACAGACAAACATGAATGCACTTGTAGATGTTGACTAAATGGATTATTATTATTATTTTCAGTGTTTCATAGAAAGTAGCATCGATAACAGAAGTTTACAATATACTAATTCCAATCCTTATGTAATTTAATGTAAAAGCGATAACTTTAACCAAAAATAAATGCAACATTTGGCACATAGGGACCCTCATAACCATACCTTTTCTTAAAGAGCATTCTAAGCTGAATTGATTTAAGCAATAAAAAGGGTATGTCATGTAATATTTAAGAAAGAACTCGACACTAAACAAAGTTGACTGTTTTATCGCCATCTTTTTAGCGGCTACTTTCTAGTTGAATGTAACCCGCCTCAGCGCAAGTGTCATACTGAAGGCTCCAATCTTGAAATATATCAGGGATTTATTAGTGCATACCAATGCTTACCCTATGAACATCTCCAAAAAAGAATATCAAAGCAAGTGTCTAAACCTAAAAACATGTATTCGAGTTAAACTTGTTGATTTATTTAGAGAGTACAGCCCTACATGACTTATTTACTTAGTGTATTGTGACCAGAAAGCCTGACTGCTCAGCGAGCGAAGCGCAGTAATTTATCGACTTAATGACTCGTAGCCGGCAAAGTAAAGAAGTAGTTCCCGCAAGACAGATTTCTGAATACAACTACTACATCCTGTTGGCTTGCGCCATTAATCTAAAAATCTCATAATAGTGACAACGCATGCCAAACAGTGTAATTCACGAAGTACAACGACAACTGAACTCTGAATTACAGTTTGTCCTACTCAAAGTACAGTATAGTAATGCACAATATGAGTACAACCTTTTTGACTACTTTGACCTACTCAGAATGCAGTGTGGGTACAACCTATTGTATTACTTAGACTTGCTCAAAGCACAATAAGAGTACAACCTATTGGACTACTTAGACCTACCGTACTATACAATACAGTGTCAGTACAAACTATCATACTACTAAGACTTACCCAAAGCACAATAAGATTACAAACTATTTTATTGCTTAGGCCTACACAAAGTACAATCTGAGGAGAATATATTGTATTACTTAGACATACTCGAACACATTGCAGTACAACCTATTTTATTGCTAAGACTTTCTCAAATTCTAGTGTGAGTACCACATATTTTATTACTTAGATCTACTCAAAATACAGTATGAGTACATCCTGTTTTATTACTTAGACTTACTCAAAGTACTGCGAGCTAACGACACACTGTATCACGTGTATCTACTCAAAGTACAGTATGCTTACACGTTACTTCATTTTACTTCACTGACTAATTTTTGTTTTATTCCACCATCATAATGTTATGTAACAAACACATTGAAAGCATTTGTATATTACAAAATTAATGTAGTTGTTGGATAGTGTATAATACAAAATACATGTTACTTTCAAGTTTGTTTTTTTTCGAGAGAAAGTTTTCATCATAACTGGCAAAGGAAACCACAGCAAAGGACCTCGTTCGACTTAAGGAGATGAGATAATGAGTTATCTGACTGAGAAAGGATATCGGTATGTATGTTTTATTCCATATCGACCTTTAATTATAATCTAGATATATATTGGGTTGCATTACCTTGACATTCGATTATACTAAAGATTCTCTCATGTAAGAACCACAGATCAGTTCCATATATTAGATTTGTCAAAACAGTTCGTACACAATTTAACAACACCAACATTTAAGTATATAATCGCAGTTAGTGTAAAGTGTCTTATTTGATAATGGAAAAATGAAAAAAGGGAATAGACTTATTAAAAGTTTGCCTTGATCCCGGCTATATTCAACAAAAAGCAGGTTTCAAAGTTAACATTAAGCCACTGAACTTAAATAATAAAACAGGTCGGCGTTGCCAGTCTACAATAAATGAAGTGCTTGTTCATTCACTACGTAACTTCAATTTAAGACTCCTGTGTAATAACAACAAGAAATATCTTTAAAAAAGATATGCGGCGTCTGTGGTAATTTTTCAAAGAAGGAATTTAAATTAAACTTCAGCATAAATATTCAAAGCAATGTAACTAAGACTAGATCCGAATGGTATATAATACTCAAATACTAAACAACACTAGTTGATTACGCCTCCTAACATACCATTATATAAATTATTATATACGTTACTTAATATATGTATTTTTTTAAACATCTACATTTTATATATGCTCTTTAATTAACTAAGGATTATCTAATGAAATTAAAACAATATATTCAACAACACAGAACATGATGCATAAGCGGTAATATATACATCGACAAGCCGACAGCAAAAAACTCTATTAAAGACGTTTGCAACAAAAAGGAAATAATTGGGTTAATTTCTCCTTTTGCTTCATTATTTCTTTACTGTACATAGGTTACAATATACTAATTTCAATCAATAAATATGAATCTGTGTAAGTCATTAAGTTCCAGTCAATGGTTAAATGTTCATAAAGCATTATAATAACAAAAAAGAACACAATATTGCCAAACAAATTAGTTAAAAAAAGATCCATAAAAATATCTACATTCTGTTTTGGCAATTTATACGTTGTTTACGTAAATACGAAACATGAAAGAGGCTACACAGATACCCTGTCTAAAGTCCAATAATTCCCAAACAAGTTCGGTGACCCAATCTTTTTATTAATGTTTTGGTGTAAGTATACATTGGTGCATGTATGTGCGAAAATTTAAGAAAACAAAATATATTGATGCATAATAAATGACGGTTCAGAAGGTATTATTAGTACCCGTTTGACCTAAATCAATGTCCAGTCAAATTTATTATTTTAACAGTAATTGTAGGTAAAGCGTTTTTTATTACCAAAATACACGTGTATATTGCCAAACAAGACATGTGAAAACATATCAGTTGAAAGAACCATAATCTCGTGTGAACAAAGCTCTCCTATATACTTTAAACATTGATTAAAAACCCAAACTGAAAAAAATGGGCTTCGACAAGTACCGTATTAAAATCCCAATATTTACGGAACAAGGCCGATGACCCCTATTTTTAAGACTGTTTTAGTTTCAGCATACACATGTATAGGTAATTGTTTAACAAAATCTGTCATTTGGAACAAAAGATATTCGTATATTGGACTATTTACTGATGTTTTCAAAGGCATATTAAATGCATGATTAACCTCTTTAAGAGTCCATTAAAAGTCTTTTTTAAGGGGAACTATAGATAAAGCGCGTTTTATCATTAATCTGCACTTGTATATTGCCAAACGAAACATTAAACAAAGATGCATTTAAAAATATCCGTTCTTGTTTGAACATGAACGCTTTATATAATTGAACACTGCTAGTCACACAAACTGAAAAAAAGGCTTCGACAGGTACCGTATTTAAACCCCAATATTTCCGGAACAAGGCCGGTGACCCCTATTTTTTAAGACTGTTTTAATTTTAAGATACATTGACACATGTTTGTGCAATCGGCGTTGAAATAAATATTGAGATGTCATTTAAAAATTACCTAAACAGACGGCCAAGATGATCGGTTACGTGCCTTCTCAGACCCCAGATTGTTTGGTCCCCACCAATATTAGGAGACTTGTTGGACCCCTGATTTTTCGGTAACTATAAGAAAACTTCTCGGACCCCAAAGGTTATTTGAAATAAATTTATTAATTTAAAAATTAAAAAAATTATCATTAATATCTATGCCGTGAATAAACCAATCATACAGCTCCATGATTCCACCAGTGATATATGAATAACCAAAATAATTTAGGTTAACATAATTGTTATCTGAATTTGTCAAGCCAATTTAACAAATTAACAATGTTAGAAAAAATTTTCGGAATGAATTATAAGTATTATGTATCAGACGAGTCTATATAGTTATTTATAGTACCGGTAATATACCATTCATGTTAGTTATCTAATATAATGACGATTTGAAGTCAAATAAACATTTATACTGTGTATCCCAATAAAAAGCAATAGTCAGGGAACATTCAGCGATTTTTGAAATGTTCAGACTTTATTTTTGACAACGCAAACATAAAAATTCATTACACTATGACGATTTTAAATTATATCAGTAGAAATATGATATATCAAGGGTTCCTGTGTATAATTAGTATTGCAAATTGTGTATCCGAATCTTCGTTCATAAAATTTTATCTATAGAAAATGTAGCATCTTTTTTACAGATTAAATAACATCTACTGGAGAAGTTGAAAGAAAGATGCAATATAAATAATCCGTAATAAATCGTAACCACAATTTTAAATTCAAATTAACAGTAAGTTTATAAATATAACTTCCCCATTTATTGAAATATTTAGGTTTATGATTCTCTGAACGCTATTATTGATGCATGTACGAGTATATAAACACAGCTATACAACGGTTGCTAGATACGCGCGCTATTTTTAGAATGACACTACTGTTTCTGGTATGGAAAGCCGATTGGGACCCCCGCTAAATTACATTAAAATATATAGTAACTATCGGACTTTCGGAGACTTTCATTTTGCGGAACTTTCATATTCCACGAAAAAACAACTCTAATATAGGCATATAGTAGCCGTCGGAATTTTCGGGAATCAACATTTTCCGACGGGCAGAAAGATACTAATTACATAGTAATTTTCGGGACATTTGTTCCGACGGGTAGAATTCAAAATCTAAAAAGCGCGGAACTTTTACATTTTAGATTTATCTTTCTGTCCGTCGGAAAATGTAAATTTCCGCGCTTTTTAGATTTTGAATTCCACCCGTCGGAACAAATGTCCCGAAAATTACTATTTCATTTGTATCTTTCTGCCCGTCGGAAAATGTTGATTCCCAAATTTCCGACGGCTACTATATGCCTATATTAGCGTAGTTTTTCGCAGAATATGAATGTTCCGAAAAATGAAAATCTCCGAAAGTCCGATAGTTGCTATATATTTTAATGTAATTTAGCGGGGTCACAAACAGCTTTCCATACTTTACAACAATTAATGTCTGAAAATAATGTTGTTTTAAAAGAAATACATCAATTATTCAAATTGGCCATAAGTCTTAAAACTACGAGAAAAGCTGTGCTTTTTTTCTGCAGTAGCCACGGATGTTTAATAAAATACAAACACAAACATGTGTAAACAGTTTATTATTAATACTTTTTATATTTGTTACACCGAGATCTTTTTCAAACAAACGGACACCCAGTGTCTCATGTATAAACAGAATTCTTATTTCGCTCATGTTACAGTGTGCACTGAAGAAAACGAAAGCGTTTTCCGTTGAGATATTCTCCTTTAATGAATTATATTAAATGCAAATAGTAGGTATGTTTTATCTGACAAAACGCTGTTATTATTCTTGTTAAACAAATATCATTAATTTTCCAATTGTCATAAAGCAGTTTCTATCTTTTGATATTAATATTAGTATAATATTTTCTACAACTGTCTCTCGACCGTCGCAGTGCTATACCAAATAACAAGCGTGCAAGTGTTTACATAATGACGCTGTTGTGCAGAGAACTAACGCTACGCTCACAGGGCTAGTTGGGGACGTAACGGACGTTGATCTGAAATGTGCGAATCTCCATGGGAGACAACTCCACCGAGCGGCCGTCATTCAGTGGCAGCGGTATGCGCGTCGGGGACGGACGCTGGTCTGAAATAATAATGAATAATGAATAATAATAATAATAATCATAATCATAATCATAATCATAATCTTAATAAAATAATGATGATGATGACGATGATGATGATGATAACGATAATAACGATAAAGACGACGAAGACGACGACGACGATACAAATATAAGGTCAAATTACACCAAAACGGAACTCGCATCCTCAGTTAGATAATAAACACATAGGGTTCAGTGTATAATGCATATGATTTTTAAAATACAGTTTAAATGATATGTTTTGGTATCAATTTAAAGGTATATATGTAATAAATAAGAAAAAACGACAGTTTTAGGCAATACTTTATCTTAAATGGTTCCCAGCTTCATAACTTTTGGCCCATGTATTTATGCACAAATAGCAGCCCCATGCCTGTCAAAACCGGTGGGTTTATTCTAAGGTAAATATTTTGAGTTACAACGTATAGAAATTTTTGACATGCTGTTTTTTCAAAAGGTTATGGCCTTATCTTTCCAACAATGTATGGTGATATATTGGGAAGTCGCTTGGTCATGATGAAAATTGAGATAAAACATTGATTATTTTATATGTAACAATGAATGTATTTGCGCATGCGTAACCTATGAATAAGAATAAGAAGTATAGGAATAATACAAAATACTACTACTACCGCTACAACAACAACAATAATAACAACAACAACAAAAAAACCACTACTACTTCTACTACTACAAATACTAAAACTACTACTACTACTAATAAGAATAATAATACAAATAATCCTAGTAATAAAAATAATAATAATAATAATGAAAAAAAAAGTTAAAATGATAATGATGATGATGACGACGAAGAAGACGAAGATGATAATATAATGAGAATATGAAGAATAAGAATAATATAAAATACTTACATAACCGCTACTACTACTACTGTTGTTGCTGCTGCTGCTGCTAACAATAATAATAATAATAACAATAATAATAATAATAATAATAATAATAATAATAATAATAATAATAATAATAATAATAATAATAATAATAATAGTAATAATAATAATAATAAAACTAATAATTATAATAATAATAATAATAATTTAAATGATAATTTTTATAACAATAATTTTACAACTACTAATGTTACTACTTCTGCTTCTACTACTACTACTACTACTACCACTACTACTACTACTACTACTACTGCTACTACTGCTTCTGCTACTACTACTACTACTACTACTACTACTACTACTACTACTACTACTACTACTACTACTACTACTACTATAACTACTACTACTACTACTACTACTACTACTACTACTATTATTACATGTCTTATATTTATTAGTAGTAGCAGTAGTAGTAGTAGCGGTATTAGTAGTAGTATTAAGAATGTTTCTCATTTTCTTCCTTTTCAGAAATGGCAAAAGGGAGACAACTCTCACTGTATTCAAGTAATTCAGTGCCGTGGTTGAGAACCTTGATTGCACAAATTCGAAACCGAAAAGTACCTTTGACCCTCCATTGGAGTCGTTGAACTTCGGTCTTTCTCATATTTGCTCCTAGTGTCAGTTCTATCACTTCAAGTATTTCAAATTGTTTGAACATATACTGGAATGATACGCAGACAAACATATAAATGCATGTGGTACATACTCACACGACTGGTTCTTTTTACTCTTTTTCTTTCAGTTTCAATTAGAACAGAAGAAAAACGGTCTAGTTTTTTTGTTGAAGTTTTATCAAGCTATTTTGAAGAATATAGAGATAAAACATGCAAAACACGCGTCTGTTTATCGTCATTTGGAGATTTTTGTTCTAAGACAATGTATGGAAACTATGAAAATTGAAAGAAAATTGTTTTGCACGACGAAACTTGGACACCATTAAATAGTTTCAGTACACACTATAAAACATAATAAACTTGCCATAACATATTATATTATAATATTTGGACAGTCATCGGTAAACACATTATGTGAAGAAGAAACCATTTACCTTAATGTTGACTATTTTTGGATTGGACATCGACTCGTGTTCGTATTTTTCGTACGCGTGCTCGAGACGAACAAGCAGGGCCGTATGCTCCGTGGGGACGACCGGATTGAGCCAGAGGTCAAGGGTCAGAAGGTTAATATTTAAGGGAAGTTCAAGTCTCATGGCGGACCACTGAAACAATCGTTGAAAATTAGCTGATATACAAGTCTGTCATGTTAGTTTTCAAGCTCTAATAATTGCATATCGTTTGATTCCTTTCAACCAAATATACTAAGTAAAATATGTTTGGCAACAAAAGTAAAACTTGATATATTTCATTGAGTCATCACTAAATAAATTGCATTTCATTTCTTCTAATAGTACTGGGCATTCCTTTAAAGACAGCGAACTAGTGAATATCAACATCATGATGTTATAATGAAACCAATAAACAATGGCGTGTTTTCACTTTAAGATGCATTTTATAGTTGCTAACATCCTAGTTGTTGCTAAATTTATTCTACTTTGTTGATGTTTCAATCGAATGAATATTTGTACATAAACTATTTTTTTGGCTATTGTTGAAAATTTACTACATTGATGCGAGAGTGCGAAATGAGGCGTGATGTTATTTTTCCATGAATCAACTTAAAAATGCAAATTATCTGTACACACTGTATTTTAATTGTGTGTGTAGTACATTTTTATCGAGTGTACCGGGATTCTCTCCCATATGGCCATCGCCCCCAGAAGACATGTTAGTTGGGTTACGGGGGATAGTGCAAGATACAGGAGACACCCCTTCCAGAGCCGACCATGTGTCTTTTAGTGCCCGGTGGGAAGCACCTAGTACACTGCACCTCGGTATAACGTCTCATGCGAAAGATGAGTTAGTAGGTTAGGGAGTAGCGTGGGCTCGAACCTGCGAACCCTGGGTTGTGAAGCCAGTGCGTTGCACTAGACCACGGATCTGCCACGTATTTTAGTTAACATTTGATTTCTATTCATACCCATATAAGTATACCTGATTTACATAGGCGGGTTTAAAGTGGGGAGGAGGGGGCGGAAGCGACCTACGCCCAAGTAAATTGACGACTTTTGTTATTACTTTACAAAAACATTCTCCCCCTTATCATGTTATGTTTCACAGAAGTGAAACTACGATATCGAGCAAATTTACTTGTCATTGTTTTACTAAATAAAAAGTTTATACATATGAAGTGTGGCATCGGAAAATCGGGCTTAATGCGTGTGCGTAGTGTCGTCCCGGATTAGCCTGTGCAGTCCGCACAGGCTAATCCATGACGGCACTTTCCGCCTACAGTGGATTTGTGTTTAGAAGAGACTTCATTGAAACAGAAAATACCATAAAAGCGGAAAGTGTCGTCCTGGATTAGCCTGTGCGGACTGCACAGGCTAATCCGGGACGACACTTTACGCATCTGCATTAAGCCCGGTTTTCCCACGACACGCCTCATATATAGGTTGATTGGTACTGGATTTTTCAGCACCCTAAATTTAAATCTATCTCTAAATCCCGTTATCGCGCCTGATATACACTGGACAGGAAAACCAATCCTCACCTGTTTCACAATGCTCGGGACACTCCCAGTGGCATTGGTACCATCGCCCTTCGTGAAGGTCACGTATGGCCGCAAGTAGAGCTCCTGGTACAGAGGGCGGTGGACGGCAGCGGCTGACGTGATCTTGTTCAGCATCAGGTAATGGGTACCTAGAGTGTCACAGAACGTACACGACTCTAAATATGTAATTATTGCTAACTTTCAAAAAATTCAGATTATTTTTTTTTAATATCACCATTCACAGCGGCTGAAAGGTCCCAGAGTAATTCGAAAACGTCAATTTATGTCATAATTGTTTTAGAAACGTGGTAAAAACAAAGCAATTTCAATGTCATATGAGTCCAAGTCTACTCTCTTTCAAACGCTACATTCTCCTTTGTGAATCCGTTACCACTAATAATAATGAATGAGAATGACCATTCTTCTTATACATCTTGCAGACTATAGTTCGAAGACAAATTTTGCAGGCGCACGCCATACCTCTGGCCACAATTCCTTTGCCGCTGGCACCGCGCTCTGTTAGAGGCTCACTCACTCCTAGAGAGTCGTCGTAGAATGTCCGTCTGTGTACCTGATCAACATCCACATATAAATGTCAGTGTGTACGTGTATAAACAGCCACATAATGCCAGTGTGTACGTTATCAAAAGCCACATAATGTCAGTGTGTGCGTGATCAATAGCCATATAATGTCAGTATGTACCTGATCAAAAGTCAGTATATACCTGAACAACAGCAACATAAAGTCAGTGTGCACGTGATCGACAGCCTTATAATGTCAGTGTATACCTGAACACAGCCACATAATTTAAGTGTGTACGTGATCAACAGCCTTATAAGGTCAGTGTATACCTGAACAACATCAACATAATGTCAGTGTGTACGTGATCAACAGCCACATAATGTCAGTGTGTACGTGATCAACAGCCACATACTTTCAGTGTGTACCTGAACAACAGCCACATACTGTCAGTGTATACCTGAACAGCAGCCACATACTGTCAGTGTATAACTGAACAACAGCCACATAATGTCAGTGTGTACCTGAACAACAGCCAAATACTGTCAGTGTATACCTGAACAACAGCCACATAATGTCAGTGTGTACCTGAACAACAGCCACATATGTCAGTGTATACCTGAACAACAGCCACATGATGTCAGTGTAAACCTGAACAACAGCCACATACTTTGAGTGTATACCTGAACAACAGCCACATACTTTCAGTGTATACCTGAACAACAGCCACATAATGTCAGTGTATACCTGAACAACAGCCACATAATGTCAGTGTATACATGAAAAACAGCCACATAATGTCAGTGTATACCTGAACAACAGCCACATGATGTCAGTGTAAACCTGAACAACAGCCACATATGTCAGTGTGTACCTGAACAACAGCCACATAATGTCAGTGTATACCTGAACAACAGCCACATAATGTCAGTGTGTACCTGAACAACAGCCACATAATGTCAGTGTGTACGTGATCAACAGCCACATAATGTCAGTGTGTACCTGCACAACAGCCACATACTTTCAGTGTGTACCTGAACAACAGCCACATAATGTCAGTGTATACCTGAACAACAGCCACATAATGTCATTGTGTACCTGAACAACAGCCACATAATGTCAGTGTGTACCTGCACAACAGCCACATACTTTCAGTGTGTACCTGAACAACAGCCACATAATGTCAGTGTATACCTGAACAACAGCCACATAATGTCAGTGTATACCTGAACAACAGCCACATAATGTCATTGTGAACCTAAACAACAGCCACATACTTTCAGTGTATACCTGAACAACTGCCACATATGTCAGTGTATACCTGAACAACAGCCACATACTTTCAGTGTATACCTGAACAACAACAACATATGTCAGGGTGTACGTGATCAACAGCTTTATAATGTCAGTGTATACCTGAACAACAGCCAATACTTTCAGTGTATACCTGAACAACAACAACATATGTCAGTGTGTACGTGATCAACAGTCACTTAATGTCAGTGTGTACGTGTTGATTGCAATGATAAATGATTTATTAAATAGACCCTGTCTGTGATGTCAGAGAAACATTTATCCCGGACAGCAGGGAATAATGGGAATAATAATTATACAATGTACCTCATCAAGGCTTGTAGTCTAATCACGCAATGTCTTATTTTTCCATTTCACGGTAAGGTACATGTTATATCATCTACTGGTATACTTAATTGGTAACCATTTATCACAGAAGCTAACCCTAACCCTAATCCCTTAGTCGATTATAACAATCATCTCATCAATCGAAGAGCATCCACACTTGCTCTAAAATACTATCTATTGTGATACATTAAAGAACGTGAACTACACCACACTCGTACGAGTTCGTACAACACGCCAAGAAATGATTATTAACTTAAAATTAATTAATTTAAGAGGCGTTTCGTGGGAAAACCGGGCTCGTAGTGTCGTCCGGACTACACAGGCTGATCCGGGACGACACTTTCCGCCTTCAGTGGATTTATGTTTAGAATTGACTTCATTGAAAAAGAAAATACTATAAAAGCGGACAGTGTCGCCCCGGATCAGCCTGTGCGGACTGCATAGACTACTCCGGGACGACGCTTTACGCAAGTGCATTAAGCCCGGTTTTCCCGCGACATATTTTTAAAGGTCTTTACCATTACTTCCAGGTGTCCGTCCTTGATGCTTGCGGCGCCTTCTGAGCGGTCCACCAACACTGTGAACTGTACGCCTCTGTGGTCGTCCTGTAAGAGACAGGTTGGAATAGTTAACGCAGACATTGCAACGCGCAGCATTCTTTTGGCAAGTCAAGCTTTATGGAAATGCTATTAAGCTCTCCTTTCCTCCGCAGAAGTTAAGGAAAGTAACACAGCTTATAACTGAACTTAGCGCCAAGGCATGTTCGAAGACGAAGGCTTGCTCTCGAGCTGTTAGAAAGACTTTTACATGAAACTAAAACACACATACAACATACATATACATGTATATCTAATGAACAATAACATATATTCGCTACTACCAATGTCAATGTTTACCCTGATAAATGCCTTGGATGTGATGGGGTAGTAGTTTCCGGACACGCTCTCAGTCTGATTGAATTCCCAGGTGTCGCGGTGATCTCTCCTTCAATATAGTAAAATACTGGCCACTAAAACTGCCATACTACAACAGTATGGCTAGTTTCGTCGGCATTCATTGCGCGTTAATAATATAAATCAATACATGTTCAAGTTTATAGTAGATGTATTACGTGTACTAAATGTAATAGATATAAAGGGTACAAGTAGATAATAAGAGAATGACATTTGGTTATAAAATGATTAATAATAATTAATTATAATCATTCAACTTATTGGCATACATTATACACCGTAAAAATGTAATTTTAGGCATTTTCACTTTATTTTCAATAACATGTCGATATATAATGTTTGTTTTGTTTTAAACCACTGTTTTAAACCACTTGCAACAGTTCCTGTCGCAAGGAAAGGAGAGGGTCTTCACTTGCGCTGCAGGGTCTCCCTGCCGTTGAGATCCGTATAGAAAACCCCGTCCGTCTCAAGGTCCGTCATGTAGTTGGTCACCACCTCCCGGCCCTCGTTGAAACTCCTTTAAACAAATGCCAGGCACTCAATCTCATTAAAATCAAATCCTAACTTTGTTAGGATCTGAAGACATCGTATAACAGGTCACGTTTAAATGACCTGCCAAACAATAAAATATCAGCCCTGCTGCGCCCAATGAAATTGCGTGTTGCACAGCAATGTTTGGCCACGGTTTTTGAAAAGGGATGCATTTTTCAGCGGATCCTCGGGAATAAATCATTTAAATTTAATTTTCACGTGGATAACAATGGATATAGTCGTACCTTAGGCAAGTAAACATCGAAAGTTCACGTTATTTGCGTGCATAGTATTTGTTTTTTATATATGAAGTTATACAACAACATTTTAAAGGCAACAGTTTGATTGGCTCCTGAAAAGGTCATCTGAACGTGACCGCGAATGCGAAGACATCAGATCCAGTCAGTGGCTAATATAGCAGCTTCAGACTGGAGATTATTCTAATGAGATTGTCCAGGCACTATACGTTGTGATGTATTACATTTCGTAGCACATTTTACACCACATTCCAATTATTACATATTTTATCTAGTATATATCCACAATTATTATGATACCCACAACTTGGCTTATTGTGGTTAGAACAGTTTGAAGCATTATAATCTAACTATGGAAGCTTATTAAAAGGGTACTTGTAGGCTGTCGAACATAACCGTATTTCCCGGAATAAATCGTCAGAAAAAAGTTTGAAGCTAGAACACAAATCTTTTAGCTGATGTTAATAATTGGTTTCCTAAAACATATCGGGTAGTTATCTAACCTATTACTTTAGATCTTACTATCTGGAGCACTGACCGGCAAGAACTATTATATAGGGATTATTGTAAATTGAAAATAATAATAATAATAATAATGTATTATATTATACATATTTAAGGATAACAGAGGACACATCAACATTCAAAACACGTAAACAATGAAACAATCATGAAACACCAGTTGCCAAATGTATAAACCTTACTCTGACGGTATTGGTCCAACAGTCCATTCCAGCTCAATATGGCTGGAGTTGTCATACAGGCGGATAACTTGTGAGATCCAATCACAGAAGACTTGTCGTATTTCTTGTACATGGCCTCCCTAAAATTAAAGTATAGTATGAACTTTGATGTTGTTTATGAAGCATTTTCGTTCATTTTTCTCAGTTAACGAATGAGTTCTTACTCATTTCCTATACGCAAACAAATCCATTAGTCGACACTGAATGTACTTTAGGCAACAGTTACGAATAATCGTTGTCAACGGGGTCTCGATATTCATGATAATTTAGCATCTATTTATCACACAAGACCTATAGGTATTTGTCCAAAAATATGGTAATTTTCAAGGCTACAAATTGATAATTAACTTACTAGTATTATTTTTAAATAACAAACAAATATATAATAAAACTTAAATCGTTTAAATAAAGCATATACCTTAAATGCGGTGACCACAACAGTTCCGTCGTTTGTCTTGCTAGGATTGTTTGACGTCGGACGGAAGATGTAGGCGCCCGAGGCCTGGCCGTCGGCGTTGTAGTTGCTGCCGTCATGACCGACGTAGTAGAAGAAGTTTTGCTGGAGCGCAATAGCCACGTCCTCCTGCTTGTTCCAAATTCGCGATATCAGACCGGTCTCCCGGTTGACCGACACCGTGTAGAACTGGTTAAATATATATAGTTTAGACCCATGTACCCATACAAGCATCTATATCAATATATAAACAATAGTTATATTCATTTATTTAGTAAAAACAAAATGTTTTAGGACAAACGTGGCAAATAAATAAATATAACCTTTTAGTTCTGTTTCCGCTCGAATAGTCCTGTAACGGACGTTCGCCGTAAACATGTTTTTATTTGTAACCTGTACCATTCTCATTTAACGTCTAACGAATGCCACTGAAGGGTAAACGAATACTCTGTGTCAAGTCTTCACCTGGTTTTCGATGATCTCCACTGCAGCACTGTACGGCTCGGGACCAAACGACTCCTCTGCAAGCTCCTTGATCTTCTCCTCCAACCATTCCTCTTCTGCTGGAGATTCATTAGGATCTAAATCTAGTTTTAAAACTTTTGCACATAAAAGTTAATGTTAGAATCCCCATTTACATGTCAAATATTTATACTGATTATAATGACATTCATCTTAAGATTATATATATGTCGATCAGAAATAGTACATTATGTGTGTTCAACAGAGCTTGGTGAAGGTCATGGTTTCAATTAAACAAAAGGAGGTTCTCACCGGATATACTAAGGACAGCGTTATTTGCTTTTTCTTTTCATGACATGTTAATATATCTCCATTACCATTTGCAGTGTCTTTTGTTGCATCGACTTTCTCTACTGCGAACGTGGTGAAGCCAAGTGGTGGCAGCAACGCTGGAAACACTAGTTCATCTGCGGCATGAGATGGGCCTCGCTCGGGGATTGCCTCCGTATGTGTTGTAATTGGAAGTTTCTGAAAAATGAAATATTTTGTGCCATGTATTCTCATCTTCGCTCATAAACTGCAACAAAGAAACAAACTACACTCAGCCAAGTGTAAAAGAGTACGAAGCTCTCTTACAATATTATTGTGTCTTTTACCAAAAGGAACTTTTAGTGTGCAACTAAATGTTTAATATTTAAATTCAAATGTCCCACATTAAGTGTTTAACAATTCTAAACTGAAACACGCAAGCATAACCCTTCGACGACGGTATCAACTTGAGAAATAGAAAACATTAAAACGCTTGTTATATATATGTACGTCTAAACGAGGCGTGTCGTCGGAAACCCGGGCTTAATACATTTGCGTAATTGTCGTCCTGGACTAGCCTAATCCGGGACGACACTTTAAGCTTTAATGGTATTTTCTGGTTGGAGGTAGTCTCTTCTAAACACTGTAGGCGGAAAAGGTCGTCCCGGATCAGCCTGTGATGTCCACACATGCACCTCTTCTAATGTTCTTGAAATCTTAAAATTATATAAATTGCAATTAAAGGATATAATGAATGCGATAAGAATACGTGAGAAAGTTAAAACTCTTCTGTTCTATGGCTCGAAACATAGGTTGATGCCAGTTTTTACCTGGTATCCAATGGCAACACCGCTAGCATTCTGGACGGTGTAGTCACCCTTGCTCACTGGAATCCGGATATAGGTCAAGCGACTTCTTGCTAAGGGATTGTATACCGTGACAGTGAACTGAAACAAATGTATTACGAGATGATGTTTCTAAGAAGTAAATTGTTAAATGGTTGTTTAACAATTTTCTCCAATAAACGTGTTTATTGTTAGATGCTATTACAACGCTATTTGTGGTATTTGAAGATACTGTGTACTTCATTAAATCCACGCGACGTTACTTTTAACCACATTTTACACAATGCGGTAAAAACAGAAACCAAATAAAGCCATGCTAATTTATATTTGCTTTTAAGTACTACCAATATATAGGTCCGATGTCTTTGAATCCATTATTGTGCGCCCTAGATGTATACCTTTTGCTCAGTTTCTGTGAGCTCACAGCGTGCCAGATGCAGCTGAGGACAGAACACAAACTCCTCGGACGCCACCTCTGTGCTCTTGTTGCCAGTCATCACGCGTGCTAAAGAGTCCGCGATAATACGCTGTAAAATATACCAAATGCAGGTCTCATAAAACATCATCACGTTTCAAATTTTTAAGCATTTAAGATTAATTTCTAGTAATACGATGCCATAGTTGTTGCATTTAAGTACCTCGTATATAATTAATTCGTTGACACGGATAAAAAAAAAAAACAACACATAATGGCACACTGAAAACGATTTTTTTTTTAATTGAAACTGTTTTGATGTTTTTGTTTTTTAAAGCCAAGGAACTTAAGTTAGCAGTATACACTTCTCTAATAACTTAACACTTTATGGAAATCATCATACAGACACATCAAATGCTATTCTTTTTGGGCTCTGTTAGACCCCACCTTGCAGTAGCTAATGCCGTCCTGAAGTAGCCTGGTGTAGTCATCGGATACGTACTGCTTCTCGGTACCACTGTGGAAGGAAGGTCATTAATAAGAATTTTGAATAAAGACACATGCTTACCGTTATTAAAATGTACATTAATTCGTTTTAATAATATCATACATATTTTTACGTACAGAATAATGCAGTTGAATATTTTTGGCCAAATTACATGCGAAGACATGATGTAAACACGTAATTGAAAATTGAATAACATTTCATGATGCAGACACACAATATTGTTTAATTTGATAGTAGCGTGCAACTCCAGACATTACTTAAACGCACTAACGCTTGCCGATAATACTTCTCGATCAAAGTATTTTATGCGCAATAAACCGATTAACAACAGTTTGGTTGGAAACAATATTTAGTATTTTATACGCAATAAACCGATTAACAACAGTCTAGTTGGAAACAATATTTCTACTTTAAGTTAGCAGAATACAAACACTGCAAATCACACAACGCACTTACGAGACTCCGTCATGGTGCTGAACCACTGCCATAGCTTCCTCTGTACAGAAACAAATATACACGCGTCTTTGTCAATGTTATAAGTCGAAAAATTAAAAGCGCTTCACATGTTTTTAGGTGTTATACATGTTGTGGTTTTATATGAATGTAAACTTATTGATTTAGGACATTTATTTTCGATGCCCTTGTTATGACTGTATGTACATTACGACGAGCACCTTTTGACTCCATCATAATTTATCAGGATCAATACATGAATATACAAGCTTTTTTGTTAATGGCATATCAAAGCACTGAAAGCTCTTCGAATGCCAATAGCAAATTGGCCTCATTTGCTCCAGTTTTAGCAATAGAGGTATGGGACGAGGACATGGAAGTTCAACGGAAAAGGCTCTAGATTTGATCGCGATATAGGTCACGGGATCAACTAGCAAGCTGAAGATATACCCATACAACAGGTTTGTCATTTTGCCGGGTCAACCATTTAAGTACCAAATAAAATCTATGAGTGTATATATGTTTTAACTTTTAAGGTTTTCCTGTAAATATAAAAAACGATTTTAAAAACCTTGTAGAAATGGCACTACATGTATATATAGTGCCTCTCATGTAGAGTTTGATTAACATTTTGGTAAGATATACCAATTATAAGCAAATACATTTTTACATAATACAACATAATAATACTTAGATATGTGATGTCTTGATATTCTCGTTGAGATATTTCTGTCAAGGCACTTAGTTGTTTGCACGTCTGCAATTCAAGGTTATAAGTGTAAACGAGTAGTTCATCTCAAACTCACACACAAACAGATGAAAACAACAACATAATGTAGCACAAGAGTACACGTGGCAGCACAACAGTACACGTGGCAGCACAACAGTACACGTACAACAGTACACGTAGCAGCACAACAGTACACGTGACAGAACAACAGTACACGTGGCAGGGCCGTATCCAGGGACGAAAGAGCACCAGGCAAATAGTTTATAGGGTGTGTCCGGGGGCATACTCCCCAAGTTTATAGGGTGTGTCCGGGGGCATGCTCCCCAAATAGTTTATAGGGTGTGTCCGGGGGCATGCTCAACAAATAGTTTATAGGGTGTGTCCGGGGGCATGCTCCCCAAGTTTATAGGGTGTGTCCGGGGGCATGCTCCCCAGAAAGTTTCTTCGAGGGTGCGATTTGACGTATATTTCGGTGTTTTTTTTCTTTAAAAGGCATGCTTCAAATTTCAACCTTAGTGTAAGAGAGTGATTCTAATACTTGGCCTAAGTACATATACTGGAAAGTAAATTATGCTGTTTATAGATTAGATCTAGTAATTTACTACTCTAGAAATGCATACTGACGTCAATACAATTAGATTATCTACTAGACATTTATTTTACCTATAAGGGTCAATTTATCGTTTTATTTTCGATAAGTGCTTATTTTTATGTCGGTCATTTCTCAATTATTCATCGAGGCAAGTGCCTCGGTGTGCCTCAGCGTGGCTACAAGCCTGCGTGGAAGAAATACTTTGCATAAGACTGACAATTTTTAAGAAATGAACATGAAGAGGTAATTGCACATACATGGAACAACGAATCAGCGATTTCTGCGCACAATTCCTTGGGAATAAGTCGCAGCAAAACCATATCTTGATTTTGCACTCTGAATTTTTTCTTCAAAGAACGCACTTTATTTATATGACTGTATACACACATACCTGGAGAATCGCGCCCGCAGTCCTCACGAGACGCTTCAGGTTGGGCCTGCTGGTAAAGTAGCCGGTCCAGAAGGAATGGGCTCTGTGTGCGTACGGGAAGAAGTCGTCTGCCTTCGTGGTCCACGTGCGGTTGACTCGGTTCAGCTGGTACAGGTAGCAGGCCGGGTCGGAATACAGAAGGTTCATCTTGAAGTCCGGGTCGTTTTGCTGAAGAAATGGCATACTGTTAGAAATGTGAATACATAGTAAAGTAAAGGAACAAAACTATGCATGTTTTCAACTTTGTCATGACAAACAGTCTTGCACTGTACTTATTTCAAAGGATTTTATTCAGCAAGCTTACATGTTTAATTATTTCCTCTTCGCTGTTCAGTACAGTTACCCGTAGCAACCTTCGTGTATACACATTTGTTAGTATCGAATCTGTCATAAGTGAATTGTCGGTCGGAAAAATTGCAAGAAGGTCCATATGCTACTGTTTGGTATGTCTCTGCAATAAGAACACCAATGTTATGTGGGTTGGGAATATTATGTTCGTTACCCTTTCGTTCACTTTTTCGATAAGCACGTCCAGGTTTCTGTACCATTTGTCGGCAGCCCTATATTGGAAGTCACTTCCCATCTCCACCATCACGTGATTGGTAGCGTAACGATTTCCCTGTGTTAAATATAACATTATATCTCTAATATATCCTTTGAAATATTAAAACGATTAAATACATGAAAATTTAAATGTCTTTACATTTTTAATACAATTATATGTGTTTTTGGACACTTAAACCAACACGTCACTGATGACACAACCTCCTTAAAATCATCCCGAGTCTGATGCTACTATATTATTGTGTTCTCTAACTGGTGGCTAATACATCGTAAGCTTTTTGCATTAACGTTTTTTAATAGGACTTCGTACAAACTGATATTACTATGAAACTGTTAGATGAAGCAGAGTTCCTATGAGCAACTACCTACCTCCACCTTCATAAGACCTATAAAGTCGTTGACTTTAGATTGAACGTAGGCATCAGAACTGCAATGACAAATGCATCCATCAAACACTTTTTTTTATTATATTAGATATACATTTAGTCCATTATTATATACTCGTAACTAAGGCTCCAGAAACAGTGTGAATATTTAAACAGAATAGCCTTCGGGTCAGCCATATATCACCCTAACATGAACATGTCTTACAAAACAAACCCAAAGCGAGTTGTATTCTTATTAAGCAAATTCTACAAATGTTTTACCCAGATTCAAGCTGCCCATCCCCGCACCAGTAGTCCCAACAGAAGCCTTGAGGAGGCCAGTACACGTTGTCCAAAACTCCGACGAACAGGTTCGAGTTCTCTCCTGTGTTAAGAAGAACAGCTATATATATGGTGAAAGCAACATTACATTCGTATTTACCTCTAAGATTAATTATAATACTAGTATTAGTAATATAAAAATAACAACAAGAACAACAATTACTACTACAAACAGTCAACTACCACTACTCCTACCTGCAGTGTCAATGTTTATCATCATCGTCATTATCATCAAGATTGTTACGAGTATTATATTTAAAACAACAATATAATTGCAATAATAAAATAAATGTAAGTGTAAACACGAGACATAACAGTTCAGTCCTTAATTCCAGCCAATAGCTAGTGCTGAAAAATGACGATTTCTGGACAATATTCTTTATATTACATGTTTATGTTCTATAACCATGTATTAGTATATGTCATATAACCATGTGCTTGCACCTAGCGAGTCGCTTGTCTTCCAGACCATCTCCAGCGTCCGTGTGGCCTCTCTGTTCTCCTTGTCCTGGTAGTCGATACGGCCAACAAACATGCCATCGAAGCCGAACTGGAGATAGAGGGTGATGCAAGCAATAGGACGGTTTACTGGCCAAATACTTGAATAGTATAAAGCAATATCGAATGTCATTAGTTTGACAGTGTCTTCATTTACGATCTGGTATGACTGATGAAATGTCCAGTGGACGGATTTCATTAACCGGAATGTTTACAAAAACTATGGAACAGTTCAAACGTCTCATCGTGTCTGTGAAAGCCCGGTTCATAAATAGCAAACATTAAATAGTAAATACAAATGCGTGTAGCAATAGAAATTCGAAACTTTAAATAAAAAGGCCATTGTGACCTCAATTACATGTTTAAAACAACCACCTGTGCAAATAACGAGCCTAGCTCCCTCGAATGTCCGAAGGGGTCGATTTGCCAGCCAATCTTTGGCCGCCCACATTCACCAAGATTCAAGCGAATAAACTCGAACCCGAGACTGTGCTGGTCAATTATGTCCAGGTAGTAGGGTGTAGCCTCGTCATTCATGCACCAGCCTCCGAGAATTATTTCCAGCGAACCTGAAAGTGTATCTTGTTTTTCATGCTATCGTCATTTTTCAGCTCAACTCAACTCAACTTAAATTTATTGTACATATAGGCCTCCGGCCCAAAATACAGCATATATACAAAAATATGACAACCACCTTGCAATTTTTTATATAAACAGTAAATATTCGTCGTTTCGATATGGAAGCGATGAGAGCATGTACATGTTTACATCTTAATATTTTTTTTAAACAATGTTACTTTTCAATTTCATTCATTAATTTAACATTTAAAATTTAAAAATGTAAAAAGCCATTAGTTTAATAGATTCAACATCCTTAGTTTTCATCAAATTGATAAACGACATTTGATCTCTCTTACCACTATACCAAATAAACAAATGGTTCATTCTAATTTCGTTGTAAAGCAGACATTCCAAGAAAGCATGGAACTCATTTTCAACAATTCTTAAATCAAAACGTGTTTTAAGCAGTGGAAACATAATCTTTCTTCCCGATTTACATTGAAGTAACGCCCGAGCTCAATATTTAGTTTATCTTTCGAACATCTAAAACGCGTTAAAGATCGCCTTAATTTAAAAGACAAATCAATGGATAGATATTTTTGTGGATTTAACAACGATTTGAAAGATAAGATGAAATACATAAGATAAGATTTATTTAAAGTCGGCAAGACAAATAACAAAAAACATAAGCTAGCAAGAGCATTTAAATCGACTACGATTGAAAACAAAAATATAAATATTAACAATGTGTGTAAATATAACTGTAAACATGTATTATGTATAAATATACAATTTCAGAATCAATTTCAGAAACATATATAAATATTAGGTTATGCAAAATTACTTGGTAAATGAACTGAAAGGCATTTTCAAGTTTAATATTTCCACTTTTCAGCATTTTTTTATTTAAATAAACTTGCTATTAAAATAATCCAATTTCAAATAGACTATGTAGTTTCCATTAGTATGTCAAAGTAGAAGAAAAAGTAGTATTTCTGATTACTCAAATCTCCAAAGATACTTAACTTCACTGTTTTGTGAATATCACAAAATAAAGATCTTGAGAATACAAAATAAAACAGTTACAAAGTTCAAGCACTATATGTAGTTAAGTAGGTGAAATAAGTAAATTACATTAACAGTGCATAAAGACATAACGCATTATAATACACTGGATCTAATATCACCCTGTCACATAATGGGGAGCCTAGAAAACAGCATACTTATTTGGCATCAACTAATTTCAAATATAAATTAGTTAAAACTAAATAGGAACACACACGCAAACACTCAGATACATATTTAATTATTTAGAACAGATTTATTTGGGGTGAAAACAGCTTTAAAGACAGTTTTTGAATTAAAGACGTTCGCAACAAAAAGAAAATAATTGGGTTAATTTCTCCTTTTGCTTCATTTTTTCTTTATTGTATATAGGTTACAATATACTAATTTAATCTCTGAAGTCCATTCGAAATAAGTATTTTTAATATTAAAAGTTCATAAAGCATAAACAATAATCAAAACACACACTTATGCAATGTATTTTAAGAAAATCTGTCGTTTGGAACAAACAAAAATGAAGTTCAGAAAGCATTGTTAGTTCCCATTTGACACACTTAAATGTCCAGTCAAAATCATTATTTTAGCAGTAAATGTAGGTAAAGCGTTTTTATTACCAACATACACTTGTATATTGCCAAACATATCAGTTGAAAGAACCGTAACCTTGTTTGAAAAAACACTATCCTATATACTTAATACATTGATAAAAATCCAAACTGAAAAAGGGGCTTCGACAGGTACCGTATTCAAAACCCAATATTTCCGGAACAAGGTCGGTGTCCCATATTTTTAAGACTGTTTTAGTTTCAGTATACAATGACGCATGTATGTGGGATCTTTTAACAAAATCTGTCATTTGGAACAAAAGATATTCGTATATTTGATAAATGTTTGATGTTTAAACAGGCATATTTAATGCATAATTAACCTCGTTAAGTGTCCATTTAAAGTCATTTGTTAAATGATACACTTGTAGATAAAGCGCGTTTTATCATAAAACTGCACTTGTATATTGCCAAACGAAACATTTAAAAAGATGCATGGCAATGAATAATGGCATTCATGACTATAAATATAAACTAATTATCAGCTACAACAAAATACATGTAGTATTTGAAACATGCAAACATTTAAAAATTGCTTGTATGTATCGCAACGCGTTGAAGTTTTTATATCGTTATGCCAATTTTGGGTCATACAATGAACGACGCGCTGTTTAAAACTGTGTACGAATAGATTAATGTCTCCGATATCCTGCGCTTCCCAACTATATCCGAAACCAAATTTAAAGAGCAGATCCTTAATGTAAGTTGCCCATGTACTCCTTCCATTATCGTCTAGTGATTTTATCATTTTGTAGATATATTAGCAGGATATCTGTGATTTGGCATCTGTAATAGTCGTCCCCCGTATTTGATACCTGTTGTGTAATAGTTAATACATAGGGGCAAACGGCCTCATTAGCCTAGTACCATACTGGAATTTACAGTAGATTTAACGCCTAGAAAATATTTACAGAATTATATTTGAGATCTTTCAACAATTTCACAGTAGGCAGTACCTTAGATTTCGGCTCCAAAAGTTAATATTGGATCGACCATGGACTCAAACAACTTAAATGTCTCAGTATGTGAGAAGAAACCGTATGGGTTTTGGTACTTCTCATGGGAAAAAGGCCGCTTTACGTGCCTGTGCTGCTAATATTGTTTTAGCGGCTGTCCATGACAGTTTAGGGGTATATAACAAACCCATGTATTTATAAACATTTACAATGTTTACATGTTGGCCATTTAAAAACCAATTTTCATAATGCCGTTTCTAAATACAATAATTTCGGTTTTATCTAAATTAACTTGAATTCCCGAATCTTGACAGAAGCTCGCTATAGCATTGAGTTGCATCTGTAAATTATTTGCCGTGTCAGCACAATTAGCTATGTCATCGGCGTACATTAAACAATATATGTCTGGAACTTCGTTTGTTATAAAAATGCCGTTCCTACATTTATTCTTGAGATAAGTCACTACATCATTTATATACAGGGAAAATATGATCGGCGAGTTTAAGTCCCCTTGTCTGGTACCAACGTTACAGGTAAACGGACGGGTGACAGCGCTACTTTCAACTTAGACGCGCGCGCGTAATTTTGAGTACATTGACATAAGTACTTTCACTATTTTACCGTTCATTCCCTTTTCTAAAATGTTTGGAAACAATTAACCATGGATTACGCTGTCAAATTCCTTTTTTAAATCGACGTAAAGCACACAGAAACGACCACCAGGCTTCGAAATGTATTTTTGAACCATACTCTGCAAACTACAGAGTACCCTGCCCGAAAACCCGCTTGTGATTCTTCAATAATATTATTTTGTTCCGCCCAAGCATTTATTCCTACGTTGATTATACACGAAAATATTTTGTACATGACGTTGATTAATGCGATTCCCCTATAATTACTTGGCTCATGTCTGCTACCCGATTTAAAAATGGGCACAATAATACTTTCACTCCATGAGTCGGGAAAAATACATGTGTCTAGAACTTTATTAAAAATATTACCCCAAATAGGTATAATGTATTGTTGAGTGTTTTTATAAAATTCGGCACCAATGCCATCAATAACATGCGATTTACCTAGTTTAATTTACTAATGCTCTTTCGTATCTCATCTCAGCAGAGTAAATAAAACAGGAGTTTTTACCCGAAAGAACAACACTTACGACCTATTAATACTTTGTTCTTGAAATCAATGCGACTGAAACGTGCCGAGGGTGGTTATTAAACAAATGGTGGACAAACGATTATATATATTTATATCTTTTTTGAAAGCTAAATTGCTTCAGAATAATATTATAGTGATTGCCTA
The DNA here is from genome assembly GCA_027627225.1 of Congeria kusceri. Taxonomy (NCBI): domain Eukaryota; kingdom Metazoa; phylum Mollusca; class Bivalvia; order Myida; family Dreissenidae; genus Congeria; species Congeria kusceri. The sequence goes on along the minus strand of CM051031.1, from coordinate 35,696,470 downwards.
TCGCTATCATTTGATGATCAACCATAAAATATATACAGATATAATAAATTTTACTCGGGTCTACTTGGCCGTGTATTTATTGTCTTAAATCAAATCAATGCTCCTATCCACCTAACTATAATCCACTTCTACTAAATCGCCAATCTTCAATGTTCCTATCCACCTTATTTTAGAGAGCTCTATCATCCACCAGTCGCTTATCTTCCTTTGCCGGTACCTGAGCTTGCTACTTTTCCTGTTGCACAGAACGCAATGCTCTGTGCAAATTACTCAGCAGACAAACCTAACAGTTCCAACGTGAAGATATTATTTTCCTTGTAGCAGGTCTTTTCCACTCGCGAGCTACTTCACAACAGTATCACAACTCAAGATCTGTCCTGCTCGAGAGACAACTCACAACTCAAGATCTGTCCTGCTCGAGAGACAACTCACAACTCAAGATCTGTCCTGCTCGAGAGACAACTCACAACTCAAGATCTGTCCTGCTCGAGAGACAACTCACAACTCAAGATCTATCCTGCTCGAGAGACAACTCACAACTCAAGATCTGTCCTGCTCGAGAGACAACTCACAACTCAAGATCTGTCCTGCTCGAGAGACAACTCACAACTCAAGATCTGTCCTGCTCGAGAGACAATAAGCAACTGACTTTTTCGAATACGTCGTGCTCTTTTATAGTCGTTATCTTAATGAGCGTCTAACTGTTCATAATCAAACGTCTGATTCCTTGTAAATAAAGGGCTTTCGTGAACATTCCCCGATTTCGCTACACGACCACCAAACTCTCGGTCGAAGCTGAACCTCACCCTACTGTATCTACGCTGGTATATTTTACCTTGGTAACGTTTCTTAACCGTGGTACATATTTACATGATTACTTGTTAGGTAACCAGCCGGTTATTTCAATTGTATAAACAGTTTATACCATATGGTTACCAAACAACAAAAAAGTGCATATAACCACTGGTTAAGGTGATACAAGCATCGGATAAATCGAACATCGACTAGCACAGTAAAATAAATATTTACTGCGTACCAATAAGAAATACCTTTATCGACGAGGGTTTTAAACTTCTGCCTTGCTTCTTCATTCGCATTGTTCCACCATAATTTAAGAAAGGCCATTTCTACATATATGAATTTCTTCATCCCTGCTTTGTCATTGGACAGGTTATCCACAACAGAGGTAATGATATATGACACGTCTGAAATTCAAAAGAAAAGTCTAAATTAAAAGATATCTATAAAATTGCAATAGGAGTAAAACAGTATGGTAATTAAGGAAGGCAAATACAATTTGAAACATCATATTAAAATTGTTTCAATACAATATTGTATCAAACATATCTTGAAGACGAAATTGATAATAAACCAGCTATATACAGTCGGTAAAAATGCAAGTAAGAATCGTTATTAACATGGACGAACCGATATAGGTAAATCAGACGATTTATTAATACAGACGATTGCAGCGTGTTTATAAATAGAACATTGACGATTCCCCCTATTTTCAGTAAATGGTTTAGCCCCTAATTATCAACAAAATTTAAATCGGCTTTTGTATACCTTTATTTAATCCGAGGTGCATTGTACACACACATACGTTTATGATATTTTTTTTAATTTTTATTTATTTACCCTGGTTGTAATACTCGGCTATTGTTTTCACCCAGCCTACATCATCGTGTGTGTGCGGCACAATGTGAACGTTCAACATGTCGTCCTTCACAGGGTGACAGCTCTGAAATATGCGGGGAGACCTATGTAATCGGAGTCAATGAAAACGAGGCGTGTCGTGGGAAAACCGGGATTAATGCATGTTTGTAAAGTGGATTTATGTTTAGAAGAGATTTCCTTGAAACAAAAAATACCATAAAAGCGGAAAGTCCCGCTTTAGGCACATGCATTAAGCCCGGTTTTCTCACGACAGGCCCCGTGTTTACACCGGATTAACTATAGGATCAAGATCAATCTTAGCTGACCTTGATCTTCTAGCTGAAATGAGCAGAATCTTAAAAATATTTTATTTTCGAAATACCTTTTCTTCTAGATAAAACAACACATATTTTGTGCAAATGTTTTAGTAAGCTATTCATCTCAGAGAGTAAATCTACGCAGAGAAGAGTTCAGAATTATGTAAAATAAATATTTGAGAAATAATTGAAATTGATTCAAATTTTAGCCTGATCCTGAAATATCTGACTCAAGTTCATCTTGATCCGAACAATCAGGCTTTACTTGTTTTGTGAACATGGGGCCAGGCCTCAAATATATAATATGTGAAACTTAGTTGCATCAGCAGAAGAGAAAGCCTTACTTACATTTACATGTTTTGTGAATAATTCTGGGCCGAGTGTGAGGTTCGGGCGCCCGTAAACCGGTTTAAGCCCCCAATGTGTTTTTGCATTGACCGTCCCAAGGCGGTGACCCCAGTATTATTAATTATTCATTTTGGTGTATTTTTGTCTGTTTTATGTCTCCATGTTGTCAGTTGTGTATATGTGCATGTTACATGAATAATTCTGGGCTAAGTGTGAGGTTTAGCGCCCATGAAACCGGTTTAAACCCCCAATGCTTTGCATTGACCGTTCCAAGGCGGTGACCCCAGTTTTATTCATGTGTGTTTTGTGTTTGTTATGTGTTTTTTTTATGTGCTGTGTTGTTTTTTGGCAATTGGTCACTTGCCATAAATAAAGAACCTGGGGCTGCTAATAAGAGTTCTCTCCTGCTGTCGCAACTGGAGTTTCGCTTTGTTTATATTTACTAACATGCATAGTACTTTACTGAGGGCAATGAACCAATTGCCAATACACAACAACACGATACAAACAACTCGCAGCAAGTACACAACTATTATTAAAAATGTGGTCACCGCATTTTAGCACATGGCAGCATAATTATAGTGTCAACAGTGAACGTCATAAATATTAAGTTACTGGTATATGGAGTGGAATTGAATAAGAATTGAAGACAAACTAAATAACTTTATGTTTCTATATATAAACATTACTATTTCGTGTTGGTAAAGCATGTATGTGACATATGTGTGGGAAGATTTAGAAAGAGAAGCTAAATGTTGATATATCGGAATTCAATTATTATACCAGGTCCTATAGACATGACAATTATAATTATTATACTTCAATTCGTTTTCCCATTGTTAATTCCCATATACCGGCCCCTGCATAATTTTAATATGCCATGGCGTTGGAATGTAATATATCCCGTGCGGGGAATATTTGGTAATATACCCCGCGCGTGGACATACAAATAACAATCCGTGTTTTCCGAGAATTCCGTATCAGCCAATAATCGGTAGGCGCTAACTAAAATGTATTTAAAAATCAATGTCGACGAGCGTTTGATTTTCCAGTAATAAACTGAAGTTAATATAACTATGTATGACTACGGCCTCGGTTGACATCAGTCTCCTCGGGTTGGGGGTGCAATATTTACTAAACCACTCAACTGCTTAGGATATTTATAAACTATATATGACTTCAAAAAGTACCGTAATTACCCTAAGTATTGGGACACTTAAAATAATAAAAAAATTGTATTGTCCCAATAGTTAGGGGCATAAAAAATAATTATCGAAATTGTGTCCCAACATTTAGGGCAATATATGATACAATCTTTCTGCATATATTTATGGCTTGAGCCAATTAATTATTGTTATTTCTTTGGGAAAATCATCGCTTACTAATACATATTAAATATTTAATTATAAATAATTTGAATGACTATTTTAAGGTGAGTGATGTTTATAAGATCAATTATTTCTTGCTGAGAACGTAATGGTAATTAATTTAGAAACGTGATTGAGAAGACCATGCTCCAGTAGAGTACGCAGTTTGCACCACATAACAGCTACATGCAAACACATCTCTTATGGTGTACATTATGGTGTTTAGATAAGCAAGCGCAATGTACCGCTTTGCCACCAGCGTAGTGGCAGGGTATGGAATGTAACAACATAAGGTGTTATTTTGGTGTCCCAATATTTAAAGAAATAATTAAACTTCCAAAAGTGTCCCAATAATAAGGGGCGCAAAAAAATCATTATTTTTCTAAATATTAGGGGTGTCCCAATATTTAGGGTCTCCCTATACTTAGGGTAATTACGGTACTTGAACACATTCAACAATTCGTTAGTACTACAATGTGATGTAGATGTAGGTTTTCACAGAAATAAATACTTTTTCAACTAGTATAATTATTTAAGACAAACGCTCTGGAATCTCATACGATCCGAAAATAACGTACGTATGATAGGTATATATTGTTTTTGTTGTTGTTGTTTTTGTGTTAATTGTTGATATATTATTATGAAATTAACTAAATTGCATAGGTCTACGTAATTAGTTGTACATTTCCATACTAATATAGATTATTACAGAATAATTTAATGTATGTATTAAAAACACCAAGAGGTGATCTAACAAGAAAAAAAACATTATTCATATTAGTGATGGGACGATGATCGGAAAATCGATTAGCGGCGTGTAAATTTATTTCGATGTCACAGTTACAAAATCGATCATCGATTCGACATTCGTTTTGAATTGTTTACAGTTTTTCCATGTTAAATTTACTTGTTATATACTTGTTTAATATGTTCAAAATGCTAAAATAGTATATAAAAGATATGTTATTGACATTATTGTTTATTTTTTACATTTGTATTGATGCACAAAAGAAACACGCATACATCCATATTTAAGTATTTTCCCTATGTTCAAAGAAGAGAAAGAAGTAAATATATAATATAAAATAATATTTGAAATTTTTTATTATAATCGGAAGCAGCAACCGATTCCAACCCGATGATTGATTGCAATTTCAAACCAATGTCCAAACACTTATCCATACACACATACTCATACAAATGGCCAGTGAAGCTCATACGGTACATTCAAACTTTATATGAAGGTGGAATAATATTCCCAAACGGACGAAGTCAGGATAAAAATCTCAGTGGCATAGCAACACCAGCCCCGATAAAAATGTTTCCAGTGTCAAAGCAGTGAAAGGGATATTATTATAACTTATACGTGATAAGGGATGGAATGTAAATTTCATAACATATCTGTGCGTAGCAATTTGAATAATTCATAAATAAATCGACACGATTTATTTGCAGGTCTAGCACTGTAAATGCCATGGTTATTATACTGTAAAGCAATGACAGTATAATGCTAGTGGAAATGATTATTTTGACATTAGATTAATTGCTTTAATCATATCATATTGCACGTTATATAATATGAATATATCAAACATTATTGTTTTTTTTTGAAAATATGTGTTCAGACTTTACTCCCGTGACTCATATACTTAATTCCTCTTTTTTGTTTAATTTAACTTTAAATTTTGTATTTGACCAAATGTTTGTTTTCATTTCGCCCTAAAACATTGAAGTTTTACCTAAGATTTAAAAACATGTTTGTAGTCAAAGACCAGTTAGTTTTATTCAGCCATATACAGGAAAACATTGTAATCGAGTGACCCATATTTATCAAGCACAAGGATAATCGTAGCACAATATGCATGTACCTTTTAAGTGAAAAAAACCCATTGAAATTCATGTTAAAAAGAAACCAAAATATACATGTATACCGAAGGAATTTTATGTATTTAAGTTTTATAATCCAGGTAAATATATAAGTATAATATGCTATTTAGATCTATACGAATTAAAACAGCATTTAATATATCTGCACATTATACTCAGCTGACCTGTGACCAGTAGAAGTTATTTCAACTAGTTTGCTTTGTAAATAAATATTATTACATTTAAGTAAAATATTCTATTTGGAATTTAATATCTGTTATTAAATCATATTACCTGATAACCACATTTGTGATCGGAAGATGCTGGTAGTCCGATTACAATACGGCTTACAATCACAAAAACAAACATCCATATCTGAGACATTGATGTTTACTGATAATTTTACTATAGCTTTAAAGTTTTCTCGGTTTAGGTTAGAGCTTTTTAAGAAACAATATCATTGAGATTAGACGTAGCAGATATGGATGTGATTCGTTATTTTCTGAAGCATTGGACGTGTGGAGGAAATGCGTCTACATTGTGGCACAGGCTCGAGTCCAGATGTTGCAAATCAATTGGAATTATGGAAATTAGGGGATTAACGTCGCCATATTTGCGGGACTAGTTTCAGTTTCACAAATATTGAGTGTGTTTTGACAAGTTATTTCTTATACGTGATATTTTTCATGCCATACTCAATAGTGTGACAGGACCATATGATATTTGACTCAATAGTGTGACATGACCATGTGATATTTGAAGTACTATTGATAATGAGATCGACTCATAATAAATCAAATTATATTAGGCCACGGATCATTACACGTTCATTATCGAAATGAAATAAATGCGCTAATGAATATGATCCAAGGTTATCGGCATGCACTAGGCGATTAATTATTCATACCAAATAATTATTCGCAACATTATCAACTGAATTCCGCTCAAGCATCAATAGACCGATGTAACGTAACCGGACTTTGGGCAAGGTACGATGCAGAACACGAGCGTGCGTGTCGTTTATACCGTTCCGTCGTTCGGTTTACGTACGACTCCTGGAGGTTTCAAAATATCTTTTGCTTCTTGTGCAATGGTTTTAACCCCTCAAAAATTGAACCCATATGCAAAGTAGAAGTGTACGATAGTCCAGCATTCAAGTACTCTTCTTCTAGTCTCTTGAAGATAAGTTCCGTAGCAAAATCGACGTTAACTAGCGGGCACGAATTAATCTAAAGTAAGTAAACAAGTGTCATTGTGGTTTGTTGTTACCTAAAAGGTTGCATAATTTACAGACGAATTACAACTACTGTAAATAATTTACTCAACTACAATTGAATATGCTAGAGGAACAGCTATTACGAGGCAAGATAACATTTGCTTGAATCAATTATCCTGCAGTAACCTAGGATAGCCCATGAAAGCTTGAACGCTTATTTGCGATCGGGGCCTTGGATATCAATACTTACTTAAGTTAACAAAAACAACATAAACATATTAAAGATATTGGAGATTGGAAGTTTCATAAATTATTACGTTTCAATAGCATATTCTGTAAAGTTCGGCTTAACCTAGGCAACATTTTTACTTTAACATATAAGTACATGTGCATCGCAGCGTATCAGTTTTTTGTTGCAATGCTTTAAAGATTATTCTTAACAGCTGTTTTAAATTGATCTATTGTATTTATCCTTTTAATGTAATCTGGTAACTTTTAGGAACATTAAAAGTGTACATCAGCAGGGATCTAGTTAATGGTGCATATTTTTTACAAGCACCAAATTATCTTTCATATAGAAGGGACATTTGCTATGAAATATTTTAAAAACATGATTAAGTCGTAATTGTTTGTTTTTGTTTTCTATGTTTAACAGTTGCAAATTGGACAGAATATTGTTATTTACACTCTCTATCTCTCCAGGTCTCATATTGTTAATAAATCTGATAATATTGTTTTGGCATATTTGAAATTTGTTTTTTCAGCATTTGTTTAAACTAGGGTACCAGGAAGAACACGCATTATCCATATGGCATTGAATGAGTGCACATAAGTATGTCCTAGTTTTAACATCTAAGAATTTTGCTAGTCTATTCAAAGATTAAGACGAGAATTTGGAAACAACATTGTTGACAAAAGATTCACCTGACAGAGAACTAAGACCTGTTAAGACCTGGGTATCTTACATCTTGCGTTGATTCAATAGTGAGATCATAACAGACAATCTTGAAGTTTCCTACTTGCTTTAATTTACGTTTAGAGCCAGATATTGAACATTCTGTTTTTCCATGATGTAAATTAATGTGTTGTCCACCAGCCAGGACTGACAACGTTCTAGAAAATTACCAAGTTTTGTAGAAATACCATCTGGACATTTATGGGCAAATACAATTGCACTATCATCTGCATACAAAACTAAATTACAATCAGGATCAATATTACTAATCATATCATTTATTAAGCACTATCAACACAGAAGCATCTTTTAAAAATCTAGCCGATACTTCATCTAAACCGGTACTTTTAGATGCATTTAGATTATTCAGTTACTTGAATACAAATGATTCGGTCACATGCCTGATGAAAAATTTCTTATTTTGTTTCTGTAAAAATTTAACAGAGCTTTTGAGATCAAAAATATTTTGTGGAAAAGGCAGTTTTTCAACTAGTTCGGAGGCAACAGTAGCAAAAAAAATTTCTAAAGTGAATTGTGATTTTAGTAGGGTTGTGGCAAATTTCCCGAGCAATATTCAGAATTACATTGTCGTTACCAGCTCTGTGGGGTTTATATCCTAACAGCTTTAAATGTTGCCACAGCCTTTTGGGTTTATATTTGTGTTCAGCAATTTCATCAGCATAACACTATGCTCTTGAGACGTGCTAACATCAAATGGAAACCCCTGTTACCTACAAATACATAGGATTTTAACATCAGGGAACATCTATGCGACCGATTGTACACGTATATGCGATTTTGATACCCTCAGAATCGTATTACAGAGGAAAACGATGATAAATGAGCGTTCATAAAAAATAATGATTCCTTATACATGTTTTATCCGTTCATGGCACCGAAAATGTAAAAAAAAATCATAGTCTAGTATATATTAAACGTTCTCTTATGAAAAATCCAATTATGAGGTTTTTTCTTCATTTATGGACTAGTACATCTCCATTTTCACCAGGTTTTATATCGGCATTTTGCGAATTTTGATTTTCGACTGACTGTTTGAATAAGTTTGGTTTCTTCATAAATGTTTATGTCATCAATCGATTTGCAAGTTCGGTCACCTTCTCTTGTAATTAAATAGTATACCATTTTATCAGCAAGATCGTAAATTTCGGGATATAAATGCTGTTCGGGGTGTCCGTAAATTACTTTCGCTTTACATATCTCGCTCATAGAGTCGGTATTTGTTGTTTTTACCGGCATTGTAAAATCGATATAGTTCAGTTAATGCAACGCACAATTGTGACTATTGCGATTATTGATAAGACGTATTTTATGTATTGCAGGAGGAGAGTGAAGTATATTGTCTTGCACAGCGACTCTACCAAAATGGGATTTGTTACTCGAGTTTTGATCGGTATGAAAACGTTGAAGTTCAGATTAATGTAAAGTTCATCCCTTTACAAGCTGTGGCAGAAACGGCAACGGAAACGGTTATTGGCCTGAGAGACATTGTGAAAAACAAACTATAGCTAACGATACAATGTGCCTTCGAGATGTTCACACCAAAACCACCATTGTTGGAAAGACATAGTTAAAAACAAGTCAAATTGGTTGCAAAGATTTAACTTGTTTATGTTGTTTATGCATTGCAACTGGAGCAGTTCAGTGTCAACAGTGTATCGATGTTGCAGAATTTAGACATATCTGACGCTGTATCTGGATTTCACCAATCTTTTCAAGTGAAACTTGTGGATGTCTTTGATTATTACGATAGAGGAGTGAATGTCATGCATAACGGTTTGAATAAGATTATATTTGGAGACGCATATTGTTTGGGCAGAATTGGTATGGCCCATCTTAATTTACTTGAATTGTTGCCGTGCCCTAGAATAAAATTCTCTCTTAATAGCACGCAATGGAAACGAATGGTGGACGGCGTTATCCATCTACGAAACAATTTTGACATTGAGACGGACAAATACATCAACATTGACACTGGACTCATATCACTGTGCTACGAGACCTACAAAGAATACATTAAATACATTGGGGTGTCTAGAGGAACTACGTCTGTTTTCACAACGGACCAATTGGTCTCACTTGTCTGGATTCTTTATTCATAATGGTTTATTCACGACATAGGTAGCATTGGTATCCAGTTTATTTGTAAACACAAGTATTTTTCGGAGTGTAAGACTATTATTTATTCTTAAGTATAGGAATGGGTTGGTGAAAACGGGCCTGATAAAAATTATCAATAGAAATTGATGAGATTAAAACAAACCTTCTTCACAACGCGATAATAATGAAAGACGTTTTAGTTTTTGTTTTAAAGCGTGATAAATACATCGTACCTACAGACGTGATCTTGATATTCTGGATAATATGCCAGACTTCGATCCAGATGTCATAGGTTCGAGCCCCGGAGGTACCACTTTTATTTTCATTTTTATGCTTTTCTTGATTAAATGTTTGACTTTAATCGTCAAAGTGTTTTAAATTTGATTTTGTGAGATTTATAACAAATGCGAACATACTTTAGACGTACTCTGTTTAGTGCTGCACAATCTGTCGACCAAAATTTTGAAATGTTAAGAAATGTTGAAAAATATGTATTCCTGTTAACCCAATCTTACCGACGCCTTTTGAGGTCTCTAGCAAAACGTGCTGTAAAAAATTAAAAAACAAGGAACAGTGTCTTGTACAGTAAAAACTGTAGAATAGTTTAACCTATTTATTTACCATTTAGTTGTACTATAGATTATTTTACTATAGATTTTATTCTTGTATACTATGCATCATATTAATATGTAACTGTAAGGAATATTTGGTGCATACTAAAAGTAACTGAGCACAATATGTTTTAAATGCCATTTATTTAAGAAAAATTCTTTATTATAATCATATGTATATATATTTTTGCAATACTATCCCTCTTCTAACCTTTCATCAGTTCTGTCTAGTATAACATCAAACTAAATGCACCAACTATTCTTGAAAATACTTACTATATGCCATTTTACTACCTTTTAAACTGTATTACGTTCTTTTATGCATTTATAAAATGTACAGATACGTCTTTTAGATACAGTTTCTTATAATTCTGTTTAGAATGGTCACATGTTTTTATGGTTTTATATGATCTGCATAAATTGTAAATGTGGGTGAGACTATAATAAATTATTAAACTAGCGCATGGAGCATTGTGACATTACATCGTCCAATATAATAATAGCCTTAGACGTAATCGCTATTAAATAATCAGATGATATTAACATGTGTACTGCTTTTGCTAGCATGTTTTGTATTTGTGATTTGTTTTTGTTTTTGTTTGCATTATCTAATACTTATTTTGATGCATCTTCAGATTAATCCAACAATAATTACAAACAAGATGCATATATCATGTTTTATTTGGAAATCGTAATAATGTTATTTATTTGAAGTAATGTTGTATACTTTTTTACAAAGAACAATATGTAATTGTCAACGTTGTTTCGTTAATTTAATGTTTACTCCTGCCAATCAGGAGAATTATAATCCTAGTAACAACTATAGTAGAAAAAATACACTTGTTACCACCCAATCATGAGGTTATTTAAGAAATAATTTCCGATTTATCGTTGTTTATCGGCCAATAAACAAAAAGTTGGCGTTCTGATGCGTAGAAATTAAACCACGAGGGCGCTGCTAATATTTTTTTAAATTGCGTAACTGATTACCAATGGGTAGCCGTGTTAAGTTGTTAATAAAACAACAGGGTACTATTTTACTTATTAATACACCATTTATTATTAAATACGTACCTGATTATTAACTGGTAGTTAGCTACATTGTTTATATATTACACATACAATGTATGATGCATACAAACATTTTGGTACATATTTTTTTTTAACACTTTTAAAATGTTAAATATAAAAATCATAAAAATGGAATTCAGTTGTTTTTTCGTTGTATTTAGGCCAATATTCATGCTTTGCGATAAAAAAGTATTATTTCTTTGTACATAGTTTTGATTTCGCAATACTGTTATAAATGTTTAAAATGTAAATCACAAAACATGTAAGTCAGTTGATTTTTATTGTATTTAGCACAATATGCATGCTTTATGATAAGATTTTATGTGGTTAAAGTTTGTGGTTCATCTGCTTTATATGATTTATATAGAACACATGGTTTGTATAGAAATATATACATAAAAGTTAACACATGTATCCCCATTGTATTCGTTCACGAACCAAAGAAATGATCGTACAATAAAAAGAACGGACATACCATGTCAGAGTTCTATGGCTATTTTTTCTTTTACTGTTGCTTCTGGTTTGATGATATTTTCAACTTTGCTACATGTATAACTAAATAAGGCCCCGGCTAGCTCAGTTGGTAGAGCGCTGGACTGTCAATCCGGTCCGGGGATCGTGAGTTCGAGCCCCAGCTTGCCCGAGGATTGGTCATGAAATTATTTCTGCGGCCATTTTCCCCCTGCCTCTGATTCAAGTAGGGCGGTTGTCAGTTACTGGCATAGGTATGTGCACTTAGTACTGGTAAACCGCTTAGATAGGCTAAGCTTGCCCAGGAAAAATGTGAGTAGGTTAACTGACCGCCGTGATATGACTGAAATACTGTTAAAAACGGCGAAAAATCCAAACAAATTGACTAAATAAGGAGTGATCTTGGAGAGCAACCAAGGTGACAAGGAGTCGCAACCAGACAACATTACAATACTGCCAATAGCACAAATGAGGCGTGTCGTAGGAAAACCTGGCTTAATTGCATGTGCGATAAGTGTCCGCACAGGCGCACTGCACAGGCTAATCCGGGACGGAACTTTCCACCTACAATCGATTTATGTTTAGAAGAGGCTTCCGTAAAACAGAAAATACCATAAAAGCGGAAAGTGTCGTCCCGGTTTAGCTAGCTGTGTGGATTCCACAGGCTACTCCGGGACGACACTTTACGCACATGCATTAAGTCTGGTTTTCCCACGACACGCATCATTTTAATCTTAATAAAATATAAGATATTTGGCAATTAATTTGTGTTTCATTTGCTCAAGGGTGTTATCGTTTGTGTTCGTTTTTTGTTATTATTAGGCTGCAAACAAAAAACACCAACAGCTATACATTTTATTGTTGAATTTTTTACAGAAACAAGTTATCTAGTTTCGTATTTATAAGACCGTTAATATTAGTTATTTAGTCATAAATGAAGGTAAATTAAAATTCCTGTTTTGTGGAAATTTATTGTTTTCACATAAACAATGTATACGAAATGTCTGGGTAAATATTTATAACGATTTGTAACAAAAGAAATTTAAAAAAAAATCAACAGAAACTAGTTTTTTTTCTATACAATGTGTTCTTATGAATCTAATGCCAATGCATTTATTTTTTCAAAATTAATCCCAAAAAGAAATAGAAGTGTCAATCTGATTGAGCATTTCCTACATACATGGTAAATATCATTGGTTAATTAATGTTCAGTTCATTAATTTAAAACATAGATTCATGCTATGTACTTTTTCGCCTAAAAAATGGAGCTTTATTTTCTTCCTTGAAAGAATATAAAGATACAAGTACCAAGGAATGTACTAAAACCATTCTAACATCCACAAACGTTATATTGTTTAATTGTGGTGTGTCGTGGAAAAACCAGGCTTAAACCAGGCTTAATGCATGTGCGTAGTGTCGTCCCGGATTAGCCTGTGCAGTCCGCACAGCTAGCTAAACCGGGACGACACTTTCCGCTTTTATGGTATTTTCAGTTTTAAGGAAGCCTCTTCTAAACATAAATCCATTGTAGGCTAAAGTCCCGTCCCCTATTAGCCTGTGCAGTGCGCCTGTGCGGACACTTTACGCACATGCATTAAGCCCGGTCCGCACAGGCTTATCCGGGACGACACTTTCCGCTTTCATGGTATTTTCTGTTTCAAGGAAGTCTCTTCTAAACATAATTCCACTGTACCTCATTCCACTGTAGGCGGAAAGTGTCGTCCCAGATTACTTGTGCGGAATGCACAGGCTGATCCGGGACGACCCTTTACGCCCATGCATTAAGCCTGGTTTTCCCACCGCACGCCTCAATTGTTTTCAAGCAGACAAACCTAATCTACATGTATCTTTAGAGCCGCGAATGAAAATCCTTCATTAAGTTGTACGTAGTTCAGATCATATTTTCAATGTTTCAGTGTTAAATTCAACAATGGTCTCACTCAAATTTAAAACCAAACTGTTCTCAAGCTTCACTAGAATAAAATATTTAAAATGCAAAATGAACTACATGTATATGATGAAATCACACTTAATTTCAAAGTGTTAGTTTACTAGGTTTCAACTTATTTATTTCAGCTCGATTGTGTCGAAAGCCTGAGGCTTATTGAGACACTTTCGATTCCGTTTCCTGGGTAGAACCAGTACGTGGTGTCTGTTCGATTCATTCAAACGCTCCCGAGCGTTGTTAAGAAAGATTTCCATGAGAAGCTTTATCGATATATGCATAGAAGAACAAACTAGAATTCATTCAAGAAGTTCCTATGATTTCGCGCGAAAACAAAATACCGGACGGACAGAAAGACGGACGGACGGACGGACGGACGGACGAAGGAAAGGACGGACGGACGGAAAAAAAGATTGATAGATAAAATTGTGGGGGCAATGCATTTGACACCCTGACAAACTGAATGGCATTGAACTAGAATTCGGCAGGACGGACAAAACGGCGACTATTGGGGAATATAAACATACTGTTACACATTTCTAGCCATGACTTCAATAAGGTTATTAGGTTACGCATGCGCAAATAAATTCCTTCTTTGTTACATATAAAATTTAAAATTTGATCTCGCTTTTCACCATGACCAAGCTACTTTCCAATATATCACCATACATGGTTGGAAAGATGAGGACATAACCTTTTGAAAAAACAGCATGTCAAAAAATTCTATGTGTTGTAACTCAACATATTTACCTTACAAAAAACACACGGGTTTTGACGGGCATGGAGGCTGCCATTTTGCGCATGAATAGATGGGCCAAAAGTTATGAAGCTGTGAACCACTAGACAAAAAGTAGTGCACAAAACAGCATTTTTTCTTATTGCTTACATATATACCTTTAAAATGATACCAAAACATATCATTAAACTGTTTTTACAAATTATATGCATCCTGCACTCAACCACATGTGCTTATTATCTAACTGACAGCATGTAACCCTGAGGATGTGACTTCCGTTTTGGGGTAATTAGACCATTACCATTTTCGCCTACCGACGGAGCGATCTGTTGTCATCAGGAGAAAAAGAGGCCAGCCCTGAACATTTGCTGTCCGTGATAATGATTCTTCAGAAATGCAGATAATTAATTTGTACAGAGAAAACAACGTACAGAATAAAACACGCATAAGCTTTTCTATTTTCTGTTGTCGTTGGTTTATATTTTACACGAGATAATTAAAAACTAAAAACTATCGGTATTAAATTAATATTGCTACTTTAAAGTAATACTAGAATAAGAGAAACCAGAAAAGACATGATAATTCGTATCATTCATGGCTGAAGACTGCTCAAACAGAAATTCAAACAATACTTACAAACAGATAATTATGACAATAATAAAACACGATTTTTACATGTTTTATATACACAATTAAACTAAATGTCCGAACTTGTTTTATCATTCGGACATGCAGGTTAATGGCGAGCCAATTGAATAATAAAGACGTTCCACACATAACAATGGTTGTTGAGTTACAAACATTTCACATTCTTAACGCGAGCATATGAATCGAAACATGTTGTTTTTGGTCCATATTTATAAATCCTTAAGCTATTGTTTATTGTTTGAATATTCTAAATTCGTAATTAAAATCACTCCATGTCTCTAATAACGCTATAATGTAGTCCGCACAGGCTAATCCAGGACAGCACTTTTCGCCTAAAGTGGATGTATGTTTAGAAGATACTTCCTTGAAACAGATAATACCATAACAGCGGAAAGTGCCGTCCGGGACGACACTACGCACATGCATTAAAATCGGGTTTCCCTCGATACGTCTCATACTGTTTACATTCGGGCCTTTGTTCTAGTCCACCTCTCGCCGGCGGTTTCGCTTTCTGACCCTGTCTGTTCAGCTACACTGCTGTCACGACGACGGGTAATGTCGACTGTTTCGACCAACCTACATATATAAATTTGATATTTTGCATAACAATGACATTTTAATTGCACGATATCATAATAAAGTTGTTTTTCAGACATTCAAAACACGCACTAACCTTCTGTGCAACATAACATTATACGAAAGATGAATAACTGTTATCCCATCATCCTGCCTGAATTGGCGAAATAACACTCCGTGAGATAAACTTAGGCCATTCCTAATTGATTCTATGTTTAGCGTCCTCAGGCTGGTAGGTTTCCTTATGCCGGAACGAAAATCAAACAATTTTGAAAATGTGAAATATCGATTTAAAAGCGTGAAACTTTTGAAAAAAAAAGGAACGAAAATGGACTTTAAGGTGTTTTACTTATAGTTGTAAAGCATAGCATGCAACTAGTCAATTTACACAGTTAGAATACTGTTTTACAGTAGGTTCCCAGTATAAAGATGATATGCATAAATAACAGTTTTGCAAGTTAACATTTTGGTTTAGCTGGTACCACTGCTATGAATGAGTTTTGAAAGAAAAATGTTTTTTGTGATCGCCCGTTGTCCGTCGTCCGTCCGTCCGTCCGTCCGTCGTCAACTTTTCATTCAAACAACATCTCCTCCTAAACCACTTGGCAGATTTTCACCTAACTTCACAGGAATGACCCTCTTCCAAACTTGTTCAAATCATTACGGTCCGCTGCATATGTAGGTCACCAGATCTAAAAATAGATTTTAAAAGTGTTAACTTGAAAAATCTTCTCTGAAACCGCAGGGCCCAGAGGTTTCATATTTGGTATGTAACATCCTATAATGGTAATCTACAAAGACTGTTCAAATTATGCCCCTGGGGTCAAAACGGGCCACGCCCCGGGGGTCACATGCTTTATATAGAATATATAGCAAAATGGCTTTAAAAACCTTCCGCTCTGAAATGACAAGGCCCAAAGATTTCATTTTTGGTATGTAACATCCTATAGTGGTCCTCTACAAAGAATGTTCAAATTATGTCCTTGGGGTTAGAACTGGCCACGCCCCGGGGGTCACATGGTTTATATAGAATATATAGCCAAATGACTTTAAAAATCTTCTTCTCTGAAACTGCAAGGCCCAGAGGTTTCATATTTGGTATATAACATCCTTTAGTGATCCTTTACAAAGTTTGTTCAAATTATGCTCCTGAGGTCAAAACGGGCCACGCCCCGGGGGGTCACATGGTTTATATAAACTTAAAGAGCAAAATGTCTTTAAAAATCTTCTTCTCTGAAACCGCAAGGCCCAGAGGTTTTCATATTTGGTATGTAACATCCTATAGTGGTCCTCTACAACGATTGTTCAATTTATGCCCCTGGGATCAAAACTGGCCACGCCCCGGGGGTCACATGATTTATATAGACTTAAATAGCAAAATGACATTAAAAATCTTCTCCTCAGAAACCGCAAGGCCAAGAGGTTTCTTATTTGGTATGCAACATCGTACAGTGGTCCTCTACAAAGATTGTTCAAAGTATGCCCCTGGGATCAAAACTGGCCACGCCCCTGAAGTCACATTGTTTATATTAACTTAAATAGCAAATTGTCTTTAAAAATCTTCTTCCCAGAAACCGCAAGGCCCAGAGGTTTCGTATTTGGTATATTACATCCTATAGTGGTCCTCTACAAAGATTGTTCAAATTATGCCCCATTGGTCAAAACTGACCACACCCCATGGGTCACATGGTTTTTTTATCGACTTAAATAGCACAATGATTTTAAAATTCTTCTCCTCTGAAACCGCAAGGCCTAGAGGTTTCATATTTGGTATGTAACATCGTATAGTGGTCCTCTACAAATGTTGTTCAAATTATGCACCTGGGGTCAAAACTGGTCACGCCCCAGGGGTCACGTTGTTTATATAGTATTAAATAGCCAAATGACCTTAAAAATCTCCTCTGAAATGGCAAGGCCCACAGATTTCATATATTTGGAACGTTACATTGCATAGTGGTCCTCTCCAAAGTTTGTTCAAATTATGCCCCTGGCGTCAAATCTGGCCACACCCGAGGGGTAACATGGTTTATATAGACTTAAATAGCAAAAAAATTTAAAAACCTTTGTCTGAAACCGCTAGGCCAAAAGGTTTGTTCAAGATTGTTCAAATTATGCCACTGGAATAAAAATAAGCCACGCGTCGGGTATGCAAATTCCATTTGGGTTACAAGGTCTCAGGTGAGCGTTCTAGGGCCCTCATGGCCCTCTTGTTTTATCAACTTTTTGTTTGTTTTTTCCTGCCTGGTTGGTAGTTTTCGAAAAACCATGGGGACGCTAAACATAGAATCAAATTTGTATGACTTAGCTGTATTCCACCTTGTTGGATACAACAAACATGCGCATTATAATGACGTCATTTGGTTTGTTTTCGTGACGTCATTTGGTTTGTTTTCGTGACGTCATTTGATGTTTTTCGTGTTATTTAGTTATTCTCTTTCGCCTATTATTTTCAAAATATAAACAGAAAATAATGGGATAAATAGAATACCAGGTAAGTTTTGAATACATATACGTTTATTTGCTCGACACGAAAGCCTAAACCATTCGTAACGACTCTCAAAATAAACTTATTTGTATTCAACACTTACCTAGTATTCTCTATCATTCTTCGTTGCCAAAAGTATAGATCTATGTGAGATATAAAAAAAAAAATCGAAATTTTGAGAATTTTACGAACGGGTGCGTACGCCGCTGTCGCTGCCCTCGAAGCCGCCAATTTGTACTGTGTAGTATATCTAGTATTATACATTGTATATTTAATTACATCTTATAATTTGCTCGTTTGTGTAAAAATACGTTTTAAACTAAAAACACATAGTTTCTATATTTCTCATTGATTGTTCGTATATTGTTCGAATAAGCATCAATGACACTTAACAGCACACTCACGTCCATTAGAAGATAATGGGGAATACTGGGAACGAAATCTGAACAAACTCGAGGACAGAGTTGCAATAATTTTATATTTACCGTGTTCTACATTGATATACTTTTTTCATTAAGTGTATGGTTTGAAGTCAATAGTCACTATAACAAAATGCCCATTATTGGATTTACCGGTATAAATAATTGCTTTTAAGTGTCATTGACAATAAACGCTGATTAATTGACAGATTGGGCAGTACATGCATTTATAAGGCTTGAATGACACGTTTCTCAGAAAAGTGGGACATTACTTTGTAATCCACGTTGATTGTGAAATGTTACCACTTCTGGTTTACGTGCAAATGTATAAATTGTCAGGTTTTGCCGGATATGTTTAATCATGCTTCATCATGATTCTCATCGCAATATGTGAACTGATGGGCGGCGTGGTCTTGATGTACGTGTGTACTTATCAACCATTAAATACCGCACTTCCTGATCACCTGTTTCAAAATTATAATAAATACAATAGACCTGTTAAAGTAGCCAGCGATGTCACAAAAGTAAATATGTACATGTTTTTATCATCAGTAGAAAATATAGACACTAAACGGCAAAAAATAAGTTTGGAATTTTTGTTGACATTGACATGGGTGGACGAGTTTCTCGCGTGGAATGCATCTAAATTCGGTGGCATTTCTCGTCTAATAGTTGAGGCCAGTGATATTTGGATACCTGATGTTGTCATCACGGGCGTAGCGTGGCCAAATTCGGTGTTAATCAAAATAAAGACTAAGACAAAATAAGCTGAGGGCCTGGTGGGTCCTAAAAATAAACATTTTATAACACACTAAAACGCCATTCCTGACATTTAACTCTGTCAAGTTTGGCTGGTCACTTTCATATTCAGACGGTTTTGATTTAAGGGTTGCTCTTGAAATATGTGTATTGGCTGGCGCTTAGATATTAAAGATCGACCACTAGTGATTGCGTTAGTTTTATAGCATATATCTTTTTATAAAATTTGCAGTTTATTTGTAATCAATTTATACAAAGTTACACCCTAAAAATCAAAGCAAGTCGCCTTTCATTCGTCTTGCGAAGTTGTCCACCACCATGTCAGAATGTATTAGATTTTCAATCGTTATAATTGGATGAATATATAATTTATCATGTTATCTGATGAGGGAGTCACCCCCCTTGGTTATCGGTATTCAGAGGTGTTTAGAGCAGTTTTCAGTACGCAAAGGGGTCCCATAACGTTTAAATAAATGTTAAAACGGCGCGATTGTACGGATCGCCGACTGGCGGTTGTTTTCACACATTTTCTTGTAACAGTCGCGTTCGCCATCTGTTGTTTCGCATAATGAAGTTGTTACCGGAGGAGTGTCGTGTCTCTTCGTAATACATGTACATCGTACTTTTAATAACTGTCAGCATATATGGTTAGTTTGTTGATGGTCTTGTACATTAAAATTATATAGATGTATATATAAATAAGTAATCATCGTTATTTTTTATTGTTGTGTTAAAACTATTTGAATAAATAATATTTAAACGCAACCAGTTTTTATATGTTTTATATTATAAAAGACATGTACTATTACTATTTTACGATTGGATTACGCACAATTCTAGGTGGTCCGGGGGCATCCCCCCCCCCGGGAATTTTTTTTTTCTTCTAAGACATTTGGCGTGTACATAAATGTCTTTTGGGGTGTACTTCTTGGCTTAATTTTCACTATTTGATTAAAATGAAAATGAATCAACATTTCACAACAACAAAAGTTTGTTATCGTTTCATCAACAAATATAACGCAATCAACAACAACAAAGTTACCCTTTAGGTAGGCAATAAAACGTCACAAAAGAGTACATTGCGCTAGCCTTCGTCCCTTTTGGGGCAAACAAATTGATTCACCGAATTCACATTCATTTCTCTACTTTTATGAAAGAATGTTCATCGGTCCTAGGCCCCATAACCGATCCGTTTTCATAGTCGACCTGGGGTACGTTTTCAACCGCCTTATTGTTTTCACGCGCATCGATGTGCTCCCCATTAACGGTTGCAACAGGCATGGTCAGCAGTATTTGCATGCAGAATGCGTCTTTAGGAAACAACTTCCTGTTGACATTTGTCAAGGTATCCCCAAACGGGATCAGCATCCGTGCATCCCGCTTTTTATCAGGAAACCTCACTCATTGAAATCTTCCATAGACACTGCTGGTAGATCTTGCTCAAACATGGCAAACAGGGACTGTTGAATGTCATTGTTAAGTCATTGATCTCTCTCGGGATCAAGCATTGCGCATTGAGCCTGTCACCGTCCTCGATCGGGCGGCCAGGCAATTCCGTGACAAGATGGTCCACAAATGGCAAATACAACTTTAATTTCCAATATTGGAACCACAGAAGCGCATTTTGACGATGTTGCGGACGGAGATTTTTGTTTGCCCTATGGCGGGATGGATCAACACCTAATGCACTGACAATTTCGATGGACTTATGGACTTGTCATACAAAGCATCTCATGTCTAAGTCTTCTCTGACATACTTGGTGGTGTTATCGGAACGAATTCAATTTATGTATACAATTTACCACAGGCAAGACCAAAGGGGAAGTTAATCTGATATCATTGAAATGGAGCCACCCTTGTATTCCTGATGAATTGATTAATTCCGAATAGTAACTTATTAAGAATACCCTTGTATTCCTGTAAAATCGGGTAGGCTTGTATATTTGTATAGAGTGTACTCCAACCAATACCACTAATCTACATAGACAACTGTTTTAATGCATTTTTGGCATGTATTTCACTTTTGTTTTTGACGATTTACGAAATTAATTTTACGCACGTGCGTAATTGCGTAAGCCCAGCTACGCGCCTGTTTTATTCATATCGTATCCCAGTGGAGAAGCCAGCATTATGGGATTCGATAACACATATATAAAAAGATAATAAAACATTGATTTTACCAAACATTATTAATGCCAGATCCCCTTCAAATTAAAGGGACCTGTTCACAAATTGGCAAATTGACAATTTTCAAACATTTTGGCATAGATTCCAGAAAAATTACACAGTATAATGAGTATATACCAACAAAATTTTTGATCTCAAAGGTCCCGGGTTCGAGTCATGGCGAAGGCAAATTTTTTGATTTAACTCTTATATATATATATATATATTTTTATTATTATTTCAAATGCTGTAGTTTTTGCGGTTAAAAAATTTGACTTTTTTTTAAATACCAATAATCTGTTAACAAGTCTCTTTAAGGCTGGCACATTGTAATGAATTCGGCGTTGTAACGTAGGTTAAAATAATGTTATGTTTATACAATACAGTTTTGTTTAATAAACTCTACTTATTTCATGGTAAGTGGTGAAATATAGAAAAATATCAGTGAGGTAAATCCTTATACCAGTCACTGTGCTGGACTATTTTTTAAATGTAAAAAACAATACTCCATAGCATAAAATAAAAAGAAAATTTGTTTGTTTTCGGTGTGATAAACGTTATACCATCACTTACATATTTTCACTCGCGCAAGCACTCGTAAAAATATTAATTGTCTTCTTTTCCAGTGATGATATAACGCGTTATCACACCGAAAACAAACAAATATCCTCTATATCACTGAAACTGTTGTGTATTAATATAAATTATTTTCCATCGAAGTTTATTTAAGCTTGAATGCCTACAATTAAAGCGACGACGAGAAAAACTATTCCTTGGAGGAATTATTTAGTTCTTGATAGTCATCCTCGCAAATTCATGAATGTCTCTTATTGATATTTTTATTAAATTTGCCATTAAAATTATTATTATTAATATTGTTTTTATTAAACAATTTGCAATAAACTGAGACAATAAATTAATTTCAAGGCGATTAAAAGTACGATTTCATAAGAGTACGATTTCATATAAAACAACAACATTCTATTTATATTTTATATTTGTGTTTATTGCTTTGGGTTACAATATAATAGTTGATTCAAATGACAATTAAATGAGCAACGTAGAATCACAGCAAATAAATCATAGAGAAGCAAGGCTTATATAAATTCAACATTTTATACCGCATCATCACGTCGCTCTTGTGGTCACAGAGGACAAACGTTAAAAGCACTACTTTATAACATTATGAATTGCCTATACTATATGTGTATATGGACTATGATCCGAAATCTAGTGGAACACGAATGCATTGCTCCAACAGCAAATGGTCCACAAAATGTTGAAACATATGTTAGCGGGAAAACTGGAGTTCAACGCAGATTGAGTTTAAGGAACATAGAAATAGAACATGCTGGTGGAACCAGACTAAGCGGACACTGACGTACAAACGCGAGGCCGTGCTGAACAACAATCATAGCCCCCAAGTAAATGTGTCTGCAACATCGACGACAAATCCAAGATATAAAATATTTCGACAAATTGTAATCGACACACAGGCTACGGCATGTCCATTTCATACTTTGTGTGACACGCAGATGTCAGAATACTCGGACGCGGGTTCATGCTGCCAACAATGCAGTTGGAACTTAACAACATGTGTGGACTGGGGCTCTTGTTGTCCAGATATTATAGAAGATACGTTGTTTGATGTCACAGAGACATTACATATCCACACTAAACGATGCATGCTGCAATATATTGGCACACGATGGGCGATGTTTTGGTATGGACTCTTCGGATACATTTCTTGCCCTTTTGGATCTAATTGGACTCTCTCTGACTTATGTGGACGAACTTACACTGCCAGTGTTTCCATAGAAGACTTGACGCCAGTCTATCATCTCAAAACACATGATATCTACCGACCCAGGTTTTGCGCTTACTGCAACGGACAGTCCGACCATGATCTTGCTTACCTCGATCCTGTTCTAGAATGTTCTGAAGGCTTCGGTAATAACGAGGCCATACTTTCTGCAGTATTCGATACAGGGAATTGTGTGATGTTCTTTAATTGGACCCTATCGGATTACGAAGTACCATTGTGTCTTTTGTCTATAGATGAATGCAATGTCACTGGAAATTGGATGAGTTATGATGCAGAGATTACGCGCCTGTCGTATTTACAAATCTGTTATTATATACATTCCATTCGGATTTATATCGCCTCGCGATTTGTTTCAGAACATATTTTGTCTAACTTGCAACGGAGTAAATGTAAGTGATCAAAGTCAAGGTCACCCTAATTTCCCAACGCCTTATGCATTTTCTGCGCCTCTGACGATTACGCAAGTCGAATCACCGTCCGAACGCCATTCGAAACAGCTATGTATGGTAAGTATTGTGTGCCATTTCACAAGCATAAACAATTGAGGCGTGTCGTGGGAAAACAGGGCATAATGCATGTGCGTAAAGTGTCGTCCTGGATCAGCCTGTGCAGTCCGCACAGGCTTATCCAGGACGACACTTTCCGATTTTATGGTATTTTCTTTTTCAAGGAAGTCACTTCTAAACATAAATCCACTGTAGGCACAAAGTGCCGTCCTGAATTATGCTGTGCGGACTGCACAGGCTACATCGGGACGACACTTTAACGCACATGTATTAAGCCATGTTTTCCCACGAGACGCCTCAATTAGATTAAACACACTGCTATAAATATGTTATGCCTTCCTTAACCCTGCATTTCACAAAGCATAAATGTTCTGAACAAATAACTAAAAAATCGTTCAAAAATTTAATGTAGAACTTATGAACTGTATTGAGATACCAGAATATTTAATTAATATAACGATTTTTCTTTAAATTTAAAGCATATACAATCAACGGTTTGTAGATAAAGAAATTTTGAGACACGTAATAATTGTATCGTAAGACTAGTTAATGACGTCTTATTCTCCTTTTGCAGGACAGTGTTTTTTGTCGAGGTGGCAGAATGCTGAACAATGAACAGTGTACTGTGAGGTTGACTAACTCATTACCGATTGGAATTGAAATTCCTCTGCGGCTTATTCCTATGCAGCTCACCTCTCTTGCGGAAATAACAAACAGCAGCAAATATTTTATTTTGTCAATTCGCGACATTTTACAGAAAGACGGGTTTAATGCAACCCTGTGTCTATACAGTGCGTATATTTCGTTTATCAAAACTGGTCATATAAAGAAGAACTGAATACAATGACCAGTCCTGCGACTGATCTTAATTTATTGGCAATTGCATATGACAAATGAACTTTTGGCATTATTCCAAAATTTCGTAATAGATGTGAACACACATATTCAAGTTAATAATGACAGTGACTTAACGGACGATTTGAAACCACGCCGACTACAATTCAATCAAAACTGTTCAGTCGGAAGCCTCACAACATGGTAAATGACACATATACAGGTGAGGAAACGGTACATTCTTTTACATATTGATCGGTAGAGGATGTGAACGATATTTTCTTGAATTGTACCAGTGAATATCCATGTGCATTGAATGTATTTGACCATTTCGAATGCCCACAGATACTAGAGAATGCCACGTGGACAAGTTCTGTCGACGGGTTGATACATTTTGAGACTGGTTACGTAATCGATACTGATCAATATTATTTCGCTGATGATGGCTCACTGATTGTATGCTTTGACGTATACACTAATTATTATAGTTATAAAAACCGGCAATGGAACAAAAAGCTGTTTTTAGTTTTAGAATTTTAACAATTGTAGGCGTCTGCGTAGGTGCATGTATTATTTTTGCACTGTTAAGTGGTGTCACATACAGATTGTTGGGCAAACTGGGTGTGAATATAAGGACTTAAAACTGCCAAAGTTTCGTTGGTATAAAACCTGATTCCGTATTACTTTTGGATAGTGAATTTTGTTGAAAATGTTTGGGGTTTTTAAGATTACTTTTAGAGAGATAGGGCATATGACCACATTATGCTGTATAACTCATTATTTATAATATAATATTATAATGTCTTATATAAAATCATGTATAATGGCATTTCTACGGCAGCCGAATAGCGCCATTTTGAGTTAGAAATTAGGTGTTTTAATTAGAACTTGAAAGGTAGATGTTAGAACTTGTATATTAGCTTTTAGACACGGCAGTGTTAAAGAAGGTGCCGCTTCGTGGGATCAAATGGCATGTACAGACGCCTTTTAGACAACCAAATGGAACTGATTCAAACGGTATGTTGTTTACTATGTTTATTTGACTCAAATGGTGAACGTATAGAGATACTTTTAAATACGCATACTTTTATGTCCATGTATTTTACTAATTGTGGCATCCATAAACAATATTGACCTGTTCTGTTATTGTTGACCATTACAGTATCGATACAGCTTGATATAATTCCTTCACTTCACTGCTTGTCAGAGAAAGGAAAGAACAGCTCAAGTGAAAGCATCCATAAGAAGGTTATCTACCACAAGCCGTGGGATCAGTGTGAAGAGGAAGGGTCCTTGAATGGTAATTTTGTAGTATTGTACAAATGAATGCAGTGAGCGAAGGATATTGACATTCGAGGGATGCATGTATGACAAGCACTTGGACATGGTGTTACAAACATGTATTTAGTACGATGCTTCCGCTCAAAAATCATTGCCGACTCAGTTTATCCAAATACTTTTATTATAGAGTTGATTGGGATTGCTTTTGGGATGACTGGGGTCAACGTAACTGTTTTTTTGTTGTTATTGTTGTTGTTGTTGTTGTTGATTACAACGTCTTTATTCGTATACATATCATATACACACGTGCATATTACATATGTCATAGTACATTGTTATACAGTGATGTGCGCAAAACCACACTCAATTTACATATGTGTTGCAATCTTAAGAACTATAAAAAAAACACGAAGAAAAAAAGGCAGGTTGCACAGAGTCTAATGTTATACATGTGATATGTACACCAGGCATTTAAATGTATTTCTTTTTATGCACAAATCGCAATTTTCATAGTAACGATTATAATACAGTATTGTCGATGTTTACTATTTCTCCTATTACTGACCATCTTTCCTTTTCTGTTTCTGATAGTTTAATATTACTATATATATTATAAGCCCATGCTAAACTCTTTACTAAACCATTATAGTTTGGTATTATCTTATTTCTTCTACAAGCAAAAATGCATCTATTTACTTCAAGGCATAACATATCAATATTGTCTTTTCCTGGTTTAGTATTTCCAAAAATAAGAGTCTTACAATTTACAATATTTCTTATGTTTAATTTGTGTACCAGATCTTCGTTTATATCTTTTATTAAGTTTTCGATTTTTTCACAATTCCAAAATAGATGAAGTATTGTTTCTTCATGCTCAGTGCAAAATGTACATGTACTATTACTGATTAATTTCATTTTACTCCTTAAGGAATTTGTGCCTAATATTTGGTGAATAATCCTAAATTGAAACCATTGTAAATAACTATCTCTTGTTATGTAGAAAATGTTTTTAAAAATATAGTTCCATTCATCATCGGCAATAGCAAACATTGCCCATTTGTTTTTACAAATTGGTTCTACGTCATTTTCAATAAAACAATCATATATTGATCTAGATTGACTTTCATAACATACAAAATATTTGGCATAGCATGACAGGGTAGAAGTCTGTACCGAAACATCTGTGGTACTAAACTGTAGGTTCAATGACTTAATAAATTTCCTCACTGAATGTATAAGGCCTTTATAATGAATAAAGTTCATCGTTTTACCAGTAAGAAGTTCAATTTGTGCTTTGCTTAAAAATGAGTTTGAATCGATTACTATGTCTCTAACGAATCTGACACCCCTGTCGAACAAATCCTTAAGAAAAAATGGTTCATTACCAATCTTAAACTTGCAATTATAAAACAAAGGCATGTTCAGAACACAATTAACATCTGCAATTTTTGACACATCAATAAATTGCTCATAACACGTGAACACTTCAAACCAAAAATCATTTTTTATTTTACCTTTAACGACAGAAGCATAATGTTTTCCTGTGTTAAAAAAAGTCCCAATATTAAACAGATATCTAATTAAAATCGAACATTTACTGTCATAGCATGAATACAATTTGCTTAACCATGATAGTTTTATTTTCTTAGAGTATGCATATATATCTACGATATTTAAACCACCATTTTCATAGTTTTGTACAAGAATTGAACTTCGTATTTTGTAAGGTTTATCATCCCATACAAAGTCAAACATAAGTTTATTTATTCTATCAAGGATGTCCCTTTTAGGTGTTGGTATCGCAAAGAAACAGTGAGTAAACAGTGGAAGTATTATAGACTTTATAACAGTAATTCTACCAATTGGGGTAAGTAATCGTTTTTTCCACATATTGATAAGATTAATAGCTTTATTCATTTTTTCAGAACAATTAAGATCTATCATACTTTGTAAGTTGACATCAAAAATGATTCCTAATAACTTAAATCTCGTTACACCCCATGTTAGTTTGTATTTAGTCTTTATTGATCTTGAGCTGTATTTCAGTGCTCCAATCCAAATAACATTAGTTTTATCAAAATTCACTTTCAGGCCAGAGAACAAAGAGAACTCATGAAGCATGTCAAGAGCACAGTTTAACGAATTTTCAGAACCATCTAACAGAAATTCAATACCATTGATAGTAATGCCTTTGATATCTGAACAGTGTTTAATCTTTAAGGCTAATAGTTCCGCACATAAAATAAATATGTAAGGTGAAATGGGGTCTCCCAGTCTACAGCCGCGGCCTATTGAAAAACTCTCAGATAAACATCCATTTAATTGGACCATTGTTTGTGTATTTTGTAGGAAAATTGAAATCCAACGTTTAAAACTAAGTCCAAAATTAAAAAAGCTTAAAGTTAGTTCAATGCAGTGGAAGGATAGTGTGTCGAATGCTTTTTCGAAGTCAATTAGCATAATAAGATCTGGTATTTTGTTATTTTCAGCATAGTTCATAATGTCATATAGTAGTCTTGTGTTCTCCCCAAAATATCGCCCGGAAACAAAGCCAGTTTGATCTTTTGCGATAAGCGTTGGTAAGTATGATTTGCTATGGTTCCAGATGCTAATTTGTAAACAGTATTAAGTAAAGTAATAGGTCTCCAGTTTTTAAGAAAGTGTTTTGGCTTGTTATCCTTTGGTAAACAAATAATTATACCTTGTTTTTGAGTCACATAAAAACTATTGGTTATATAGGCAAAGTTAATACTCCTCAAAACAAATCTTCCAATTTTATTCCAGAACATTAAACAAAAATTGGTTGTAAAACCATCAGATCCAGGGCTTTTGTCATTTTTCATTTTTCTCAGAGTATTAGATAACTCTTCGTATGTTAATAGACCTTCCATGTCATTAGATTGTTCAGTGGTCAATTTATTTATATTAATATGTTTTAAATCATTAAAACTATAATCCGAATTCAATTCCACTCTTTGGTATAAATTGTTATAGAACGACGCAGTTTCTTTAAGAATTTCTGGCTGATTGTGTATCAATTGACCGTCATCTTTTTGAATAAAAGGTATGTTTTTGTTTACATAATTTCTCTTTTCAAGTGAACAAAAATATTTTGTTGTTTTTTCACCATTTTCAATCCACTGACTTCTGGCTCTTATAATATGTCCTTTTAATTTCGTATCCGTTATATTATTTAGTTGTACATTTAGTTGTTCGAGTTTTTCTTTGTTAGCTTCGTTGAGATTGCTTTCTATTTGCTCAATTTCTAATAGCAGTTTACGCTCATTGGAAGATACTAATTTATTTTTATAACTAAAGTAAGAAATAGTCCCGCCCGTGATCTCCATTAGTAAAGTTTCCAAAAAAAGTTGGTCATTTATACTAAAAGTTAGTTCACTATTATTAATTGTGTGTAAGTTATCTAAATTATATACTGGTAGACAATATTGCTTTTTAATTTCATCAATTTTATTATTCACATAATCAACATAGTCAATATCATGAAGTAAGGAGTTGTTAAATTTCCACAGTCCTTTGCCATGTTCGATTTTTTGGAATTGTAATGATATATCGATGATGGAATGGTCGGACTTTAGACTTGGTTTTATATTTGAAGCTTTCAAAAAATTAAACATATTAGGAGTAATTAAAAAGAAATCTAGTCTTGCTTGCTGTAATAGATTAGTACGCCGCCATGTAAATCTCTGGATATTATCATGCATTTCTCTGAAAGTGTCTATTAAATTGCGCTTTGCTATTTCTTCTAAAACAACAGTTCTAGAATAAATATTATTGTTTAAAGATTTATAGTTGCTATAGTCTAGATTACTATCAAGAACAAGGTTAAAATCTCCACATAAAATGAAATCGTCATTTCCAAGTTCCTCAATAAGTTTGAAGAAATTTTTAAAAAATTGTGGACTGTCGAGGTTTGGACCATAGATAGTTATTAATGAAACCTTATTTTCCACAATTACCATATCCAGTGCAATTAAATTACCAGCATCATCTTGTTTAAAATTTTGAACTTTACAATCAAAGTCTTTTTTAATTAAAATAGCACATCCTCTGGCATTCGATTTTCCATTGCTTAAAAAGCACATACCATCCCAGCTATAGTAAATTTCCTTTTCTATCTCTTTTGGCCAATGTGTGTCTTGTAGACAATAAATATGGTAATCTTTTTCCGTTAAAAAATTTAAAACATCCATTCTTTTTTTATTCCCATAGAGACCGCGGCAGTTCAATGAGGCAATTTTAATGTCGTTCATATGAGTATTGGATGAATAGGATCCCAAGACTTAACACTGTTCAGTATTACAATACTGTCAGTCATAAAAATACATTGTAAAAAACAAATCACAATCAAAGTCCAATCAACTACCTTTTGACTAAAAAGACAGAGTAACATATATATCACTTTAACTTTAAATAAATATTGTTCTTTTCCATGCAACCATAAACAGTATAAAAAACAAGAAAAGAAAAGCATACTATGTACACAGAAAGGACAAATGGTTTGTTCTACAATGGAAACAAAACAATGTGTTGTAGCCATCGTAACAAGTCAGACGTGATCTGAAAATATACAAAACATAGTTAAATATGATGGATTATTATATAATTTTTTGAGAACAACACTATAATCCCCATAAAACATCTTCAAAGGAAAATATGTAAGATATATCACTTCTATAATAAATATTTCTCATATAATATGAAGATGCTGTTAGGATCGTGCTATTTATTTTTGAATGTAAAGGTTCGCTAAAGCAGTTTATTAACCCTTAAAATTGTACGAAATAACGAAAGTTGTTTAGGTGTTATATGCTTCAATACAGTATTTTGTTGTTGTTTACATGTTATTCAATTTTGTTTTTATTATACAGTGTATACATATATTGAAAATAAGTCTAAGGACCTTTCCTTGTTGGTGTTGGAAATAATATTGTTAACAAGGCTAAGTTTGTATTATGAAATATTATACAACAATAAATATTGTGCAGTCACAGTTCCGCAGGTTTAGGTTGGAAAAGTATTTATCTTTAAATGGAATTTGTTTGTCTGTTATGTTCTTTTGGTTGCAAAACATAACTATTTTGATATTTAGTATGCCTTTATATGTAAAAATATTAGGGCATGTCTGCCAAGTAGCAAATTTGCATATGAAAATAACAGATATTCGTCAAAAATTTAACTTTTCACAAGCAATGTGCTTTCAAACCATTAAATATGAACAATACATGTATTATAGACGGGAAACCAGGCTACGACAGTAATTATGTATATCGGTAGCCATGTAAGTAGGTAGATATGTAGCTATGATAGTTATTATTTGCGTATGTAGCTATGTAGGTAGGTAGCTGTGTATGTAAGAAGCCATGTAGGTAGCTATGTAGCTATGGGAGTAATTATATATATTGGTAGCCATGTAAGTAGGTAGATATGTAGCTATGAGAGTTATTATTTGCGTATGTAGCTATGTAGGTAGGTAGCTGTGTATGTAAGAAGCCATGTAGGTAGCTATGTAGCTATGGGAGTAATTATGTATATCGGTAGCCATGTAAGTAGGTAGATATGTAACTATGAGAGTTATTATATGCGTATGTAGCTATGTAGGTAGGTAGCTGTGTATGTAAGAAGCCATGTAGGTAGCTATGTAGCTATGGGAGTAATTATGTATATCGGTAGCCATGTAAGTAGGTAGATATGTAGCTATGAGAGTAATTATGTATATCGGTAGCCATGTAAGTAGGTAGCTATGGGAGTAATTATGTATATCGATAGCCATGTAAGTAGGTAGATATGTAGCTATGAGAGTTATTATTTGCGTATGTAGCTATGTAGGTAGGTAGCTGTGTATGTAAGAAGCCATGTAGGTAGCTATGTAGCTATGGGAGTAATTATGTATATCGGTAGCCATGTAAGTAGGTAAATATGTAGCTATGAGAGTTATTATATGCGTATGTAGCTATGTAGGTAGGTAGCTGTGTATGTAAGAAGCCATGTAGGTAGCTATGTAGCTATGGGAGTAATTATGTATATCGGTAGCCATGTAAGTAGGTAGCTATTTAGCTATGAGAGTAATTATGTATATCGGTAGCCATGTAAGTAGGTAGCTATGTAGCTATGAGAGTTATTATTTGTGTATGTAGCTATGTAGGTATGTATCTGTGTATGTAAGAAGCCATGTAGGTGGGTAGTTTTTAGGTATTTAGCTGAGTAGCTTGCTATGTAGGTAGCTAAGTGCGTAAGCAGTTATTTAGGTGGGAGTCAATTTAGATAGGTAGCAATGTTGAACATGTATGCAGATAGATCTACGCATGTAGGTGCGTATGATGTTTTTTACATATAATCGTTCATACATATAGGTATTCCGTTATAGTATTATCATGAGAGTAGCGTTGCAGAAAAAACAACAGCATAATATATATACATATACACACATATCTACACACACATGCACATACATACATATATATACACACACACACACACACACACACACACACACACACACACACACACACACACACACACACACACACACACACACACACACACACACACACACACACACACACACACACACACACACACACACACACACACACACACACACACACACACACACACACACACACACACACACACACACACACACACACACACACACACACACACACACACACACACACACACACACACACACACACACACACATACACACACACACACACACACATATATATATATATATATATATATATTCATACCATTTGTTATAGGTAGATTTATAAAGGTTATTAGACGCATTATAGTACAAATTCAAAACTAATTTAAGAAAAATAAGAATAAATTGTCAATATGTATACATGTTACTGAAATAATACTAGATATACATTGGACATATCTTTCATTAAGGGATTTGGCAAACTACTTCAGCGTTTTTAATTACCCATTCTTAATATCATAGATACAGTTACAATGTGTACCACAAGCCATAGAGTTTGCGTACCAACACGACAGAAATTGAATAGCGTAATGTACGCTCTATCAGAACTGCTGTTGCAAAAAGTCTTAACCATATTTACCAGTGAATAGTACATACATTTGAACATCGTTATTCCGAAGTCGTCGAGACCGGGCTGAAAACTTCGAAATAACGATGGTTCGCATTAAACATTTCCTTTAGAACACCGTTAATATTTTATGTGTGAAAGTCGCAAAAGGAAACACTATACCTTAATTCATTTAAGGTATGATTTTATCTGTAATGTAATTTCGTAATGTGTATTATGATTAAATGAATTATAAATAAAAACTATATTATGTGTTTGCTATTTATTATATATTCATAAATGTCAAAAATAAACATATTTAAATATAAATACGTTACTTTATATACACAACAATTAATATAGCACTGTACATATAACAACGGGTATTAATTAAAAAGACACACGGTTGAGTGAATAGATTTGCCATTTGTAGTAGTCGTATTGATAGGAATATCAAGATATGAACTGTAAATGACAACTTCCCAATATATACCTAAAACTAGTACTCGACATAAATAGCTCATGTCTTGACAGAGTTGTTTATGCGCATATTTTCCGCCAGGGGGGGGGGGGGAGCGGCGGGCAAACCCAGGGGAATTTTGACTAATTGTATTTTGGGGGATCTAATTACTCAACCTAGGCTGATGCATTCCCGCAATGGGGATACTTAATTGGTGTATCAAATGGTACAGGGGCCAATATTACCGGGATCTAAAATTCAAACAAAATCTATTTGCCGGGACCTGGAATCATTCGGCGTGTCAATTTCCCGTCTGTTGGGAATAGCTTTCAGTCTAAAGTCACGTATATGCCCGCCGCTCCCCCCCCCCCCCCCGGGAAAACTATTGATAGGTGCATTAGATAACTATATAATATCCCGGTTACTAGTTAGCGACCCTAAATTTAAAACGAGGTCATGCAGTTATTATCTATTTATTTCTTACCCCGTTAGTCCCAGATTCATTAGCCATTTTCGCCTTTTTCGCTTGAGACAAACCGGCATCCATTTCAAGGAACTTCAGTAAAATCCGTTCAAAATATATAATTCCTATTTTCGTCCAAAGCGCTTTAAGGTCAAATTACCCCAAAACGGAAGTCACATCCTCAGGGTTACATGCTGTCAGTTAGATAATAAACACATATGGTTCAGTGTATAATGCATATGATTTTTAAAATACAGTTTAAATGATATGTTTTGGTATCAATTTAAAGGTATATATGTAAGAAATAAGAAAAAAAGTTTTTTTTTGGCACTACTTTGTTCTTAGTGGTCCCCAGCTTTATAACTTTTGGCGGGCAAACACAGGGAAATTTGACTACTTGTATTTTGGGGGGAGGGTCTAATTCCCCACCATAGAGCCAAGCATTTTTGTCTAAATTGGGGGTGCTTAATTGGTGTAGCAAATGTCCCAGGGACAATATTACCTGGATCTAAAATCCGAACAAAGTCTATTTCCCGGGACCCGGAATCATTCGGCGTATCAAATTCCCGCCTGTCGGGAATTGCTTTCAGTCTAAAGTCCCGTATATGCCCGCCGCTCCCCCCTCGGGGGGCGGGGGGGGGCAGGGGGGCAAATATTGATAAGAGCATTATAGCTTGGACACGCTTCTGTAATTATTGTTTGCAAACTCCTTAATGACCACTGTTAATGACACGCGCGGGCCACGAATCATTTCACCGAACTGGTGAAAACATCGGGTCTCGATACAGAATGCAACTGCGAATTAACAAGAGGCAAATAAGTGTGGACCGCATTTTTGGACTTCGAAATAATCATAATTGGAATTGAAAAAGTTCAAATGAACCGAGTTTATTTTAGTTAAATAAAGAAGGAATAAATTCGGGACCGGAAAAATACTTCGAAATAACGCTGACTTCGAATTAACAGAGTTCGAAACAACGATGTTCAAATGTAGGTACGGTAAAAGATATTTTAAAACTATATAAGTAACCCCGCGACCCTTTCTACTACAATATAGCAATGTTTACTAAACGTTGTTAACATTTAAACCAAGGCCATCCTTAAAAAATTGTTGGTTTGCGGTAACGCGACCGACTCACGAAATTGGGCCCGACACACAATTTGTTGAAACATGACACATTTTATATCATTTATTGTGGTGTCTGATTTATGCTATGTCTCTCTGTCCCTTTGGCGCTATTAACGCCAACACGCATCTCTAGAGCGAAAAATAAGTGCACAATTTCGTTTTGTATTGTTTTAATTGATGTTTGCTCTTTTTTCTAACACAGTCTTTCATTAATTGCATTCAAAATTACAAAATTATTTATGATGATAAAATACTTATAAGATTTGTTCAAATTTGTGATAGCGAAAGTATGTTTTAATTTGATTTTGTCTGCGTTGTGAAAGTTTATTGTCACCAATAGCAGATTCATACAATTTAACTTACTTTAACATGCATTAGAGATTATAGTGTCACATTATAACATTGCTATGTATGTAGAAAGTCTAAGGTGTGTCATAGTTATTGCTTAGCAGTTGATACATTCAATACTGTCTTATCATTTTGTCTGTCTATTACAGGCTAGTCGAGCTCAACCAAGCACCATCTGGATAATTTAAATACATGTATATGAGATGGTGAAACCCAGAATGTGGTCGCTCCTACGGCGCAAGAGTAGTTATCGATGCGGGCGCATTCCAAAGTTTATTTTTTACCATAAATGTTCCTTTGATGACCTTCTACCGAGTTCCTTCAAATCATTTTTCAAATATTCCATACACTTTTACTGAATACTATTGCATAATATGATCCATCCAAAACACAGAAACACTAGATATTTATTCCGATTTCATGTATTTAAAACTGCAAAACAAACGCGTTCTGGTTTGACTATATTGTGTAAACTTACAACACAAAATGAATGACGTAGTTGGTGTGACGTAATGTAACTCTTTAAAACATTATTAGGTTCGAGGCCGGTCTAGAATTCTTTTTTAAATTTAAACCTTTAATTAGTGTTTGGTGTTTTTAAATTTAATTAAATAGAAATCAGGATAAATAGAATACACGGTAGGTGCCGGGTAGGAGAAAGTTTATCCGGTTCGGCCCGAAAACTAAAATCGGGCTCGCTAAAGCTCGCCCTATTTTCATTTTCTAAGCCTCACCGGATAAACTTTCTCCATCCCGGCACCAACCATGTATTCTCTATATACTGCTGTATTGAAAACTGAAAAATCTTATTGTCTGAAACCGCATGTTGGATTTCAAAAACATTTCATAGAATTGTTCCTTGGCTGAACCTTTACCAAATTCCTTCAAATTATTTGTATTCTTTAAAAACATGGAGTCCAGAGAGTGGGGGCAGTTGTCCTAATATAGCTATTTAACAACTTCTTGTCTGGAACCATGATGGATTTGAAATAATTTCACATATTTTTTTTGCTATGTTCCTTCAAGATATTCTGATAAGCTAAAAAAAAACTTGCTGTCAGTTGAACTTCGTTGTCCATTGTCAACGTTTTAGTTCAAACATTCCAAACAACGTGCCTGTCAAGGTCCTTATTCGATTCGATTTTAAGTGAGAATTTGGTCGAATGCAGGGGAGTCAAT
This sequence comes from Congeria kusceri, assembly GCA_027627225.1. Taxonomy (NCBI): domain Eukaryota; kingdom Metazoa; phylum Mollusca; class Bivalvia; order Myida; family Dreissenidae; genus Congeria; species Congeria kusceri. The sequence continues at coordinate 35,659,654 of CM051031.1, read as the reverse complement.
GGAGCGACAGTATTTGTACCGTTTTGTTGTGCGATTAACCTATTTTATTTTATACAGCGACACAAACTAAAAAAAATTGAATATTGATCCAAAAGATTGATACATGTATTCCTTTGTTGACAATAATAAGATGTTCAAACGTTTAAAATGTTAAATGCTTAGCTTTAGCACTACATTTTTATAAATTTGATAATGTAGGAAAAGGTCACATGAATATTACTGTTTTACCTTAAATAATTTGTCTAGCTGATTAACTCTCATAAATAACAAATACAGACTTGAATATATTTTTTCTACCCCGGTATCCAAATGTTTGCAGGCTATTTTGGAAGAAAAGTGTTAAATATACTACAGTTGCAGCAGTTCTGAAAGATAAGGCGACGGCTGCGCTAAGGTCATGTCATGCTTGCCGGCTCCAAAGAGTTGAGTGCCATGCCATTTACTCTTCCTATATTCAAATTCATTCATGTAGATGTCATGGCCATAGACAAGTTCGGTCCAGATTTGGTCGCAAATGAAGACCCTGTCTTGCATCAAATCCATGTTTACATTAATTTTCACAATTCAGAGGAAATAACTCCAGTGTTCATGGCCTGATCTGTCTCATTTGATGCTTGTGCTGAGATCTTATGGCCATACAAAACCTTTCGAAGTTTGGTCAAGACTGAATGAAACATGAAATCTTCGCGCACTAAATAGGCAATTTTTGTATTTTTTTGTACTTACAAAAGGGCCATAACTCCGATGTTTGTGGCCCAATCTGGCCCATTGTTGGCTTCTGCTGTGATCATATGATCGCATACAAACTCTTGACGTTTGGTCAAGATTGGAAGAAAAATTAAATCTCTATGAACAAAAAAGGCAATGTTTGCATTTTTTTCACACACAAGGGGCCATAACTCCAGTGTTTGTGACCATAACTTACCATTTTGGGCTTCTGCTGAAATCTTTTAATAACACACAAATTGTGGAAGTTTTGTCAAGATTGCAAGAAAACTGAAGTCTCTATGAACAAAAAAGACAATGTTTGCCTTTATTTTCAACAAAAAGGGGCATAACTCTGGTGTTTGTGGCCCAATCCGGCTCACTGTTGGATTTTGCTGTGACTTTTTTTATAATACATAAACTGTGGAAGTTTGGTCAAGATTGGAATAAACATAAAGTCTCTATGAAGGAAAAAATGTCATTTTTTGCATTTATTCGCACAAACAAGGGGCCATAACTCTAAGCTTTCTGGTCCAAATTGGCACATTATCAATGTCAACCAAGATTTTATGGCCAAACACAAACTGTGCAAGTTAGGTCAAGATTGAATAAAAAAAATGTAGTCTTTATCGCGATAACGGTCCAAATTGTTGACGGCAAACGGACGACGGACAACGCCGGAGAAGTCCCCTATACTAATATCTCACCAAGCACTTCGTGCTCAGGTGAGCTAAAAGCACTTATTGTTGAAGATATATTAAAATACAAAGCTTTTTTTCGGTATCTGAAGCTGCTTTCGGTATCTAGTTATACCCCTTTTTTGTTTGAGTGTGACTCTTTGGATATGAAACTCTCTATTAAACTTAAGCCATTATGATTTTTATTAACCTCGGGTAAGCGACCCATTTTGGCCTTCATGTTAACAATTTTGGATGTTTGCCATTATGTGTGTTCACTTCAGATTTAGCAAAGCATCAATTTGAGTACAGTGACTTCTACTTTAATAGTGAACTTTGTTTATAAGATGTTATACAAAATATATACAATATATTAAAAACAAAAATCTAGGTGTTAGAATTTTCCACAGGATACGTCTTTAAAAGAACGTCGCTGCATACGCGGCGTAAGTCTTTAATATTTCCATGCGGTCTCTTTTAGTAGTTCAAGCTCATGGCCTTGTGAAATTATTTTTTAAGAAGCTATCAAACAAACCTGCAATAGTTTCTGGTTCTTTCCAGTGTGTTCCTCTTTTACAAATATACGATCTTCGACATTTAACTTAAATTTGACTAACCGTTATAATATGACCCCATGACTGATCAACGACATTTTGATCAAAACGTAATCTTGAAATATTGGCGGGGTCATTTCTCAACGTTTAAAAATGACCCATGGGGTCAATTTTTAACTGGGTCAATATTTAAGGGTACACCGGCATGTAGTGATTTTAAAGCGCTTAATGAGTCAAATTTAATGACATACATGTAGTTGCGCGTTTCGTGGTCGTCCAATTTTATAAGCCATTTGGTTATATCTTCTATTATTGCTAATTCGCAGCTGTCCATGAAAACGTTTGGATCATCTTTTACTGAGCTGAATTTCATGATAGATATATGTAAATAATATATTATATAGCCGGCGCCTGCTAACTCATTTTATTCGTCTTTACTGCCATCTGAATAAATTTGAATGTAGTTTGAGTATTTATCACTGATATAGGTATTTTCTATATCACCACAATTTGGGTCGTTATCGGATTTTTTCATTACTGATTGGAGTTAAAAATATATGGTGTGCCGGACTAGGGTGCTTAAACTGAAATGCGTGGATTCCGTTATTTTGTTGTCATTCAGGTTATATTCGGTAGTTAGTAATCTTACATTTTGTGCATACGGGAGATTGTAATCAGCATTCAATTTGTAGAGGTACGCTGGATCTTCTGTGATCTTTCGTTGACCGAAAGATTCTTATCTTGTATAATTGTTCGCGCCTAGTATTTTAGTTGGTTAGCTTTTCTTTGAAAGTTAAGTTCAAGTTGTCCGCATTCAATATGGAGGGCTTTTGTTGATGCTCGTTTATAGGCACCTGTGATGCTTTTAAGCGCTGAGTATTGAAGTACTTGTAATTTCACAAGTAGGGTTTTATTCCAGGAGTCATAAACATTGCTGCCGTAATTGATTTTGGCTAAGACGGTCGCTTGATATATTCTAAATAGGGATTTTTGTCAGTGCCCCAGTTATACCCTTGTACCGCTTTAAGAAAATTGAGATCATTTGGGCATCTTTTAACTAAGTTTAACAAGTTAGATGTCTATCAAATGTCATGCCTAAGAACGTGATTGTTTCGAGGTTATCACATAAGTAATGGAATAAGCATATGTACTATGTGCGCCAAATGAAAACACACGTCAGGTAACAGTAATCGCAATTCAAAAAAATGTTTTGACATCATTTTGTGATAACAAAAACGTAAAATTCTATTAAATAGTGCGAATTAGATTTATACTCCTTTGGGAAAATACGTCTCGAGCGTTTTTGTGCATAGCTTTTATAGATATAATGCATTCATGAAACGCACTTTAAGTAAACAATACCAAATTTAAATCAAATTAAATTACCACGTCCGAAGCTTCCGCCAGTGTCTATTTATAGGAAGATGCAAAATCTATTTATACTTTAAATAGCCTCTACATGAAAAGATAAGAGAACATGCAATTCTAAATAATTCTTAATAAATAGATCTACCAACCGTTATTCAAATTAACATGCATGGTAAGTTTATAAATATAAATAATTCTCCATTAATTATTACTCGTATTGTCTATGATTCTCTTGATGCTTGTTAATACCATTCAGTGTTGTTAACGTTTATACTGTCTATTAATAGCCGCAGGTTAGTCAGCGAGTGTATTCTATGGAATTTTACCTATCGAATATTGCGATGTTAACGGGGAACTTTCCCAAGGTCACATTACACGGCCCGTAAACATTGGCTCGTAAATTGAAAATGAAAATTGAGCCAATGCAACTTCTCAGGTGGAGCTCTGAACTGAAAATTAGTCAAAAAGGTAAACAGAGTAAAGAGGTATGTCTGGATTTTTCCACATTTACTTATTTTCCATTCACCTCCAAAAAGAAATGGAGCCAATTTTTACAGGCCTTGGTGGGGATTGCTTTTAAACTAGCCGATGCTATGTTAGGATTTTATCGTTTGGGTCTTCTGATTGGATGTTGAGAAAGGTCAAAATTTGGGTTAAACAGCTACGCCGAAAAAAACAACATATTATGCGCGTGGTTATAACCAGATAATATCTGCGTTGGCATACACGGACAATCAACTACGGTGTACTATTTTTATTCTGCTTATATACTTCTTTACTATTTCACTGCGCAAGTTATGTTGGATAGGTTACTTTCCATAAAAACACTGCCATTATATGTGCACATATTGTACCAAAGAGAGAAGCTACATGAAAAATTATTTCTTTCGTTATATTTCATGTCTGCTCTTAATTATATTCAAAAAATATATATATACTTTCGAACTGTGAAGAAATCAATATGTTTACATTATTAACGTAAGTGGTACGAATTGAACGCTTCCGTTACTATAAATAACTTCTTATATCTTGTTCACTGGCATGTAAACGCTTATCGGTGTTGAATTTTAAATTGTTCGAGCACGATTTTGTAAGTTACTGCGTTGCTGTCCGTCAGAACTGCGCAAGAATGTGTTTGCATTAATTTAGTCCCGAATTTCCGTATTATCCAGCAACATCTCTTATTAATTAATTTTTAACTCTAGGCAGAACATCACGAAATATTTGTACAGCTAGTTAGAGTAAAATTTGTATTAATATACCCACTGAACAAAACTTAAAAAAACCATTAAACCAATCATCCACTTAAATAAAATTGATGACATAATTATCGTTACTGTCGGTTCTTCTAAATATTTAAAGTTGCCATGCCACGTTGCCGTACCAAGGTTAGATTCGTTTCAGTCGTTTGTCGTGTTTATATTTTGATCAAATTATTTCTATGGCAATATCGCTGTGAACGTCCGAACGTACAGGAAATTGAATGAATATGGCACTGTAAATACATTACCCGAAATTCATCAAAGCACAATGATGGAAACATAGACACTCGTGATTTATCAAACATACAAGAACTTCCATGGAATTTTGCCATTATGCAATATACTATTGTTTCCCATGAATGCTAACAGTCCATTGTGAGTGTTATTATGGCAATGCTTTATTTGTATACATTGTCTGATTCTGTGGAAATTGTGTTTGTTGTGTTGTGTTTTCTTGTTTGTTTTGCTGTTGCTGTTGTTTTCCTTTTTGTTTTTGGTTTTTGTTTATAGCTTTGCACATTGTATTTGTGATAGCATTGAATTAGCCGTAAACAATGTGGCTGCAAAGCAAAGAAAATATATTTGGTTTGGCACCAATAGATAAGTACGAACAATATATACAAGCACGAACATTTCGTGGTTTTCAATCCAATGCTTAAAGGTGCATTTTCACAGATTGCCAAATTGACCATGTTCAACAATAATTTAACGGATTCCAAAATCAAATGTAGTGTTAAAATAAAGAAGCGAAATAATTATAACCACTCAGAAGTATATTGAAACAAAATGTGTCGTTTATGGATGAACATCAGTTGAAGTGGATAAAATTATAAAGCGTTTGTAACGCTTTTCGTCGACATTTTAGGTAACACGTGTGTCTCTTACATAGCGTTAATGAATACACGTCAATGCAGACACGTCCGCCTGGCTTCGTGGACAGCGTGACAGACTATTGATCAGGAGGTCGTAGTTTCGATACCCGGTGGAGGCACTAATATTTGTACGTTTTAATGCATTTTTGTTTAGAATATTTGGATTTTGGTTAGTCAAGATATCTTAGAAGTGGACATTCACACATTTTATGAAAATTAAAGTGCTATAAGAAATGAACTAACTCCTGTCTCTTATAAATACGGTCAAATTTCCTGTACACATTAAAATTAAACTGAAGCATAATGCATTTTGTTAAATGAGGAAAACATGTATAGTATCGTGCTGTAACTTACAATTCAATTATATTCGTTGAGTAACAATTACGTAAGTTGTCGCAGCAATTTAAAAAGCGCGCAACCATCATAAGCAATTACAACCAATTTCTTGCTGAAATAGAAGTGATGCTTTTAAACGCCATGTAATTCAAAACAGCAATAAAAATATACAAACTACTGGCCTAAATCCGCCACTTGTCTTAATCCGCCACCCCATCCGAATAAGCGTTTTTTTTTACCGGCGATTTCTATTTTGTTGATCTCGATAAATCAGATACTTTCCCTTAACGACGCTGGCGAGTTTTCTTCTTAATTTGTGCATAAATGAATATTTGATCAAAATATTTTGTATATAGCCCCTAAATGCAAACAAACTGCATGCGGGTAATCTATTTCATAATGCGCATGCGCAATTCTAAGGCCCCGTATAGTGTCCATGATAAAATTAAATTATCGTGTTTCATTATGGCCATGTGTGCATGTGCAACATAACAATAACCATTATTCATTTGCATTACTTACAATAAAATGCGGAAAAAATGCATATCAAGAGCGCAAATGTCTCGCTACTCAAAACCCTCATTACATGATTTGTCCCACGTGCACGCAAGGCCTCAGTTTCAGAGCTATTTTTAGAAAAACAAATAAGTATTTGAAGAGATTGAAACATTGCATTGACAACAGACACCGAGGTGCTTAATATAGAAAATTAAATAAGAACAAAAGTCAAATGTGGAATAAGAATGTCACGGTCCCTGATCTACGATTTTCACCAAGCAATCCGATTGGTCAAAACAGTCACACCTCCGCGGTTAGTCGGTATGTAAAATTTAATAAATAGGAATAATGTCAAGCTAGACTCGCGACCGCGACCTTCGGGACAATTCGTATTTAGCACATACAGGGAAACAGTAGTTCTTGCTTTATATAGTATCCAAGTCATGAAAGATAATGCTGATGATTTCAAAATGTAAACACCTTCTATACCTTCTATACACCGCATGTTATGATAGTGTAAGGTATACTAAACTAGTATAATTACCATACTGCAGTATTTATTTCTGCAAGTCGTCTTAGGTAGTTTATAACAGCTATCTAATTACATCCTTATGCACCTATCAATATTCCCCCCCCCCCCCCCGGGGGGGGGGCGGGCAAACTCAGGGAAATTTGACTACTTGTATTTTGGGGGGAGGGTCTAATTCCCCACCATAGAGCCAAGCATTTTTGTCTAAATTGGGGGTGCTTAATTGGTGTAGCAAATGTCCCAGGGACAATATTACCTGGATCTAAAATCCGAACAAAGTCTATTTCCCGGGACCCGGAATCATTCGGCGTATCAAATTCCCGCCTGTCGGGAATTGCTTTCAGTCTAAAGTCCCGTATATGCCCGCCGCTCCCCCCTCGGGGGGCGGGGGGGGGAAGGGGGGCAAATATTGATAAGAGCATTATAGCTTGGACACGCTTCTGTAATTATTGTTTGCAAACTCCTTAATGACCACTGTTAATGACACGCGCGGGCCACGAATCATTTCACCGAACTGGTGAAAACATCGGGTCTCGATACAGAATGCAACTGCGAATTAACAAGAGGCAAATAAGTGTGGACCGCATTTTTGGACTTCGAAATAATCATAATTGGAATTGAAAAAGTTCAAATGAACCGAGTTTATTTTAGTTAAATAAAGAAGGAATAAATTCGGGACCGGAAAAATACTTCGAAATAACGCTGACTTCGAATTAACAGAGTTCGAAACAACGATGTTCAAATGTAGGTACGGTAAAAGATATTTTAAAACTATATAAGTAACCCCGCGACCCTTTCTACTACAATATAGCAATGTTTACTAAACGTTGTTAACATTTAAACCAAGGCCATCCTTAAAAAATTGTTGGTTTGCGGTAACGCGACCGACTCACGAAATTGGGCCCGACACACAATTTGTTGAAACATGACACATTTTATATCATTTATTGTGGTGTCTGATTTATGCTATGTCTCTCTGTCCCTTTGGCGCTATTAACGCCAACACGTATCTCTAGAGCGAAAAATAAGTGCACAATTTCGTTTTGTATTGTTTTAATTGATGTTTGCTCTTTTTTCTAACACAGTCTTTCATTAATTGCATTCAAAATTACAAAATTATTTATGATGATAAAATACTTATAAGATTTGTTCAAATTTGTGATAGCGAAAGTATGTTTTAATTTGATTTTGTCTGCGTTGTGAAAGTTTATTGTCACCAATAGCAGATTCATACAATTTAACTTACTTTAACATGCATTAGAGATTATAGTGTCACATTATAACATTGCTATGTATGTAGAAAGTCTAAGGTGTGTCATAGTTATTGTTTAGCAGTTGATACATTCAATACTGTCTTATCATTTTGTCTGTCTATTACAGGCTAGTCGAGCTCAACCAAGCACCATCTGGATAATTTAAATACATGTATATGAGATGGTGAAACCCAGAATGTGGTCGCTCCTACGGCGCAAGAGTAGTTATCGATGCGGGCGCATTCCAAAGTTTATTTTTTACCATAAATGTTCCTTTGATGACCTTCTACCGAGTTCCTTCAAATCATTTTTCAAATATTCCATACACTTTTACTGAATACTATTGCATAATATGATCCATCCAAAACACAGAATCACTAGATATTTATTCCGATTTCATGTATTTAAAACTGCAAAACAAACGCGTTCTGGTTTGACTATATTGTGTAAACTTACAACACAAAATGAATGACGTAGTTGGTGTGACGTAATGTAACTCTTTAAAACATTATTAGGTTCGAGGCCGGTCTAGAATTCTTTTTTAAATTTAAACCTTTAATTAGTGTTTGGTGTTTTTAAATTTAATTAAATAGAAATCAGGATAAATAGAATACACGGTAGGTGCCGGGTAGGAGAAAGTTTATCCGGTTCGGCCCGAAAACTACAATCGGGCTCGCTAAAGCTCGCCCTATTTTCATTTTCTAAGCCTCACCGGATAAACTTTCTCCATCCCGGCACCAACCATGTATTCTCTATATACTGCTGTATTGAAAACTGAAAAATCTTATTGTCTGAAACCGCATGTTGGATTTCAAAAACATTTCATAGAATTGTTCCTTGGCTGAACCTTTACCAAATTCCTTCAAATTATTTGTATTCTTTAAAAACATGGAGTCCAGAGAGTGGGGGCAGTTGTCCTAATATAGCTATTTAACAACTTCTTGTCTGGAACCATGATGGATTTGAAATAATTTCACATATTTTTTTTGCTATGTTCCTTCAAGATATTCTGATAAGCTAAAAAAAAACTTGCTGTCAGTTGAACTTCGTTGTCCATTGTCAACGTTTTAGTTCAAACATTCCAAACAACGTGCCTGTCAAGGTCCTTATTCGATTCGATTTTAAGTGAGAATTTGGTCGAATGCAGGGGAGTCAATGGAGCGACAGTATTTGTACCGTTTTGTTGTGCGATTAACCTATTTTATTTTATACAGCGACACAAACTAAAAAAAATTGAATATTGATCCAAAAGATTGATACATGTATTCCTTTGTTGACAATAATAAGATGTTCAAACGTTTAAAATGTTAAATGCTTAGCTTTAGCACTACATTTTTATAAATTTGATAATGTAGGAAAAGGTCACATGAATATTACTGTTTTACCTTAAATAATTTGTCTAGCTGATTAACTCTCATAAATAACAAATACAGACTTGAATATATTTTTTCTACCCCGGTATCCAAATGTTTGCAGGCTATTTTGGAAGAAAAGTGTTAAATATACTACAGTTGCAGCAGTTCTGAAAGATAAGGCGACGGCTGCGCTAAGGTCATGTCATGCTTGCCGGCTCCAAAGAGTTGAGTGCCATGCCATTTACTCTTCCTATATTCAAATTCATTCATGTAGATGTCATGGCCATAGACAAGTTCGGTCCAGATTTGGTCGCAAATGAAGACCCTGTCTTGCATCAAATCCATGTTTACATTAATTTTCACAATTCAGAGGAAATAACTCCAGTGTTCATGGCCTGATCTGTCTCATTTGATGCTTGTGCTGAGATCTTATGGCCATACAAAACCTTTCGAAGTTTGGTCAAGACTGAATGAAACATGAAATCTTCGCGCACTAAATAGGCAATTTTTGTATTTTTTTGTACTTACAAAAGGGCCATAACTCCGATGTTTGTGGCCCAATCTGGCCCATTGTTGGCTTCTGCTGTGATCATATGATCGCATACAAACTCTTGACGTTTGGTCAAGATTGGAAGAAAAATTAAATCTCTATGAACAAAAAAGGCAATGTTTGCATTTTTTTCACACACAAGGGGCCATAACTCCAGTGTTTGTGACCATAACTTACCATTTTGGGCTTCTGCTGAAATCTTTTAATAACACACAAATTGTGGAAGTTTTGTCAAGATTGCAAGAAAACTGAAGTCTCTATGAACAAAAAAGACAATGTTTGCCTTTATTTTCAACAAAAAGGGGCATAACTCTGGTGTTTGTGGCCCAATCCGGCTCACTGTTGGATTTTGCTGTGACTTTTTTTATAATACATAAACTGTGGAAGTTTGGTCAAGATTGGAATAAACATAAAGTCTCTATGAAGGAAAAAATGTCATTTTTTGCATTTATTCGCACAAACAAGGGGCCATAACTCTAAGCTTTCTGGTCCAAATTGGCACATTATCAATGTCAACCAAGATTTTATGGCCAAACACAAACTGTGCAAGTTAGGTCAAGATTGAATAAAAAAAAGTAGTCTTTATCGCGATAACGGTCCAAATTGTTGACGGCAAACGGACGACGGACAACGCCGGAGAAGTCCCCTATACTAATATCTCACCAAGCACTTCGTGCTCAGGTGAGCTAAAAGCACTTATTGTTGAAGATATATTAAAATACAAAGCTTTTTTTCGGTATCTGAAGCTGCTTTCGGTATCTAGTTATACCCCTTTTTTGTTTGAGTGTGACTCTTTGGATATGAAACTCTCTATTAAACTTAAGCCATTATGATTTTTATTAACCTCGGGTAAGCGACCCATTTTGGCCTTCATGTTAACAATTTTGGATGTTTGCCATTATGTGTGTTCACTTCAGATTTAGCAAAGCATCAATTTGAGTACAGTGACTTCTACTTTAATAGTGAACTTTGTTTATAAGATGTTATACAAAATATATACAATATATTAAAAACAAAAATCTAGGTGTTAGAATTTTCCACAGGATACGTCTTTAAAAGAACGTCGCTGCATACGCGGCGTAAGTCTTTAATATTTCCATGCGGTCTCTTTTAGTAGTTCAAGCTCATGGCCTTGTGAAATTATTTTTTAAGAAGCTATCAAACAAACCTGCAATAGTTTCTGGTTCTTTCCAGTGTGTTCCTCTTTTACAAATATACGATCTTCGACATTTAACTTAAATTTGACTAACCGTTATAATATGACCCCATGACTGATCAACGACATTTTGATCAAAACGTAATCTTGAAATATTGGCGGGGTCATTTCTCAACGTTTAAAAATGACCCATGGGGTCAATTTTTAACTGGGTCAATATTTAAGGGTACACCGGCATGTAGTGATTTTAAAGCGCTTAATGAGTCAAATTTAATGACATACATGTAGTTGCGCGTTTCGTGGTCGTCCAATTTTATAAGCCATTTGGTTATATCTTCTATTATTGCTAATTCGCAGCTGTCCATGAAAACGTTTGGATCATCTTTTACTGAGCTGAATTTCATGATAGATATATGTAAATAATATATTATATAGCCGGCGCCTGCTAACTCATTTTATTCGTCTTTACTGCCATCTGAATAAATTTGAATGTAGTTTGAGTATTTATCACTGATATAGGTATTTTCTATATCACCACAATTTGGGTCGTTATCGGATTTTTTCATTACTGATTGGAGTTAAAAATATATGGTGGGCCGGACTAGGGTGCTTAAACTGAAATGCGTGGATTCCGTTATTTTGTTGTCATTCAGGTTATATTCGGTAGTTAGTAATCTTACATTTTGTGCATACGGGAGATTGTAATCAGCATTCAATTTGTAGAGGTACGCTGGATCTTCTGTGATCTTTCGTTGACCGAAAGATTCTTATCTTGTATAATTGTTCGCGCCTAGTATTTTAGTTGGTTAGCTTTTCTTTGAAAGTTAAGTTCAAGTTGTCGCATTCAATATGGAGGGCTTTTGTTGATGCTCGTTTATAGGCACCTGTGATGCTTTTAAGCGCTGAGTATTGAAGTACTTGTAATTTCATAAGTAGGGTTTTATTCCAGGAGTCATAAACAATGCTGCCGTAATTGATTTTGGCTAAGACGGTCGCTTGATATATTCTAAATAGGGATTTTTGTCAGTGCCCCAGTTATACCCTTGTACCGCTTTAAGAAAATTGAGATCATTTGGGCATCTTTTAACTAAGTTTAACAATTTAGATGTCTACCAAATGTCATGCCTAAGAACGTGATTGTTTCGAGGTTATCACATAAGTAATGGAATAAGCATATGTACTATGTGCGCCAAATGAAAACACACGTCAGGTAACAGTAATCGCAATTCAAAAAAATGTTTTGACATCATTTTGTGATAACAAAAACGTAAAATTCTATTAAATAGTGCGAATTAGATTTATACTCCTTTGGGAAAATACGTCTCGAGCGTTTTTGTGCATAGCTTTTATAGATATAATGCATTCATGAAACGCACTTTAAGTAAACAATACCAAATTTAAATCAAATTAAATTACCACGTCCGAAGCTTCCGCCAGTGTCTATTTATAGGAAGATGCAAAATCTATTTATACTTTAAATAGCCTCTACATGAAAAGATAAGAGAACATGCAATTCTAAATAATTCTTAATAAATAGATCTACCAACCGTTATTCAAATTAACATGCATGGTAAGTTTATAAATATAAATAATTCTCCATTAATTATTACTCGTATTGTCTATGATTCTCTTGATGCTTGTTAATACCATTCAGTGTTGTTAACGTTTATACTGTCTATTAATAGCCGCAGGTTAGTCAGCGAGTGTATTCTATGGAATTTTACCTATCGAATATTGCGATGTTAACGGGGAACTTTCCCAAGGTCACATTACACGGCCCGTAAACATTGGCTCGTAAATTGAAAATGAAAATTGAGCCAATGCAACTTCTCAGGTGGAGCTCTGAACTGAAAATTAGTCAAAAAGGTAAACAGAGTAAAGAGGTATGTCTGGATTTTTCCACATTTACTTATTTTCCATTCACCTCCAAAAAGAAATGGAGCCAATTTTTACAGGCCTTGGTGGGGATTGCTTTTAAACTAGCCGATGCTATGTTAGGATTTTATCGTTTGGGTCTTCTGATTGGATGTTGAGAAAGGTCAAAATTTGGGTTAAACAGCTACGCCGAAAAAAACAACATATTATGCGCGTGGTTATAACCAGATAATATCTGCGTTGGCATACACGGACAATCAACTACGGTGTACTATTTTTATTCTGCTTATATACTTCTTTACTATTTCACTGCGCAAGTTATGTTGGATAGGTTACTTTCCATAAAAACACTGCCATTATATGTGCACATATTGTACCAAAGAGAGAAGCTACATGAAAAATTATTTCTTTCGTTATATTTCATGTCTGCTCTTAATTATATTCAAAAATATATATATATACTTTCGAACTGTGAAGAAATCAATATGTTTACATTATTAACGTAAGTGGTACGAATTGAACGCTTCCGTTACTATAAATAACCTCTTATATCTTGTTCACTGGCATGTAAACGCTTATCGGTGTTGAATTTTAAATTGTTCGAGCACGATTTTGTAAGTTACTGCGTTGCTGTCCGTCAGAACTGCGCAAGAATGTGTTTGCATTAATTTAGTCCCGAATTTCCGTATTATCCAGCAACATCTCTTATTAATTAATTTTTAACTCTAGGCAGAACATCACGAAATATTTGTACAGCTAGTTAGAGTAAAATTTGTATTAATATACCCACTGAACAAAACTTAAAAAAACCATTAAACCAATCATTCACTTAAATAAAATTGATGACATAATTATCGTTACTGTCGGTTCTTCTAAATATTTAAAGTTGCCATGCCACGTTGCCGTACCAAGGTTAGATTCGTTTCAGTCGTTTGTCGTGTTTATATTTTGATCAAATTATTTCTATGGCAATATCGCTGTGAACGTCCGAACGTACAGGAAATTGAATGAATATGGCACTGTAAATACATTACCCGAAATTCATCAAAGCACAATGATGGAAACATAGACACTCGTGATTTATCAAACATACAAGAACTTCCATGGAATTTTGCCATTATGCAATATACTATTGTTTCCCATGAATGCTAACAGTCCATTGTGAGTGTTATTATGGCAATGCTTTATTTGTATACATTGTCTGATTCTGTGGAAATTGTGTTTGTTGTGTTGTGTTTTCTTGTTTGTTTTGCTGTTGCTGTTGTTTTCCTTTTTGTTTTTGGTTTTTGTTTATAGCTTTGCACATTGTATTTGTGATAGCATTGAATTAGCCGTAAACAATGTGGCTGCAAAGCAAAGAAAATATATTTGGTTTGGCACCAATAGATAAGTACGAACAATATATACAAGCACGAACATTTCGTGGTTTTCAATCCAATGCTTAAAGGTGCATTTTCACAGATTGCCAAATTGACCATGTTCAACAATAATTTAACGGATTCCAAAATCAAATGTAGTGTTAAAATAAAGAAGCGAAATAATTATAACCACTCAGAAGTATATTGAAACAAAATGTGTCGTTTATGGATGAACATCAGTTGAAGTGGATAAAATTATAAAGCGTTTGTAACGCTTTTCGTCGACATTTTAGGTAACACGTGTGTCTCTTACATAGCGTTAATGAATACACGTCAATGCAGACACGTCCGCCTGGCTTCGTGGACAGCGTGACAGACTATTGATCAGGAGGTCGTAGTTTCGATACCCGGTGGAGGCACTAATATTTGTACGTTTTAATGCATTTTTGTTTAGAATATTTGGATTTTGGTTAGTCAAGATATCTTAGAAGTGGACATTCACACATTTTATGAAAATTAAAGTGCTATAAGAAATGAACTAACTCCTGTCTCTTATAAATACGGTCAAATTTCCTGTACACATTAAAATCAAACTGAAGCATAATGCATTTTGTTAAATGAGGAAAACATGTATAGTATCGTGCTGTAACTTACAATTCAATTATATTCGTTGAGTAACAATTACGTAAGTTGTCGCAGCAATTTAAAAAGCGCGCAACCATCATAAGCAATTACAACCAATTTCTTGCTGAAATAGAAGTGATGCTTTTAAACGCCATTTAATTCAAAACAGCAATAAAAATATACAAACTACTGGCCTAAATCCGCCACTTGTCTTAATCCGCCACCCCATCCGAATAAGCGTTTTTTTTTACCGGCGATTTCTATTTTGTTGATCTCGATAAATCAGATACTTTCCCTTAACGACGCTGGCGAGTTTTCTTCTTAATTTGTGCATAAATGAATATTTGATCAAAATATTTTGTATATAGCCCCTAAATGCAAACAAACTGCATGCGGGTAATCTATTTCATAATGCGCATGCGCAATTCTAAGGCCCCGTATAGTGTCCATGATAAAATTAAATTATCGTGTTTCATTATGGCCATGTGTGCATGTGCAACATAACAATAACCATTATTCATTTGCATTACTTACAATAAAATGCGGAAAAAATGCATATCAAGAGCGCAAATGTCTCGCTACTCAAAACCCTCATTACATGATTTGTCCCACGTGCACGCAAGGCCTCAGTTTCAGAGCTATTTTTAGAAAAACAAATAAGTATTTGAAGAGATTGAAACATTGCATTGACAACAGACACCGAGGTGCTTAATATAGAAAATTAAATAAGAACAAAAGTCAAATGTGGAATAAGAATGTCACGGTCCCTGATCTACGATTTTCACCAAGCAACTTTGGACGCCGTATTTTTTGTAAACACTAGAAAATGAACCTTAAACAAAAAAAGTGGGAGTTTTGTCAATAGAAGTCAATAGAAGTTGTTTTGAAAACAGAATTCATCAAAAGATATTATTTTCGAGCAATTTGAACATTTTAAAGAGGGGTGGAGGATTTGAGCACTCGCACGCTTATTTGTTTACACTGTTTAGGCCTTCACTCTCAAGAAATACTTTTCATTTGCAAAATATTTGAAATGTAACCAAAACACGCCAGCAAATGCACATTAACCCTAACTTGATTAACCAGGATCTGTATGTCAATCGGTGAACAACTTTTGAAAATATCGTAAAAAATACCGCCAAATGTGGCGGATTTAGGTACTGCGCCAGTACATTATATTGTATTTTCATTGGAACTATTTTAAGTATGCAGTGACAAAGGGGTATTTTGTATATAGCGTGCATGTCATTTTAGTCAATAGCAAAGACCTGATTACTAAAGTATTTAACAGACAAAGATTAATGTGATATGTTTCAATACATGGGACCCATGTCCACTGACTAAACGATTCGTGTGAGATATCAATCACAGATTTATGGGGCGTATGCGTGGATAAGATCTGGTCATAACTGGCAGATATTGCGACCAAGACAATGGGATTAAGTGTACATGGGACATCAATAATGGATAGGGAGAAATATTGTGCAAATATCTGATGCATGTATACTGTTTGGTTTAGTGTAGAAAATTTCATATAACCATGTGTTGTAGTTGTTTCATCGTTAAGATTAAAGTGACATATTCACAGAGTTTCTTTTTTTTCTCCAAAATATAATGTCTGTAAAAACTTAAACATCAGCATTAACCAACCTAAATACATACCTGTACGTATTATATCAAGAAAAACCTAAAAAGTATGCCTCCGCCGGGGTTCGAACGTACGGCCTCCAGTCTGTAAAGCTAATCACTTAGCCAACCTAACTGATGTATTATCGTGTATATTAACACTATATGTAAGTGATACACGTGTTTTCAAAAATATCGTTTAAATATAATTTTAGCCAGTTCAACAGATGTGTATTCATAAACGACACAATATTTCCAACAAGTGTCTTTGTCATGAGGGCGATTCGTTAAATAAAGTAATTTTCTTTTTGAAATCAGTGACAACAAGTTTCGAATTTGACAAATAAATTTGTGTAAAAAAAAAAATGTATCTTTAGTCGTTTGGGGACACATTTGTAAGTCGTGCTAACCAATTCCGAGTAATTACAACCAGCACAGTTTACAAAGTAAAGACCTTGATCTTATGGGTTAATTTAGGCAATGCGAGTATGATTCTACAATGATACATCGCATGCACGCCAAAAATAGTAAGCAGTTCTTTTTCAACGCAACGCATAAGCGCCGTTTAAAACGGTGCACAGAGAAAATTACGTTTCGTCGTTTGTTATGCAAATGTGTGTCTCTAGTTGTCAGGCAGGCGTTCGCGAGGTCGAGTGGAATCCATACGTCCTACGTGCTAACGTCTAGCTGAGCTTCATTTGTTATTTTATTCAAGGTTTGTAAACATTTTATTCGCACGTAAGCTCGCAAAGGTTTACTTAAAGTACTTAAAGATCCATAACCGTTTGTATATAGTGCACCTATCAATATTCGCCCCCCCCCCCCCGGCGGGCTGACCCAGGGGAATTCGACTAATGTTATTTTTTGGGGGTGTAATTCACCAGCCTAGAGCCAAGCATTTTTGTCTAAGTCCCCTGGGAGTTGCTTAATTGGTGTATCAAATGTCCCGGGGTCCAATATAACCGGGACCTACATTTTTGCCTGGGGGGAAATATTGATAGGTGCATAGGGTTCAGCGTTTTGTGGTGGTTAGTATCATAATTATAAATCACTGGTATTATTATTTGGACTTGAAACAGAATATTACTTCCCGAAAAAATCACATAATTTAAATTCGATACCAATTAGCCACTATAACAGCCGTTTGTTGGCGAGTGTAACGAAATTTCTACAATGCTTGCACTTCATTGTTAAGAATGCGAATGTACATTTAATTTAAGAAATATAAACCGTCGGTAATTAAAACATAATATAGATGTAAATATACATAACCAACACCGGTCGATAGTTTCAAAGGGATTTTGTCTACGAAAAGGGTCCCAAGGGGCAACTGATGTACAAAATCTAAAATTTTATTACTAATATTGGCCAGTAATAAAGTTTAAAATAATGGACAAGTAATAGAAAAATAGTTTATGCATTATTTAAAAAAAGTATATGATTAAGGTCGTGTTTTTTTTCTTCTGTTCATTACAGTTTGACTACAGATTGGTGGGTATCTCATATAAACATAGTATGCACCTGTATTTTCACAACTCAGAATAGCGCAGATGCGCTGCAATTGTCAACTGTTCTTACATAAGAGAGCCTACAACACCTATGTTCGCGATATAACAACTGGCGACAAGGGTGGGAAGAAATAATTATCCTACACAAAGGGCAAGAGCAGTGACAGTTCTGGTGTGCTTGCGCTGAAGAGTGAATGAGTTGCTCACAGTGACCCACAAATCAAAGCAACTATTCTGAACAAACAATTTAGCAGAATCTGTAAGGTAGAGGACTGTCAAACCATTCCAAGACAACCTAACACCCAACCTTTCTCTAATGGAATAGAAGGTGTTCGAATATGATTCATGCTCTCAGTCAACACAAGACCACTGACCCAGATGCAACCCCCAAACGATTTCTAAAAGTCTAAAAGAAGTCGTTACTGTCATTATCCCAGCATAGTCTTTAAGCGATACCGAGTTCCTGAAGACTGAAAGGCTGCATTTGTCACACGAGTCTTTAAGACTTAGTGGCAAACATGGAAAACGGCTAACGACGTTTCCACCAATGTAAATCATATGCAAATCAATCTAGTATTGTATCCAATCATTGCTCTTGAATACCATGTGTTTAACAGTCAGGGGCGGGTCTAGGATTTCGAGTTGGGGGGGGGGGCGTATTATTTTGATTGTGGTCTGTTGTTATGCTGTGATCAGCTACAGATGCGTATCAAAGATATATACATTTGAACATCGAATTTTCAAAGTCGTCGGGACCGGGCTGAAAACTTCGAAATAACGATGGTTCGGATTCGGATTAAACATTTCCTGTACAACACCGTAAATATTTTATGTGTGAAAGTCGCAAAAGGTAACACTTTACCTGAATTCATTTAAGGTATGATTTGATCCGTAATGTAATTTCGTAATGTGTATTATGATTAAATGAATTATAAATAGAAACTATAATATGTGTTTGTTATCTATTATATATTCATAAATGTAAAAAATAAACCTATTTAAATATAAACATATATACTCTATATACACAACAATTAATATAGCTCTATACATATAACAACGAGTATTAATTTAAAAGCCACACGGTTGAGTGAATATATTTGCCATTTGTATTAGTCGTATTGATAGGAATATCAAGATATGAACTGTAAATGACAACTTCCCAATATATACCTAAAACTATTACTCGACATTAATTGCTCATGTATTGACAGTGTTGTTTATGCGCCTATCAATATTTTCCGCCGGGGGGGGGGGGGCGGCGGGCAAACCCAGGGGAATTTGACTACTTGTATTTTGGGGGATCTATAATTCTCCACCCTAGGGTGAAGCATTTTTGTCTGAATCCCCTCAATGGGGGATACTTAATCTGAAATTATTCGGCATGCCATGTGTCTAATAACATCCTTATGCACCTATCAATTTTTTACCGGGGGGGGGGGGTGGGCGGGCAAACCAGGGGAAATTTGACTAATTGTATTTTGGGGGGTCTAATTCCCCACCATAGAACCAAGCATTTCTGTCTAAATCCCTTCAATGGGTGATGCTTAATTGGTTTAGCAAATGTCCCGGGGCCAGTATTACCGGGGTCTAAAATCCGAACAAAGTTTATTTCCCGGGACCCGGAATCATTCGGCGTATCAAATTCCCGCCTGTCGGGAATTGCTTTCAGTCTATAGTTCCGTATATGCCCGCCGCTCCCCCCTCCGGGGGCAATTATTGATAAGTGCATTATAGCTTGGACACGCTTCTGTAATTATTGTTTGCATGCTCCTTAATGATCGATAATTGCGCCTAATAGCGAATAACAGCCACAATTAATGACAAGATACGCGCGGGCCAGGAATCATTTCACCGAAGGTGTGTAAACATCGGGTCCCCATACAGACCGCAACTTCGAATTAACAATAGGCCAATAAGTGTGAAATATTCATTTTTGACTTCGAAACAATGACAATTCGAATTAAAAAAGTTCGATTTAACTGAGTTTATTTAGTTACATTTTTTAACAGAACAGAACACGACATTTATTTCACCCAAGTATACAGCATATACAATAAGGGCAATATAACAAAGCAAAATATTTAGTAAATTATTAACTTCCGATAATTTTAACGTTCGACAAAATATAATAAACGATATACGGGGGGTACTTCCAATGATAGGATATATACAAGGATAATAATAATAATAATAATAATAATAATAATAATAATAATAATAATAATAATAATAATAATAATAATAATAATAATAATAATAATAATACTAATAATAATAATCATCATCATCATCATAGTCATAATCATAATCATAATCATAATCACAATCGTAGTCATAATCATAATCATCATCGTAATCATAATAATAATCATCATCGTAATCATAATCATCATGTAATCAACGTCATTATCATAGCTATAAAGAAACAAATAATAATACAAATCGATATGAGCAATTTTTAGCCAGCACTGTAAGAATACTTTTTTAGTGGTTTGTGACCTTAGTTGTGCGGTGCTTTCTTTCCTTTAGCGCGCGGCGTTATAGATTGGAAATGAAACACACACAAAAACAAAAAAAAACATGTATTACAAGTTTTACATTTGCTTCAAAAAATTAATTAGTTCTTTTTACTTAAATCAAGGGGAAGAGACAGTGTGCATTAGCCTTAATGCATTGGAGCTATCTTCGTAGCGGTTTCAAACAAGGAGAGTTATTTTAATCGTAGTTTACGCTTGAGTGCACCAGCACACGAGGGCGATATGTTGACAACAAAGGCAAGATGGTGGACCTATTATGTGAGGTAATTACTCTTAATCAGCTTTGTATAGCAGCGTGACATTTGATAATACCGTTAGTTTTAGGTCAATGAGGCAAATAAAAACTATGATTTGTATGATTTAGATAAATTTTGTCAACAATTATTCCTATTGCACAGTTGATGTATACATATATCAAATTTAATTAAGGAGTAAGTATAATTATTATATCTATGACCTGAAAATAAAAACATTTGCTTCAAAAAAATGTATTATTATTATTTTAAAAAAATAATAATTTCCTATTATTAATTACAAATATCTAGGCGCTGACAAGTATTGCAATAAACACAAGATTTATTGTGACAGTAAAAAAAACAAACAACAACAACAAACAAACTGCAAAATACAAATCTTATGATTATATTGACACATAATAGTACCAAACGTACAAAGCAACACTAATTTACATTGCTCGGTTGATATATGCATAATTCATATTGAAATTATGGTATAGAATGCGATTAGTATATAGCCAGTAAAAGAAATACATTTGTGACGAGTCAAATGTTTGGAATTATTGGATACACAGATGCAAATAGTGACTGAAGTCACTTAAATTAGTATAACCAGTAAATATGTCAGTACATCAATAGAACATTATTAATTGTTTCAAGAAAACATTTGTAGCTGGTGGCATTGGTTAATTCAAGTAGTTATGCAGGAAAATAACTACCGCTTAAACTTGCTAAATATGAAGCGAATAAATTTGCTTGTATTTTTTAATTGTTGTAGGGAATCAGATGATAAGATTGTGTTAAGAGTAGCGTCATGAAGATCATGCCCTAGGAATTGTTCTCTTTCAGATTTAAAGAAATCACAGTTAAGTAGATAGTGATGTTCAGAGCCAACTTGACCAGCGTTACAAAGTCTACATGTTTTTTCATCAAATGGGGTTCCGTCGTATCGACAAGTTTCAACTGGAAACCAGTGATTAGCAGTTCTGAATTTAAAGAGGTATGTATATTCAGTTTTTGTAAGTTTAATGAGGAAGTCTTCAAAGGATGGTGCTTGTTTGAAGCTTGTGTATATTTGTCCTTTATGTGTTTGTTGTAGTTGAGTGTGCCATTGGGTTTTAAATTGGGTTAATAATTTGGATTTGACTAAGCGGTGGATGTTATTTTGGGTTGTCAGGAATTGGTTGTCCCATAAATGACTTAGGTTTACTAAGGTGAGAATTTCTTTAATTTTGTTGGCCCATTTAAAATTTGAGTTTGGCAAGTTCATCATGTATTTATAGATTTGGAGAGAACGTTTCTGATCATTGCCTATTAAGAGTCTGTTCCAGAAAGAGATCATTCGACATTTGATGTTAATTGCTATAGGGTGTCTGCCAAGTTCACCATATAAAAAAGCCATTGGAGTTGATTTCCGAGCATTAGTAAGTTTTCTGAGGAAGTTGTTATGAACTTTTTCCAAGATGTCAATGTTTTCAAAGCCGAAACTTTCAGAGCCATAGGTTAAAATTGGTAAGACAGTATGATCAAATAGTTTCATAGTAAGATCAATTGGCAGGTCTGCATTGTTGGCCCGCATATATAGGAAATGCATCGCTTTTGTTGCTTGCTCAGCTAAATGTTTTCTCGCATTAAGGAAAGAACCATTGTTAGATAAGGTTATGCCTAGGCAGTGATAGCGGTCAGTAATTTCTAAAGGATTGTTACCTAGTTTAAAATTAGAATTCTGTAGTTGTCTTGCACCAGATATTACAATTTTTGTTTTGTTTAAATTTATTTTTAGATGCCAATTATCGCAGTAATTTTGAAAGATGTCTAAACTATTTTGGAGATCTGATTTTGAGTCTGACAAAATCACCGTGTCATCGGCATAGAGTAGGACAAGTAGTTTAAGCCAAAGAGACAGATCCAGGGGATTTGTTAATTCTATGCCAATCGAGCCATTGAGGTGCATATGTTTTTGAAGGTCATTTAAGAAAAGATAAAAAAAGCAACGGCGATAAATATGCGCCTTGTCTAACACCAATTTCTGAAATGAAGGACTCTGACATATAACCATTAGCAGAGACACTAGATTTAATACTATTATACATATTTTCAATTAATTGCAAAGATTTGCCATTTATGTCATGTTTGAGAAGTTTGTGCCATAGGCCGATTCGCCAGACTTTGTCAAATGCTTCAGAAAAGTCTATGAAGGCGCAGAATAGTTTTTGTTTTCTTTTTTTCAGTATTTCGATTAGTGAGTGTAACGTAAAGATATGGTCGGAGCATGAATAGCCTTTCCTGAAGCCAGTTTGATTTTCGTCTAAACTGTTATTTTCATTTGGTTAATCTGTCATTAAGTAAGGATGTGAAGAGTTTACCTAAACAGCTAAGAATAGTAATTGGTCTGTAGTTGTTTGGGTCCTTTGGGTTACCTTTGTTTTTAAATATGGGTATAATGATTCCATTCAGCCAGGTTTGTGGAATAAATCCAGTTTCCAGGACACAATTAAATAATTTACAGTAAACTGGTATAAGGAGATGTTTAGTAGACTTAATATATTCGTTTAAGATGTTATCAAATGGGCTTGGTGTTTTTGAGTTTTTGAGCTTCTGGATACTTTTTTCTATTTCTTCTTTAGTGATTGTGATGTTTAGTCTGTTACTTGTGTCGTCTGGAAATTGGGAATTTGTGTCATTGAAACGATTGTCAGTGATGGTGTTGGTGTTAATTTCTTTGAAGTTATCATAGAATTCTTTTAATGTTGGTGTGTTGCTAACTTTAGATTTAGGTTTCAGTTTATTTAAAAAGGACCAGTACTGTTTAGGGTTTTTATCAGTCATGGAACGTAGTTTATTAGACATGTTTTGTTTGCTTGCATTAATATGGTAGTTCATTGTGCGTTTATAATGTTTACTGGCATATATCATTCTTAGTTTGTTATATGCAGTTTTGTTTTTTGTGTAATCATCTTTGGCAGTGTGATAATTTTTGCGTGCATTAGAGCATTGAGGGCCAAACCAAGATTTATTATTTTCATGACCTATGTTATGAAATTTTTTATTATTTTCACGGTATGTGCTGGTGTAGGCTTGATGGAAGACTGATAGAAGTTCATAAGTGATGTGTTCTACTGTTTGCTGTGACTGAGGGTATGTGTTCATTTGTTAGTATTTGGTCTATTTTGTTACGGTTAATATTATTGATAAATTGATTAGACAATTCAGGTTTCCATTTTGGTTTCTTATTCATGTTTGTTGGGTTTTTGGTGTTAACATTGGGACATTCTCTGTGTGGGATATGGATGGACCAGGCGAGGGCATTGTGTCCATCTGAAAAGAGTGAGTCTGTTTCAATGATATGGAAATCAGGAAGGAAGTGAAAGCTGTCAGATGAGGCAATAACATAGTCAATGGTTGATTTATTCCTAAAGGTTAACATATCGGGTGCCTTCTCTGAGGAAAGTCTTCCGTTGAGAATAAAAATGTTATTGTTTTTGCATAGGTCAATAAGTCGAAATCCATGTGTGTTAGTTCGATGGTCCTTAGAAGTACGAGTTAGTGGAATAGATAAATAAAGAAGGAATAAATTCTGGACCGGAAAAATACTTCGAAAAAACGCTGACTTCGAATTAAGAGTTCGAAATAACAATGTTGAAATGTAATAATTTTTTGCACATCATCATCATCTTCTAAAAATATCATTAAATAACGCACACGTTCACAGTCATGCTCATTAATTGTCTTGAAATGTGCAATGCACAGTGTTTTTTAATCGAAACGAACTAACGGACAGACAGACGAAAATGTTTTACACGAAGTATTGTGAAAGATACTCGTACGATTGCATTGTGAAGTAATAAAGCAAGTGATGCCGACTTTGTGTCAAATACCGCTGACAAGATATGATCTCGACAGGAATTGGAACTAACGTTATAGACACCCCTCTACTTTATCACATTATGTCTTTCTTATGAATACATAAAACAATATGAAATTTGGTGTGATTGCTAATGGAACATTGAACAGATAGTTGGTCGATTTAGATTTTTGGGAACTAAACTATTTATTGAGACAGAATTGTTTATTTAAACTCGAAAGTCATTGATTTGACTTTAATTTCGGCTTTAAATCATATTTATTCGAAAACTTTAAATTTCTTTTACGTGGTATCCTGTGCCTATGGTGTGTTATATTATATATGAATTTATAGCAGAAAACAAATAAAGGTATATATTCCCATTGTCTATAGTTTATAGCGTTCGCCTCAAACTTTGGCGCCGGTACTACGGTATACGTAAGAAATCGTAAAGAGGCTGGCTAGGTCGGGTATGTTTTACTAATGTGTATAGTTAGAAAAAGTGAGCGATCGGAACGAGCGAAAAAACCCATAATTTATCCATAATTTATCCAGTTTTGACCGTTTTATATATGCCCATATACGTACGGTCCGGAAGGTTTAGGGTGGGGGAGGGGCGCTCCGGGTGCGTCGCCCACTGGAACCGCTAGTGACAGTTAACCTATTTAACACAAACTAGCACGTGGTAACGCTAGTGAAGTGTTTCCAAGTGAAGCTTGTGAATGGAACAAAATCCGTTAAATGGGGAAGATTAGGTAAGTAAGTAAGTAAGTAAATTATTTATTTCAGTGACATGTGTAATATAACAAGCAACATAAATGTGATTACAATAGTTACACCCGACCCGGGTCTATAAGTCTCCTGATATTATATACATGATGCAAAGTGTGAAAAAGTCTGAGAGTAACACAAATATAAATAAGCACAAAAAGAATTAAGTTATAGTATCTTATAAAGTTTCAAAACAATCTTGATGTAAATAAAATGTAATTAGGCGCAAATAATATCTTAGGAAGATCATAATCATAAACCTGTTCGTATGAACAAATTTGTTTTAATGCTCCGATGGGTGTGAATGGTAATTGATCAAACAATTAAAATACAGATCATACATTCAATATAGGCATTTTAGTAGTTATAAGCAAACAATTCGTATAAGAATACAAATATAACGGCAATGCCTAAGCATTGTAATAAGAAGTTTAAAATGTACAGTTAGAAAGATCTCAGCGTAAATTTAATTATACAAAGTATCCCAAAGTTTTGATATTAAATGTACTAGTTTGTCTGTAGCAATCAAAGTAAGGTAGTGTTCAATATTTATGATAGTAAATAGTAAGAGTATTTAGACTGCAGCAAAAGCCGGAGCGTTTAGTACCTCTAATTGAAAGCAGACATCGTTTCTGATGCGGCAATGACAGTCGTTTTTGACGCGGCAATGATACAGTGGTCTCCTCTGCTTTCAATATCGCGTAGCAGGGGGAGATTACCGGTACATTACTTTATACGGCAGGTTGGAGCATATGAATTCCTGTTTTAGATATCTTGTCACTCTACATTCGAATTTTTGTTGCAATCCATCTGGGGAAAGTACAGCTTTCTGTGATTGGGTATGGATCCTTTAAATATCCATTTAAAGAACCTTAAAACACTAATTGAAAACGAGTAAATATGCTGCATGTCCTATAGTTACTTATAATATAACTTGTTTTATTAAATGAGCATGGCATATAAGATCTTTTACTGGTAATGGCAAGCCATAGTCTTTCAGAGCTTCAACGCTTTGTGGCAAACACAGTATGTTCAAAGTGCATGAACTAAAATACACAGAAAGTTAAATTTCTTTTTTATTTTATGTTTATTAATATTTAAAATCTGGGTACATATTTAAAAGCAGCATTACAACACATTTCAAACACGGTTAAAATAAATCATCTTAACAATGCGGTGATTAGGGAAGAGTAGGATGACATTTATATTCAATATGCATAATATTATTACATCTATATACAAAACGTTTTTCGGCGCGAAACGTCCCTGGGCGAAACGTGTTTGAGGCGAATGGTCTCGGATTCCGATTGATGTTTACTTAACAAAGTAAGTACAAATGACGATTTAGATCACTGTTGCATAGAGTATCACATATAAGAGATTTATTTATCAGAAGAAATTACAATGTATATGTAATTACTTCATCATATAATAGAGAATCCTGTTACACAAACTCCATTAGAAAGTTATTTACCAATTTGGTTAATACAATTGTTCAATAAATCGAAGTGATAAAATAACCAGCCTATGGTTAAAAATGATCATTGGTATAAAGGCATTACAAGTTTGACCTAAGAAGTAAACAATAGACAACAGGCCACAATGTACAATACGCACTTGCAATTATTGGTGTAAACATATTTTTTATTTTTTTAATGTATGTGAACAATATCAAAATGAGGGTCAGGACCAATGGTTATACCATGGTCTATAATAATATCCTTTTATATAATGTAAAAACATGAAATGTAACAACAAAATCAAGTTTTAGCTTTTTTAACAAAATAAAGAAATAAGGTAAAAATGCAACAGCGTTCAACATTTTTAATAAGTGTTAAACTAATGGTAAAAATTAACTGTATTTGGCCAAAAAATACATGTCAAACAACTTTGGTAGAAATATAAATGTGTATAAACAAGCTGTGTATACATATGTAGCATAAGTGTCCTACAACTATCAAAAATAAAATACTATCAAATAATTTCAAATAATCGAAGAGAATCTGATCGCGCGACGTCGATGACAATGAATGGCGTATTAAGTCAATGATTAAACGGTTATAGGCCTATCCGAAACTGCAAATACTGAATATTAACGAAAGTTTGTAGTTAAATGGATTAAATATATAGGATCTATAGCCTATGATTTTGAGAAAAAGAATCACTGAACAAAATTGAACAGATCTGATCTTTTACTGTACCTCAGTTTCAATCCAATCCTTCCAACAATAAAAATCCAACAATACTGTAAGCACTTCAATTCCCTTTTCTTGTATCCACAAGCCTTAATTTTAACAACCATGCTATTAATTGCATGTGAACCATTCTGACTAGAAACACGGTTTATGAAATCGCAATGACTGGTCAGAACGTTTGAATTTATTCCGATTCAAAGTCTCAAAATATATTATTTATCCAACTGACACATTCATCATTCAGAATTCGTCCATGCACGATTTATTAAACTAATTGTAATGTATTTTACTAAAAAATAAAAGCAAACACGACGTAATCGTTGTCACTACAAAACTGAGAGTCCAGCGAAAACTGGTTTGTTTCGTCACTGTTTTTCTGTGTATAAATTACGTAATTCGTTAGAATTTCGTCACGTATTGCGTAATTAGTTGAATGTTAAATACAAGTACGGAAAGTGTGTTTGGTGTTTTTGTTAACATTTTGTGTAATAAAGAAAGTAACATGATTCTTTTCTTGTGACAGGATAATATGTATTGTAAACGATAATATACGGCAGAGCTGGGCCGGGCGTCTATAATCGGCCCTAGCCGTAAAGGCCCGAGGGCCGTTATATCGGCAGCGGGCCGATTATAGATGCCCGGCCCAGCTCTGCCGTATATTATTGTCTAAATATTGACTAAATACGCCATTCTTTGTCACTGACGTCGCGCGATCAGATTCTCTTCGATTATTGAAAAATCGGCCGCGGCCAATTATATTATATCGGCTCAGCAGAGCCGCGTAACGACCCGTAATCCACGTCAAATTGTTACTATTTTTAGTAACAATATGTATTATGGGTAAATGCACTTCAGATTCAAGTATTCTGGTGGCATCAGTTTCGGACGATGTAAACAATCAAATGAAACATTTGCGTTCAACAAGCAATTAAATGGATTTATTTTCGCACATATAACAATTTTAAAGAGTTTTCGAACATATAATACAATAATTTCGATTCATATTAGTTCTGACTTGTCAAAATAACAACAAACATAGTGGTACTCACCTCTTGCATAAATAGGACTGACGTCATCAGTTTCGGAGAGTGTACAGTGTGTGTGCAAAAGTGAGTCAATATATAACTGTTAACTTTTAAAAGTATAAAAACTTTGTAATTGTTGTTTTCTACTTTATTTTGCAAAACAAAAACAATTAACTTTTTAGAATATAACGTCTTAAGTTATTTGTTTATTCCTCCAGACTGCAGAAAGGGCACAAAAACCTGTCACCTCTGTGTAGCACTTTTACCGGTGAACAGAACTTCAGGTGTACCCATTTATTGCAGTTATCGCAACAGCCCCATGTAACTGTGGTGAGATTAAGACTGTATCTTAACTCGTCTGGGTGAAATTTGTTGCATACACAGCAGACCTCAGTGTCCGTTTCGTCATCAGACTGTGTTTCACTGTCACTACTGACACCCACTTGTTGCTGTGCAGACGTGCTGTGCTTTTCAGATGACACAGATTGCTGGTTACTTTTGTTTGTTATGTTTGATGGATTTCTTGTTGTTGTTTTTAGTTGTACTAGACTTAGTTTGAGATTTACTCATGTGTGTATTAATGTTATTGTGTACGTCGTTTTCTGTAATAGGCTTTCCGGCAACAACTTTACTCAGGGTTTTTCTAACTTTTGCCTATCGCACATTTGTAAGCATTTTACCACCTCGTTTTTCAAGGAAACGTTTTGAAACGGTAATTGAATCGGTTCCAATAACATCAGGTTGCTATGCTTCTGTTACCGACTGTGTGGTGTGGTCCGATGAGGTTGCCTGAAAAGCAAGAGACGGCGCCGTTGACGACATCGGTATTGCCTCAGGATTAAAGGGATGGACTCCACATCGTCGGAACGAGGCCTGTAAATTTGCTGGTGTGAGGGAAGAAACATAAGCTTTACAAGCCAGTCTACATACATCAAAACATGACACAACATTTTCCTCAGACTCACGAATGTAATGGTGGCAAGCAGAGTTCCTAGCCATTTCAAAGGGGCCGTAGCAGCTGACGTCCATCGGCTGGAGAATGTGACTACAGTGTGGCGGTAGTACAAACAAAATGATGTTATTTTCCTGGGCCCACTCAATAAGACCTAACGATACATGACTTTTATGCCCATCATACAACACCAGAACCTTGTTGCTTTCCGACCTTGCAGGTAAGTAATATATGAGATGTTCTTTCATGTAGCTTGTGAATATGTCTGTATTTGACCACCCTGAGTCAGATACTGTTCCATTTGTACCAGGACTAGCACCTTCAAGCAATGCTGGTAGCATTCGTTTGCCTGGGAAAACAAACAATGGCGGGATCTGTGAGCCTGCAGCATCCCCCCCCCCACCTATCACCGTGACTGTGTTCGATTTCCCACCTGTCAATGCCACGGCTTTATATTTAGCTCCTGTTACAATTTTGGTGGTTTATGCTGAATGGAAAGCCCCTTTTCATCAATATTAAACAGTCTGTGAGGTTTATCTGTCAGATTGTATTTGTTTAGTATTGTATTTAGTTCTTGAAAATATGCACTGATGGCTGAGTGTGTGGCTGAACGAGCCCTTGCTATTTCAAGTGCACGTGGCTGTTTTAGCTTAAGTTCGGGCCATCGTTCTAAGAAGTTGTAAAACCACTGTTTGCTGAGAGGTTTGTGTATGTCCCTAAGACCCACATGGTGAGCATATTCTGTAGCTAAATTTATAGTCTCTTGACGGGAGTAGCCAAACCCTATCTCTGCCGTAGTTTGTAAATGGTTGGACAATAAAGCTTCCTGGTCAACACTAAATAGTGGAGAAGAACCGGATTTGAAAACATCTATGTCACCTTTACCATTCACACGGCTCTTTAATGTAGTTATAGGAATATTAAATATCTTTGCAACACGTTCTACTGGAACATTATGTTCCTTAACCATTCTGTAGGCATCTGCCATATCCTGGGTGGAAATATGTCGATCTGTATTGCTTTTTATTAGGTGGATGATGCTGTAATAAAATAACTATCGGTCGTTAACGCAATAAAAAATCACTACGAATATGTAGGTGTTTCATAACCTTTTCATCGCATTTTGGAAACATTCTGTACCAAACGGGTTGTGCATTGCGTCACATGTAAACATAAATGACAGACATAGATCAATGGAAATGGAGATCTTTACTAAAGAAATAAAATTTGGGCGAAAAAATGAGAAGACAAAAATGTACGTAAGAAAATATGTTATTTTTTAAACGACTTTCTAATCTTATTATAATTTTACCTTCCTGATCTCCATATTTGCGAAAAAAAGATGCAGACGCCAAAACTCCGCCCTGTTTACAAAGTGCGTAAAATCTCTTTTAACGAGAGGTCAGAATAATGTAAACAAACACCGTCTGAAACTGATGTACGTCCGAAACTGATGCCGTGACGATAAGATATTGGATGTGCATATATTGGTAATAAAGCTACTGATCAAATAGAATTGTAAACCACAACTTCATATTAAAACATTAACATTTAAATACAAACAACAAATTTCTAAATAAATATAATGCTTAGAACATTTAAAGGGACATGTCATCTGTGTTACATGTACATAAAATATTTATAAAAAAATAAATACATTTCTATAGCTTAGCAATAACTTTCAATAAAAAAAAAAACAGAAAATAAAGCATGTTGGCATAAGTTCCCGGTGTGATTCACACCAACATTCTCAGACAATCTCAAAGATAAATCATTAGTAAGAACGCATATACTGATGTTGTCAAGTTGTATGAAAATAATGGAAATTCAAAGGCTTTAAAGTTCTCAGACATTTGCAGTCCAACATAAAATGTAACATTTCATTTATGATGCCTATACTGTTTATACAAACTGTCCAGCATCTGCAAGAGTCTATGTAAACAACTATTATGACAGTTAAAAAACATGGTAAACTATAATAAACAACAGCAACGTAGTCATGAATAGTTGGCGACACAGATTTTGCTAAAATGGATTATATATCAACCTTAAAACTGATATGCAAGTTGTGATATGGAATCATACACTGAGCAGAACTGTATCCTAATTTATTCCAAGTTAAGCAACAGGCTTACATAACTATGGTTTTATGACAACACTGTGACTTTAACACTGCAATAAGTAACAACAAAACCTCATGTTTTACATGCGGCAAAACTTGCATTTATCATTGCATGCAACCTGCATGATGTATAGAACAGTTAAACAAACATTTACGTGAAGCAAACAAGTTAAGAAAACACGCAGAGATACAAAATATTTATATGTTTATAAAGCTTTTTTTTATATAAATGTGACAAGAACATTGCTAAGCATACTAACTGAACACGTGAAAATGTCCACCTCAAAAAATATTATTTGAATAATCATTTTTATTTTGTATGTTGAAAAATCAAACACAATAAATCAATTTTCTATATTATTTTTCCATTATCTGGAATTAATTTCACTTAAAAGCACTGTCATATAAGAACTTGAACATGCTATTTTTCTGATGCAAAATAAGTTTTGTGAACATGCTATTTTTCTTACAGGTCTATGATACAATAATAAATCAATGATTATTAAGTTAATTTACACAAAAGTTACATTTTATAACTGTCATAATATATATGCAGAAAATTGACGCCAGTGCTGAACAAAAATACAGCACATACAGCTTTTTACTTGTGTGGCATAAACTTGTTGTGCTGCATAAAAAGAGAACATTCGTCATCTGCACTTGAGCATGAACATAATACACAGACTGGGCAACACAAATGTTAATATTTTTCCATTTAAACAGAAATAGTTAGGCTTGCACATTTAATATTCGACTAAAGTCTCACAATTAAAGTTAAAGCTCAACTTTAAACAGTAATTTTACTTATTTTCATATCGATCCTTCTACAAAGTATCAGTTTTTTCCATTCAGTATATATATTTTTATATGTGTGAATATTGTCTTTACCACTTCAGAATTCTTAGATAAAACAAAAGACAATGACTTGTGTCTTTACTAATCACATTTATACATGCTAAAAGTGCTTGATAAGCCCTGCCTTATGTCGAGTTGATAGCAGACTGATAAACAGTCAAACGAATAAACAAACCAACCAACCGTAACAAAAACACTGCCTCCTTTTTGTTACTGCAGAAACTTGCACTAATAAGAAATGAGTATAGTTTAAAAGCCATGTTAAGACACTTATAAATAATAAAACTAAACGACAGACTGAATTTGGTTTCACAGATAATAATGTAAAATGACACGTGTACTTTATAGTACTAAATCTATAATAATGAATAACAATATATTATGCATACCGGAATGTTAACTTAATGGAGGAGCTCAGGATCCATGACAGGACAAGGATCAAAAACTACATCAGGTTGCTCCAGAAATGTTTGATGAATTGCTCGAGCGGCTGACTCCACCGTTCCAGAGACAGAACACCAAGATAAGAAAGGCAACTCGTTAGTTGTTCACAGTAATTGGCAACAGATGCCTAGGGACTGAGTTTCACCTTTCGAGTAAGCAAGGAGACTGTCCAGACGTTTGTTCCAGACATGGTCACAGCCATAGTTCAGTGCATGAGTCGTAAAATACCCCACCACACGTGAAGTCTCTCTTCTAAAATTAGATTTCTCTGTCGTAAAAAATGTACATAAATCTAGACTCTATCCAAATGGTGTCAATTTTTGACAGGAAAATAATATATAAATTTGTTCAAACTTACATTAATTTAATCCACAAACATACAGCTTCAGTGCTGTAACTTCGGTGGCAAAATGGGGTTTGATGAACGCGAGTGAGAGCTCGGTATAAATAGGCGCCGAATGTGCAGAATATGCCGTGCAAATGGTGTGTTGATCGGTCGGTTAGTTGCTTGCACATACATTGTAAGCACCGAAAATGCAGTGACTATTTTGAAATTTAATACGAGGCAACGATTCATTAAAACTGGGTATTCTAACTTCCATATATATATGTGTGTAAATTTCAAGATAAGGATTATGAAATACATTCAACGATGAAACGCCATTATAATGACGTATATTGATGTACATTAGCACAACTATAATGAACGTTCTAAGGACTCTTTTAGCATTTGATACAGTAAAAACGATTGGTGCGTTATATATACCTTTAGAATTATTATGAATTCCATTATTTCTGAAGGTTATATAAAATCGTGTACTAAGAACTCGAACACTCTTAGAAATAGTCAAGAAATTGGCGGATATCGGGGTTGGGATGAAGGGATGTACATCAGAACGGATATTGTAAATATTATTTTTATTGTACAGGGCATAACTGATGTACGCTTTCTTTTAGAATTCATACAGTTGGCTATCTACATGTAGAAATGGGTAAGACATGCTATTTTACTTTATTTTACTTCATTTTAATACACGTTAATTCACTTTAAACAATCAATTGACGTATTGTTTTGCTTTTGCCGCTTGGAGATAAGTAGCATCCAGGTTTAAAGCGGCGAAGTAATATGATGAATATAAAGCTAATATCGCACTTTATTTTGCTCTTATTGCAAAACCATAACAAAGTAGGGAATGATCACAATGCATCGAGACGTATCCCAGTTACAAGTCAGGAAATGAATCCAGAGGGATTGTTGTTATGTGAACATGGTGTGAGTGATGGCACATCTATAACTGCTATGGCACATCAATACAATTTTTTGTTCAAACGGTACTTTAGGGAAAGTGTAAAACAACTAAATTTTCTATGTACATCATGGATTTTACACTGGTACAACATAACATATTTTGATTATAAAATATATGATCTAATATTAACTGAAAACAATGAACATGTGCGTTTATATACCTGTTAATATTTTCCAAGAGGACGGGTGTGGCGGGCTGACTCAGGGGAATTTGACTACTTTTATTTTTGGAGTCTAATTCCCCACCCTAGGGCCTAGCATTTTTTGTAAATCCCCACAGTGGGAGATGCTAAATGCATTGAATGGTCCGGGGAACCCAATACTACCGGGATCTGAAATCCGAACAAAGTCTATTTCCGGGACCCGGAATCATTCGACATAACAAATTCCCGATTGTCGGGAATCGCTTTCAGTCTAAAGTCCCGTATATGCCCGCCGCTTCCCCTGGGGGAATATATTAGAGGCATGTCGTGGGAAGCCCGGGCTTAATGCATGTGGATACAGTGTCGTCCCGGATTAGCCTGTGCAATGTACATGTAAGGACATTTATAATTAGCTGTTGCGCCAATTAGCGCTAGTTTTGTCTGTACACATTGAACTAGAAGACTTGATTGCACAAGTTCTATGTGGTATTTGTTCTTTCATACGTGTGTTTGGCTCAACTTCTAAACAATGGTCGAATACAATAGGACGAACAACCAACTGAATTGCAGAGATGAAAACGAATAATTTTAACCAGTGTGTTTGGTCAAAAGTTTTACTGCGAGTCTATGAGAAAACATACATAAACGCTTATTTTCCAAACTTTTAGAAAATGTAATACAATCCTTTGCAGAGTAGTGGGAATATTTACCATGTTTTAATATAAAAACGATAAGTTCATTATGGTTTAATTTAAATGTGAATATTTCGTCCTCGTGACAATCGCCTTTGCACTTGGAAGGGCCATTACAACGAGTGTTATGCAATATCTGTATCATACATACATCTGACAAACATAAAATACATCTCACGCGGAATCCTTCATCTAACATCTGACGCTATTTTTTTCAGCCCCCCCCCCTCCTTCCAAAGTGTAATTGCTTATGTTTATATGAGGCTTATACTAGTATGTTAAAGAAAAGCCAAGCAAGTACAGCAATGTGTGGAATTCTAAAGCTTTCATAGAAATAATAAGCGGTACATCAAGCCATAGCTAACGGTACATACATCTTGAATACTACTTCTTAACTCTTATCGAGTTCTTAATTAGTTCTTAGAATCTCAGAAAAGTCACATGTAAATTTAACGGGACTTTTCACAAATTGGCAAACTGACCATTTTCAAAATAACATGTTCATATATCCCAAAAAGATTTTTTTTTTATAAACAAGCAAAATAACACTCCTGACAATAGAATATATTGGAAATATCGTGTCATTTGTGAAAAGACATCAGTTGAAATAGATAAAACTATCAAGCGTTTGTAACGCTTTCGTCGGTATTTTGGTTTGCATACACCATTTTGACTGATTCTATAGGTATACTGTACAATATTCGAGGTTCTTTTTACAACTTAAATAATAATAAAGCTTGTTAAATAATTAAATAATACTGTAGGTAAAAATAACTACAGCATTTGACGAGATTTTCATGCTAAGTAAATGTCAAAATAGGTTCAGTGCGCAGAACATATTTGGAATTGTATTATATCGGTAATAAAGGAGTTATTGGGGACTGTTTTAACTCCGTTATTATCGTAGACGGATATTAGAGGAAATCAGAAAAGACGTAAACATGTATATTGTTGACACATTTAGAATAGAGTAATAAAGTAAACTAGACTCGTTATGTTATAGTTCATATAAGATTCTATATCAGTCTCAGACATTAATTTGGAGAAATGTTATGCATGCACTGATCTAGATGCTAGTGACAACGTAGTGACAAAAATATATACAGTTTTATAGAAGTATAGACATATAGAAAGGTTTGCCAGTGTTTAAGTTTCTATATGTTACAATCTGATTAACATCTGCGTTCGTATTCCAGAAACATTTTAAGTGAAATCTATTCCTTATCCTTAAAATTATCGTTTTTCTTTAGCATTTTATTCCATTTATACATGGAATTCATCTTAGTTTTCGCGAATTATCAACTTAATATTGACTACTTTTTACTTAACTGTAACTGGATTCATTAATTTATATCTCGTTTTCAAAATATTACCTTACAAAAATTCCAACTTAAGTGAAACAAAATTAAGATAAACTTAAGATCTTTCTGGAATATGGCCATTGCAGGGCTGGAGTTTATAAAGAATCCGAGTAAAAACAATCACAAACGTATTGAAATTGTGGGGGTGATAATTTCTGACAAACGAATGCATTGTTTTAAGGTGTTGGCACTAAAGTTACATAATAATTTAATAATTTATTATTTGTCATACACACATAGTAAAGTGTCTCAAACAACAGTTTAAGTTTGACTTATTTTAAACTTAAGTTAAGAGTAGCTTAATAATATTTATAGATGTTCTGCGCAATATTGGAATCGGGACTATTCCAGAATCGCACTGCGCGTTTTTGGAATTCCAGTACGGTCCGCTTTTATTGGAAGTCGAAAAACGATAGATATGGGCCCAGCTCCTTAATTGCACTACAAAGATCGCACACTTTATCAGATTGCTATATGATAGGCAGTGATTATAGCTAGCAGTTTACAAATGAATTAAAACAAACAGTTAGTTGTATTATCCGGTAAGAAACTTTCGTGTTACATCGTGATCAAACATTGAATGTTTCAATTCTTTTTTTGATGATTGCGCTCATTTTCTAAGGCGCGTCTAAGGTAAAACAAGTCCCTCTAGGAAATAAGTTCCTATTACGGGAATTAGAACATGTTACGGTTAGTACTGCAAAATAAACGGACGAATGATTGGTTTTGCAATATTTATTTAATTATTTAATACATACAATACTATAATTATAATATTGTATTTCCAGGATACTTTTATTTTGAGAAACTATTAACTATGTCTCTGTTATAATTATGATACATACAATGTAATAATTCCATGTCTATAAACTGAGTGTGAAATAGAAAAATAATCAAGTTTATTTTCAACCATTGGCGAGTTCATTCACAGGTGCATGTTTTAAAATACAATTCAACTTCTGTGTAAGGCATTTATAAATACACTTAAATTCAATTAATCGTGCGTGTCGTTCAATTATCAGTTCAAAATATTCACGTCCATTTTGTACATTGAGAATTTGGCGCAAGATATCTATGCTAAGTAAACTTTTTAAAAAATTTGAAAAATAATCTCTTTTTAAAAGCATTGTTATTATCTTCTGCAGGTACCGTTTATTTGGGGGTAAGATATGTAAGTAATACTGCCAAGCTGTTATTTCTAAGCATATACATGAATGTGTTACGTCCTCTAGTCGCCCCGGTCTGGTCTGGTATTTCAGAGACACCTTGCACTGAGATTGATAAGTAGAGTCATTTATTCTGATCAACTATACGGTGGGTCTAGTGAAACGATAAACCTGGACCATTTCGCTTTTATTTATATGTATGAAACTACTTTGCATTTTGTGTAATACGTTTTTAAAGTATGTGAATTGAGTAAGTAATCTGTAACTGGCGGATACGTCGGTTTTCGTATTCACCAGCAAAATAAATACTTCAAATGCGATTTTGCAAAAATATAGCGACGTCGACAGGAAGTACGCCACACGAGTGCCAGTTTAGGCGAGTTTACAAGGATTTTATTCTTTTAAAAGCATGAAATAAACAACTCGGTTTATTTGACAGTAATTTCTCGACTTTCATTGAAATGTTAACATTCACTGGATAACATCTTTGCTGCTAATTTGATCCGTT
Source organism: Congeria kusceri (assembly GCA_027627225.1). Lineage (NCBI taxonomy): Eukaryota > Metazoa > Mollusca > Bivalvia > Myida > Dreissenidae > Congeria > Congeria kusceri. The sequence goes on along the minus strand of CM051031.1, from coordinate 35,621,385 downwards.
AAAAAAAAAGCAAATATGAAGAATTAAGCGACATTATGCTGATAACAGACACATATAAATCTACACCAAGATTTCGTCTACCGTGATACATAGGGTAATTATAGAAGATATATGTTGAGGTCTAATCATTCTAACATCTAGCTTCTATCAAACGTGCGTAAGATACATTATGCAATTAATTAAAAGTTCATCAATAATCTAAATTACCGTTGCACGTGCACTTTTAGGAAAATACATATCTTCAAGAGCACTTTATCTTCGCCATTCATTTTGCATCGACACAATAATATACGACGGGAGTTTTGTCGTAAAATGCAGGCTTCAATGAAATAAATTGAAACATCTCAAGACCAGGGGCAATCCAGGATTTTAGGTGGGGTGGCGTAAACTTTTGATCGTGCAGTTATGATCCCTTTATGTTGTCTGTGGGTCTGCAGTGATCAGTTACAGATCCGTATCAAAGATATATATATAAAAAATCGTTCATATTATCATCATCAGCAGCAGCAGCATCATTATTATCATAATTATCATCATTAAATGCATTTTGTTTCACTTAATAAATTAAATTAATACTTCACCGTATTATGTTCGAAAGTCATGTTGGTTCATCTGTATGCCATCACAATTCGGGCTGCAGAACCTACCTATGCGACGTGGCTCCCCGAAGAGATGGTGATGTAGTTCCAATAAATGACGTCATCAAGCAGGTGCGAGAATCGTCGTCAACAAAAGTTAATATTTACACTTCCTTCGTGTGCGGGGATGGGCGTACAGTGCCATACTACTACCACAGAGACGGGATCCACTTAACAGCTAAAGGGACAGCGATGCTGTTAAAATGCATTGACCAGACTCTACCTGTGCTCAAACCGAGGGGCTCAGAGGTGACCAATCGTGACAGTAAATCAAGGTGGCCCCAGCGATCTCCCTTCCATATCGACCTCCGGAGGTCTAACTACGGATGGCGTAGGGGCTGTGAGAAATGCGGTCTTGCTAACCACTACACACGGGAGTGTCGTCAATTTCCTAATGATTAGGGTAACGTAGACAGCCACCCGTATACTATGTTTACGAACAACAAATTTATCATTCTCAAAGACTTATGTTGTAGCTGCGGTTATCATTCTTGTGTATGTGACTCTCTATATATAGACAAATGTGTTGATAAATGTATACATAAATATGACAATAACTGAAACAAAATGCCAACATGGACTTTGTAAGCAACTTTTGATACAGAAAATAATGCTAAATGTAATAATTATTATACTTTATTACTGATCAATGTGAGAATATGTCTGGAAGTAATGTTATTCTAATGTCAAGAATAACTCTACTTTTGTTTTAAAGAGAGAGGTCTTCGTTGTTTTCTTAAATATCCAGCATTTAATGTCTAAATTCGAGGAAATTAAGTATATACTATTATCTAATAATATTGATATTTTCGGATGTTGTGAAACATTTTTACATGAAAATATCAATAATAATCTTTTGAATATACCAAACTCTACTTTCATTAGATTAGATAGAACAAATAGAAAGGGTAGTGGAATTCTCGTCTATTTGAAAGATAATTTGCAATTTAAACAAATTCACATCAATAATAACAACTTGGGGTCTTTATGGATACAAATAAGTTTCACTAATGCAAAACCTTTTGTACTAAATTTCACATATCGCCCACCTGATTCTACACAAGATTGGATCGACTCATACAAAAGTCAATTAAGTGACATTAACAATACTTACTCTGAATATTACATTATTGGAGATTTTAATCTGCTAATCATTATAAATTTTAATATATTGATGAACAAAAAGTGGTCATCTGTTCTTTTAGAATATGACTTGACTCAAATGATCAAAACACCTACAAGAGTTACAAATTCCTCTTCTTCAATAATTGATCACGTGTATACTAACAGACCTGACAGAGTAACTGAAGTTTGTGTTCCTGTTTATGCTATAAGTGATCATTTTCCTGTTTGTTTTACTCGGCGCATAAATGCTAAAATATCTAAAAACAAACAGCACACTACAATAAAATACAGACAATTTAAAACATTTGATATCAATGAATACTAATAAGAGCTTGTACGATCCCAAATAGCTTCTGTTGAAATGATTCATGATCCCAATCAAGCTTTACACACATTGCTAAATATCATACAAACTGCACGTGATAAACATGCACCAATTAAAGAAAAAATAGTGAAATCTGAAGCTCTTCCTGGTTGGTTCACAGATGATATTAAGTTGGCAATTACGGATCGTGATCATCTTAAATACTCTCAGCGGTGGACAGAATATAAAGCTAAGAGAAATCAAGTTACACATCTCATTTCAAAACATAAAGTTGAATTTTATAACAACGCTGTTAAACAAAATAAATCATCAAAGTTCCTGTGGAAAAATATATAATCACTCACTTGTAATAAATCGTGTTTACAATTGGCTGCTAGCTTACAATATGAAGGCAATTCAAGAAATGACGCTAATGAAATTTTGAATACTTTTAATGACCATTTCATTAATGTTTCTAAAATAGTGAAAAAGTTGAAATATAACTCTTCATTTAATGACCATTTAAAACATTCACTTCATGTAAAACTTGGAAACACATTCTTTAATATAGAATACATATCTGCATATGAAGTAAAGACAATAATTGACAATCTGGACATAAATAAGGCACCTGGAATTGACGGGATAAACCCCAAAATACTTAAGTTCTGTGGAGAACATATTATTCTACCAATTACCTCAATAATAAACATTGCATATCAACAGGTCAATTCCCAGACAATCTTAAAACTGCATATGTTATTCCAATCCACAAAGGAGCTGATGTAGATGATCCCAACAATTACAGACCAATCTCGATTCTACTTACTATCTCAAAGATATTTGAGAGACATGCTGCAAATTGTTTAAAGAGCTTCTTAGATCATTGGAAACTTCTTCATGTGCATCAATCTGGATTTCGCGAACACCATTCTTGTCAAACCGCACTTCGCAGGCTGATAGATGCTTGGTCTAAAGAAATTGATTCTGGTAGTATCGTTGGTTCTGTATTTTTAGATCTCAGGAAGGCATTTCACTTGGTAGATCACGAGATTCTTCTTCGTAAATTGCGCCTTTGTCATTTCTCAGACGCCACTCTTATGCTTATGGATTCATATTTATCTAATAGGAAGCAGTGTGTGAAAATGGGAAGCAATCAGTCTTCATTTAAATATGTTACTTGTGGCGTTCCACAAAGGTCAATATTAGGTCCCCTCTTATTCCTCATATACATTAATGACATATGTTCTCGTTTTCTTCATTCGTCTATAGATTTATATGCCGATGATTCGACCTTGTATGCAGTTGGTAACAACACGATATGTCTTCCAACAAAATTACAGGCAGACATCAATACCGTGATTGAATGGTGTGAAGCAAATAATATGCTCATTCACCACTCAAAGTCAAAATGTATGGTAATTGGTTCTCCTCATAAATTAAAACATTTAGATCAATTAAACATACTAATATACAACACGCACCTGGAACACGTTATATCTCAAATGGTTCTTGGTGTCTATATTGATCAGCATCTTAACTGGAATGATCACATAAATTATGTTCGCAATAGAATGAAAGCTAAAATAGCACTTCTCAACAGAATTAACAATTTCTTAAATAAGGAGATGAAACAACTTTATTTCAACTCCCACATATTATCATTTATGGATTACTGTTGTGTTATTTGGAGTGCAAGTAGTAAATCTAATATCTCCAAAATATCCGTTCTTCAAAGGCGTTGTGCTAACATAATTCTTCGAAAACCTTTTATAACCCCTTCATTGGCACTTTTCCAAGAGTTAGAATGGCTACCTTTTGTAGATCGGTGTAAATATCTTACAGCTGTTACTGTACATAAGGGCTGGCATGGTCACTCCTGCTTACCTACAAAATAGCCTACACTTTACTAACAACACTTTCTACACGTTGAGGTCCACCACCCATAGAAATATTTCTCATCCGAAGGTAAATACGAACTACGGTAGAAGAACTTTATCGTAAATGACAATGGAAATATGGAACAATATACCTTCTTATATTCGAGACATAGATTCCTTATGAGGGTTTAAGAATAATGAAAAAAAACATTATGCTTAATAATTGATCAAACATAATTGTCCTTCACTCCGTCGATCACATTCCTTTTCTATCATATGTGTTTAATTCCATTCTGGGTGTATCTGTCATGTGTGAAGTAATTATAATAATTTGTATGTGTATGTGTTGTTGTTTTTGTTTGTGGGTTTTTTTTTTGTTTAAGATATATACTTTTTATCAGATTGTAAAAAAGATAACCATGTTGTAAAAAAGATAACCATGTTGGAACTTGTTTTATCTTAATGTGTCATCTTCTATAAATAAAGATATTATTATTATTATTATAACCTGTTTTGGCAGTAAATTGCACTTGTTTGATGTGCATTTCAACTAAATACGTATTTGACATTCAATGTTATATGTATCACAAACATCTTTAAACATGTAAAATCCATAGCTGACTAAATTCAAACACACATGTATCGATTATTATTTGTATTATTCATTTACTCAAGTGTAATGGTCTCTTTTTGAAGTGAATGTCATTTAATTAACTCACACGTTCACAGTCATGCTCGTCAATTGTCTTCAAATGTGCTATGCACTGTGTGTTTTTTTCCATCGAACGGAACTAACGGACAGACAGACTCGTATGATTGCGTTGTGAAATAATACGGCGAGTGATACCGACGTTGTGTGTCAATTTCGCTGACTTGTGGTGCCGGAAAAATATGAAATCGCCAGGAATTGAAGCCAACGTTGTGGACACCCCTCTACTTTATCACTTTATATCGTTTTTACGAATGCATGAAACAATATGAAATTTGGTGTGATAAGTAATGGAAACAAGAGGGCCCTGAGGGCCCTAGGACGCTCACCTGAGATCTTGTAACCCAATTAAAATTAGCATCTCCGAGGTGTGGCTTATTTTTATCATTTGAACATATTTGTAGAGGACTACATACACATACCAAATATGAAGCCTCTAGGCCTTGCGGTTTCAGAGGATTAGAATTTTAAAGTCATTTTGCTATATAAGTTTATATACATCTGTGACCCCTTGGGTGTGGTCAGTTTTGACCCATGGAGCATAATTTGAACCATCTTTGTAGAGGACCCCTATAGGATGTTACATACCAAATTCAAAACCTCTGGGCCTTGGAGTTTCAAGAGAAGTCATTTTGCTATATATTCTATATAAACCATGTGACCCCTAGGGCGTGTCCCGTTTTGACGCCAGGGGCATAATTTGAACAATCTTTGTAGAGGACCACTATAGGATGTCACATACCAAATATGAAACCTCTGGGCCTTGTGGTTTCAGAGGAGAAGATTTTTAAGGTCATATTGCTATATATTCTATATAAACCATGTGACCCCCGGGCGTGGCACGTTTTGACCCCAGGGGCATAATTTGAATAAACTTTGTAAAGGACCACTAAAGGATGTTACATACCAAATATGAAACCTCTGGGCCTTGCAGTTTGAGGGAAGAAGATTTTTAAAGTCATTTTGCTATATAATCTATATAAACCATGTAGCCCCCGGGGTGTGGCCCGTTTTGACCCCAGGGGCATAATTTGAACAATCTTTGTAGAGGACCACTATAGGATGTTACATACCAAATATGAAACCTCTGGGCCTTGTGGTTTCAGAGAAGATTTTTTAAGTTTACACTTTTAAATCTATTTTTAGCTCTGGTGACCTATATATGCAGCAGACCGTAACGACTTGAGCAACTTTGAAAGAGGGTCACCCAATGATCATTCCTGTGAAGTGTGGTAAAAAATCTGCCAAGTGGTTTAGGAGGAGATGTCGTTTGAATGAAAAGTTGACGACGGACGCACGCACGGACGACGGGCGATCACAAAAGCTCACCATGACTCAGGTGACTAAAAACGACTTTAAGGTAGAAAGATCCTAATGAATCGAAAATACTCGCGAAATATCGGTTAACTTCGGCCCATTCGCCACTAACCGTAAATCTAATCGATCTAATCCGAAACAGAAATTATTTTCGCGAAATAAACATTACGAATGTTGAGTCAGTTTCAATTAAATGTGTTAAATAAATGCTTATTTGTGTTTAAAGATGAACGTAAAAATGTAGTTTGAAGAAAAATAAGGTACTCTGGCATGGGAAATACCTTCAAACGACGTCATTGTTGGGAATTTCTGTTAACATTTAATTATGACATTTTCGCGATGTCGGGTGTATTTCATTACACTTTAGTTAAAATAGTTATAAATAAACGTCCAAGGAGTATTAGTATTATTGAACATAATTATTCGTATATAAAAAACATATCTGCGTGAAGGAGTTACGTGCTCCTTGCTCAAAAACTTGGAAAAATAGTCGAGATGGGTGTAGAGCGGGACGTCGGGTTATCGAGTTTGTCGTTCTGATAGATATTTTAAAATACTGTTCATTGTGTAAACTTGGACCTGAGGAATTTTAACGAGATCTACCGCTGTAAAAAAACATTATGTATCGCCGAAATGATGAGAATGGTCTAAAAGACACCTTTTTATCCAAAAACAGTGACATTTTACCAATAGTCACAAGGGAAGCAAGTTAAAACGGCCCCAAAATGGTTAAAACGGCCACAGTTACTAAATGTGGTTAAAACGGCCCCATATTATTTTAGCGATTTTAGTAGTTTCAATTTATGTGCAAACAACAAAAAAATGGTAATATTTGTTTATTTCAGTTTATTGTATAACAATTAACCTTTAGCATACCACAAGAAGAATACAATACTGAAAATATATATCGATCACAAAAAATATAAATAGTCTTTGGAAGGTTAAGATGTGTACCGGAATATTCAAGTAATTTTGAAATAAATCGATTATAATAATAAACATTTACACATATATGCTATCCTGAAAAAAAACGTCTGTATATTAATTTTGAAATACAGTGATCATAATAAATAATCATTTAAATATATTTATTTTCTGGATCACATGTGTACCTGAAACAAAAACTATGAATTACATTAATAATATATACATTATTGTTAGTTTTATCACTCATCATCACTGATATATCATCATCGTTCATCTTCGCTGTACATCGATCATCATCAGTCAATGAAGCTGGTCATCTTCCGTGACTTGACGTAACGTCCAACTGGACGACACAGGTTGGACAGTTTCTTCAGAAGCCCAGTGTTAGACGATCTATCCGCTCTGTAACTGAAAAAAAAGAATAAATAAGAAAATTGGAATTATAATTACAATTGATATAGTGATACAAATATGGACTTTTGAATGGATATATATATATATATTTATTTATTTTGACATATTGTACATTATAAGATATAGATAAGAATAATAAATAAATAAATAAATAAGGCATTGTTATGGAGTAAGATAATAATTGGTGAATTTACATTACCTGTTCCATTCATCGAACAATCTTGGATAGAGTAACTTAGCGAAATCATTTTACCAAAAAATCATAAAAACGGTGTCATATTGAAACGCTGTTTTATTGTATTTTTCAAACAGTTGACAATAATGTTGAAAATCAAAAGTCATATTTGAATTAAATCAATAAAAAGTACATGATGTATTAATACGCGTAAATACATTCGTTTTACATTAGTTTTAACACCATTAAAACGATTTAAAGATTGAAAATCAAATGTTTTGAAGGATTGCCGGTATATATGAAACAACAACAACAACACATACATCAAAGGAACACACGTGTTTCAAAGCAATACATTGATTATTTTCACTGTATTTTCCGAAACAATTATAATCGTAAACTTGGTTATTTGTGAAGCATTTATGATACTATGTGTGTAGTACATTTTTATCGAGTGCACCGGGATTCTCTCCCATATGGCCATCGCCCCCAGAAGACTTGTTAGTTGGGTTACGAGGGATAGTGCAAGATACAGCAGAAGCCCCGTTCCAGAGACGACCCTGGGTCTTTTAGTGACCGGTGTGAAACACCTAGTACACTGCACCTCGGTTTAACGTCTCATGCGAAAGACGAGTTAGTAGGTTAGGGTGTAGCGGGGGCTCGAACCTGCGACCCCTGAGTTGTGAAACCAGTGCGTTACTACTAGACCACGGATCCGCCACTTATGATACTATATCACTGCATTCAGCTGTATATGCACCACGAAACAATTAAGTGATTTACTCATATAAACTACTCAATATACATTCTGAAATAGTGTGAATACATTAAAGATGTCGGCTTTTTAAAATAATTTTTAGTCCGACAAAGATGTTTCAATTAAAAAGAATTCTTTATTCAATTTCCAATTAACAGCAATTAGCACATCTTAAAGAGCCCGGCTATTCTTTGAAATCCGAGAAATTCAGGAGCACCACTTTATGCTCGAATAGTCTGCCAATTTAGCGGTATTTTACTACTTTTTCAGCAGATTCCAACTGTGAAAATATTTACCAAGAATGACAACTAATGGTAATGTTTAACCACATCATTTTATTACAAATCAACAAACCTGTCATAAGATACATCTTTAACGTATAAATTAAAGCTATTCAGGAATAAATAAAATACATTTTGACAATATGTCAGTCATTTTTTTAAGAGTACCCCATCAAAATTTTAGGTTGAAGTAGAAAAATGAGGGGTTATAAAAAAAATCGAATTTTTGTCAGAACGTGTGGTTAGATTTTGTTTATATTTCACAGTTAAGTCGCATAATAGATTTAATGATAAAAAATAATAAGAAAGTCAAGGTCTGAAAAAAGTCCCATTATGGGATTTCTACCTTAAATCATATTTATTTGAAAAGTATAAATGTCTTTTATGAGGTATTCTGTACCAATGGTGTATTGCATCTGACATCTTTATATATGAATTTAAAAAAGGAAACAATATAATTAAAAAATATAGGTATTATACTCATTTTCTATAGTTTATCGTTTTCGGGGAACTTATGCGCAGGATGTACGGTGTACATAAGAAATCATAGGGGGCGGGCCCTGTCGGGTACGTTTGACTGAATTTGATGTGTATATTTGACCAAATTCAGCGAGCGAAAATTTGTTAAGCATATATTTCCAGTTTTGCCCGTTTTATATATGCCCATATATATACGGTCCGGGAGTTTTACGGGGGGCGCGCGCCCCCACCCCCCTGATCCGCTAGTGAAGACAATACTCATTCATCATTGTAAAACTATTTCTTACTTCAGTGTAAATCGCATAACAAAAATGTAGTTAGCGTATTTAAAGTGTGTATATACGATCATTTATAACATTTTTCTTTAATAATAAGCATGTTAAAGTGACAATATAACTTGAAGGCAGACAGATAAACACAAACATGACGAAGGAAACACTATAATATCGAATAAATCAACAAATACATGTATTTGATTTTCCGGCTGTACAGCCGATAACTGGTTTCTGTTTAAAAAGTAGCCAAATTCTACATTTTTCAACAATGGTTCTTATTTACTTTTCTTCCATTTTAAATCGAAGTATTCAATGGTAATTAACTTAATCGGGTTGTTTTAATTTATGTAACTGTGTCTGTTGTAAGATCGTACATACACTATTTAAAGACCGCTGTGTTTAATTACAGGAGTTTTGTAGAGATTGTGGAGACAGATCTTCTCAGAGGTTAGATACCAGTAAATCATTGTGTATCCCTCCGTGATCCATTCGAAAGTAGTGCCTATTACTAAAGAGTTCCTTTTCTCTTCTGGTATAAACGCCATTTAGCGATCTCAGACATGCTTTTTGTGGTTATTTCTCATATCCCATGAATGTCTGGAACAGTTTGGTGTATTTCATTGGAGGCTAACTTGAAAAGTGAACTTTTGGGGGGTGTTTACTGTGATATGGGGCTTTTGTCGAAATATGACTGCAAAAACCCTGTTTTCTACTGGTGTCTGCATTCAGGCGAGATGCATTTTCTTAGAAGTAGCATGACATATCTTTTTTATTGCAATTTTGGGAAGAGAAAAGATTCATCTTTAAATTGATACCTTGCAAAATCTGAAATAAATGAAAGGCTAGTAAAATACTTGAAAATTTCACCGTTTTATAATGGGACCCTATGAGAATTAGAATTACTGGTATCTAACCTCAGAGACTCCATAGAGTAAAAGTTTGTTTAGTTACATGTATATTTGCATTATACGACAGAAGCCTGTGTGAGGGCTAAAAAAGCGATCGACCACTGTGCATTTATTCTGGTATTTCGTATGCAATACACATGAGCAAGACATGTGTACATGTTTTAATATTATTTAAACAAACTGAAGTGTAAAATCGCAAGCGCTATTTAGAACGATAAGATAGAAGAATTAAAAAACAAAATCGGCAACCCATTATTCATCAACATAATTATATACGAACAATATTCCGTTGACGGTTTGTAATACAAACAAACTGTTATTTTTTCTTTAAGTGCACAATTGCTTTGCAAAGATTTCAACAATTAGTTGTTTCTCCATTAAAATAAAATAAACTGTCCAAAGGGCCGGCTAGCTCAGTTGGTAGAGCGCTGGACTACAAATCCGAGGATCGCGGGTTTCGATTCCCAGCCTGGCCACATAACTTGTGTGGGGATTGGTCATGAAATTATTTCTACCGCCATTACCCCCACTACCTCTGATTCAAGTAGGGCAGTTGTCAGTTACTGGCATAAGTATGTGCACTAAGTACTGGTAAACCAGCTTAGCCAGGAAAAGTGTGAGTAGCTTATAACTGACCGCCGTTATATGACTGAAAAACTGGGTACGTAACACATGTTTTTTAAAGACGCATTAATTCTTCATAAACAAGAGTTTTCTCCCTTGCTATACAGACATCATGACATTGTTTGCAATTTGTAAATTATAATATGAATGCATATTACATATTACTAAGTCGTTATATTTTAAAACAGCATTTTCCACTGAATCCCAATAAGAAGGCCATTTTCCAGGAAATTATAGAAAAATAAACCTGATTATTTTCAATAAATTACCAAAAAGCAAGAAAAATGTTCCGCAGGCGGAACAAAAATTAATATTTTTTTCTATAAATTTACATGTTTTAATTACAAGAAACCAAATTTAATTTTGCCCCACAAATTCTTGTGTTCCTAATTACAAGGAACCGAAGTGTTCCGCTGGCGGTACAAACATCATGACACATATATTCAGAATAACAAAAAACCTTATCAAAATTGTTCCACCGGCTGTACAAGCATCCGAACATTATTATTCTGATTAACAAAAAATAACAAACTAAGTGTTCCACTGGCGGTACAAGTAGCCTTTATATTCTAACTTACAAGAAAACTAAACAAACATCCCAACTTTTATATTCTAAGTTACAGAAAATAAGACCAAGAAATTGTTCCGCTGGTGGTACAAACATTCTGATATTTATATTCAGAATAACAGAAAACTTAAACAAAATTGTTCTGCCCGCGGAACAAGAATCCAAACATTTATATTGTGTTTTACAGAACACTAAACTAAAAGTGTTCCGCTGGTGGAACAAGCATCCAAACATTTATACTGTGTTTTACAAAAAACCAAATTAAAACTGTTCCGCTGGCGGTACAAGAATCCAAACATTTATATTGTGTTTTACAGAACACTAAACTAAAACAAGTGTTCCGCTGGTGGAACAAGCATCCAAACATTTATATTGCGTTTTACAGAAAACCAAACTAAATCTGTTCCGCTGGCGGTACAAGCATCCAAACATTTATGCTGTGTTTTACAGAACACTAAACTAAAAGTGTTCCGCTGGCGGAACAAGCATCCAAACATTTATACTGTGTTTTACAGAACACTAAACTAAAAGTGTTCCGCTGGCGGTACAAGCATCCAAACATTTATATTGTGTTTTACAGAACACTAAACTAAAACTGTTCCGCTGGCGGTACAAGCATCCAAACATTTATATTGTGTTTTACAGAACACTAAACTAAGTGTTCCGCTGGCGGTACAAGCATCCAAACATTTATGCTGTGTTTTACAGAACACTAAACTAAAAGTGTTCCGCTGGCAGTACAAGCATCCAAACATTTATACTGTGTTTTACAGAACACTAAACTAAAACTGTTCTGCTGGCGGTACAAGCATCCAAACATTTATATTGTGTTTTACAGAACACTAAACTAAAAGTGTTCCGCTGGCGGTACAAGCATCCTAACATTTATATTGTGTTTTACAGACATCCAAACTAAAACTGTTCTGCTGGCAGAACAAGTTTCTTAACATTTATATTCTGAATTACAGAAAACAAAACAAAAAACTGTTCCGCTGGCGGTACAAATATAACAAAATTAATATTCTTAATTATAGAAAACCAAACAAAATTTGTTCCGCTTGTGGTACAAGCATATCAACATAAATTGTATGTTTAACAGTGTTCCGCTGGCGGTACAAACATCCCAACATTTATATTCTAAATTACAGAAAATAAGACTAAGAAATTGTTCCGCTGGCGGTACAAACATTCTGATATTTATATTCAGAATAACAGAAAACTTAAACAAAATTGTTCCGCCGGCGGTACAAGCAACCAAACATTTATATTACGTTTTACAGAACACCAAACTAAAAGTGTTCCACTGGTGGTACAAGTGTCTTTACATTTATATTCTGAATAACAGAAAACAAAATAAAAATTGTTCCTCTGGCAGTACAAACATCCTGATTTTGATATTTTACAGAAAATAACTAATTTATCTGCTGGCGGTTAAAGTATTCAAACATTGATATTCTGAATTACAGAAAACCAAACTAAGTGTTCCGCTGGCGGTACAAGTAACCTTAAATACATTGTGATTAACAGAAAAACTAAATTAATTTCTTATGCTGGCGGAAAAAGTATTCAACAATTGTATTCTGAATTACAGAAGAAAAACTAAAAGTTCCACTGGTGGTACATTTGTATGTTGAATAGCAAAACAAGAGGGCCATGATGGCCCAAAGGGCTCACCTGCGTACTGGCAAAGATGAAAGTGTTACTGTTGTGAAAGGCTTCTGCGAATGTGCGCCATAATGTCCTTAAATAATTTGTCCAGCCAATTTACTCGCATACATATAACAAATAAGGACTTGAATATATTTTCTCTACCCTGGTATCCAACTGTTCGCAGACAAATTCGGAGGAATAGTGTCAATGCTGCAGTTCTGAACAATAATGGCGATGGCTGCGCAAAGGTCATGTCATGCTTGCCCGCTTGTTTCAAAGTGTAGAGTGTATTGCCATTTACCCATCCTATATTCAAATTTGCTTTAGATCTTATGGTCATAAAAAAATTGTGCAAGTTTTTTTTAGACTGGTTGAAAATGAAATCCCTGTCTTGCATCAAATCCATTTTTGCATTAATTTTCACAATTAAGGTGAAATAACTGCAGTGTTCGTGGCCTGTCTAATTTGCTGGTTGTGTTGAGATCTTATGACCATACAAAACATGTGAAAGTTTTATCAAGATTGCATGAAAAGTGAAATCTCAATGCTCGAAAGTGATTTTTGCGGGTTTTTTTTACTAACAAAGGGGCCATAACTCTGATGTGTGTTGCCCAATCTGACCCATTGTTGGCTTCTGCAGCAGTCGTATGATCAAATACAAACTGAGAAAGTTCGGTCAAGATTGGAAGAACAAGAATGTCTCAGGACAGCGAGCTCGACTATTCAACCGCTTTGTCAGAGTAATTGGCCTTTATCACTAGCAAAAAGGGGAATAATTCTGCTAAAATGCTTGTCACAGTTATGTGCCATGGCCAGTGACCTTATATAATGACCTTGAAGACATGTGTGAAGATTTAATTGAATATCTGTAGCAGATATAAAGAAATGAAGTTGTTGCATGCAAGGTTTAACCGAAATTTCTAAGTAAAAAACTGGCATAATTCTGCTAAATTGCAGGTCAGAGTTATGGGCCTTGGTCAGTGACCTTACATAATGACCCCGAAGATATATGTAAAGATTCAATTGAATATCTGTAGTAGTAAGATATGTACTTGTTGCACGCAAACCTTAATCTGAATTTTCTCTCGCACGCAAACCTAAACCTGACTTTTCTAAGTACAAAAAGGGGCATAATTCTGTTAATATGCTAGCCACAGTTATGACTCATGAAGGCATGTGTCAAGTTTCAATTGAATATCTGTAGTAGTTATAGAGATACGGAGTTGCTGCACGCAAACTTTAACCTGATTTTCTAAGTACAATAAGGGCCATAATTCTGCTAAATTGCAGGTACGAGTTATGGGCCTTGGTCAGTAACCTCCCATAATGATCCCAAACATGAGAGAAGTTTCAATGGAATATCTGTAGTAGTTAGGGAGATATGGACTTGCTGCACGCAAACCTTAACCAGAGCATTACGGCGACGCCGACGCATGGTCGAGTAGTACAGCTCGATCTATTCGGTGAATAGTTTAGTTAAACAAGAGCTGTCAGAGGACTGCGCACTCGACTATTAGAAGTATTTCAGTTGGTACATATTTTGGATAGTGGAAGGGACACATTTTTAAGTGAAGCCTTGTATAGTTTATACATTTTTGGAATAAAAACTTTAACACAAAATCTATGTAAAAAGTGTGCATAACTCTGTCAAAATACAACACAAAGTTATGGGTAATATTGCCACTGATACCAGAATTGATGACAAAGATTAGTTCCAAGTTTCAAGTGAATAACTTATGTAGTTTTGAAGTTACACAACTTTTGAATATAAACTTTAACCAGAAAATCTACATGAAAAAGGTGCATAACTCTGTCAAAATACAAAACAGAGTTATGGGTAATGTTGCCCCTGATACTAGAGTTGATGACAAAAGTATATTTCAAGTTTCAAGTGAATAACTTATGTAGTTTTGATGTTACAAGACTTTTGAATAAACGGTAGTAGGATAGCTCACCTATTCTTCTAATGGTCGAGATAAAAATGTAGTTTTTATTGCGACAACGGTCAAATTGTTGACCGCATAATGGACAATGCTGGAGAGGTCCCCTATACCAATAGCTCAATGAGCATAAAGGTGAGCTAAAAATACATGTATTTTCAATAGAAAATTAGTCAGAAACTCAGATAACCATGATTATTAGAACAACGTTAGAGAAATGCCTCAATTACATGTAACAAACTGAAAGTATTTTATAAAGTCCATAGCAGGAGGCAAATGTTGATGTTTACGTTATAATAATCACACAAGTATAGTTGATAATTTCTTGATTATTAACATCATTTGACGAAATGTATATGCTCCTCTGTAGACATCATTTTCTTCATCTCACTAACAATGGCTCTTCTTTGCCCTGCTTGCTCTCTTTTTGGGGTCAATATTTGAATTACTGAAATGACAAAACCAACAACCACATTGAGCTACCAAAGGCAGCTAGAGATATTTACAAAAATTTCTTTTTTGTTTGAAACTTTACTAAATCAGTATCTATAACTACAGATGAGTCACTGTGAGCAATATCTTTACATGGCATTGGAAATAATAAACTTGAGGTTATGAAGATCCTTACAGGCATTTAGAGGTTATGGAGCAGAAACAAAAATGACGTTGACATTCGGCCCATGGACACAATAATCGATACAAGGGATCCTTTACTGGTCATGACAAACCCTTTCATTGGTTACCTACCAATTTGCAGCCTTGGCCTAAGGGTTCTGTAGTTACGGTATTGCCCGCACAAGGAATGGTCTACCGACAGACTGCCTGTTATTTGCAAATCAACAGACGATAACTACACTTCTCCAACAGGCTCCTAAAAAAGTGTTAACAAGTTATTTTACCAATTGATGATTACCTTTAATCAAACTTATTATCACTTTTATAACATTAGACTGACAAGTACTAACACTGATCTAATAAAAATTGTGATATCATCATTTGCACAAACTTTCAAAGCTTCTGTTGATGAGTGTTGATGACGCACTACTATACAACACCAGACACAGCCCCATCATATTTGCTCCAAATGAGAAATTTGTATTAACAAATGCTTATCATCGAATAATCCTGATAGTTGTTTTTTATGCACTGCACAACTGGGTGAAATAAGCCTATTAAAACAAGAGATGTTTGTAAAACATGTATGCCCCCCAATCCCAAGCGAGGTCTCAATATATGGTATCTATGTATGAAGTTTCATTAAATATCTCGATGCGTTCTCAAGTTATTGAGCGGAAACCGTTTTTCTATTTTTAGCAACGGTGACCTTGACCCCACCCAACCCACCACATATGCAATCCCAAGAGAGGTCTTAATATAAGGTATATATTTATGAAGTTTCATTAAAATATCTCTATGCGTTCGCAAGTTATTGAGCAGAAACAGGTTTTCTATTTTTAGTTATGGTGACCTTGATCTTGACCCCACCCACCCCATATGCAATCCCAAGCCAGGTCTTGATATATGGTATCTACGTATGAAGTTTCATTAAAATATCTTTATGGATTCTAAAGTTATTGAGCAGAAACTGTTTTTCTATTTTTAGTAATGGTGACCTTGACCCACCCAACCCACATGCAATCCCAAGCGAGGTCTCAATATAAGGTATATATGTATTAAGTTTCATTAAAATATCCTGATGCGTTCTCAAGTTATTGAGCGGAAACCTTTTTTTTATTTTTAGTAGCGGTGACCTTGACCCCACCCACCCTATATGCAATCCCAAGCGAGGTCTCAATATAAGGTATCTATGTATGAAGTTTCATTAAAATATCTCGAGGCGTTCTCAAATTATTGAGCAGAGACCGTTTTCCTATTTTTAGTAACGGTGACGTTTACCTTGACCCAACCCACCCCCTATGCAATCCCAAGCGAGGTCTCGATATAAGGTATATACGTATGAAGTTTCATTAAAATATCTTGATGCGTTCTCAAGTTATTGTGCTGAAACTGTTTTTTCTATTTTTAGTAACGGTGACCTTGACCTTGACCCCACCCATCCCATATGCAATTCCAAGCGAGGTCTTGATATAATGTATTTATGTATAAAGCTTCATTAAAATATCTCTATGCGTTCTCAAGTTATTGAGCGGAAACCGTTTTTCTATTTTTAGCAACGGTGACCTTTGACCTGTTGACCTCAAAATGTATAGGCGTCTTCCTTTCCTCCCAAGTAACCAGCATACCAACTTTCATGATTGTAGGTCAAAGCGTTCTCTAGATATCGTGCAGAAACGAAATGGTCTACGGACATACCGACCGACAGGTGCAAAGTAAGATACCCCCACTTCTTCGACGAGGGGCATAATTAATATGTTACATTGTTCAGAAGTAACAAGCCAGGCAAAACTTTCCAAAGCATGCAGAGATCACTACAAACTTACAAGGCGAAGGTGGAACGATACAAATTGTTATAATTGTTATACGGTAATATTTATATAAGTAAGGCTAGTGTTTACCGTCAGTTGTTTGTCACTGTAATCTTATCTTGCTGTCACTGTTTTGCATGTACCGTATTTCATGCTCCTCTTTATACCAACTCTTCATTTTGTTCTCCATGAAGGGATCGTTCAAACAACTTGGCAACATAATTTTCATCCTGTTTTGGATGCTTAGAGACATCAATCATGGCATCACTCGACTAAACATTGTGATTATTAACACAGAAAATCTGTGCTTGAAGGTCGTGGAAGCTGATTTGTCATTGTCTCTGTACTTCAGACACATCGCACGTCACAATGTAGAGACCTGTAAAACAAATGTCATTGTTAAAATTAACACACATATGAAAACTTTACTGTACAAAGGGTTAGAAGTCAGAACACACATTAATCACACATCATCACCACATTTCCTCCAGACCCCTGGAAACTGTTCACACTTTGCACTTTGAAATGCCATATTTTTAATTGATTTTTCTTTTTTCCGATGTACGTTGATCGCCCTCAATTAATTGCCACATACCTAAAGATTATAGATCAAGATATTACATTGAAAGTCATGGGTGCAGCCATTGTGGCGAATTAATATGTATCGAGTGGTTTCATTGGTCAAAATCAATGAGTAACAATTGATTCTGTTAGCGCTAGCCAATTTCTGTCAGAGGGATGAAACTATTAACAGATTAATTGCGGGAAATTGTTTCAAGCTTTTCAAAAATGCTAGTCAACAGGCCGGACGAATCAGGGACCATTAGCCCCAAAACACATTTCGCCCTGGGACGACTGGCCCACAGACGTTTAGCCCTGAATATTTAAGCGGTTGGGTGTCACTATTTGCAATAAAGTGAATCAATAATATTTTAATGACCAGTATCCATTAAAAATTCTTTCATATAAACGGTACTGTAATAAAAGAGGAGGATGAAAAGCAGACATTTATTCACTTATCTTGTAACAAATTAAATCAAGAGGGCCATGATGGACCAAAGCGCTCACCTGAGAACTGGTACAGATGAAGACCATACTGTTGTGACAGGGTTGAAAATTAAGGTATCTGAACAATACGCAGAGGGGGATATGATCAATTTTGATTTAAAACATCGTTTAGTGCGATGGGCTAACTAAAGTATTAGTTGGGTTATAGATGTGCGCTTTTTTGCTAGTTCTCAAATCATCTTTCTTGGTACTCTTGCCTGACCCTTTTTCATTTAGTAATTGACAATTCTGGAAAACGCAGAAACAGTAGATTTTGATGTCTTTTTCGCAAACAGTTTTGGAGAACTGGTTGCAATGCGATAATTGCGATGCTGTGCTATAAGGTAAAGTTTTGCTTTTTCTTTCATATTTTCTGTCCAATCGATAATAAATGATGTTAATGCAGGCTCTGAACACATCAATGTTGCATGTTACTTGTACAAATAACTGCATGCAAGTCTTGCAACTGTTGGAAATCAAATTTTATCAATCAATTTTTATGTTCATGCACAAACTGTAAGTTTGGTCAACATTGAATAAAAAATTGTATGTGCAAGCCAATCATTGATAACTTGTTGATGTTTTTTTCCAAACACAAGGGGCAATAACTCTGGTTTTTCTGGCCCAATCATGCTTATATTCGACTTCACCTGTAGTCTTACGGTCATAGACAAACTGTACGATTGGTGAAGATTGGATGAAAAATGAAGTCTCTATCCTGAATCATGTCCATGTTTGTATATTTTTTTTAATAAACAAAGGGCAATAACTCTGCTGTTTGAAAAACCATCTGGCCCATTTTTAGCGTCTGTTGAGATCTGATGGTCATACACAAACTGTGAAAGTTTGGTTAAGATTGGATGGAAAATAAAGTCTATACGTTGGAAAAGGGCATTTTTGCACTTTTTTTGCATGAAAAAGGGGCAGTAACTCTGGTGTTACTGGTGTGATCTGACCCAATAACAATCCCATCCGAGATTTTATGGTCAGACACAAACTGTGCAAGTAAGGTCAAGATTGTATAAAGAATGTAGTCTTTATCCTGATAACGGACCAAATTGTTGATGGCACATGGACGACAGACGCTGGACGACGCTGCAGAGGTCCCCTATACCAATAGTTCACCGAGCACTTCGTGCTTAGGTGAGCTAAAAACTACTACTGCAAACAGATAACAGCACACTGTCAGATTTTGATTCACTTCTGGAGAAATCACTTGGAATTAATGAGCATCAAACTAAAACACGGGCATGTTCCGCCCTTCATTAGACACATTGTCATTGTCGTAAACCTGTGAGAATCTTAGGAGATTATTCCGCATCTCTTGGACACTGGGATCGAGACACAAGTGGTTTCAAACTCATAAAACAGGAACTTTTTTACATTTTGTTTGTTGTATTCTGCCGAATTTGGAAGTTACACAAGTAACCTTTTGCCGATTCTTAACCTGTTTCCTATATATTTAGTTAGGAATACTGAACTATACAGCTATAACTATAGTTATTGCGCATAAATAATTAAAGTGCATGTAGCTTTCTACTGAATGAGCCAGTTAAAACCAATGTTTTAGTATGCATTGATGTGATTGGTTCAAAAACAGGCAATCATCTGATCTGTTCTGGTTTGAATACAGTGACATAAATTCCACATATTGGCAATCACACTGGCAAGTATACTTGGTACGTACTATTAAATACCAGTCAGTCAAGCAAGAACATTATTTTTCCTGGAAGGAAAACACTCCCTTCTTTACTATAATGCATAAACTTTTATAAGATCTTCTGATAGATACTTATAAGATCTTCTGACAGATAGTTTAAGTAACAGCAAAATAGCTTAATGTTTTGTTCAAACTCTGACATTTGAAAATAGAGAATGAGAATGGGGTTTCTGTCTGTATTAGATAGGAGATAGTAATTAGATTCACTGAAATATTGGGTATAGAACAATGATGCTCTTAAGATGTACGATGCACTGTACCCTGGTCTACTGACATCCTTTGTAATCTAAATGCAACCAGTAATTCACGACAACCTCGCAGTTTCAGGTTTTAGGAATATGACCTTCACTGTGTCAAGCAAGGGCTGCTATGTACATTATACACTCAACAAAAGTTATAAGGCATTAAATGGAAATAAATGGAAATTTCTGTATTTTCTTCATTTGTAAGAATTTCATATTGAAATGTCAGCTATGATTATTTGAGTTATAACTTATAAACACGTGTTCATAACAAAATATTGGAAACAATATGAAAGAATTGTGTGTTGACCATGGCGCAGCTAAAATTCATATAAATAAAGAAAATACAACATTTTCCATTTGGTGGAATGCAAAGTAATCAAGGCCACTCAATGTACAAAATGCGCAAATGTCAGATGGTTGCTGAATCTCTGTCAAGACCATGCATTTTGTGACATTAATATCAAGAAATTGTTGTTCTGCCATCTTCAGACTTGCTTTTAGATATCAAACTATTCATAAGCTATAACAAACCTACTTAACTAAATAAGCCGGATAAACCACTGTAATGTATATCAGCTATGTGGTTGAGGTTATACATGAACAGATCATGACACAACTGCACATGTACGTGGATCTCAACTGGACGTAAATCTGACAATAAGTCGCTTCAGGAGAAAGAGCAAATCCCCAGATTAATTTATTTATCTGTGCTAATCCGAATTATATTGTAATACACAACAACTGTAACAGACAAATTGTCTTGGTTTTCAGACCAACAATACAGATCACTTTGTCCATCAGATAATGATCATGACGTTTCACTTATGGAAGACCTAATATGCAGGTAATCCTGATTATCCAAGGTCTTAGTAAAAACCCAAAATATTCAACAATGTTCCAATTGAAGGACTAAACTGTATTATCATAAGAGGATTATTCATGATTATCCAAGTTCTTAGTAAAACCCAAAATATTCAACATGTTCCAATAGAAGGACTAAACCGTATTATCGTAAGAGGATTATTCTATGTTAGCGCTACCAGTAGCCACAATAGCCAATGGCTACTTAACTTTCTAATTGGCTATTAAAAATTCTATTTGGCTACTATAATTTTTAAAAATATTTAAACATGACGCATATTTACTGAAAATATTTCTAAATAATGGGTTTTCTTGCAAAATCAAAGTTTTTGGCTACTAGTTCAGATTTCTTAGCGCCAACCTAGTTATTATGGCTTTACGATACATTGATATTATTAATGAATCCATTAAACTCCTAAGTATATAAATCACAAGTCTAGAGGGCCATGATGGCAGGTAATCCTGATTATCCAAGGTCTTAGTAAAAACCCAATATATTCAACAATGTTCCAATTCTAAATTGGACTAAACTGTATTATCATAAGATGATTATGGTTTTACGATACATTGATATTATTAATGAATCCATTAAACTCTTAAGTATATAAATCACAAGTCTAGAGGGCCATGATGGCAGGTAATCCTGATTATCCAAGGTCTTAGTAAAAACCCAATATATTCAACAATGTTCCAATTCTAAATTGGACTAAACTGTATTATCATAAGATGATTATGGTTTTACGATACATTGATATTATTAATGAATCCATTAAACTCCTAAGTTCTTAAATCACAAGAGGGCCATGATGGCCCTAGGTCGCTCACCTGAGTGTAAAGCATCATAATGGCTTTTAAGAAGAAGATTGTTTGAGATTTCAATAACGTCACATAAGGAAAACTGTCCTGCCCCCTGGCAGCCATGTTTTTTTAACAAATCACGAAAATAGGCTAGTACATATTTACCTGAATGGTCTGGAAAGTTATATTGCGATCTAGCTATATCGCGATCGAGATCCATGGACCTCGCGAATTGCGATATAACGATTTGCAGGGTACCAAAGAAAATACTGTCACGGTATCATTAAACTTGTGAAACACATGCACTGACTAAACTGAGTGTAAACACAGAATACAGTTAGAGCGCCTAATTGTGCTAATACAGGTGATGAGTATTAGGTTAATGTTTGCGAGCTATACTAGTCTTTGTGCCCAATGCTATGCAAGTCTATCTTCAAGTCAACAACCTGGACCTGGACCTGGATTAAATGGTCACACCCCATACATCGTAACTCAGTTTGTACTCAAGTTATTAAACAGACAGCTTTTTTTATTTTTAGTAATGGTGCCCTTGACCACAACCACCCCAGATGCAACCTCAAGTGAGGCATCTATGTATGAAGTTTTATTACAATAGCAATTTTTGTTCTTAAGTTATTGTTCTTACGTTGGTGCTGCTGTCAAGTCTGTCAGCCCACATGCCCAACGACATACTCCAATCTAATAAGCACAAATTTTCATTTGGTTAAAAATGGCTATCTTAGATACTTGCTATAACTTCAACTGTAAAGTAATTAAATTATAATGCAAAAGACTAGATGCCATACCTACTGCAATTTGTATTTTTTTCTATGATTTTTTTAATCCACTGAAGTCCAACAAATTAAAGTTTTAGCATAATACCTGCTTATGATTGTGCAATTTTCAACACTTTTTCCTGATGCAAAAAACAACAACAATTAATTAAAATGTAGTATCTATCCATTGCCCTCTATAACCAAACAAGGTTTCATGAACCTAGCTTCTGTATTTATTGAGTTATTGCAGGACCCAAATTTAGACAGACATACAGACAGGAATATTGATGGAGGGTGTCCCATCTGATCATGCAACCAGTAGTGGACAAATAACTTTCAAAACAAACTATTTATTAATGTAAGTGACATATAAATATAAAATTTCTAGGCACATGACTAACTTTTGAAAAACTGAAAACATTTCTCTGAAACAGAACCTTTCCGACACAGAACCCAGTTTAATTACACCTTGGAAGAATCATGTGCAAATATTCCATTGTTATTGATAGTGCAGTTTACTGAATTGTCTAGGAACTGCTTAAACACAGGCCAAGTTCATTGGGCCACATGATGAGGATAAATAGGTCAGTTGGAGAAAGTTATACAATTCCGGACATAACATGTATATAGGGTATATAGGATAAGAGGTCAAATAAGATTCAAGTTAACAGTTGCTCTGGTTTGTGTGTTCCTTCCATTATGTGATTTTCAGAAGTATTGGGAATATTTAATTTAAATATTCAAATATAATTCTAATATTGGGTTGTTGTTTATGTTCATGCCACATAAGAAATATGTCAACGTATTTTACTTTAGGAATGGAATTTCTGCTTGGAAATATGGCAGATTGTTTGTTCAAAAACATGAGCATTAGAACACGATTTATGGGCAAACATTTGCAACATTGACTTAGGAAGATGGATAAGATGATCAGGATTTATTACAAAGCAAGTGAGTGTATACCGTAAAATATCTGTATTTTCGGACACCCTCTTTTTTAGCCAAAATAATTATTTTTTGTCACTGTATATTTTCGGACATCCTGATTTTAAACCATAATTAATGAATCTTAATTTTCGGACATTTGATAGAATCCTAACCTGTTTGCGTTAATCCTGATTTTATCATTAACCGTTTGTAACGGTGCTTAAGTAAATTTAATCCCCGAAAATAACTCCCATAAACAAAACAAAAACAAATTTGATGGCAGTTCATTTAGAGGCAATTTTGGTCTAAACTGTGGGAAAAATATATACTTTTTCGTTGGGGGAATGATGCCGAATTTCAGCATCAAAATACGGAGATCAAGACCCCTGTAAATAATGGATTTACCCGATTGTGTATACCGGTTGTGATATCGTATATTAAATATGCTGGTGAAATTATCCTATTAAGGAACCCGTCTTAACCAGTCTTAATTATTTACCAATAAATTCTGCTTAATGTATTAATCTTTGAACTCAGTCGACAAAAATGCAGTCATGGTGTAATTTTCTGTAAAACAAAATCAAACATATGAAATGATTTAAAATTAATTGCAAACATCGCTAAAAATTAATAATACTTAACCGCGTGGTATTTAACAAGCACGCGAAATCATGAATCGATACTATCTGTGTATATTCGGCAAAAAACGTTACACACCGGACATATCCGAACTTAAATTGCAATATTGTCATAGCGTCTATAAATGTTCGGACACCTGTAATTTGGAAATATTTTTGTGTATCCAAATTATCGGATAGGAAACTTTTTTATTATTTTTAAGTGTCCGAAAATAGAGATATTTTACGGTACTCATACACTATTTGTTTTCCACTTTGACATGCATTTTTGCATCACTACATCCTTCTTCCTGGTAAAGTGCCAAACTCTGAGGAATCGACACACTGCTAACACTGCTATATATTTTGCACCAATATTTTTTTTTTTGGGGGGGGGGGGGGCGCGTACTGACCCAGGAAATTTTAACAAAATCTATTTTGAGGGGTCTACTTAGCACAACAAGTTAGGCCCTGTGCCAGCCAATATTGAGCTACGTTTTATATGGGCAACATTGGGCTGGAGGGCCCAACCGCCGAAGGACCAAAACTGTGGTGGAAATTTCTCCCTATATGTCTATAGAGTAGCGACAGGATTTTCGTTGCTACTTTTGAACTCGGCAAAAAGATACTAATCATTAAAACTTTGCAATAAAATTTACATACCTGTGATGAGACACTATTCCACGTTAATGTCCAGTATAAATTTATATTGTAATACATCCATTTTCATTGCATTTGCGATTTAAATCAACACACTACCACAAAAGACACAACACACGCTTTACCTCACTGTGTACTGATCGATCGATAAGTCGCCTCTGCTATATTGTTGCAGAATCATGTACTGCGGGAAATGGCAGGTGGCGTTTGGCAAAGAGAAGTCGCATTAACGAAATGTCTACTTACCAATCCTGTAAGGGATTTTGTGATGAACTTTTTTTGTGTGTTCATTATTTGTATATATAAACAACCAACCAATAAAATAATTTGTTGGCTTGTGTTTTATTAAGAATAACGTATTCTTCAAATGGATATAACATTTATATATGACCGACACGTTCACCTGAAAAATATTGATATGTTCTCAAACAAAGAAGTATACATAGAACAATACACACAACCATTACTATAACCATGAAGTGATACGAATTCTACTGGTTTGTAGAAACAAGTGCAGAACCTAGGGGGTGCACATTACTGGTATTGTGTATATCTGGTACTTAAGACGAATATGAAAAAAAGTCATTTTGTATACATAGTTACTAAATGGAGTCTCATATACACAGCAACGCATTGCTAAATCGACTGAGAATGATAATGGTTTGCTTAAAATGTTCAGTAATACGTCAGCGTTTGAAGACGCCATGACACAATAAACCCGTTTTACAAAAGAAAACGATCAACGTACGGCATTTTGCCAGGACATTGGCAGTTGGTCCAGCATACGCTACAGCACATGCATAATTGGCAATCACAGATGATGCATTCTGAGTTGGAACACGGACGATTCCTGGGTAGGTCGTTTCGGTCCATACCTGCCGTAAGAAGGTGCTCCAAGACGGAGAGCCTTATACACATTTCACCATTTGCAATGCGCAAAATTGCATTTGTCCGTTAATCGTTTAATCAGTTAGCGCGGGTAGCAGTACATGACCGCTTACGCCAGTTGTACAGATCTACCTGCCCGACCAGTCTCTTGCCAGTAGGCGAGAGGACTACTTGGGCAACCCCAGTGGATTACAAGTTCAATATTACAAGACTTGATATGGAATCGGACTGTCAACCTTTCCGGCACATACAATTCAATATTTTCGAATATAATTATTATTATCATCCTCGACCGGTATAAGACATATACGACTTACTTTTCGAGAGTGTTCTGAGTGTTATAACTAAGAATAACATAATTGTATGTGCGGGTTTTTATTTTTTATATATTTCATTTCCATTCTATTTTTTTAAAGTGCTGACTATATAAACTATCATACATTTAAGTTCAATTAAAGCTATAGCTCATAAATGTTGTATTCAATTTAAATGATTATGTCCGAATGTGGTGTACCACATCAGTAAATAAGTGAGACACTGTGCCACAGCTTCGGGCCCTGGTTTTGGGCTGTAGCTCTTAGCTTTGTCGATAAATCTCCGGGCAGGTCTTTGATGTTTTCAAAAGTTATATAGTAAAGTAAAGTGTAGTGTCGCCTTGCTTAATGTTAAATTTATTGACATATCTAATCTTTTTTTTTTTGGAATGTAGATCTACTTTCACATATAATGAAATGAAGCAAATCGTTAGATGAGATTCTCGGACATAATCATTCGCAAAAATATCCCCTTCCTAAAAATTTGACAAAGCATTAGCCCCTTCCGTGTATAGGACGTACATTATAGCCCATTCCATTCATATCGTTAGCTTTTTTGTTTTGAAGTTAAAGGGAATTATTCACAGACTTTCATATTTTTTAACCATGTAATTTTTATAATGTATTTACTGCAAAGAACAGCAGTTGGACTAACCAAAAAAACTAATGTTATATAAATTAAAATATAATTAAAGGACTTGCCTTCACCGGGACTCAAACCTACGAAACGGCCGCCGGTGTCACAAAAGTCGCGCTTCCCAGTCTCGGCCATTCTGAATTAAAATCTTGATAGTGAATTTTTAACGCTTTTTAAGTGATTAGATACACGTAAATTATACCGTATACGTGACGCGTTTTCCAAAATACCGATGAAAGGCATTACAAATGCTTTATAATTTTGTCTACTTCAATCAATGAGTTTTCATAAACAACACCATACTTTCCATGTATGTTTTGTCAGCAGTTTAATTTGGCTTGTTTGTAAGTAATGTAGATTTCGTTTTGGGATCTTTGACAAAACAAATTGAAAAGTGTTAATATGCCAGTCTGTGAACAGGTTCCTTTACACATTCAGTATCCCATATACAATTGTACAGATATACGTCATAGGCACGGATTCAGGCTCGGGCTTTTGGTTTCGCATGCGCAAATAAATTCCTTCTTTGTTACATATAAAATATTCAAATTTGATCTCACTTTTCACCATGACCAAGCTACTTTCCAATATATCACCAAACATTGTTGGAAAGATGAGGACATAACCTTTTGAAAAAACAGCATGTCAAAAAATTCTATGCGTTGTAACTCAAAATATTAACTTAGAAAAAACACACCGGTTTTGACGGGCATGGAGGCTGCCATTTTGCGCATGAATACATGGGCCAAAAGTTATGAAGCTGGGAACCACTAGACAACAAAGTAGTGCACAAAACAGCATTTTTTGTTATTGCTTACATATATACCTTTAAAATGATACCAAAACAGATCATTTAAACTGTATTTTACAAATTATATGCATCCTGCACTCAGTCACATGTGCTTATTATCTAACCGACAGCATGTAACCCTGAGGATGTGACTTCCGTTTTGGGGTAATTAGACCTTTTGGGTTCAGCCTCCCCCCCCCGCTCCAGCTGAGTCCGGCTGTATCATTTTCGGGCTAGGCTTTGATTTTACACTAGTTGTAAAGGGCTGACGTGTCAATAAGTACATGTATACCGTATATTGCCTTATTTTATGACTGTCGGGATTCGGCTTTGATCTTACACAAGCATTAAACGGCTGGCGTGTCACTTTGTGTACCGTATATTGCCTTATCTATTACTTTATCTGGACATTTAATCTGGGAGCTGGGTGGTACCCTGTCGAGCATACACCAGGCCAATCATGGTGTTCGAGTGGCTGGAAACCTTTTAATTGGTAGAATAATATTTGTCACGGGCTCGACGTCGTTAAGTAACCACAGTCGGAAGCACCCAAATTGTAATTAAGAGAGTTACTTAGGCGTAAAAAATTATGTGTGTTGCAGGTTACCCGACCTACCATAAAAAAAATGACCCGACCCTAAAACATTTTATTGATTTTGTCAGATATTTTCTCTTTTATTTTATTTTATTTTTTCTTTTATTTACTTTTTCCTATGTTTTCTTTAAATAAATAAGTGTTTTATTTTGATAGCATCCACTTAAAAACAATGTTTAAAGATATCACCGATATGTTTTGAATTTTTATTGAGTTTTAGAATCTTAAAGCTGACCATTTCCCAAATAAAAGAGTAAAAAAAAATCCCTACCTACCTACCTACCTACCTACCAATTTGTTTTGGGCATGTAACCTGAAACAAACATCAATTTTTTTACGCTTTATTCAAATTATCTGGTTTAGGTAGAGGTATGGCACATGCTTCATAACACATATTTTTTCTTACAGTTTTTAAGGCTGATGATGGATTGAATCCCAAATCTTTTCAGGAAAAATATCTACCACAATACATTTGGTTTGTACAGAGATGTATCGATACAATAAAATGATACAATATTAACTGTACTTTATACAATGAAATACGAAGCACCTGTTTTCATGATGTGCTAACAAATGATATTTTTGTCAACCTATCTATCACAACAAATAGCATTTCTATTGAGCAATAACACAAGGCAATTAGCAAAATACACTCTAAAAGCCTTCACCAAAAGACGAAACAGTTTGTTTTCATAAAGCATCAACTCTCATAATAGCAAACACGTCCATCGACTATTAACTCTTTTGATTGATGTATATAAATTTAATGCACTGTTATATAATCATTTTATAACGTTTAATATTATTATACGAATTTATGTTTGCATTGATATCGAGGCGACTTACAGCCCGGTGGGCCAGGTGTATTCATGTATAATGTTTTGATGTTTATATTTCGTTACATGCGTGCCCACATGTCTCTATAATAAACAACTTACTTACTAACTATAAATAAGGTTACTGTATATGATACGAACACTCCCGTAGATACGGAAACAATCCATGTGAAAGTCAATTTAGGGTGAAAAGCTCGTGATTTAAATTTGCAAAAAGACGGCTGCATAATTATGTTTCCTGCTGTATAGTAAATGGTATATAGCCTATTTTGTTATAGGGTATAATAAATCACAAATTTATAACTTGCGTTCTATTTGGTCCAAAATATGTACTTTGTCGAATTTTATATACGAAGGTTGAGACAGTCCTATTAACATAAATGAAAAAAAAACGAACAAAATTAGTTAAAGCCATCACAAATGACCATTCCCAATATACTATAAACTAGTAGCCAAAACAATCTTGTTTTCGTTTTCTGATTTATTTTAATTTGCAAGGTCTTTCAAGGTCCATAATTGTGTGATTGTTTTAATAATCTGTGATTGATATTTAAAAAACTACTTCTCCTACTACACTTCAACTACTGCTGCTGCTGATTCTCCTACTGCAGCTGCGGCTGCTACTACTACTTCTACTACTACTACTACTTCTACGATCACTATTACAACAACAACAACAACAACAACAAATACTACTACTACTACTACTACTACTACTACTACTGCTGCTGCTGCTGTTGCTGTTATTGCTACTACTGGTGATGTTGCTACCACCACCACTACAACAACTGCTGCTGCTGTTGCAACTGCTGCTTAAATTACTGTCACTACCAATTATGCATCATCTTAGTCCAGCCCCCCCCTGGTATGCGTACGGCGCTGTCTGCTGGTTTAATTAAAGGAACAGTTAAAATATAATACAATTGTTGGGATGCTTGTACCGCCAATGGAACATATTTTTTTGTTATTCAGAATATAAATGAAAAGATTGTAGTACTGCCAGCGGAACACTTAGTTTGATTTTCTGTTAATCACAATATAAATGTTTGGATGCTTGTACAGCCAGCGGAACAATTTGGTTCAGTTTTCTGTTGAATCTTAATATATGTCAGGATGCTTGTACCGCCAGTGGAACAGTTTGATTTTGTTTTCTGTAAATTAGAATATAAATGTTGGGATGTTTGTACTGCCAGCGGAACACTTTAAGTTTGGTTTCTGTAAATCACAATACAAATGTTTGGATGCTTGTACCGCCGGCGGAACAATTTTGATTAGGTTTTCTGTTATACTGAATTTAAATATCAGAATGTTGTACCGCCAGCGGAACAATTTCTTGGTCTTGTTTTCTGTAATTTAGAATATAAATGTTGCATTTTTGTACCATCGGCAGAACACTTGTAGTTTATTTTTTGTTAATCAGAATATAAATGTTGGTGTGCTTGTACCGCCAGCGGAACAAATTTGGTTTGTTTTTCTATAATTTAGAATATTGATTTTGTTATGTTTGTATCGCCAGCGGAAAAATCTGTGTTTTGTTTTCTGTAATTCAAAATATAAATGTCAAGACACTTGTACCGCCAGCGGTACAGTTTTAGTTTGGTTTTCTGTAAAACACAATATAAATGTTTGGATGCTTGTACCGCCCGCGGAACACTTTTAGTTTGGTTTTCTGTAAAACACAATATAAATGTTTGGATGCTTGTTCCGCCAGCGGAACAACTTTGTTAAGGTTTTCTGTTTTTCTGAATATAAATGTCAGAATGTTTGTACCGCTATCGGAACAATTTCTTGGTCTTATTTTCTGTAATTTAGAATATATAGAATTTTATTTTTGTAAGTTAGAATATAAAGGCTACTTGTACCGCCAGCAGAACACTTTTAGTTTGTTATTTTTTGTTAATCATAATAATAATGTTTGGATGCTTTTACCGCCGGCGGAACAATTTTGATTAGGTTTTCTGTTATTCTGAATATAAATGTCATGATGTTTGTACCGCCAGCGGAACACTTCGGTTCCTTGTAATTAGGAATACAATAATTTGTGGGGCAACATTAAAGGTGGTTTCTTGTAATAAAACTGTTAATTTTTGTACCGCCAACATTAGTGCAAATTCTTATAAATTTATAGACACAAATATGAAATTCTTTTCCGCCAGCGGAACAATTTTCTTGTTGTTTGGTAATTTAGTGAAAAAATGAGGTTTATTTTTCATAAATAAAATGGAAAATGTCCCTTTTAATTTGGAATCGGTGGAAAATCCCTTTTTAAAATAATACGTCTTCACTGTAATATATTGTGATTGAATGTTATTGCTCCCTTCGATGAAGCGGGTGTATATTGCTTTGCAAATGTCTGTCCGTCTGTCTGTCCGCGCTAACGGAAGAATAGTAAAGTGGCTACTTTTACGGACAGTTTAGTTGAAAACTGTTGATTGGAGTAAGTGTCAGTCTTTTATGTTGCTTAAAAATGCTTTTATGTGGCTCTTTTAAGCCACATAAATATCTCATGACGACGTCTGTCCGGGAAATAACTAAAGAACCTTTTGGGCTAGGTTCTTCAAACTTGGTAGTTAGGTTGGTTATGACTGCAGAAGATCCCTATTAATGTTGGGGTCGTTGGGTCAAAGGTCAATGTCAAATTGACCAAAAGATTGTACAAAACCCGATAATTGTAAAACCTTGTCCGAGCAATAATTTTGCAACCTTTAGGCCTAGGTTTTTAATACTTGACAGGTATTAATTTTTGGGTCCTTGGATCAAAGGTCAAAATATGTTGACAAAAAACTCCAATATTTGTAAAACCTTGTCAGGGTAAATTTGGTAGATATAATAGTCATGACTAGTAGAGAATCCCTATTGATTTTGACGTCCTGGAGTCAAAGGTCAAGGTTAAACTAACAACACGATGATTAAAAAAACACAATAATTGTAAAACCTTGTCCGGGCAATAACTACGCAACCTTAAGACCTAAGTTCTTTACACTTTGTCAGTATGCTTGTCATGGCTAGTAGAAGATCCAAAATAGAATGGAGATATTTAATGGATCCTTTTTTAATTAATTTGTTTGGCAATACATTGTATACGTGTGATTATAATGCTTTATGAACTTTTAACCATTGACTGGAACTTAATGACTAACAAAAATTTATATTTATTGATTGAAATTTGTATATTGTAACCTATATACAATAAAGAAATAATGAAGCAAAAGGAGAAATTAACCCAATCATTTTCTTTTTGTTGCGAACGTCTTTAATGTTACATGGAGGTGTATTTCCAAAGAAAAATATTTCGGCACAAATGAGGAAAGCATTAAATAAATTTATATCACGTTAACAAATTAATATGAGGCGCATGACTGCACAAGCAGATCCAGGACGACACTTTATGCACATGCATTAAGCCCGGATTTCGCACGAGACGCCTCAATTATGTATTTATAATGTAATTCCAGTAATTCTTGTACTGGTTATACGTATGTGCGTGCATTATCGATGACATAAATTCCTTATTCATAATAGGGATCAAAAATACTCCATGGAAGTGTCAATAAATTCTAATAAAATGTAGAATATGAGTCACGACATTTTCGCATATAGCGAAAAAATAACCGTATATTACATATTTAAGTAAATAAACTCTCTTTTTTTGCCTCTGTTGTATTTAAAAGCTACATGCAGTCGAATCTGGTATTTAATATAAATAGTAAATTACAAAGACATTGATGTCTTCTGGATAATCAATTACGTTTCTTGAACGGTATTCGGTTTAAGGTATTCAACCCACAATACTCAATGTCTAGAACACCACAAATCATATTATTTTTTTCTGGAAGGGCATTCATATCTGGACTCTTCTGCAAACTTTTAGGAGATTTTAATGTTTGGTTTGTCAGATATAGTTTTTTAATTACCATACCCCCTCTATTGCTAAACACATCAAAAACTGAAAAGCTATAGGCATCTTTACATGTGAAATACTTTATTAATATTTCATAAACTTCATATAAATATACATTTATTAAAGGTATATTGAACACATATTATGAAAATAATCAACAATTATTCTTGAATGAATTTATATGGAAGTAATATGTACTCATATTGCTAATTATATTTATGATCGATGAGAATTTTCCTGTTCTATTTTTTGAAAGCCATGAAAAAAACGTGATAAACTTGCTTAATTTATGCATGTTCTGAATCTAAACCATAATATATTTTATTCTTGGACTATAAGCCACACAATGAAGGCAAAACAAATAAACTTTACCGTGCAAATTTGGAACATTAAAACAATTTTTAACACTACCCCCATAAATTAAGCCGGATTTTTTTTTCAGAAATACCGTTTTTTATATTTTTAAATAATTATTGAGAACCTAAGAAAGATACTCCCATAAAACTTTTAAAAGTTCTTAGATACAAAATACAAGCAATATATATAATTAGTTCCATAACTTTCGAATAGGAAACATTTACAATTAAACTTACTTTCATGATTGCATATTCTTTATAAACAATATTTATTCAAAAAGTCTAAAACACATAATCTAGAATATGAACAAAAGAGTTGTATTAACTAAATTAACAATTACTACATTTTATAAATGAAATAAATATACACATAATGGACAGAGCCAATATGTGCTGCATTAACACATTTTCATCTAAAAAAAAATGTAACGTTCCTGGCCATGTCCATCATGAACTGTACTGGGTTTAAAAAATGGCTGTTTTTCAAAAAAATCCGCTCGTGTTATAAAAGTTTCCAACGTCCTTTTTGCAACTGTAATACAGGGCTTCCCATCCATTATATTTACATGTTAAAAATAAACTGTCTGCGCCTTCACAGTTGAATGTTTCGATGGTACATAAACTGGAGCCAGCGATGTCCTCTGCCGTAGTATTTTTATCACGTCAGTATAGGCAAGAAGTCCCAGAGAATCAATATTTCTGGCCTTCTCATTTTTGAACATCAGCTGGTTGCGCCCTGCTGTTGATGAATATGGGAATGCGACCGCTACTAGCGATGCCTCTGGTTGAACACTAACAGTCTGGTCGCCATCTAACATGTCGCCCATTGTACTGGATGTGTGTTTGCTTTTCTGGACAGCAGCATCACTAAAAATAAGTTTTCAGTACACAGTTTTACAGTAGATTCTACTTACAGACTGATATTATTTTTTTCCCAACAATAATTGCTTTAATAATTGTCTGATTTGGTACCGATGTCAGTTGAGCAAATTTAATGCCAACTGTTGAATTTTTAGACATGTTTTAGTAACCGACTTAAAACGTTATGTTATAACACTTAACAGAATGACAGAGAAAAATTGATGGCATTTTCAATATGGAAATTGTAACATAATTATATCATAATGTCAAAACATAGAACTTTGTTAAATAAGCTTGGAAACTAATACTTCATCTTATTATATTTCCAAACTTTATGTTCCGTGTATAAATAAAAAATCAAACATTTTTACGACCATTCACGAGTTGTCATTATCGTAGTAACTATTACCATACAAACAAATGGCTTTACAATTAGATAATGAACTGATACTTACCCGTACACAGCTTGGTATATAAGGGTTGCCGTTTGACTTGGTTTCTTTGTCAGTTTTCCAATAGAGAACATTACCTGACATCTCATTAGTCAATGTTACAATATTTCACGTAGACATAAACAGTCAAACTAATATGCTTCTCGGTAATTTTCCAACCACACTGTCACAGATCATGGCAGCTGATCATAGCCGACAAAATTAACATTGTTACTGTGTCTGTTTCTCTTGAAAGTCTACCTCTTTTATTACGTTTTCGTCAGTCAGAATGATTTATATCAATGTAAATAAACGCCGTCATATGCACATACAATTCAATAAGCGTTCAAATGATCATGATTTCCAAAGGGAACAAACTCCGATTCTACTTTTGTTTTAATTATACTCGTTACATTTTAATAGTTATTTTATATTTAATTTGCTTTTAAAAGCGACGATATTAAAATCTGAAACAAATACTACGGTGTGGCTAAAGAAATATATAATTTTTAAAGCAGTTTTGTATGTATTCCGAATGCGAACGGTAAAGTACGGACGGCTACGGCTTTCGTCGAAATTGCACGGAAATTAACGAGCTAATCATGGGTTGAATACCTTAAACGTGTATATAACGAGAGTAATCACATTCATCAATAATTTCGTTTTCATGCTTGCTACATTCGAGTATACTTCCTAGCTATGAACTGAATTTTAGTAATAAAAACCGCATGGGTTCAGTTGTAAATCCGGTTATTATGATTGTTGTTGATGCATTCATTGAAAATGTAAGTTTTATACGTTACATGCTTCTGTTGGGCGCGTCTTTGCTCGTAAAAGAAAACATTTAAAATGACGTTGATTTTTGTACATCTTAAGCATCATTTAGGATATAACTATTATAGTACATCGCTAAAAATAAACAGCATAATAAGATGGTTTTGCTTTATTTGCATCATTTCTTGGTCGTCGTCATGCACTGAAAATAGTTGTCGGTCAGTATTTTTGTGATGGACGTGACCAGTGAAGTGTGAACCATTTGATATGTAAATGTTTAATTAAAATGTATATTGTAGAATTCCGCCATATTTGGTATACTATAGTTCTACTCTGTTCAAGCCGTTCGTGTCAGGATGGCAACAGGGCAACTACGAATTATTTCAAGACAACCGGTTTCTGTTTCAACATATGTTTAATCGTTGTATAAAGTTGAGCATCATGCACGTATGCAGCAATGTATTATAATGTATAAATGAATAGTTGAAAAAGCGATGATAAAGTTTTGAGCCCTCTGGATTTCACATAACTCATTTCGATAGCTAATAAGCTTACTGTAAGATCTATACTGTGTTAATTTTGACTAAAGATTAAGCTTACCATATTGGGAATGTTGAAGGAAGATCTAATAATATAATATAAACTATGCATTGACTTAGTAATCGTAAACTATAAAGATCGGAACTAGGTGATCATGAAAGATCTGAATTTTGTGATCATGAAAGATCTGACTTTGGTGATCATGAAAGATCTGACTTTGGTGATCATGAAAGATCTGACTTTAGTGATCATAAAAGATGCCGAATGTTTGTTTGTCTGCGCTATTTATACCTTTCGCACAGCAACTTAGGATTAGGATTATGAGCAACAACCAATCAAAATGACATTGGAATTTCCTCAGCAAATCAAAATGACTTCGGATTTACAACAACCAATCAAATGCATTTAGGAATCCTTATCCTAAAACTAGTTCTGCAGCGCCAAATATTTAACGATAAAATTCATATTTTACACTAACAATAACAATGTATGTTCACACATATATATATAAACAAAATACTGTGCATTAAACAATAGACCAATATACTACTGTCTGACCTAAACAAATTTGCAGTTATAACAGAAAAGAAATATTTCGGGTACAAAATATCCGAAAACATGTTACAGCTAAAAGTTCCTTTGGAATGGCAAAATTTACGAAAATATTAATATTAAACAGTTAACAACAATGCATAGTGTCTAAAAGTAAAATATCAGCATATTGTTATAAATATGCCAAGTTAAATCGCTTGGATAATAATGTAAACAATAAAATCGCTACAAGATGACGGTTAGGCTAGCATCATTGCAGACGGACAGTTACAGTAAGTTTTGGAATAGAGGTTATGTTCATTTCATTATATTAAACATGCCTAAATAATTAATTTCAGTTCATATGTGATAACATACTAACAGCTATTTTAAAGAGTAAGATTGATGAATGATTTTACAATAAACAAATAATACTTGTTTACTTTATGAACTTGACAATAATAAACATGGTAGTGCATACTCCAGGGACTTACATTATTATATAAAGATATATTCAATTTCGTAGTTTGCATATATAACATTTGCTTGTAATCAAGTGTAAGCTTCAAGAAAGCTAAGCTGTTATGCAGTTGTATATGATATGTATTTAGCGTTTCTTAAAAGAAACAATGAATTTTGAATTAATAAAACAATAAGCATTTCATATTACAAACAGTTATAAATATATAAACCGATTACTAAACAAATAACTAAAATTATATATAACTATTATCTTAATTAAGCAAACAGCAAATACATATACTGTAAAATAGCAAAATAACAAATTATGCGTAAGAAATACTATCTTTGTATCTTCGGCATTGATAGGATTAAAGAAAACAAGACAAATAGGCATTTATTATATTTTTGAGACAACGCTTTTAGCTGTTATATAATTATTACCCAATTTCAAGTTTCTTTAAATTGTTACTGCTAATAATTGTGTTAATCTTTTGCTTGTATACGATATGTTCCTATGCAAACTTGTTTATACTTGTTTTTGAAACAAAATTAAAAGTATGTCAGAACTTACAAATGTCGCTGTTTGCAGCAAGATTTTCGTAACAAACAAGAAATACATATTTTACATATGACTGCACTAAATTAACATGTATTTATGTTTTTTAAGTATGTACATCTAGATACAGCTGTCCGCTAAAACGGGCATTTATTACTGGCAGGCATACATTTCAATATATTTCAGTTATTACAACCATGCCATCAAATCACGACATGTTGCAATAATTGTAATGTCTAAATCAGAGGAGTAAAAATGCTCTCCCTTTGTATGAACCTGTCATACTCGGTGTCAATTTGGTGTAGAGATAGGTGTTGGTGCTGGTGCTGGAGAAGTGCATCATGCATTTCCACGATGTGATGCACGTGGTGGGGTCGGTAATGTTTCCCTTCAACCATTTTCCTCGCCTGCTCCACGGCGTCAGGAAGATCAATGAAGACGTGTTCCCTTGGAAAGCCGTCATACGCGTCCGACATTTCCAGCATCCGGAGCATGTACTTGGAGCATCTGGCAAGGTAGACTTCGATATCCACGCATTTTAACTCAAATATGACCAACTTCAGCATGTCCAGTCCCGTTCCGTCTATGAAGTTAAATGGTATGCAATCTATTATAAGGATCTTCGTGCAGAACTGGTCGGGCTTGTCATCCGCCGCATCTTCTTCCTTGTGATCTGCATTACCATTTTTCAGTTTCTGGGTTTCTTCATCTCCTTTGATTTCTTCTTCTGCTTCGTCTTCTTGGATAGCTCCACGTAGCTGAGAATCTAAAGCAACCGCACTTTTAGTTTGTGGTATATTTTCTCCACG
Source organism: Congeria kusceri (assembly GCA_027627225.1). NCBI lineage: Eukaryota > Metazoa > Mollusca > Bivalvia > Myida > Dreissenidae > Congeria > Congeria kusceri. Next base: position 35,583,055 of record CM051031.1, on the reverse strand, counting down.
TAGTTGATGACTAGCAAGAGAATCCAAAGCAGCCGCACTTTTAGTTTGTGCTATTTTAGTTTCCGGTTCGGGTTCTTCATCCGAATCGTCGTCATACTTCTCCGCGTCTTGCTCAATGATCTTGTAAATGTTCTTTCGGAACTGCTCGGCCGTGGCGAAGTACAACGAAGATTCCATTCGCACAATCTTGATCCTTGGGAGCTCGTGGATCGCTCCATACAGCTCAGAGTCCATGTAAAGATCCTCGGAGTCCGACTTGCCAATGATGGATACCCAGCCTCGCTGACTCTGGTTTATCACAGACAGCAGGGACACGAGTACACCCAGAGCGAGTCCGTACGGAATGTCTATGAAAATGCATGAGACCGCAGCAAATATCCAGGTGCTGAAATCGTTTTTGTTCACTTTCCACAGTTTCGGTAAACATGTTACCTGCTTGAGCAAATCTTTCATGGCGACCATTATCATGGAATCTAATACAGCTTTTGGGCAGGATTCGAAAAACTGACCAAAGTAGAATACCAGAGCAAGCATTATTCCAAACGTAGACAAGCCGTTCATGGTTGATTTCGCCCCCATACTGGACAACAGAGAGGCCCTAGGTGGCGCATTACTGGCGGGGATATTGGAGAAGAATGCAGGAATAATGTTACACATACCGTATGCATTCAGTTCGATGTTTTCGTTTATTTCGTAACCGTTCCGTCTTGCAATGATCTTTGTCACTGAGATGTTCAGAAAGAAGGTGATCAGGGAGATTTGAAGTGCGCATAACATCAATGGACCGACGGGAAACAGTGTTGGCAACACTGGCGCGGGGATTCCTACTTCCACAACTCCTAACGACTTCACGTTGAATTTGGAAGGCAGCTGGGCAAAATAGGAAATTATCGTTGCCACTACGAGTAAAATAAAATCAATGGGAATAGCAATTCGTAATTTGAATTTTTCGTTGATACCTATTTTGACAATCAGCAAAATTATCACGCATATGATGGATACCACCAAATCCGCTACATGCACGGACGTAATGTTTGCAAATACATTGTAGTAGAGTTTTACTAGTTTTCCGGCTCCCTCGCTTGGCGGCAGTTTCAATCCAAGAGCGGTAGATATCTGGCTGCTGAATATGTGAACGGCTACGCCCGTAGTGAATCCGCTCATGAACGACTGCGACAAATAGGTCACCATAAAGCCCATGCGGAAAATGGCCATCACTAAGAAGATTATTCCACAGTAAAATGTTGCTCCGGATACTAGCGCAATCCTTTGGTTCATATAACCAGGAGTGGACTCTGGACTTACGGTGTAGGCAGCTTCCGTTGTGTTCATGTCATACGAATTATTGTAAGCAACCTGTACATCATGGGTCACGTCACCCGATGCGGCAAGCTGACTAGCTTTCATGCTCGGTTCGAGCAGCATGTCACCGATCATGATCGACACTATGGCGTTTGTGCCAACGGAAGTGTGCGGCGAGGAGCCAAAAATCATGTAGATCAGCAGGGGAAAAATCGTGGACACCATTCCAATACCCGGGGGTAGCCCGGCCAGGATGGCGTACGCTAAACCCTGGGGAAAGTGGAGACCAGTCATAGCTAAGCCGGCTACTAAATCCGCTACGGCATTTTCTTTAAAGTCATAGTTCTTTAGGAAGTCAATGATGGGAATTCGTTTGTATATGGCATCCAATGCACGAGTTATGTAACCCCTTTGCACGGGTTTGGCTTGCGCTTTTCTGAAAGATTTTGGCACTGGCATGTATTTGCGATCTGCTTCCGGAACAGACGCGAAGAAGCGCTTGAGCATGTGCGGTTTGGGTCCCGACGGCCGTCTCGTCTGGTCCGCCAGGAGCTGGTTCATCTCCAGGGGTCTGCAAAACATGGGGATGTGTTAAAAAAATATGGTGCACTTGAGTATTAAACATAACATACACACTAGCAAGAGACAACTGTGTTTTAATCCCTTATGTTGGAAAGCATTTGTTTCATGAAACAAAATTGTTGTTTTTTGTAATATATTCACTTTAAAGGGGCGTATCGACGGTAGGTCAACGCAAACATTTCCACAAATGAAGTTCATTTACAGAAATGAAGAATTGTATAATTTAATTGTTTTATTAAAATGAATTGGCAAACATTTTCTATTTCATTATATAAACAGTGGTCAATGGTGACACTTTCGAAGCCGCAAGATAAATTGCAGTAGTAGTAAAATCGATATGAATGAAATGTACTTGGCGTCCCGTTACGCGCATGCGCATTATTGATAAACATTGCGTAGCGTGAGGAAGTATTCATTAAAGAGTGCGAATTTGTAGGCGTGAGTTCGATTCCTGTTTGAATAACGTAAAAGCATGTTCATATAATGTAGTAATTTGTTACATATATCCGAGAAAATATGGCAATTGTCTTGTTTTAATATATCTCTATATGCATGCGATATACCGTCGATATTCTCCTTTAAGATGTATAAGTATTTTAGTGCAAAACATTAATCCAGTTGGTTATTTTTTTTTTCAGGACATTTTAATTATTTCTTTGATGAATATATTAATACAGCTATGTTAACAAATATTTATTTATGTAAACAATTGTCAAGGTCGCAAAACTAAAATAAACATTAAACAATAAAATGAATGGACCAGTAACACTGTAGTTTATATTTCTTTTTTACAGATCTACTTTGTTATAAAGTTATGTAAACACGCCTCTTTAAATCGAAATTCAGAGTGGAATTGTTACAATCAATGTATTCAGCACACATACAAAGAGTTCAGCACTCTTTAAATATTGACGTTAAGATGGTAAAACATGTCGTTTGTAATTAGTATTCCAAGGATATGATATAAACCAGCAATACTCTTCAAATATTGATACGATGGCAAAAAACATGTATTTTGCAATTATTATTCAAAGGATAAGATTTAAGGCCTATATTTGAAAACACTGTCATAAGGTTTCATAATTGCAAGATAAGAAAACCATTATACGTTTTGAATTTAAAATTTCAACTGATTACGTTGAAAAGTTTAAAATCGGTCTGTAACATACGAGAAAACCAGCAAATTTCATTAAATATTGATACGATGGTAAACATGTATTTTGTAATTATTATTCATCAGATACGATTTCAGGCCTATTTTTGAAAACATTGTCATAAGAGTTTATAAATGCAAGATAAGAAACCCATAAGCGTTTTGAACTTAAAATTTAAACTGATTACATTCAAATATTAAAATATATCGTTAATAAAACAACCTGTAACACTTTTTAAATATTGATACGGTCGCAAAACATGTATTTTGGAATTATTATTCATCATTTTAGGCCTATATGTGAAAACATTGTCTAAAGATTTCATAAATGCAAGATAAGAAAATAATAAACATTTTGACCTTAAAATTTAAACTGATCTCGTTAAAGTGTTAAAGTCTATCTGTAACATACAAGAAAACCAATGAAACACTTCAAACAGTGAGACTAATAAGTTATAATATACACATTTGTATTAAACAATGTCCATCTGTTTGTTAAGATTTAGCTTGTCATCATGAAATCATAATAATTGTATTTAGGAATTCCACTGTTTACATATAGACCATCAAAATCAACTGAAATCGCCATAAAACCAAGTTCGTTTGCAAACAGCCGGACTATGTAATCATTATAATTAGTCTAATAAGACGTAAACAACTGAATACATACTCAAAACATATCAGTAACGCCCTTAAAAATTGTTTAAAAGAGGATGCTATGAAAACAAAACACTTATTTATCCAAGAACATTTAATTAGTGGGAAAAGTTAATAACACAAAAATATATCTGACAAACTCAATACAATGTTCTAGAGTCGATTTAATTTTTTTTTTGGTAGGTCGGGTAACCTGAAACAAACATATGTTTTACGCCTAACTAGCAAAACGATTAGTACACGGTCTGACGGCATAGCAAACATCAACAATAGCACACACAAAACAATAATGAAGTCCCGTTGTCACATGGTCAACATGTCCGCATACCAAATAGTAACATTTATGAACAGAAATGTGGTAGAGCTAAATTTTGAAGTAGGTAATTATCGACTATAGTGTGTTAGCTGTTGGGAGCGGACAGTCGACGGTTAAACAGCTTTAAAAAAATTAATTTGTTTTAGCCTTCTTACCTGTGAAATAAAGTTGGATACCAAACATTGTTTAAATAATGAAAATGAACAATGCCCTATATTGTAATAGTGATAGCGCTTTATTATAATGGTCATAGTGCTTTATTGTAATGGTGACAGCGCTTTATTGTAATGGAGCTAGCACGTTCACTGTCAGTTTCAGTGTAGCTTATGTGTTCAGCTAATCATTTTCTCTCAAATGTGTTTTGTTGTGTTTAGGTCATTTACTTGATCCTAGACGTGGTGCACCTAGATAAGAAGACACTCTGTCACTATCAACACGTAGTAAGATATTTTACAATAACCACGGTGTGTGCTGTAGAGTACATAAAGTTTCATGTTTAAATGAGTAAACCATTTTAGCATGCAAAAACTTAATGTTTAAATGAGTAAACCATTTTAGCAAACAAAAACTTTAGAAATGTTATGATATGTATTACTTAATTGCGCAAAAGTTACACTTGTGTTTTCGATACGGCGTCTGCTACTTTTAATGTCACAACGCTGAGCAACAGTGAATCCTGCAGCTATCTTGTTGGTTGTTGTCATCGTTGTTGTCCCATCATATTAAAATATTTGAAAAATGTGTTGAAATGTTGTATAAATTGTCTATCTTATCAAGGGTATTTCATTTACATTGCATTGTATATTTTTCATATATAATGCATCTAAAATATTGTATTTCCACTCGTACTTCTACTGTTCTATTATACAATGAACTAGTACAAAAGCTCAACATTACATTATATAAATCAAAGCAATAATTAAACAACGTCTACCAAATAAAATCCTATTCCCTGCTATTCTTGTCCAAAATAAATTATTAAGCTAAGTAGTAAGTAGTACAGTTTTAAGCGGGCCGCGTGAGGTAGCTCTATCATGAATACGCAACTAATTATATGGCCTATTTATCAAAACATTTGGAACACTATTGATATCATTTATCAAAATATAATATATATGTTTTGATATGTAATGCATGTTAAGTGGCATTATGCCGCAGAACATTTGCGCTGTGATTGAGGCTAGGACCGGTTCCTATCAATTGCGAATGGCATTTCTCCAGCAGATTAGCCAATGTAAATAGTTTGAACATGCTCATTCTAGGCGCTATTGATCATGTCTGACATTACAATTATCTTTTTGTATCGTTAGTAAGGCAAATGACACTACTTTTGAAGAGTGGTAAAGTTAATCTAGCTGAGTTTATTTAAGATAATACCTGTTGGCGTTCTGACAAACTGTGACTTATGCGAGAGCCTTTGAGATATCGCGCGTGGGACAAGACTTGACGCCTCATCTATATAACCACTAAAAAATCTACCATTGTGCGCTTATTATGGTTAACATTCATACACTACATTTCACCATATATAAAACATTCATACTTATTTACATCGTATGTATCGTATATTTTGCTTAAACGTAAACAAGTTATGGGTGCGTTTGCTGCTGGAGAACTTTATTTTGAACACAAGCAATTTTTATTCGCACATGGAAAAATTCACCGACACAACATGTCCAAGAAATCAGATATTCACTAAAGTTATGGCGCCTTACAATGTAAGTTAAAATAATTCTGTTTTTTTTTATTTAACGAAATGCGTTACGTATATATTTTCTACTATAAACAAAAAAAAGTAGTTTGGTTTATTATTCTATAGAAATGTGTTACAGGACGCTCTGAAACGATACTTTCTTAACAGGCTAAAATAATGCTTTGGTCGCAATCAGCAAATGCATCATCTAAAACGGAAACCAACTTAGCACACATCAAATCACGCAACACATTGTTAAATGACTCGGAGCATAACAAATTGTATTACAAAAGCACGGCTATGATTTACTCCGAAACATAAATGCAATAATGAGTCACATGATGCGATCACGTGAAGTGGTTATGATCCAGTGCATGATACGCTGGCACTTAAGTTAGTCTAGCAGTTTCAAACAAGTCTCTCACTTACGATAAATGCATTTCAAAAGGGCAATTATTCAGCTGAAATACAAGAGGTATAAAATATAAAAACAAATTTACCAGGTACACAACAATTGCATTAAACTATGCATGTATGGAAAGTTTTTTACGGAGTTGTTGTTTCCATTGTGTCCAGACCTCGAAAAAAATGCAAACTTGTATGGTAAACATGTATTTATTCTTGTACATAAAGAATGCAACTGTTGTTGAAGATTTATGTAAAGAGTAACAACGCCAAGTTGTCAACAAAATTCATGTTGTTGGTATTGTTTTTACTCTTAGAACATGCCTTTTTTTGCCCGTAGCTTAGCATTATAAAGGAAATGCTTTGCAAACGCTAAAACACATAGTTAATTGTTAAGAGAATACGTCCGACTTTTGTCTTGTCCTAAAACTCTCATAAATATTACCCTGTACAAACATAGCTAATTTTTAAGTGTTCATTCGCTAGAGAATGAACTACCATATCCAACGCAAGCTAATATTTATACTTAGACTGTTTATACAGTATACTTGAGAATACAGCGATATCTTCTTGCCTGTCATTGTTTGTCTTTCGGGTAGACAAATCGGGAAAGCGGGAAATATAAATTCGGAATTCTTGCTAAAACTAGTCTTAAGGCTGTCCGGCTAGCGCAGTGGTTAGTATACTCGCTTCTCACCCAGGCGTCCCGGGTTCGCTTCCCACTCGGCGTTTGAGTTTGGTTGGTGGTCACCATACCGGACAGGTGGGGTTTCCTCCGGGTACTCCGGTTTCCCCCCACAGCACAAGACCACACCAAAACTAAAATATCTTTCAGTAAAAACAAGCTGGAAAATGCAGTTATGATTCGTCGCAACTTTCGTGATTCTCTAGTAAGTTAATTACGTAGGAGTGCTGTGACGAACTCCGGGTCCTCACATAATGCAACCTCAGGCGCGGAAGGACCTCATAAACTTCGAGATACACACAAACCAGTCTTTCGCTTTCGAACACGACAACGTGTAAGTCACATTGTTTTTTTACTGTAAAATTTAAACCCTCCCACCCTTCTCAGTATTGTATGTACATGTACATGGATACTCGCCAGTGTTTTATATAGTTTCAGTGAATTTCACATTGGGCTGGGAAAACGCTGTTTCGTCAAGGCTGCTTCCGTACGATATTGGATCGAGTGCACAGAATTACACAATCAACGGTGGTCGTCCATGACAAAGTTGGGACCATAAGTGATTTTCTAGGAACTATTATTCATTGACTTGGAAAGATTTATTAGCCTATATATTTACTACTTACAACAGCATAGCTTTTGTGTGGTGGACATGGTATAAAGAGTTCTTTATTAGTAAAACAACTAATGATTGTTGATTGATAAAATTGTTATAACATTATTTCAAGATGCATCGCCTCAAATGGCATATTCAGCACATTTTGCTGTTGGAGAATTAGAAAGATTATATTTCTATATTTTTCATCACAATTGTAAATTAAAACTCTTGCAGGATGAGACCTAACATCCGGTGGTTCTACGACATTAGCCATTTAGGCTGCCAAAATGGTACAGGTTTCCAGACTTTTTTTCCCCATGTAACATGCACATATAACATGGTTTCTCTGGTTTTTCCTGGGCGGCTTGCCACATTTGCAGAATGTTTTATCTTTATAATTCATAAATCATATTGACTTACATCTTATTTTGTTACTTCATTTATGATCTGGATATGTGTATTATTGAACATTTTAATCAATGTTACTAAATTACGACGTGTCGCTGTACAATTATATCATGTTATTTATTGCAATTTGCTTATATTAACTAGTGCTATATAGTTATTTGGACTGTTGAGGACCGGCATTATTCTAATAGCACACGTCCTTCCGGTTTCGGGGCATGTGTGTTATTGAATGAGTTATTGAAATCATTGCTTTTTGATAATGTATTATGGAAATGTTAAATTCATGTTTATGTATACCAGCCTTTACAAATATTCTGCCAAACTTTAAATGTAGGAATAAAAAAAAAAAACCTTGTTCTGTAGCTTGTCGTTGGATAATAAATTATTCATATGAAATAGGTTATTAATCATACAAATTAAATTTGCAAAAGGTTCGTGAATACTGTTATAACACAATTAATACAGCAATGTTGACGTCATGATAGCACACAAATAACGAAGATGTAGATTCTTAATGTAGGCTATGTTGAAGCATCAAATTTTATTTTAATTACACATACATTATATACATGTTGATACATATCATGGTAATGAAGGAGAATTATGCAGGTGTAATACAATTGCATTTTAAAGTTAACATGTCGCATTGTTTCGAAAGCAGTAACAATAACGTAAGAATGTATTCAGAAAATGAATCAAACACCATGATCGGCCTTGTGAAGAAAAAACCCAAAGGTGTTGTAATCAAATTATTTGCACTGTGATATAAATATGTTGCAACCGGCATTATATGCATTAAATGTATTCAAACGCCTGTCACAAGCAATTAAGTAATCGCTGTATTCTCAAGTATACTGTATAAACAGTTTGTTTGATAATTAAATAAAATTATGTCAAAATAGATTAATAAACATTGCTGTTGTTTTTTTCTGTGAACATTCATTCTCCTCAATGTGACATACATAAAAAATAAGTTTGGATATTAAATACAATTTAGTTTCACTGCATCCGATGCACTTTATGTTAAAGGCATAGTTCTCAATTGCGCTACAGACTTAAATAGACACTTTTATGGGGGCATCATGGGTAGAACTATTGCTTAGTGTCTTTGAAAAAGATCAATGGAACGCTGCATGAGGGAATTTGACTAAAGAGTTTTTGATCGCAAGGCGAACACCTCACCCATTACACCACTACGACTAAGATATGCGTTTTAAATTCCCACTAAAATCAATTAGGTATACGATTACAGTAAAACTTACTTCTCTTATAATTAGGCCAATAAATGTACTAGTACTATTACTGACCTAAATATCATCACAAGCGTACTCGTTATAAGCTTCGATTTGATATATGGCTGCTGCATTGTATTTGGACTGAACCTGTTACCAATGCCAACAATATTTTTATAAATGAGGCGTTTCGTGGAAAAAAAACGGGCTTAATGCGCGTGCGTTAAGTGTCGTCCCGGATCAGCACTGGCTAATCCAGGATGGCGCTTTCCGCCTACAGTGGATTTATGTTCGGAAAAGATTTGCTTGAAACAGAAAATACCATAAAAGCGAAAAGTGTCCTCCCGGATCAGCTTGTGAGAACTGCGCAGGCTGATCCGATGAAACTTTACGCACATGCATTAAGCCCGGTTTTTCCACTAGACGCTTCAAATATATTCTTACAACTTTTTTTAAGAAGCTAAATAACGTATCTGACTATTTGAGTACATAATCAATTTCGTGATTTGCTGCTTGTGTCGACGTTACGTATGCGGTGTTCGTATGTGTACGTTTGTAATAAATGGGGTATACGGGTACAATTTGTGTAATGATTGCTCCCCCGGGAAATGTCAGAGATTAAATAGCATACTACGAACTAGAAAGATTTGCATGGATATTTTCTAAGAAGGTTGGAAAAGGACCAAAGAACAAATGATCAAAATGTGGTATTATTGATCAAGTTCATCGTCTTGGTAAATGATTTTTAAGGATTATGATGTGATAGGGCAAATAACAATATGTTGTACTGCATAACTCATAACCTGCGCAACACATGGGGGAAGGAGCTATGTTGGATCATATTTTTCACAAATCATATTTTTCTCACACCTGTGAAGAATAGGATCTCAGTTGTCACATTTTAAGAGTGAAGAATATGATAGGGTATGTCTCGGGATCACAGACAAATATGATTTTATTGCATATCAAACCAGGAAGCGATCGCAAACTTCACAGAAAATTTGAAGAATAAGACTGTGATGTATGAAGAATAAGATCTCAATTTTCACACCTATGAAGAATGACATCCTGTTTTTCGCATATGTGAAAAATATAATTTGCGAAAAGTATGCCCCAAAGAGCTACATTGGCAGTGGTCTTTGCATTCCTAGTAATTTTTTAGATGCTGTATGTATCTTTTAGCTGGTACCCTTATGAACCGAGGATGAACCCTGTGGTCTTTTAGCTGCCACCTATGCTGTACGCATATTGAGTCGTTGATATACGTATTTGAAACGAATTCTGAATTATAATTTCCCTTTATTTAGGTTTTCGTAGTATTTTTTTATTTGGACGTGACATTGTATAGCGGAGAAAACCGGGGTGTCCGGTGAACACACACATGTTCGGTACACTGACCACTGGTCAAACGCTTGTGCGCACAGACGGGTCATTGTCTTTGCTGTTCTCTTTATTTTTCGGTCTAAGTAAAGCTACAACATAAAACATAATTAGTCTTAAATGTGTGACATGATGTGACGGTTGTACAGACGACTTCACGTCTAATCCGTTTCGAACATGATAGTTGATCATATAACGCACGAGGCGTGTCGCCTGCTACCAATTAATCATTGTCCAGTTTCAACTTAAATGTGTTGTTTTGCTTAAGTATAGTGTTAATTATTATACATCAGAAGACCACGTGTTGACCTGGTGTGAAAATGGAGGTCTCCCTAGCTTGAGATTTTCGGTTATCGTTGAGTGAGTTGAAGTATCCCATTACTATCGCTCAAGTTCGGTAATATAGCAATCTCATTAAATTCATCTCCAGTCTGACGCTACTATCCGCTGACTTTATCTGATGACTTCGGATTAGGGGTCACGTTCAGGTGACATTTTCAGGAGCCAATGAAATTGTTGCCTTCAAAATGTTGTGGTAGAACTTTATTGGCCGGTTGTTCAGCTCTTTTAAACCGTCGTTTAAGCGGCTTATTGTACAATCGAGTTGTTCACCATTCCGATTTCAACGCTTATATTTAAGCCGTTGGGCTGAGAAACTCGTGGAATAAGCGGTTTATTTTTGTGTTGGGTTGCTCAGCTCTTTCGTCATGGTTGTAAGCGCCCAATAATATAAACCTGATAGAGACAGGTTTATCCAATAGAAATACATTAAAATTAATAGGTTTCATCATCATCATCATCATTATCATCCTCATCATCATCATCATAAAAAAAAATTGCCCGGACATTAAAGTGGGACGGAAGGAAGGACGGTCGGACAAAGCGGCGACTATATGCTCCCCTGAAATTGTTCAGGAGCATAAAAACGAACCGATACAATAGAATTTAAGAGTTGCAAATATATTTTAGGTAAGGCCTAACAAAAAATAGTTCCGTTTCTGGTTACCTGCCCCAGAAAATAAGGGTCGGTAGGTAGGGATTTGTTTCTTTTTTTGATGGGAGAATGATGTGTATGTTTCATATATGTTTCTATTCAGATGAGTATCGTGTATTATGGTACTTCATGTATTACGCGCAAATTTTTACCCTAAAATTCTGCTATGAAAATTGGGCGCGTGTTGTACACGGTAACAGTCTTTTTCAGTCATGTTTTTAATTTGAAAATTTTAGTGTTATTTCAGTTTATATTTAATTCATTTTTTTATTAACGAAACATTGCATCATAATTACCTTGCAATCATATTACCAATTTGAATAAACAATACAATCCGTTAAAAGTACAGTCACTGATAATAACACCTGTTACAACTGAGAAGAGTGAAAGCGCAACATCAATTAGCCAGGTCTTTAAAATCTGCAAGACGTTAGCAATAACCATTATTATTTTTGGACCAAAAATATGTAGGGTCGGCAGCAAAAGTAAAGGGTCGGTCGGGAGACCAGAAACGGAACTATTTGTTTTTGGACCTAAGCGTTCTAATGGACGAGTCAAAAGGTTTTAAGAAAAAAACATGGTCCAAATACTAATTTAAAACAATTGTCTATTCTGGCAAACATGCAATGCATATTAAATGTAAATTATGATATCTTAATTACTATTTATGCAATGTCAAATGCCACTGAATAGCTTTAGAAGTCTTATTTCAAATTCAACGATTTTGTGACCGGGATCTGATTGTGTATTATTATCTATAGATCATTCCGTGCATCGTTTAGTTGTTACGATCCATACAGATCTTGTTCTATAATAATTGGAATTGGCGAGACTTTTACAAAACAACAAATTAAATAACGGTGCACAAAACAGCAGGAACACTGCTTCAGAAAATAGCGACGCTTGAGATCTCACAAACAGGAGCGGAAAAGGAGTGTTTTTAGGCTTTATACCTCAAAAGTTATATGATAAAAACTAAATGAAGATCGTTCAACTAGAGAAATCATTCCCAGAAAAATAAACCGAATTGCACGAACAATACTAGTAATTGATTAAATATACATGTTAACAGATTGCAAAGGTACAAACAGATCATCAACTTTTATATTTTTGTTAATATTGTATGTTACTTCTAACAATAACGAAGGCGATTCAAATAAAATATGTGTCAATATTATTCCATGGCTGTATTTATAATAAAAACGCATACTTTTGTTGTGTACATTGTCTGTTATAAAGAAGATTACATGCATATTATAAGACACGTTAGTATTTCATATTCGTCAGAGAACAAGAATGGAACTAACAGAATGAAAATGGGAATAAAATGCGAAAAAACATATATCGAGAACGACTAGATTTGAAACAAGAGTGTCTACCATAAACCACGGCAAATTACTAAAATAATAGTACTGAAGGAAAATATTAACAGTATCAACACCAATATGTTCTGCAATTTTAAAAAGCCTTTGAGACACGAAAAGTATACATGCATTTAGCATTAAACCAAGTGCATATTTAGATCACACAAGCATATAAGCTGGGAAAACGCGCTGATCCTCGGATCAATTAAGAGCTCAACTTCGAAAACGTGAGCAACTCAATTTGAGACGGCTTATTTATTTGATAAGCCGAGGTTTACATGATCCGTCTCCAACTGGTATAGCTGAACAACTAGCCATATATGTGAACCACAAAATGTATGCACGAAATTAACGTGAACTTTGGGTGTTTAGTCGCTTAAGGTACTACTATATCCATTGTTATTCACGTGAAAATTAAATGTAAATGATTTATTCCCGAGCTGGAAATGCATAACTTTTCAAAAAACGGGGCCTAACATTGCTGTGCGAAAGGCAATTTCATTGGGCGCTGATATGTTATTGTTCGGGAGGTCATTTAAACGTGACATGTTATAGGATGTCTTCAGATCCTTACAACGTTAGGATTTGATTTTAATGAGATAGGGTAATATAGTTTACTAACAATAGCGTTTTTTTTGACAATTTGTAACCGAACACTTGTTTATTGTCAACTACAAAAAATACAATAATTATGACCGTGTATTTTAAACTCCACAGTTAACGACATGTAGTCATTTTAGATCACTTAAGACGCATTTAAACCTTTATGGCTATATTGCTAATGAAAACCTACGCAATAGGAAAATCTGTTATACAATCTGTTATCTGGTATGTGCTTGTGAGCAAACGCAATGCAGTGTTTATTTAATAACGAAGTAATTAATTCGTTCAAACATAAATGCGTTGATTTATAAATGTGTTTATACAGTTATTAATGCATAATTTTGGGAATTGGGGAATAGGAATACACAGAGCAGGACAAAGTGAAATAAGTAAAGATCCAATGCACATCTAATAACAGTAATAATAATAATAAGTATTATTATTATTATTATTATTAGTAGTAGTAGTAGTAGTAGTAGTAGTAGTAGTAGTGGTAGTAGTAGTAGTAGTAGTAGTACTAGTAGAGTAGTAGTATAATTAGTATTATAACAATAATAATAATAATTATTATTATTATTATTATTATATCAGTATTATTATTAGTAGTAGAAGTAGTAGTAAAAATAATAATAATAAGTAATAGTAGAAGTAGTAGTAATAATAATAATAATAATAATAATAATAATAATAATAATAATAACATTAATGCATAAAATCTGCAAGAAAACGAAACAAAAAATGAGAAAATGCAACCACACTATTATGTGCATGCATACATTATATAATTAATTACTTAAATATTAAATAATGTGAGTGAAATAAAGTTATTGATACAGCTGATCTAATACACACCCTGTCGGTTCTGGAACATGGTATTCCGACTGCCGGCGGTATATTTCCCGGGTCACTGATATCCGTCGGGTATTGCGGGATGCCGTTGCCGACATATTTATTTCATTTTTGGAAGCGTCTAACTCTTATATATCCGTCAAACGTATCGATTTTTTGTATCTTAAGCTTTAACCTTGATTAAACAAGATGTTTTGTATCAATCATTCACCCGCTTATCAACGTATCTGGTAGTGTACCATGTTTAACCGCGCGTAAGTCTGTTTTGTCAACGTTTTTAACGTGGCACTGTATATATAGCAGATTGGGCGCGATTTATTTAAATGTAATAGACATTTTAACTGCCCTTTAACGTATAAAGAGTTGTGAACTTAAATGTTTACTGTCACAGATGACGACAGGCTAGTTTTTGTAAGTGCAACTGGCAAATAATTTATAGATTGGCTTTCTGCGTCAATGTTAACATTCCTAAAACACGTGTTACCTATACTGTATTATAGGAAAGTCCGTTTTACAGCGAACGTTATTTGTTTAAATGCACATCTTCATCGGCGTTCAATGCGAGTTTTAAGAGCCGTCAAATGATCATTTGAAATTGCATCCTGTTTTGACCATTTTTGCATTCCTTTCGCGGATATTCTAAATGATTTACAAGGTTTTTGCTTATGTCTTCATTACGATATTTTCAACCGCAAATCATAAGTTCATAACTGTGTTCCGCCAAAATCTGCTTGTGACGCACATTAAAAAAAGGTCTTGTTGCCATTTGAAGGCTTTTAGTTTTGTTGCTGGGTGATAAGTGAAGTAATGGTGGTTTCATCAGTGATTAATACGTGATATGGAAATGACATCGCTGCGATGATTATTCAGGGCTTATAAAGTTGCAATTCTGCTACTTTGGATTACATCCTGCCATTGAGTAATTAAATGGTAATTAAATTGAATAGCATTTTCTTTTATTGCTGTTTAATTTGAATTGCGATGCTATAAGGTTAATTTTTATTTAGAATGTTTTGTGAATAATTCTGGGCCAAGTGTGACTTTCGTGCGCCCGTAAACCGGTTTAAATCCCCAATGCTTTGCATTGGCCGTTCCGATGCGGTGACCCCAGTTTTATTCATGTGTGTTTTGTGTTTGTTATGTGTTTTTGTGATGTACTGTGTTGTTTTTTTAGGCAATTGGTCACTTGCCAACCTCGGGCTGCTAATAAGAGTCCTCTCCTCATGTGCAACAATCTCGCTTCTCAGCGCTGCGCAAAAATAGATACTTCCCACGTAAAATTTACATTGATTTGATAGGGAACTTTAAATATTATTTAACATGGGACCATTTATTTTATGTTATTTTTAAATTTAGGCGGAGGAATTTGCGCTTTTGTAACATCACACTATTTCCTATAGTAATCAATAGAATCTCGGTCGGAAATATGGTGATTTTTCTACTTTATCGCATAAAAAAATAAATGTCCCCTTGTTTGTCAGAAAAGTACACACGTATTTGGAAAATTCATTCTTTGCTTGTTTGAGTGTTAATTTTGTTCAATTATTTAAAATTTTACGCGGGGAAATTTAGTCTTAAATGAGGTACCTATAGTTTAAAATTCATTTCCTTGACACAATACGGAAATAAACTAGCGTTGTCGAACGATACCGAGTTGGATCGTAGAACACTACCGTTGTAGCAGTATATGTTCCCCGCCGCGTTTATTCGGGGTAATAAACAGATAACAATCTTGGTATTCGTATCATAGCCCTTATAATTTACAGTTTAGCTTATTTTAAATAATGCAATACAGAAGGAAATGTAGATGTATTGGTTTTTAGACTGTTGGCGGAAGCCAACGGTCTTTTGAGAGGGTTATTTTCAAAACAGGTATTGCGGAAAACTACTTCTTTTCTTTGTAGGCTGTTAGTCAGTAAATCGAAACCAGAAAGGGTCCTTTTTCAAAACAGCAAAATTTCACACCTGTTTCTTACATTCAATAATTTACGATAATGTATGTAATATTCATGTATTATAATGTATTTATCATGTGATTTATTACAATTACAGTTTTTTAAAGTAGAATTGTCACATGAGTGACGGATATACCCCCCCCCCCAAAAAAAAAAAATTATAATAAAAGAAAAGGACTTGTCACAAAACTATGGCATCCATTTGAAAGAAATGAACACAAGGAGAATGCTTTAGTTTGTGAATGTTTAAGAGTGTATTTGGGAAAATTTAATTCCAATAGTAGCCATAACTCTGTCAACATTTAGTGGTTTGTAACCAAAGTCAAACCTGACCTGTATTTTATGGTGTTACACCTACCTGGTATTTGCCAAAAAATAATTTAAATATGAGGAGCCTTCCATGAGTTGTTGTCCTGAAACCGTGTTTTTAGGGAATTTAAGTCAAAAAGGTGCCATAATCAGTCAAAATGTTTGGTTTGTCACATAAGTCGAACTTATCTGTATTTTATGATGCTACACATGTGTACCAAAAATTATTTGAATATGTCAAGCCATTCTTGAGTTTTCATCCGGAAACCATGTTTTCAGGAAATTTACGTCAACAAGTAGCCATTACTCCGTTAAACCTTAATGGTTTGTAACCAAAGTCGAACTTGACCTGTGTTATATGATGTTACACATGTGTACCAAATATTATTTGAATATGTCAAGCTTTTTTTGAGTTATCATCCGGAAACCATAAAACCAACAGACCGACAAGCCCACTCCTCCATATCCCCCGCCCAACTTTGTTTGTAGGGGTATAACCAAACAACAAATTTAACAGACCAAACAGTGTGTTTTGTACAAATGTATAAACATGCAAGATGTACACTGACACGGATGCCCCCACCACACATGTTTTGACATGATAAAAGGCATGTCGTTTAAACACTAGATAAATAAAAATTGTCAAGCCTTTCTATATCATACAGAAACCATGTTTTTAGAGAAATTAAGTCGAAAAGAGTCCATAACACTGTCAAAATTTAGTGGGTTGTAACCAAAGTCGAACATAAATGTATTATATGATTACACCTATTTACATAAAATAAATCAAATATGAGAAGTCTTTTATGAGTTATCGTGCCGAAAAAGTGCATTTAATGGAACTTTAGTCGGAAAGGAGACATAACTCTGTATAAATTTAGTGGTTTGTATCCAAAGTTGAACTTGACCTGTATTTTATGATGTTATACATGCGTACCAAAAATTATTGGAATATGTCAAGCCTTTCTTGAGTCATTATCTGGAAACCGTGTTTTTGAGAATTTTCGTCGAAAAGGGGCCATAACTCTTTCAACATTTAGTGGTTTGTAACCAATTTTAAACTTGACCTGTATTTTATGATGTTACAGATGTGTACCAAAATTTATTTGAATATGTAAAGCCTTTCTTGAGTTATCATCCGGAAACCAAAAACCAACAGACCGACAGACCACAGACCGACAGACCGACAAGCTCACTCCGATAAACCCTCCCCAATAAACTTCGTTTGTGGGGGTAAAAACAGTAAATTGATTTAAAATGTAACTTTAAACTAACGACACCCCTACTTTCGTTATTTACTTGTTTGTAACAAAATTATTCTCCTGAGTGTCCTGGAACAAGACCACCAAATTAATGCGCTACCTCGGCTATTTTTGACTCGTTGCGAAAGTGTTTTTTCTTGTTACCGATTCTCATTCTGAACATTTTGACAACACATTACTGCAATATATTAAATTTAAACTGTTGTATAGAAAATCGAGAACTTGCATCGTATGACCTACTTCGTGCTCAGGTGAGCTAAAAACTCTGGCCTTAGCACTTTGTAATCAAATGAAAACAAACAATTCAAAAGAAAATCAGCAAAACAGAAAATTCTGCGAAATCAGTAAATCTAAAGTTACATACAGTTGCATTTAATGTAGTGTACGCATATAAATTATAAAAGCGGCAACTTAAAAGGAATGAAATGTATTCATCGTTTCAAACCGGCAGATTTATAGGTCAATTAACATTTTAATTACATATAAACTACTACTACGTGCTAATTACAATTTATCTGATGCAAATTGTATGATGTTTTCGTTTCAGATGCATTATTTTATGTGTTGTTCAATTTGGGTGTACAGTCGAGTTTGCCATAGATAGATACACCCTTGAAGATAATATTTAGATCTACTCTTAAAATGTAAGTGTGACAATTTTAGTAATTTTACATTGCTGCCTACAGACATATATCATCATAAATATATTTGGATATTAACATCGCAAGTGTAATTGCACAGTTCGCTGGCTAGAAGAACATAAGTTTAGACTTTTGGTAATTGCGTGGCTTGTAATTGTTTGATGTTTCGGCTCTATTACAGAGTAAATTGTTCAGAGTAAAGTTTTTAAAGACGATACGTTTTCCTTAAAAATGCAGATTTTTTAGAGCTTAATAAAGCATGTTAGAATGTTCAAAATACACAAATTTCGCAATTATTTTCAAAAAGTCATATAGTTGGGTGGGGTTTTGGGGTGGCTGCATACCCGAAACAGTATCATGAATTTACATGGATATAGGACTATATTAGCAGCAATAATTCCTATCTATAATAAAGACTCAATTACAAACACAATTATAGAATAACAAATACATATTTCCAAGGCAACACTTGTACATGAACTTAGCTCAAACTCAGAGAGAACACTAATATATTACATGTTTCTATACAGCGCGCACTTCAGAATAGATCCTGAAGGCACCTGGTAACGAAATTCACAAGTGCTTATTTTACTAATTTGAAAAAAATGTTGCTCTGACTCAAACTAACAATTACACATATTGTAATAGTTATCATGTTTGGCAATAGATTATTTTCCCTTGACACAGAGCAAACGAGGCAAAAGCGTAATATAATTTTTTTATGTAATAGTTCGTGCGTTATAAAACTTACATTTAACATTCACTTCACGCATTTAATTTAATGGCCGAAAATAAAAATATATTTTGTGTGGCAGTATTAAACAGAACAGATGGTTAATCGACACTATTTGTGGATAGAAACTGTTATGACAGTTTGCTACTTTGACACGTTAGGTAACACCTTGTGAAAACACAGTGTAAAACCAATGATCGACGGGCCCACACTTAAATTGGAGACCGACATGTGAACTGTGTAAGATGACGATAAAATAAATATATAATTTCTAAGATATATCTTAATTGTAACCATAGTTTACATATTTTTTATGCAGCAACATTCATGTAACATGTATATAACACCTAAAACTACAATATCTTCATTGAAAAAGATGATGATGATTATTATTGTGATTACGATAATGACGATGATGATGACGATATAGATGATAATGATGATGATGATTATTATTATTATGATTACGATGATGACGATTATGATGATTATAACGATGATGATGATAAATTTGAACGTGGTCATTGTAAGGGCTCTTGTATTTATGTTTGACTGTCCAGGGCCCGTATTCACAAAGCTCTTAAGGGAAAGTTACTTTGTTAACTTCGTAAAATTCCTTAAGTCTCCGGCTGTTTCATGTATACAACTGTGAACGTCTGTTGTCATCAAAATATTTAAACTAGTCAATATTGTTTATGTGTTTAGTATTTTACACTTTTGTGAACGGAAATCATCAAGTTTCATACAGAAAATTGAACTTGAATTTTCACATTAAGTTTTCCCTTGGGAGCTTTGCGAATACCGACTCTGAACTTCAATATAGAACAATATAAAACAATAAATAAATTATTTTTGGGATAATTTAACAAATAAAGTATAAATACGGGTACACAAGATATGTACTTGCATGTCACAATGTGCATATATTAGAGATTCTTTAGAGGCATTGGTCCTAAACAGATGTCATAAGATAAGATAAGAGCTTATCGATCATAAACCGTCGGTTTCGTGTCACAGGATATACATTTCTAATATTAAACTTATCATAATATTACTATTTTGTAAATAGATGTCACATATAAAATAGGTTAATGCATTTATTCAATAGTTTTGACCTCAATTAGTTGTAATTTGCAAGTAGATTTCTAGTAGTAATAGCAGTTTAAATTTTCTTTGTTAGTAAACCGTTATTATCTAGAGCAGAAATTAATGTTCACAATTCCCCGTGTTCACAAATTAACCGAGCACTATAACCAGTTTTCACTTGCATTTATTTTATATTTACCAATCAAATAGCTGATCCAAATATATTATCTAATGAAATGTGTCGGTTCGACACGGAGGTGACAAATGGGCGCATTTTGTCTCATTCGGTTTTCGGCTATTTGTATTGCATGATTAAATATATATTATATATATATATTTGACTTATTATTTCAAAACCCACCACCATAAAAACCAACGGCAACAATGGCGCCCAACGTGGGGCCGTGACGTAACCCGGGTTAACTCTCCGAGGGCCCGTGGTAATTATATAACACCATGAATTCGAGGACGAATTCATATTTGAGCGCGGGTGTATGTCACGGCATGAACTTGGTCACTTAAAGGGGAGAGGTTGTGTGGCGGCCCGGTTAGCTCAGTCGGGAGAGCACTCGCCCTGATAGCGAGGGGTCCCGGGTTCGAGTCCCGGACTGGCCGCACAATTTTCTCAACCTGTGATGTTCGCTCGGAACATTTCTGATTAGTACCGATCAGCTGCTGTCCTTCGGACAGGATTATCGATTTTCATCAACCGATCTAACCGGGATAAGGGGAAAAGCGAGATTGTTTAGTATGGCTGTCGCGATTGGAGTTTCACGTTGTTTATATATATATATATATATATATATATATATATATTCATACCATTTGTTATAGGTAGATTTATAAAGGTTATTAGACGCATTATAGTACAAATTCAAAACTAATTTAAGAAAAATAAGAATAAATTGTCAATATGTATACATGTTACTGAAATAATCCTAGATATACATTGGAAATATCTTTAATTAAGGGATTTGGCAAACTACTTCAGCGTTTTTAATTACCCATTCTTAATATCATAGATACAGTTACAATCTGTACCACAAGCCATAGAGTTTGCGTACCAATACGACAGAAATTGAATAGCGTAATGTACGCTCTATCAGAACTGCTGTTGCAAAAAGTCTTAACCATATTTACCAGTGAATAGTACATACATTTGAACATCGTTATTCCGAAGTCGTCGAGACCGGGCTGAAAACTTCGAAATAACGATGGTTCGCATTAAACACTTCCTTTAGAACACCGTTAATATTTTATGCGTGAAAGTAGCAAAAAAACACACTATACCTTAATTCATTTAAGGTATGATTTGATCTGTAATGTAATTTCGTAATGTGTATTATGATTAAATGAATTATAAATAGAAACTATAATATGTGTTTGCTATTTATTATATATTCATAAATGTCAAAAATATACATATTTAAATATAAATACGTTACTTTATATACACAACAATTAATATAGCTCTATACATATAACAACGGGTATTAATTAAAAAGACACACGGTTGAGTGAATAGATTTGCCATTTGTATTAGTCGTATTGATAGGAATATCAAGATATGAACTGTAAATGACAACTTCCCAATATATACCTAAAACTATTACTCGACATAAATTGCTCATGTCTTGACAGAGTTGTTTATGCGCATATTTTCCGCCAGGGGGGGGGGGGAGCGGCGGGCAAACCCAGGGGAATTTGACTAATTGTATTTTGGGGGATCTAATTACTCAACCTAGGCTGAAGCATTTTTTCTAAATCCCCGCAATGGGGGATACTTAATTGGTGTATCAAATGGTACAGGGGCCAATAATACTGGGATCTAAAATTCAAACAAAGTCTATTTGTCGGGACCTGGAATCATTCGGCGTGTCAATTTCCCGTCTGTCGGGAGTAGCTTTCAGTCTAAAGTCACGTATATGCCCGCCGCTGCCCAACTATTGATAGGTGCATTAGATAACGATATAACATCCCGGTGACTAGTTAGCGACCCTAAATTTTAAAACGAGGTCATGCAGTTATGATCAATTTATTTCTTATGTTGTTAGTCCCAGATTCATTAGCCATTTTCACCTTTTTCGCTTGAGACAAACCGGCATCCATTTCAAGGAACTTCAGTAAAATCCGTTCAAAATATATAATTCCTATTATCGTCCAGAGCGCTTTAAGGTCAAATTACCCCAAAACGGAAGTCACATCCTCAGGGTTACATGCTGTCAGTTAGATAATGAACACATATGGTTCAGTGTATAATGCATATGATTTTTAAAATACAGTTTAAATGATATGTTTTTGTATCAATTTAAAGGTATATATGTAAGAAATAAGAAAAAAAGAGTTTTTTTTGGCACTACTTTGTTCTTAGTGGTCCCCAGCTTTATAACTTTTGGCCCATGTATTCATGCACAAAATGGCAGCCTCCATGCCCGTCAAAACCGGTGTGTTTATTCTAAGGTAAATATTTTGAGTTACAACACATATAATTTTTTGACATGCTAATTTGTTTTCAAAAGGTTTTGGCCTTATCGTTCCAACGATGTATGGTGATATATTGAAAAGTAGCTTGGTCATGGTGAAAACTGAGATCAAACATTGTATATTTTATATGTAACAATGAAGGAATTTATTTGCGCATGCGTAACCTTAGGCCATAGTCGTTCCAACTGTGTTTACGGCGTGAATAAATAACTCCGGCCTTCACAGGTTTTCAAAACAATGAATCCGATTGGTCAGAACAGTCACACCTCCGCGGTTAGTCGGTATGTAAAGCTTAATAAATAGGAATAATGTCAAGCTAGACTCGCGACCGCGACCTTCGGGACAATTCGTATTTAGAACATACAGGGAAACAGTAGTTCTTGCTTTATACAGTATCCAAGTTATGAAAGATAATGCTGATGATTTCAAAATGTAAACACCTTCTATACTTTCTATACACCGCATGTTATGATAGTGTAAGGTATAGTTTTACTAAACTAGTATAATTACCATACTGCAGTATTTATTTCTGCAAGTCGTCTTAGGTAGTTTATAACAGCTATCTAATTACATCCTTATGCACCTATGAATATTTTCCCCCGGGGGGGGGGGAGGGGCGGGCAAACTCAGCGGAATTTGATTAATTGTATTTTGGGGGGAGGGTCTATATAAGAGCATTATAGCTTGGACACGCTTCTGTAATTATTGTTTGCCAACTCCGTAATGACCACTGGTAGTGACACGCGCGGGCCACGAATCATTTCACCGAACTTGTGAAAACATCGGGTCCCAATCTAGACCGCAACTGCGAATTAACAAGAGGCAAATAAGTGTGAAATATTCATTTGGGACCGCATTTTTGGACTTCGAAATAATCATAATTGGAATTGAAAAAGTTCAAATGAACCGAGTTTATTTTAGTTACATAAAGAAGGAATAAATTCGGGACCGGTAAAATACTTCGAAATAACGCTGACTTCGAAATAACAGAGTTCGAAACAACGATGTTCAAATGTAGGTACGGTAAAAGATATTTTAAAAGAATATACGTAACCCCGCGACCCTTTCTACTACAATATAGCAATGTTTACTAAACGTTGTTAACATTTAAACCAAGGCCATCCTTAAAAAATTGTTTGTTGGCGGTAACGCGACCGACTCACGAAATTGGGCCCGGCACACAATTTGTTGAAACATGACACATTTCATATCATTTATTGTGGTGTCTGATTTCTGCTATGTCTCTCTGTCCCTTGGGCGCTTTTAACGTCAACATGCATCTCTAGAGCGAAAAATAAGTGCACAATTACGTTTGTATTGTTTGAATTGATGTTTGCTCTTTTTTCTAACACAGTCTTTCATTAATTGCATTCAAAATTACAAAATTATTTATGATGATAAAATACTTATAAGATTTGTTCAAATTTGTGCTAGCGAAAGTATGTTTTAATGTGATTTTGTCTGCGTTATGAAAGTTTATTGTCACCAATAGCAGATTCATACAATTTAACTTACTTTAACATGCATTAGAGATTATAGTGTCACATTATAACATTGCTATGTATGTAGAAAGTCTAAGGTGTGTCATAGTTATTGTTTAGCAGTTGATACATTCAATACTGTCTTATCATTTTGTCTGTCTATTTCAGGCTAGTCGAGCTCAACAAAGCACCATCTGGATAATTTAAATACATGTATATGAGATGGTGAAACCCAGAATGTGGTCGCTCCTACGGCGCAAGAGTAGTTATCGATGCGGGCGCATTCCAAAGTTTATTTTTTACCATAAATGTTCCTTTGATGACCTTCTATCATTTTGATTCGTTAAAAACATAGACGCCACGTGCAGGATAGTTTTCCTTTTATCCTGCTACTAACCCAAACAGTGACCTAATAAAGCGGTGACCGTATAAACTAGTTGATATCCGGCAGTAGATCACGTGATTGTGATATACCGTCAATAGGTATTCCTACGCGCCAGATAACAACATTGTCGAGAATGACACAGCATAAAGTCTACTTACCAGAGTTTTTCATCGATACAAACTTTGTGTTGTCTAGTTTAACAGAGTTAAACAACAAATGAGTTGTTTGCCCTTACATTCCATTTAACTGGTTAACAACAACGTCCATCCAGTTCCATTCCATTTCAACACACTTGAATCTGATGCAAGCGTTTTATTCTTTGTGGATAGACTTTCTTTGTTCAACCAACAGAGCATATTCATCAAAGAAATAACCTTTTATATAAAATTTCCGATGAAAAGAAATGAAAAAAGTCATCAAAGGCTTCATCTGTAATTTTAACGTAGAACGAAACATTAATTTGATTTATTTCACTTTCAGTTACACAACTATCCGAGTAAATCGTAGAAAATTGAAAAGGGATCAATCTCACCGTTTTCATTCGAGGCAAATATTCCATACACTTTTTCTGAATACTATTGCATAATATGATCCATCCAAAACGCAGAAACACTAGATATTTATTACGATTTCATGTATTTAAAACTGCAAAACAAACGCGTTCTGGTTTGACTATATTGTGTAAACTTACAACACAAAATGAATGACGTAGTTGGTGTGACGTAATGTAACTCTTTAAAAACCAATACAATCTGGTTTAAAACAAAAGCAAATTTACTACGTCATTTTCGTGTCGTACTGAGATCAGCAAATAAGATTTATTAATATTTTACTTTCGCTTTTTGATAAAGGTGAGGCCAGTCCCTTTTTATTTTCTGGTTTACAAATTTTTTTTGGGAACATGTCCACTGGCAGGTCGAAAAAAAAGAAAAAAAAAAGTGTTCAAATCTTAACACAACGAACGATTTCCCATTAGCAATTTATAATTAATAGATCTAACAATATCAACATTAAAACACACTATTATGTGAAGTTAGAATAAGACGTCAAACATGGTATAAACTGTTTTATTACACCAATGTTTTATATGCAGTTTAACCATTTGTATTTATGAATTTTACAGAGTAAATAAGTTTAATAGATGCATATATTTTAACGGCATCATTAAAATTGATTTTACCACAAAGTTGTATGCTTGTATGGATTTACAAAATGTAAAGTGAGATGCCTTTTTAAAAGAAGACGAGTTAACCTGCGCAGGACTGGAATCCACAACTGCCCGAACACAGACCTTGCAAAACGAGCTTAATCTAACCACACAACGCAAATTTTGAAAATAATTGCCGTGAGGTCTCGAAAAACATATTAAATTTAACTATATCAAGAGAAAAGTCCAATTAATATGACGTTAATTGTCTGCATTCTTATTAAGTCTTAATTCTTATTAAAAATGAGAAACCAGTTTTAACATATTTTTTTTTTAAATATTCAACTCTGTGTATATGCTAAATCTTCATGTATATATGAAATTTATCAGATATAAACTCAACTGCTAGTGTGTGTTAAATTATTGCATTACAATTGTGACAGAAACAAAATACAAGGCAAATAAGAAATTCTCATTGTGTCGCGAAAATATATATCGTCAACAAAATGCAACCATGACTTTCTCTTTTAAGTGTATACGAGACAAAGCTGTCTGTCCCCACATCCTCGTTTCGATGTCCCCGCAATAAGATCTTTTTACTACTGATATTATTTGTTACAAATGCCACCTGAAAATATACATGCAGTGCCTTACACAGGATTTTTTTTGGCGTCCCCGTCCCGAAAGGGGTGGGTTAGGGAGGGGTATCCCCTCCGTACGTCAAATTTTTTTGCGGCATGTGTCAAATGACGTTATCTGGTGCGTTTTAGCTATTAAATTTAAGGCTAAGATGTTTTCAATTTTTTGTACAAGTTTAAACGAAATGAAATAAACGAAGCATCACCGTTTGAACGGCATACCTATAGCCTTTTAAAAGCAAAAGCATCATTGTTGTTGCGAAACTGAAAGTAATGATTTTTTCCGGATGTTTATGTCCAGTGCGCATCACATTCGCACAGTGACGTCATTCCAAACCCACTATTCTCGTCGTTCTCGAATCTTTAGGTTACACTCGATCTACTGATGGAGCCTTTTATATTCGATTAATTATGTTCATATGGGCATGTATTTAGTGTTTTAACACTGTTTTAATCGTTACAGCTGTTGAACATAGTACTGACTGGATAATTGGTGAATTGTAAAGATCTTGATTAAAATATATTTATATTATATACATGCTTTGTTCTTGCAAAAACGGCGGGAAATTTTCCTCGTGCACATCGTGCCTGCGCGTCATATGTTAAAGACAAATGTCACTCTATTGTTTAAAACAGTGTTGATTTTCTCATGTTTCATTCTTTCCATGAATAACTGTACTTCTAACGGTAATATTAACTGTCATCAAATGGACAATTCATTTTAAGGGCCGTCTACGAAACAGGTTGAACATTATTAGAAGTTTACAATATATAATAAATTCAACAATTTACGAACTAAAAATCAGTTGCTAATTTTTTGTCCACCAATAAGTAAATTTGCATGGAAAAACCACGCCAATTTGTTTATAAGTTACCTATTTTTTCTCCATCTGTGAATTTATTTATGAGACGACCCTCAAACTTGAAACACTCACTGACCACAATAACGGGATTTCTCCCTGCAAAAATCATGCATAGGATTAACATTCCTTTGACGGGGGGATTAACATTCCTTTGACGGGATACTAGGACACCCAATGTCTTTAAAGACCTGTATTTAGTAAAGCACATGATCGGTACACGCACGCTTTCCATGCGTGGAACGTGACGTCGTGTTTCAGCATTTCGCACTCTTTTGTAGAAAACACGGGTTTTACATGGCATACATGTACATAAACAATGGCGGACGCCTTGCTTAAAAAATTGTCCGTGAAATTCCGGAACAATTTGTTGATCTCGATCGGCAATCATCGTGTGATACCGTCAAAAACAAAAAAGCAGTTTCACGGAAGTAAACGGACTTACCGAGCAAATTATTATATTCGTACTCAAAATATTTCGAAAATTTGAACGTTTCGTAAAAAAAAACATCGGTAAAAAAAAAATCGTCATTATAATTTTTTTTTTTTTTCACTTTCGGAAAATTTATGTTCACCGGTTGTGTAAACCGTAAAATCAAAAAGTCCTGGCCTGATTAAGAAATAGAGAACTCTTTTTTCGGGTGGTACGCATACATGCAAGGGAGTTATTAGGTTCGAGTCCGGTCTAGAATTCTTTTTTAAATTTAAACCTTTAATTAGTGTTTGGTGTTTTTAAATTTAATTAAATAGAAATCAGGATAAATAGAATACACGGTAGGTGCCGGGTAGGAGAAAGTTTATCCGGTTCGGCCCGAAAACAAAAATCGGGCTCGCTAAAGCTCGCCCTATTTTCATTTTCTAAGCCCCACCGGATAAACTTTCTCCATCCCGGCACCAACCATGTATTCTCTATATACTGCTGTATTGAAAACTGAAAAATCTTATTGTCTGAAACCGCATGTTGGATTTCAAGAACATTTCATAGAATTGTTCCTTGGCTGAACCTTTACCAAATTCCTTCAAATTATTTGTATTCGTTAAAAACATGGGGCCCAGAGAGTGGGGGCAGTTGTCCTAATATAGCTATTTAACAACTTCTTGTCTGGAACCATGATGGATTTGAAATAATTGCACATATTTTTTTTGCTATGTTCCTTCAAGATATTCTGATAAGCTAAAAAAAAAACTTGCTGTCAGTTGAACTTCGTTGTCCATTGTCAACGTTTTAGTTCAAACATTCCAAACAACGTGCCTGTCAAGGTCCTTATTCGATTCGATTTTAAGTGAGAATTTGGTCGAATGCAGGGGAGTCAATGGAGCGACAGTATTTGTACTGTTTTGTTGTGCGATTAACCTATTTTATTTTATACAGCGACACAAACTAAAAAATTTGAATATTGATCCAAAAGATTGATACATGTATTCCTTTGTTGACAATAATAAGATGTTCAAACGTTTAAACTGTTAAATGCTTAGCTTTAGCACTACATTTTTATAAATTTTATAATGTAGGAAAAGGTCACATGAATATTACTGTTTTACCAAATGTAATTAGATGCATGAATATTATCATAATGACATAATTCCAGTGTTTAATATTAAAACAAGAGGGTCATGATGACCCAAAGCGCTCACCTGAGTACTGGCAAAGATGAAGGCCTTACTGTTGTGACAGGCTTGAACAAATGTGGGAATGTACGCCACAATGCCCTTAAATAATTTGTCTAGCTGATTAACTCTCATAAATATAACAAATACAGACTTGAATATATTTTCTCTACCCCGGTATCCACATTTTTGCAGGCTATTTTGGAAGAAAAGTGTTAAATATACTACAGTTGCAGCAGTTCTGAAAGATAAGGCGACGGCTGCGCTAAGGTCATGTCATGCTTGCCGGCTCCAAAGAGTTGAGTGCCATGCCATTTACTCTTCCTATATTCAAATTCATTCGTGTAGATGTCATGGTCATAGACACGTTCTGTCCAGATTTGGTCGCAAATGAAGACCCTGTCTTGCATCAAATCCATGTTTACATTAATTTTCACAATTCAGAGGAAATAACTCCAGTGTTCATGGCCTGATCTGTCTCATTTGATGCTTGTGCTGAGATCTTATGGCCATACAAAACCTTTCGAAGTTTGGTCAAGATTGAATGAAACATGAAATCTTCGCGCACTAAATAGGCAATTTTTGTATTTTTTTGTACTTACAAAAGGGCCATAACTCCGATGTTTGTGGCCCAATCTGGCCCATTGTTGGCTTCTGCTGTGATCATATGATCGCATACAAACTCTTGACGTTTGGTCAAGATTGGAAGAAAAATTAAATCTCTATGAACAAAAAAGGCAATGTTTGCATTTTTTCACACACAAGGGGCCATAACTCCAGTGTTTGTGACCATAACTTACCCATTTTGGGCTTCTGCTGAAATCTTTTAATAGCACACAAATTGTGGAAGTTTTGTCAAGATTGCAAGAAAACTGAAGTCTCTATGAACAAAAAAGACAATGTTTGCCTTTATTTTCAACAAAAAGGGGCATAACTCTGGTGTTTGTGGACCAATCCGGCTCACTGTTGGATTTTGCTGTGATTTTTTTTTAATACATAAACTATGGAAGTTTGGTCAAGATTGGAATAAAAATAAAGTCTCTATGTACGAAAAAATGTCATTTTTTGCATTTATTCGCACAAACAAGGGGATATAACTCTAAGCTTTCTGGTCCAAATTGGCACATTATCAATGTCAACCAAGATTTTATGGCCAAACACAAACTGTGCAAGTTAGGTCAAGATTGAATAAAAAAAAAGTAGTCTTTATCGCGATAACGGTCCAAATTGTTGACGGCAAACGGACGCCGGACGACGCCGGAGAGGTCCCCTATACTAATATCTCACCAAGCACTTCGTGCTCAGGTGAGCTAAAAGCACTTATTGTTGAAGATATATTAAAATACAAAGCTTTTTTTCGGTATCTGAAGCTGCTTTCGGTATCTAGTTATACCCCTTTTTTGTTTGAGTGTGACTCTTTGGATATGAAACTCTCTATTAAACTTAAGCCATTATGATTTTTATTAACCTCGGGTAAGCGACCCATTTTGGCCTTCATGTTAACAATTTTGGATGTTTGCCATTATGTGTGTTCACTTCAGATTTAGCAAAGCATCAATTTGAGTACAGTGAATTCTACTTTAATAGTGAACTTTGTTTATAAGATGTTATACAAAATATATACAATATATTAAAAACGAAAATCTAGGTGTTAGAATTTTCTACAGGATACGTCTTTAAAAGAACGTCGCTTCATACGCGGCGTAAAAGTCTTTAATATTTCCAAGCGGTCTCTTTTAGTAGTTCAAGCTGCCTTGTGAAATTATTTTTTAAGAAGCTATCAAACAAACCTGCAATAGTTTCTGGTTCTTTGCAGTGTGTTCCTCTTTTACAAATATACGATCTTCGACATTTAACTTAAATTTGACTAACCGTTATAATATGACCCCATGACTGATCAAAATTTAACGACTGATCAGTTGTCAACGACATTTTGATCAAAACGTAATCTTGAAATATTGGCGGGGTCATTTCTCAACGTTGAAAAATGACCCATGGGGTAAATTTTTAACTGGGTCAATATTTAAGGGTACACCGGCATGCAGTGATTTTAAAGCGCTTAATGAGTCAAATTTAATGACATACATGTAGTTGCGCGTTTCGTGGTCGTCCAATCTTATAAACCATTTTATATCTTCTATTATTGCTAATTCGCAGCTGTCAATGAAAACGTTTGGATTATCTTTTACCGAGCTGAATTTCATGATAGATATATGTAAATAATATATTATATAGCCGGCGCCTGCTAACTCATTTTATTTGTCTTCACTGCCATCTGAATAAATTTAAATGTAGTTTGAGTATTTATCACTGATATAGGTATTTTCTATATCACCACAATTTGGGTCGTTATCGGATTTTTTCATTACTGATTGGAGTTAAAAATCTATGGTGGGCCGGACTAGGGTGCTTAAACTGAAATGCGTGGATTCCGTTATTTTGTTGTCATTCAGGTTATATTCGGTAGTTAGTAATCTTACATTTTGTGCATACGGGAGATTGTAATCAGCATTCAATTTGTAGAGGTACGCTGGATCTTCTGTGATCTTTTCGTTGACCGAAAGATTCTTATCTTGTATAATTGTTCGCGCCTAGTATTTTAGTTGGTTAGCTTTTCTTTGAAATTTAAGTTCAAGTTGTCCGCATTCAATATGGAGGGCTTTTGTTGATGCTCGTTTATAGGCACCTATGATACTTTTAAGCGCTGAGTATTGAAGTACTTGTAATTTCATAAGTAGGGTTTTATTCCAGGAGTCATAAACAATGCTGCCGTAATTGATTTTGGCTAAGACGGTCGCTTGATATATTCTAAATAGGGATTTTTTTGTCAGTGCCCCAGTTATACCCTTGTACCGCTTTAAGAAAATTGAGATCATTTGGGCATCTTTTAACTAATATTAACAATTTAGATGTCTATCAAATGTCATGCCTAAGAACGTGATTGTTTCGAGGTTATCACATAAGTAATGGAATAAGCATTTGTACTATGTGTGCCAAATGAAACACACGTCAGGTAACAGTCATCGCAATTACACAAAAATGTTTTGACATCATTTTGTGATAACAAAAACGTAAAATTATATTAAATAGTGCGAATTAGATTTATACTCCTTTGGGAAAATACGTCTCGAGCGTTTTTGTGCATAGCTATTATAGGTATAATGCATTCGTAAAACGCACTTTAAGTAAAAAGTACCAAATTTAAATCAAATTAAATTACCACGTCCGAAGCTTCCGCCAGTGTCTATTTATAGGAAGATGCAAAATCTATTTATACTTTAAATAGCCTCTACATGAAAAGATAAGAGAAAATGCAATTCTAAATAATTCTTAATAAATAGATCTACCAACCGTTATTCAAATTAACATGCATGGTAAGTTTATAAATATAAATAATTCTCCATGAATTATTACTCGTATTGTCTATGATTCTCTTGATGCTTGTTAAAACGATTCAGTGTTGTTAACGTTTATACTGTCTATTAATAGGCGCAGGTTAGTCAGCGAGTGTATTCTATGGAATTTTACCTATATTGCGATGTTAACGGGGAACTTTCCCAAGGTCACATTACACGGCCCGTAAACATTGGCTCGTAAATTGAAAATGAAAATTGAGCCAATGCAACTTCCCAGGTGGAGCTCTGAACTGAAAATTAGTCAATAAGGTAAACAGAATAAAGAGGTATGTCTGGATTTTTCCACATTTACTTATTTTCCATTCACCTCCAAAAAGAAATGGAGCCAATTTTTACAGGCCTTGGTGGGGATTTCAGCTACGCCGAAAACAACAACATATTATGCGCGTGGTTATAACCAGATAATATCTGCGTTGGAATACACGGACAAACAACTACCGTGTACTATTTTTATTCTGCTTATATACTTCTTTACTATTTCACTGCACAAGTTATGTTGGATAGGTTACTTTCCATAAAAACACTGCCATTATATGTGCACATATTGTACCAAAGAGAGAAGCTACATGAAAAATTATTTCTTTCGTTATATTTCATGTCTCTCTTAATTATATTCAAAACATATTTATATACTTTCGAACTGTGAAAGAATTCAAAATGTTTACATTATTAACGTAAGGGGTTCGAATTGAACGCTTCCGTTACTATAAATAACGTCTTATATCTTGTTCACTGGCTAATAAACGCTTATCGGTATTGCATTAAAAGGTGTGAAATACCAATAGACGATTGTTGAATTTTAAATGTTCGAGCACGATTTTGTAAGTTATTGCGTTGCTGTCCGTCAGAACTGCGCATGAATGTGTTTGAATTAATTTAGTCCCGAATTTCCGTATTAACCAGCAACATCTCTTATTAATTAATTTTTATCTCTAGGCAGAACATCACGAAATATTTGAACAGCTAGTTAGATTAAAAGTTGTATTAATATACCCACTGAACAAAACTTAAAAAAACCCATTAAACCAATTATTCACTGAAATAAAATTGATGACATAATTATCGTTACTGTCGGTTCTTCTAAATATTTAAAGTTGCCATACCACGTTGCCGTACCAAAGGTTAAATTCGTTTCAGTCGTTTGTCGTGTTTATATTTTGATCAAATTATTTCTATGGCAATATCGCTGTGAACGTCCGAACGTACAGGAAATTGAATGAATATGGCACTGTAAATACATTACCCGAAATTCATCAAAGCACAATGATGGAAACATAGACACTCGTGATTTATCAAACATACAAAAACTTCCATGGAATGTTGCCATTATACAATATACTATTGTTTCCCATGAATGCTAACAGCCAATTGTGAGTGTTATTATGTCAATGCTTCATTTGTATACATTGTCTGATTCTGTGAAAATTGTGTGTGTTGTGTTGTGTTTGCTTGTTTGTTTTGCTGTTGCTGTTGTTTTCCTTTTTGTTTTTGGTTTTTGTTTATACCGTTGCACATTGTATTTGTGATAGCATTGAATTAGCCGTAAACAATGTGGCTGCAAAGCAAAGAAAATATATTTGGTTTGGCACCAATAGATAAGTACGAACAATATATACAAGCACGAACATTTCGTGGTTTTCAATCCAATGCTTAAAGGTGCATATTCACAAATTGCCAAATTGACCATGTTCAACAATAATTTAACGGATTCCAAAATCAAATGTAGTGTTAAAATAAAGAAGCGAAATAATTATAACCACTCAGAAGTATATTGAAACAAAATGTGTCGTTTATGGATGAACATCAGTTGAAGTGGATAAAATTATAAAGCGTTTGTAACGCTTTTCGGCGACATTTTAGGTAACACGTGTGTCTCTTACATAGCGTTAAAGAATACACGTCAATGCAGACACGTCCGCCTGGCTTCGTGGACAGCGTGACAGACTATTGATCAGGAGGTCGTAGTTTCGATACCCGGTGGAGGCACTAATATTGGTACGTTTTAATGCATTTTTGTTTCGAATATTTGGGTTTTGGTTAGTCAAGATATCTTAGAAGTGGACATTCACACATTTTATGAAAATTAAAGTGCTATAAGAAATGAACTAACTCCTGTCTCTTATAAATACGGTCAAATTTCCTATACACATTAAAATTAAACTGAAACATAATGCATTTTGTTAAATGAGGAAAACATCAATAGTATCATGCTATAGCTTACAATTCAATTATCTTCGTTGAGTAACAATTACGTAAATTGTCGCAGCAATTTAAAAAGCGCGCAACCATCATAAGCAATTACAACCAATTACTTGCTGAAATAGAAGGGATGCTTTTAAACGCCATTTAATTCAAAACAGCAATAAAAATATACAAACTACTGGCCTAAATCCGCCACTTCTCTTAATCCGCCACCCCATCCGAATAAGCGTTTTTTTTTACCGGCGATTTCTATTTTGTTGATCTCGATAAATCAGATACTTTCCCTTCACGACGCTGACGAGTTTTCTTCTTGATTTGTGCATAAATGAATATTTGATCCAAATATTTTGTACATAGCCCCTAAATGCAAACAAACTGCATGCGGGTAATCTATTTCATACTGCGCATGCGCAATTCTGAGGCCCCGCATAGTGTCCATGATAAAATTAAATTATCGTGTTTTAATATTATGGCCATGTGTGCATGTGCAACATAACAATAACCATTATTCATTTGCATTACTTACAATAAAATGCGGAAAAATGCATATCAAGAGCGCAATTGTCTCGCTACTCAAAACCCTCATTACATGATTTGTCCCACGTGCACGCAGGGCCTCAGTTTCAGAGCTAATTTTAGAAAAACAAATAAGTATTTGAAGAGATTGAAACATTGTATTGACAACAGACACCGAGGTGCTTAATATAGAAATTAAATAAAAGAACAAAAGTCAAATGTGGAATAAGAATGTCACGGTCCCTGGGCTACGATTTTCACCAAACAACTTCGGACGACGTATTTTTTGTAAACACTGGAAAATGAACCTTAAACAAAAAATGTGGGAGTTTTTGTCAATGGAAGTCAATAGAAGTTGTTTTGAAAACAGAATTCATCAAAAGATATTTATTTTCGAGCAATTTGAACATTTTAAAGAGGGGTGGTGGATTTGGGCACTGCACGCTCATTTTTACACTGTTTAGGCCTTCAATCTCAAGAAATACTTTTCATTTGCAAAATATTTGAAATGAACCAAAACACGCCAGCAAATGCATATTAACCCTAACTTGATTAACGTGGATCTGTATGTCAAATCGGTGAGCAACTTTTGAAAATATCGTAAAAAAATACCGCCAAATGTGGCGGATTAGGCACTGCGCCAGTACATTGTATTGTATTTGCATTGGACCTAAGGGATTAAGACAATGGGATTAAGTGTACATGGGACATCAATAATGGATAGGGAGAAATATTGTGCAAATATCTGATGCATGTATACTGTTTGGTTTAGTGTTGAAAATTTCATATAACCATGTGTTGTAGTTGTTTCATCGTTAAGATTAAAGTGACATATTCACAGAGTTTCGTTTTTTTCTCCAAAATATAATGTCTGTAAAAACTTAAACATCAGCATTAACCAACCTAAATACATACCTGTACGTATTATATCAAGAAAAACCTAAAAAGTATGCCTCCGCCGGGGTTCGAACGTACGGCCTCCAGTCTGTAAAGCTAACCACTAATGTATTATCGTGTATATTAACACTATATGTAAGTGATACACGTGTTTTCAAAAATATCGTTTAAATATAATTTTAGCCAGTTCAACAGATGTGTATTCATAAACGACACAATATTTCCAACAAGTGTCTTTGTCATGAGGGCGATTCGTTAAATAAAGTAATTTTCTTTTTGAAATCAGTGACAACAAGTTTGGAATTTGACAAATAAATTTCTGTAAAAAAAATAATGTATCTTTAGTCGTTTGGGGACACATTTGTAAGTCGTGCTAACCAATTCCGAGTAATTACACTCAGCACAGTTTACAAAGTAAAGACCTTGATCTTATGGGTTAATTTAGGCAATGCGAGTATGATTCTACAATGATACATCGCATGCACGACAAAAATAGTAAGCAGTTCTTTTTCAACGCAACGCATAAGCGCCGTTTAAAACGGTGCACAGAGAAAATTACGTTTCGTCGTTTGTTATGCAAATGTGTGTCTCTAGTTGTCAGGCAGGCGTTCGCGAGGTCGAGTGGAATCCATACGTCCTACCTGCTAACGTCTAGCTGAGCTTCATTTGTTATTTTATTCAAGGTTTGTAAACATTTTATTCGCACGTAAGCTCGCAAAGGTTTACTTAAAGTACTTAAAGATCCATAACCGTTTGTATATAGTGCACCTATCAATATTCACCCCCCCCCCCCCCCCGGCGGGCTGACCCAGGGGAATTCGACTAATGTTATTTTTTGGGGGTGTAATTCACCAGCCTAGAGTCCCCTGGGAGTTGCTTAATTGGTGTATCAAGTGTCCCGGGGTCCAATATAACCGGGACCTACATTTTTGCATGGGGGGAAATATTGATAGGTGCATAGGGTTCAGCGTTTTGTGGTGGTTAGTATCATAATTATAAATCACTGGTATTATTATTTGGACTTGAAACAGAATATTACTTCCCGAAAAAATCACATAATTTAAATTCGATACCAATTAGCCACTATAACAGCCGTTTGTTGGCGCGTGTAACGAAATTTCTACAATGCTTGCACTTAATTGTTAAGAATGCGAATGTACATTTAATTTAAGAAATATAAACTGTCGGTAATTAAAACATAATATAGATGTAAATATACATGACCTATACCGGTCGATAGTTTCAAGGGATTTTGTCTACGAAAAGGGTCCCAACGGGCAACTGCTGTACACAATCTAAAATTGTATTACTAATATTGGCCAGTAATAAAGTTTAAAATAATGGACATGTAATAGAAAAAGAGTTTATGCATTATTAAAAAAAGTATATGATTAAGGTCGTGTTTTTTTCTTCTGTTCATTACAGTTTGACGCCAGATTGGTGGGTATCTTATATAAACATAGTATGCACCGGTATTTTCACAACTCAGAATAGCGCAGATGCGCTGCAATTGTCAACTGTTCTTACATAAGAGAGCCTACAACACTTATGTTCGCGATATAACAACAGGCGACAAGGGTGGGAAGAAATAATTATCCTACACAAAGGACAAGAGCAGTGACAGTTCTGGTGTGCTTGCGCTGAAGAGTGAATGAGTTGCTCACAGTTACCCACAAATCAAAGCAACTATTCTGAACAAACAATGTAGCAGAGTCTGTAAGGTAGAGGACTGTCAAACCATCCCAAGACAACCTAACACCCAACCTTTCTCTAATGGAAGAGAAGGTGTTCGAATCTGATTCATGCTGTCAGTCAACACAAGACCACTGACCCAGATGCAACCCCCAAACGATTTCTAAAAGTCTAAAAGAAGTCGTTACTGTCATTATCCCAGCATAGTCTTTAAGCGATACCGAGTTCCTGAAGACTGAAAGGCTGCATTTGTCACACGAGTCTTTAAGACTTAGTGGCAAACACGGAAAACGGCTAACGACGTTTCCACCAATGTAAATCATATGCAAATCAATCTAGTATTGTATCCAATCATTGCTCTTGAATACCACGTGTTTAACAGTCAGGGGCGGGTCTAGGATTTCGAGTTGGGGGGGGGGGCGTATTATTTTGATTGTGGTCTGTTGTTCTGGTGTTATCAGCTACAGATGCTTATCAAAGATATATACATTTGAACATCGAATTTTCGAAGTCGTCGGGACCGGGCTGAAAACTTCGAAATAACGATGGTTCGGATTCGGATTAAACATTTCCTTTACAACACCGTAAATATTTTATGTGTGAAAGTCGCAAAAGGTAACACTTTACCTGAATTCATTGATTTGATCCGTAATGTAATTTCGTAATGTGTTTGTTATCTATTATATATTCATAAATATAAAAAATAAACCTATTTAAATTAAAAGCCACACGGTTGAGTGAATAGATTTGCCATTTGTATTAGTAGTATTGATAGGAATATCAAGATTTTAACTGTAAATGACAACTTCCCAATATATACCTAAAACTATTACTCGACATTAATTGCTCATGTTTTGACCGTGTTGTTTATGCGCCTATCAATATTTTCCGCCAGGGGGGGGGGGAGCGGCGGGCAAACCCAGGGCAATTTGACTACTTGTATTTTGGGGGATCTATAATTCCCCACCCTAGGGTGAAGCATTTTTGTCTAAATCCCCTCAATGGGGGATACTTAATTTGTGTATCAAATGGTACAGGGGCCAATATTACCGGGATCTAAAATCCAAACAAAGTATATTTCCCGGGACCTGAAATTATTCGGCATGCCATTTTCCCGCCTGTCGGGAATGGCTTTCAGTCTAAAGTCCCGTATATACCCCCACCCTTTGGGAAAAATATTGATATGTGCATTAGATAACGATATAATATCCCGGTGACTAGTTAGCGACTCTTAATTTTAATACGCGGTCATACACATATGATCAATTTACTTCTTACCCGTCAGTCCCCGTCGCCTTTTTCGCTTGAGACACACCGGCATCCATTCCAAGGAACTTCAATTAAATCCGTTCAAAATATATAATGCCTATTTTCGTCCAAAGCGCTTTAAGCCATAGTCGGTCCAATTGTGTTTACGGCCTGACTAAATAACTCCGGCCTTCACCGGTTTTCCAAACAATGAATCCGATTGGTCGAAACAGTCACACCTCCGCAGTTAGTGGGTATGTAAAATTTAATAAATAGAAATAATGTCAAGCTAGGCTCGCGACCGTGTCTTCGGGACAATTAGTATTTAGAACATACAGGGAAAAAGTAGTTTTTGCTTTATATAATATCCAAGTCATTAAAGATAATGCTGATGATTCCAAAATGTATACACCTTCTACACCATCTATAAACCGCATGTTATGAAAGTGTAAGGTATACTAAACTAGTATAATTACCATAATGCAGTATTTATTTCTGCAATTGGTCTTAGGTAGTCTATAACAGGTGTCTAATAACATCCTTATGCACCTATCAATATTTTACCCTGGGGGGTGGGGGGTGGGGGCGGGTAAACCCGGGGAAATTTGACTAATTGTATTTTGGGGGGTCTAATTCCCCACCGTAGAACCAGGCATTTCTGATTAAATCCCTTCAATGGGGGATGCTTAATTGGTGTAGCAAATGTCCCGGGGCCAGTATTACCGGGATCTAAAATCCGAACAAAGTTTATTTCCCGGGACCCGGAATCATTCGGCGTATCAAATTCCCGCCTGTCGGGAATTGCTTTCAGTCTATAGTCCCGTATATGCCCGCCGCTCCCCCCTCCGGGGGCAATTATTGATAAGTGCATTATAGCTTGAACACGCTTCTGTCATTATTGTTTGCATGCTCCTTAATGATCGATAATTGCGCCTACTAGCGAATAACAGCCACTATTAATGACAAGATACGCGCGGGCCAGGATTCATTTCACCGAAGGTGTGATAACATTGGGTCTCAATACAGACCGCAACTTCGAATTAACAATAGGCCAATAAGTGTGAAATATTCATTTTTGACTTCGAAACAATGACAATTCGAATTAAAAAAGTTCGAATTAACTGAGTTTTTATTTTAGTTAAATAAAGAAGGAATAAATTCTGGACCGGAAAAATACTTCGAA
Source organism: Congeria kusceri (assembly GCA_027627225.1). Lineage (NCBI taxonomy): Eukaryota > Metazoa > Mollusca > Bivalvia > Myida > Dreissenidae > Congeria > Congeria kusceri. The sequence goes on along the minus strand of CM051031.1, from coordinate 35,543,091 downwards.
AAAACGCTGAGAGTTCGATTAAGAGTTCGAAACAACGATGTTGAAATGTAATAATATTTTGCACATCATCATCGTCTTCTGAAAATATCATTAAATAACCCACACGTTCACAGTCATGCTCATTAATTGTCTTCACATGTGCAATGCACAGTCGTTTTTAATCGAAACGAACTAACGGACAGACAGACGAACATATTTTACACGAAGTATTGTGAAAGATACTCGTACGATTGCATTGTGAACTAATAAAGCAAGTGATGCCGACTTTGTGTCAAATACCGCTGACAAGATATGATCTCGACAGGACTTTGGAACTAACGTCATAGACACCGCTCTACTTTATCACGTTATGTCTTTCTTACGAATATATAAAACAATATGAAATTTGGTGTGATTGCTAATTGAACATTGAACAGACAGTTGGTCGATTTAGATTTTTGGGAACTAAACTATTTATTGAGACAGAATTGTTTATTTAAACTCGAAAGTCATTGATTTGACTTTAATTTCGGCTTTAAATCATATTTATTCGAAAAGTTTAAATTTATTTTATGTTGTATCCTGTGCCTATGGTGTATTGCATCTGACATATTTATATTATATATGAATTTATAGCAGAAAACAAATAAAGGTATATATTCCCATTGTCTATAGTTTATAGCGTTCGCCTCAAACTATGGCGCCGGTACTACGGTATACGTAAGAAATCGTAAAGAGGCTGGCTAGGTCGGGTATGTTTTACTAATGTGTATAGTTAGAAAACGTGAGCGAGCGAAGCGAGCGAAAAAATCATAACTTATCCATAATTTATCCAGTTTTGACCGTTTTATATATGCCCATATACGTACGGTCCGGTAGGTTTAGGGCGGGGGAGGGGCGCACCGGGTGCGCCGCCCACTGGAACCGCTAGTGACAGTTAACCTATTTAACACAAAATAGCACGTAGTAAAGCTAGTGAAGTGTTTGCAAGTGAAGCATGTGAATGGAACAAAATCCGTTAAATGGGGAAGATTAGGTAAGTAAGTAAGTAAGTAAATTATTTATTTCAGTGACATGTGTAATATTACAAGCAACAGAAATGTGATTACAATAGATACACCCGACCCGATGGGCCTATAAGTCACCTGATATTATATACATGATGCAACGTGTGAAAAAGTCTGAGAGTAACACAAATATATATAAGCACACAAAAATTAAGTTATAGTATCTTATAAAGTTTCAAGACAATCTTGATGTAAATAAAATGTAATTAGGCGCAAATAATATCTTAGGAAGATCATAATCATAAACCTGTTCGTATGAACAAATTTGTTTTTATGCTCCGATGGATGTGAATGGTATGTGATCAAACAATTAAAATACAGATCATACATTCAATATAGGTATTTTAGTAGTTATAAGCAAGTATACAAATATAACGGCAATGCCTAAGCATTGTAATAAGAAGTTAAAAATGTACAGTTAGAAAGATCTCAGCGTAAATTTAATTATACAAAGTATCCCTGCGAGTTAAAAACTCGTTTTGATATTAAATGTACTAGTTTGTCTATAGCAGTCAAAGTAAGGTAGTGTTCACTATTTATGATAGTAAATAGTAAGAGTATTTAGACTGCAGCAAAAGCCGGAGCGTTTAGTACCTCTAATTGAAACGGCAATGACGCGGCAATGACACAGTGGTCTCCTCTGCTTTCAATATCGCGTACATTACTTTATACGGCAGGTTGGAGCATATGAATTCCTGTTTTAGGTATCTTGTCACTCTACATTCGAATTTTGTTGCAATCCATCTGGGGAAAATACAGCTTTCTGTGATTGGGTATGGATCCTTTAAATGTCCATTTAAAGAACCTTAAAACACTATTTGAAAACGAGTAAATATTCTGCATGTCCTTTAGTTACTTATAATATAACTTGTTTTATTAAATGAGCATGGCATATAAGATCTTTTACTGTTAATGGCAAGCCATAGTCTTTCAGAGCTTCAACGCTTTGTGGCAAACACAGTATGTTCAAAGTGCATGAACTAAAAATACACAGAAAGTTAAATTTCTTTTTTATTTCATGTCTATTAATATTTAAAATCTGGGTACATATTTAAAAGAAGCATTAAAACACATTTCAAACACTGTTAAAATAAATCATCTTAACAATGCGGTGATTAGGGAAGAGCTAGGATGACATTTATATTCAATATGCATAATATTATTACATCTATATACAAAACGTTTTTCGGCGCGAAACGTCCCAGGGCGAAACGTGTTTAAGGCGAATGGTCTCGGATTCCAATTGATGTTTACTTAACAAAGTAAGTACAAATGACGAGTTAGATCACTGTTGCATAGAGTATCACATATAAGAGATTTATTTTCAGAAGAAATAACAGTGTATATATAATTACTTCATCATATAACGGCAAATAGAGAATCCTGTTACACAAACTCCATTAGAAAGTTATTTACCAATTTGGTTAATACAATTGTTCAATAAATCGAAGTGATAAAATAACCAGGCTATGGTTAAAAATGATCATTGGTAAAAAGGCATTTCAAGTTTGACCTAAGAAGTAAACAATAGGCAACAGGCTACAAAGTACAATACGCACTTGCAATTATTGGTATAAAAATATTTAATGTATTTGAACAATATCAAAATGAGGGTCAGGACCAATGGTTATACCATGGTCTATAATAATATCCTTTTATATAATGTAAAAACATGAAATGTAACAACAAAATCAAGTTTTAGCTTTTTTAACACAATAAAGAAATAAGGTAAAAATGCAACAGCGTTCAACATTTTTAATAAGTGTTAAACTAATTGGAAAATTAACTGCATTTGGCAAAAAAATACATGTCAAACAACTTTGGTAGAAAAATAAATGTGTAGAAACAAGCTGTGTACACATATGTAGCATAAGTGTCCCACAACTATCAAAAATAAAATACTATGAATTAATAATTTATTGGTGTAGAAACATACCTCTTATCTCCTTTAGTAAAATTTATGTTTAACAGACAAACATATAAGACACAAGGGGCCATATCCACGATGCTCCTAAGGAAAATCTTAACTTAAGTGATATTTAAGGGAAAAAATAAAAAATGTCCTTAGGAAAATCAGCATTTTTTACTTGCAATATGGTAAAATAAGAAGCATCTGTTCATTATTTACAAGATTAAAACCTATTGAGACAAATTAAAGTTTATATGAACAAGTCACATACTTCAGAAATTTAATGATTTTAAGAAATGGTATTAAGTTTTCGCCGAGGAGCTTTGTGTATATGGGCCTAGACACTTTTCAGTTTAACACCTTTTCACTACCATATCGCTCCAGTGAGGTAAAAGTATTGTTATTATGCATTTGAATATAGTCAATAATACAATATAAATGTAAAGTAAAAACACAAGAAGAGATTCAAACAGAAAGATATGTTAGTAGAACAAATATGGCAACACATTTATGTATGCAATGAAAAATCTCCCATAAAATGTCCATTCTGTTATAACTGCAAAAAGCATATTCTACATATGCAACTCTGCTGAGATTAACAAAACAGTCAGTATAATTCAGAGAAGAAATTGTTACTTTGTGGAATATGACTGAAATTTAATACTATATGAAAAATGTTAACTTAAGTGTGTATATATACAAACACCCAACGAAGGTCTAAAATATTAGGTCAAAATGTATTTATCTAGAATGTCTTAAGTGGAAAAGTAGACTCTGCAATAATTAGACAATAATATACGGCAGAGCTGGGCCGGGCATCTATAATCGGCCCGCTGCCGATATAAAGCCCCAAGGGCCTTTGGCCCGAGGGCCGTTATACGGCTAGGGCCGATTATAGACGCCCGGCCCAGCTCTGCCGTATATTATCGTTAAAAATACATATTATTCTGTCACAAGAAAAGAATCATGTTACTTTCATTATTACACAAAATGTTAACAAAAACACCAAACAAACTTTCCGTACTTTTATTTAACATTCAACTAATTACGCAATACGTGACGCAATTCTTACAAATGACGTAATTTATAAACAGAAAAACTGTGACGAAACAAACCAGTTTTCGCTGGACTTTCAGTTTTGTTGTGACAACGATTATGTCGTGTTTGCTTTTATTTTTAGTAAAATACAATACAATTAGTTTAATAAATCGCGCATTAACGAATTATGAATGATGAATGTGTCAGTTGGATAAATAATATATTTTGATACTTTGAATCGGAATAAAATCAAACGTTCTGACCAGTCATTGCGATTTCGTATATCGTGTTTCTGGTCATAATGGTTCACATGCAATTAATATCATGATTGTTAAAAATTAAGGCTGATGGATACAAAAAAGGGAATAGAAGTGCTTACAGTATTGTTGGATTTTTATTGTTGGAATCAATGGATTGAAATTGAAGTACAGTAAAAGTTTCCGATCTGTTCAGTTTTGTTCAGTGATTCTTTTTCTAAAACTCAAAGATGCATATACTAAAGATCCTATATATTTAATCAATTTAACTACAAACTTTCGTTCATATTCAGTATTTGCATGTTCGGATATAACCGTTTAATTTTGACTAAATACGCCATTCTTTGTCACTGACGTCGCGCTATCAGATTCTCTTCGATTATAGAAAAATCGGCCGTGGCCAATTATATTATATCGGCTCAGTAGAGCCGCGTAATGGCCCGTAATCCACGTCAAATTGTTACTATTTTTAGTAACAATATGTATTATTTAGACAATAATATACGGCAGAGCTGGGCCAGGCATCTATAATGCCGATATAATGGTCCGAGGGCCTTTGGCCCGAGGGCCGTTATATGGTTAGGGCCGATTATAGACGCCCGGCCCAGCTCTGCCGTAAATTGTTTATAATACATATTATCCTGTCACATGAAAGAATCATGTTACTTTCTTTATTACACAAAATGTTATCAAAAATACCCAACCAACCTTCCGTACTTTGATTTACAATTAACTAATTACGCTTTTATGTCACGCAATTCTAGCAAATGACGTAATTTATAAACAGAAAAACAGTGACGAAACAAACCAGTTTTCGCTGGACTCTCGGTTTTGTTGTGACAACGATTGTGTCGTGTTTGCTTTTATTTTTAGTAAAATACATTACAATTAGATTCTAGTTTAATAAATTGTGCATGGACGAATTAGAATATTAATCTGAATGATGTATGTGCAGCTGGATAAATAATAGATCTATAGATCTATTTTGAGACTTTGAATAGGAATTAAATCATTAAATCATTGCGATTTCGTAAATCGTGTTTCTGGTCAGAATGGTTCACATACAATTTATATTATGATTGTTAAACATAAAGGCCTATGGATACAGGAAACGGGAATTGAAGTGCTTATTGTTGGATTTTTATTGTTCGAAGCAATGGATTGAAGTCGAGGTACAGTAAAAGTTTCCGATTTGTTCAATTTTGTTCGGTGATTCTTTTTCTCTAACTCAAAGATGCATAGAGATCCTATATATTTAATCAATTTGACTACAAACTTTCGTTAATATTCAATATTTGCAATTTCGGAATTAACCATTTGATTTTGACTAAATACGCCATTCGTTGTCGGTGACGTCGCGCGATCGGATTCTCTGCGATTATCGAAAAATCGGCCGCGGCCAATTATATTATATCGGCTCAGTGGAGCCGAGTAACGGCCCGTAATCGACGTCAATTTGTTACTATTTTTAGTAACAATATGTATTATGGATAAATACACTTCAGATTCAAGTATCCTGGTGGCATCAGTTTCGGACGATGTAAACAATCAAATGAAACATTTGCGTTCAACAAGCAATTAAATGGATTTATTTTCGCACATATAGCAATTTTAAAGAGTTTTCGAACATATAATACAATAATTTCGATTCATATTAGTTCTGACTTGTCAAAATAATAACAAACTTAGTGGTACTCACCTCTTGCATACACAGGACTGACGTCATCAGTTTCGGACGGTGTACAGTGTGTGTGCAAAAGTGAGTCAATATATAACTGTTAACTTAGCAAAACAAAAACAATGAACTTTTTACAATATAACGCCTTAAGTTATTTGTTTATTCCTCCAGACTGCAGAAAGGGCACAAAAACCTGTCACCTCTGCGTAGCACTTTTACCGGTGAACAGAACTTCAGGTGTACCCATTTATTGCAATTATCGCAACAGCCCCATGTAACTATGGTGAGATTAAGACAGTATCTGAACTCGTCTGGGTGAAATTTGTTGCATACACAGCAGACCTCAGTGTCCGTTTCGTCATCAGACTGTGTTTCACTGTCACTACTGACACCCACTTATTGCTGTGCAGACGTGCTGGGCTTTTCAGAAGACACAGATTGCTGGTTACTTTTGTTTGTAATGTTTGATGGATTTCTTGTTTTTTTTTTAGTTGTACTAGACTTAGTTTCAGATTTACTCATGTGTGTTTTAACGTTATTGTGTACGTCGTTTTCTGTAATAGGCTTTCGGGCAACAACTTTACTCAGGGTTTTTCTAACTTTTGCCTATCGCACATTTGTAAGCATTTTACCACCTCGTTTTTCAAGGAAACGTTTTGAAACGGTAATTGAATCGGTTTCACTAACATCGGGTTGCTCTGCTTCCGTTACCGACTGTGTGGTGGGGTCCGATGAGGTTGCCTGAAAAGCAAGAGACGGCGCCGTTGACGACCTCGGTACGGCCTCAGGATTTAAGGGATGGACTCCACATCGTCGGAATCAGGCCTGTAAATTTGCTGGTGTGACGGAAGAAACATAAGCTTTACAAGCCAGTCTACATACATCGAAACGTGACACAACATCTCCCACAGACTCACGAATGTAATGGTGGCAAGCAGAGTGCCAAGCCATTTCAAAGGGGCCGTAGCAGCTGACGTCCATCGGCTGGATAATGTGACTACATTGTGGCGGTAGTACAAACAAAATGATGTTATTTTCCTGGGCCCACTCAATAAGACCTAATGATACATGACTTTTATGCCTATCATACAACACCAGAACCTTCTTGCTTTCCGACCTTGCAGGTAAGTAATGTATGAGATGTTCTTTCAATGCCACGGCCTTATATTTAGCTCCAGCTACAATTTTCGGTGTTTATGCTGAATGGAAAGCCCCTTTTCATCAATATTAAACAGTCTGTGAGGTTTATCTGTCAGATTGTATTTGTTTAGTATTGAATTCAGTTCTTGAAAATATGCACTGATGGCTGAGTGTGTGGCTAAACGAGCCCTTGCTATTTCAAGTGCACGTGGCTGTTTTAGCTTAAGTTCGGGCCATCGTTCTAAGAAGTTGTAAAACCACTGTTTGCTGAGAGGTTTGTGTATGTCCCTAAGACCCAAATGGTAAGCATATTCTGTAGCTAAATGTATAGTCTCTTGACGGGAGTAGCCAAACCTTATATCTGCCATAGTTTGTAAATGGTTGGACAACAAAGCTTCCTGGTCAACACTAAATAGTGGAGAAGAACCGGATTCGAAAACATCTATGTCACCTTTACCATTCACACGGCTCTTTAATGTAGTTATAGGAATATTAAATATCTTTGCAACACGTTCTACTGGAACATCTTGTTCATTAACCATTCTGTAGGCATCTGCCATATCCTGGGGGGAATATGTCCATCTGAATAGCTTTTTATCAGGTGGATGATGCTGTAATAAAATAACTATCGGTCGTTAACGCAATAAAAAAATCATAACGAATATGTAGGTGTTTTATAACCTTTTTATTGCATTTTGGAAACACCCTGTACCAAACGGGTTGTGCATTACGTCACATGTAAACATAAATGACAGACATCGATCAATGGAAATGGAGAATTTTACTAAAGAAATAAAATTTTGGCGAAAAAATGAGAAGACAAAAATGTACGTAAGAAAATATGTTATTTTTTAAACGACTTTCTAATTTTATTATAATTTTACCTTCCTGATCTCCATATTTGCGAAAAAAAGATGCAGACGCCGAAACTCCGCCCTGTTTACAAAGTGCGCGCAAATCACGCGTTAAATCTCGTTTAACGAGAGGTCAGTATAATGTAAACAAACACCGTCTGAAACTGATGTACGTCCGAAACTGATGCCGTGACGATAAGATATTGGATTTGCATATATTGGTAATAAAGCTACTGATCAAATAGAATTGTAAACCACAACTTCATATGAAAACATTAACATTTAAATACAAACAACAAATTTCAAAATAAAACATTAACAATGTGGTATGAGTAACATTTTGATGAAGACGCAGACCAGCTAAGGGTCTTATGTTTATGTCTTTTGACAGTATGAAGTTAGACATACATGTATAATGCCTAGAACATTTAAAGGGACATGTCATCTGTGTTACATGTACATAAAATATTTATAAAAAATAACAATACATTTATACAGCTTAGCAATAACTTTCAATGAAAAAAAAACAAAAAAGAAAGCATGTTGCCATAAGTTCCCGGTGTGATTCACACCAACATTCTCCGACAATCTCAGAGATAAATCATTAGTAAGAACGCATATACTGATGCTGTCAAGTTGTATAAAAATAATGGAAATTCAAAGGCTTTAAAGTTCTCAGACATTTGCAGCCCAACATAAAATGTAACATTTCATTTATGATGCCTATACTGTTTCTACAAACTGTCCAGCATCTGCAAGAGTCTATGTAAACAACTATTATGACAATTAAAAAACATGGTTAACTATAATAAACAACAGCAGCGTAGTCATGAATAGTTGACGACACAGATTTTGCTAAAATGGATTTGATATCAACCTTAAAACTGATATGCAAGTTGTGATATGGAATCATACACTGAGCAGAACTGTTTCCTAATTTATTCCAAGTTAAGCAACAGGCTTACATAACTATGGTTTTATGACTACACTGTGACTTTAAGACTGCAATAAGTAACAACAAAACCTTATGTTTTACATGCGGCAAAACTTGTATTTATCATTGCATGCAGCCTGCATGATGTATAGAACAGTTAAACAAACATTTACGTGAAGCAAACAAGTTTAAGAAAAAACGCAGAGATACAAAATATTTATATGTTTATAAAGCTTTTTTTTTATATAAATGTGACAAGAACATTGCTAAGCATACTAACTGAACACGTGAAAATGTCCACCTCAACAAATATTATTTGAATAACCATTTTTATTTTGTATGTTGAAAAAACAACAACAATCAATCAATTTTCTATATTATTTTTCCATTATCTGGAATTAATTTCACTTAAAAGCACTGTCATATAAGAACTTGAACATGCTATTTTTCTGATGCAAAATAAGTTTTGTGAACATGCTATTTTTCTTACAGGTCTATGATACAATAATAAATCAATGATTATCAAGTTAATTTACACAAAATTTACATTTCATAACTGTCATAATATATATGCAGAAAATTGACGCCAGTGCTGAACAAAAATACAGCACATACAGCTTTTTACTTGTGTGGCATAAACTTGTTTTGCTGCAAAAAAAAGAGAAGATTCGTCATCTGCACTTGAGCATGAACATAATACACACACTGGGCAACACAAATGTTAATCTTTTTCCATTTAAACAGAAATAGTTAGGCATGCAAATTTAATATTCGACTAAAGTCTCACCATTAAAGTTAAAGCTCAACTTTAAATAGTAATTTTACTTATTTCCATATTTATCCTTCTACAAAGTGTCAGTTGTTTTCTTTTTTTTCCATTCAGTATATATATTTTTATATGTGTGAATTGTCTTAACCACTTCAGAATTCTCAGATAAAACAAAAGGCAATGACTTGTGTCTTTACTAATCACATTTATACATGCTAAAAGTGCTTGATAAGCCCTGCCTCATGTCGAGTTGCTAGCAGACTGATAAACAGTCAAACGAATAAACAAACCAAACCAACAGTAACAAAAACACTGCCTCCTTGGTCAACGTAAAAGGCTTATAAAGTATCAAATAATGTAATTTTTTTTGTTACTGCAGAAACTTGCACTGATAAGAAATGAGTATAGTTTAAAAGCCATTTTAAGACACTTATAAATAATAAAACTAAATGACAGACTGAATTTGGTTTAACAGATAATAATGTAAAATGAAACGTGTACTTTATAGTACTAAATCTATAATAATGAATAACAATATATTATGCATACCGGTATGTTAACTTTATGGAGGAGCTCAGGATCCATGACAGGACAAGGATCAAAAACTACATCAGGTTGCTCCAGAAATGTTTGATGAATTGCTCGAGCGGCTGACTCCACCATTCCAGAGAGAGAACACCAAGATAAGAAAGGCAACTCGTTAGTTGTTAACAGTAATTGGCAACAGATGCCTAGGGACTGAGTTTCACCTTTCGAGTAAGCAAGGAGACTGTCCAGACGTTTGTTCCAGACATGGTCACAGTCAAAGTTCAGTGCATGAGTCCTAAAATGCCCTACCACACGTGAAGTCTCTCTTCTAAAATTAAATTTCTCTGTCGTAAAAATGTACATAACTCTAGACTCTATCCAAATGTTGTCAATTTTTGACAGGAAAATAATACATAAATTTGTTCAAACTTACATTAATTTAATCCACAAATATACAGCTTCAGTGCTGTAACTTCGGTGGCAAAATGGGGTTTGATGAACGCGAGTGAGAGCTCGGTATAAATAGGCGCCGAATGTTCAGAATATGCCGTGCAAATGGTGTGTTGATCGGTCGGTTAGTTGCTTGCACATACATTGTAAGCACCGAAAATGCAGTGACTATTTTGAAATTTAATACGAGGCAACGATTCAGTAAAACTGGGTATTCTAACTTCCATATATATATGTATGTAAATTTCAAGATAAGGATTATGAAATACAAACCAAAAGATAAAGTTACCCATTTGTCATTCAAAGATGAAACGCCATTATAATGACGTATATTGATGTACATTAGCACAACTATAATGAACGTTCTAAGGACTCTTTTAGCATTTGATACAGTAAAATGGATTGGTGCGTTATATATACCTTTAGAATTATTATGAATTCCATTATTTCTGAAGGTTATATAAAATCGTGCACTAAGAACTCGAACACTCTTAGAAATAGCCAAGAAATTGGCGGATATCGGGGTTGGGATGAAGGGATGTACATCAGAACGGATATTGTAAATACTATTTTTTATTGTACCGGGCATAACTGATGTACGCGTTCTTTTAGAATTCATACAGTTGGCTATCTACATGTAGAAATGGGTAAGACATGCAATTTTACTTTATTTTACTTCATTTTAATACACGTTAATTCACTTTAAACAATCAATTGACGTATTGTTTTGCTTTTGCCGCTTGCAGATAAGTAGCATCCAGGTTAAAGCGGCGAAGTAATATAATGAATATAAAGCTAATATCGCACTTTATTTTGCTCTTATTGCAAAACCATAATAAAGTAGGGAATTATCACAATGCATCGAGACGTATCCCAGTTACAAGTCAGGAAATGAATCCAGAGGGATTGTTGTTATGTGAACATGGTGTGAGTGATGGCACATCTATAACTGCTATGGCACATCAATACAAATTTTTTTTTGCAAACGGTACTTTAGGGAAAGTGTAAAACAACTAAATTTTCTATGTACATCATGGATTTTACATTAGTACAACATAACATATTTTGATTATAAAATATATGATCGAATATTAACTGAAAACAATGAACATGTGCGTTTATACACCTGTTAATATTTTCCAAGAGGACGGGTGTGGCGGGCTGACTCAGGGGAATTTGACTACTTTTATTTTTGGAATCTAATTCCCCAACCTAGGGCCTAGCATTCTTTGTAAATCCCCACAGTGGAAGATCCTAAATGCATCAAATGGTCCGGGGAACCCAATATTACCGGGATCTGAAATCCGAACAAAGTCTATTTCCGGGACCCGGAATCATTCGACATAACAAATTCCCGATTGTAGGGAATCGCTTTCAGTCTGAAGTCCCGTATATGCCCGCCGCTTCCCCTGGGGGAATATATTAGAGGCATGTCGTGGGAAGCCCGGGCTTAATGCATGTGGGTACAGTGTCGTCCCGGATTAGCCTGTGCAATGTACATGTAAGGACATTTATAATGAGCTGTTGCGCCAATTAGCGCTAGTTTTGTCTGTACACATTGAACTAGAAGACTTGATTGCACAAGTTCTATGTGGTATTTGTTCTTTCATACGTTTGTTTGGCTCAACTTCTAAACAATGGTCGAATACAATAGGACGAACAACCAACTGAATGGCAGATATGAAAACGAATAATTTTAACCAGTGTGATTGGTCAAAAGTTTTAATTTACTGCGAGTCTATGAGAAAACATACATAAACGCTTATTTTCCAAACTTTTAGAAAATGTAATACAATCCTTTGTAGAGTAGTGGGAATATTTACCATGTTTTAATATAAAAACGATAAGTTCATTATGGTTTAATTTAAATGTGAATATTTCGTCCTCGTGACAATCGCCTTTGCACTTGGAAGGGCCATTACAACGAGTGTTATACAATATCTGTATCATACATACATCTGACAAACATAAAATACATCTCACGCGGAATCCTTCATCTAACACCATTTTCATAAGTGTATGTATAAACGATATCATTATCAGCCTGACGCTCAGCCCCCCCCCCCCCCCTCCTTCCAAAGTGTAATTGCTTATGTTTATATAAGGCTTATACTAGTATGTTAAAGAAAAGCCAAGCAAGTACAGCAAGGTGTGGAATTCTAAAGCTTTCATAGAAATAATAAGCGGTACATCAAGCCATAGCTAACGGTACATACATCTTGAATACTACTTCTTAACTCTTATCGAGTTCTTAATTAGTTCTTAGAATCTCAGAAAAGTCACATGTAGATTTAAAGGGACCTTTCACAAATTGGCAATCTGACCATTTTCAATAACATGTTCATATATCCCAAAAAGAATTTTTTTTTTATAAACAAGCAAAATAACACTCCTGACAAAGGAATATATTGGAAATATCGTGTCATTTGTGAAAAGACATCAGTTGAAATAGATAAAACTATCAAGCGTTTGTAACGCTTTCGTCGGTATTTTGGTTTGCATACACCATTTTGACTGATTCTATAGGTATACTGTACAATATTCGAGGTTCTTTTTACAACTTAAATAATAATAAAGCTTGTTAAATCATTAAATAATACTGTAGGTAAAAATAACTACAGCATTTGACGAGATTTTCATGCTAAGTAAATGTCAAAATATGTTCAGTGCGCAGAACATATTTGGAATTGTATTATATCGGTAATAAAGGAGTTATTGGGGACTGTTTTAACTCCGTTATTATCGTAGACGGATATTAGAGGAAATCAGAAAAGACGTAAACATGTATATTGTTGACACATTTAGAATAGAGTCATAAAGTAAACTAGACTCGTTATGTTATAGTTCATATAAGATTCTATATCAGTCTCAGACATTAATTTGGAGAAATGTTATGCATGCACTGATCTAGATGCTAGTGACAACGTAGTGACAAAAATATATACAGTTTTATAGAAGTATAGACATATAGAAAGCTTTGCCAGTGTTTAAGTTTCTATATGTTACAATCTGATTAACATCTGCGTTCGTATTCCAGAAACATTTTAAGTGAAATCTATTCCTTATCCTTAAAATTATCGTTTTTCTTTAGCATTTTATTCCATTTATACATGGAATTCATCTTAGTTTTCGCGAATTATCAACTTAATATTGACTACTATTTACTTAACTGTAACTGGATTCATTAATTTATATCTCGTTTTCAAAATATTACCTTACAAAAATTCCAACTTAAGTGAAACAAAATTAAGATAAACTTAAGATCTTTCTGGAATATGGCCATTGCAGGGCTGGAGTTTATAAAGAATCCGAGTAAAAACAATCACAAACGTATTGAAATTGTGGGGGTGATAATTTCTGACAAACGAATGCATTGTTTTAAGGTGTTGGCACTAAAGTTACATAATAATTTAATAATTTATTATTTGTCATACACACATAGTAAAGTGTCTCAAACAACAGTTTAAGTTTGACTTATTTTAAACTTAAGTTAAGAGTAGCTTAAAAATATTTATAGATGTTCTGCGCAATATTGGAATCGGGACTATTCCAGAATCGCACTGCGCGTTTTTGGAATTCCAGTACGGTCCGCTTTTATTGGAAGTCGAAAAACGATAGATATGGGCCCAGCTCCTTAATTGCGCGCACTTTATCAGATTGCTATATGATAGGCAATGATTATAGCTAGCAGTTTACAAATGAATTAAAAAAAACAGTTAGTTGTATTATCCGGTAAGAAACTTTCGTGTTACATCGTGATCAAATATTGAATGTTTCAATTCTTTTTTTGATGATTGCGCTCATTTTCTCAGGCGCGTCTAAGGTAAAACAAGTCCCTCTAGGAAATAAGTTCCTATTACGGGAATTAGACATGTTACGGTTAGTACTGCAAAATAAACGGACGAATGATTGGTTTTGCAATATTTATTTAATTATTTAATACATACAATACTATAATTATAATATTGTATTTCCAGGATACTTTTATTTTGAGAAACTATTAACTATGTCTCTGTTATAATTATGATACATACAATGTAATAATTCCATGTCTATAAACTGAGTGTGAAATAGTAAAATAATCAAGTTTATTTTCAACCATTGGCGAGTTCATTCACAGGCGCATGTTTTAAAATACAATTCAACTTCTGTGTAAGGCATTTATAAATACACTTAAATTCAATTAATCGTGCGTGTCACCAGCAAAATAAATACTTCAAATGCGATTTTGCAAAAATATAGCGACGTCGACAGGAAGTACGCCACACGAGTGCCAGTTTAGGCGATTTTACAAGGATTTTATTCTTTTAAAAGCATGAAATAAACAACTCGGTTTATTTAGACAGTAATTTCTCGACTTTCATTGAAATGTTAACATTCACTGGATAACATCTTTGCTGCTAATTTGATCCGTTAAAAAAAAGCAAATATGAAGAATTAAGCGACATTATGCTGATAACAGACACATAAATCTACACGAAGATTTCGTCTACCGTGATATATAGGGTAATTATAGAAGATATATGTTGAGGTCTAATCATTCTAACATCTAGCTTCTATCAAACGTGCGTAAGATACATTATGCAATTAATTAAAAGTTCATCAATAATCTAAATTACCGTTGCACATGCACTTTTAGGAAAATACATATCTTCAAGAGCACTTTATCTTCGCCATTCATTTTGCATCGACACAATAATATACGACGTGAGTTTTGTCGTAAAATGCAGGCTTCAATGAAATAAATTGCAACATCTCAAGACCAGGGGCAGTCCAGGATTTTAGGTGGGGTGGCGTAAACTTTTGATCGTGCAGTTATGATCCCTTTATGTTGTCTGTGGGTCTGCAGTGATCAGTTACAGATCCGTATCAAAGATATATATATATATATAATCGTTCATATTATCATCATCAGCAGAAGCAGCATCATTATTATCATAATTATCATCATTAAATGCATTTTGTTTCACTTAATAAATTAAATTAATACTTCACCGTATTATGTTCGAAAGTCATGTTGGTTCATCTGTATGCCATCACAATTCGGGCTGCAGAACCTGCCTATGCGACGTGGCTCCCCGAAGAGATGGTGATGTAGTTCCAATAAATGACGTCATCAAGCAGGTGCGAGAATCGTCGTCAACAAAAGTTAATATTTACACTTCCTTCGTGTGCGGGGATGGGCGTACAGTGCCATACTACTACCACAGAGACGGGATCCACTTAACAGCTAAAGGGACAGCGATGATGTTAAAATGCATTGACCAGACTCTACCTGTGCTCAAACCGAGGGGCTCAGAGGTGACCAATCGTGACAGTAAATCAAGGTGGCCCCAGCGATCTCCCTTCCATATCGACCTCCGGAGGTCTAACTACGGATGGCGTAGGGGCTGTGAGAAATGCGGTCTTGCTAACCACTACACACGGGAGTGTCGTCAATTTCCTAATGATTAGGGTAACGTAGACAGCCACCCGTATACTATGTTTACGAACAAGACATTTATCATTCTCAAAGACTTATGTTGTAGCTGCGGTTATCATTCTTGTGTATGTGACTCTCTATATATAGACAAATGTGTTGATAAATGTATACATAAATATGACAATAACTGAAACAAAATGCCAACATGGACTTTGTAAGCAACTTTTGATACAGAAAATAATGCTAAATGTAATAATTATTATACTTTATTACTGATCAATGTGAGAATATGTCTGGAAGTAATGTTATTTCTAATGTAAAGAATAACTCTACTTTTGTTTTAAAGAGAGAGGTCTTCATGTTGTTTTCTTGAATATCCAGCATTTAATGTCTAAATTCGAGGAAATTAAGTATATACTATTATCTAATAATATTGATATTTTCGGATGTTGTGAAACATTTTTACATGAAAATATCAATAATAATCTTTTGAATATACCAAACTCTACTTTCATTAGATTAGATAGAACAAATAGAAAGGGTAGTGGAATTCTCGTCTATTGGAAAGATAATTTGCAATTTAAACAAATTCACATCAATAATAACAACTTGGGGTCTTTATGGATGCAAATAAGTTTCACTAATGCAAAACCTTTTGTACTAAATTTCACATATCGCCCACCTGATTCTACACAAGATTGGATCGACTCATACAAAAGTAAATTAAGTGACATTAACAATACTTACTCTGAATATTACATTATTGGAGATTTTAATCTGCTAATCATTATAAATTTTAATATATTGATGAACAAAAAGTGGTCATCTGTTCTTTTAGAATATGACTTGACTCAAATGATCAAAACACCTACAAGAGTTACAAATTCCTCTTCTTCAATAATTGATCACGTGTACACTAACAGACCTGACAGAGTAACTGAAGTTTGTGTTCCTGTTTATGCTATAAGTGATCATTTTCCTGTTTGTTTTACTCGACGCATAAATGCTAAAATATCTAAAAACAAACAGCACACTACAATAAAATACAGACAATTTAAAACATTTGATATCAATGAATACTAATAAGAGCTTGTACGATCCCAAATAGCTTCTGTTGAAATGATTCATGATCCCAATCAAGCTTTACACACATTGCTAAATATCATACAAACTGCACGTGATAAACATGCACCAATTAAAGAAAAAATAGTGAAATCTGAAGCTCTTCTGGTTGGTTCACAGATGATATTAAGTTGGCAATTACGGATCGTGATCACCTTAAATACTCTCAGCGGTGGACAGAATATAAAGCTAAGAGAAATCAAGTTACACATCTCATTTCAAAACATAAAGTTGAATTTTATAACAACGCTGTTAAACAAAATAAATCATCAAAGTTCCTGTGGAAAAATATATAATCACTCACTTGTAATAAATCGTGTTTACAATTGGCTGCTAGCTTACAATATGAAGACAATTCAAGAAATGACGCTAATGAAATTTTGAATACTTTTAATGACCATTTCATTAATGTTTCTAAAATAGTGAAAAAGTTGAAATATAACTCTTCATTTAATGACCATTTAAAACATTCACTTGATGTAAAACTTGGAAACACATTCTTTAATATAGAATACATATCTGCATATGAAGTAAAGACAATAATTGACAATCTGGAAATAAATAAGGCACCTGGAATTGACGGGATAAACCCCAAAATACTTAAGTTCTGTGGAGAACATATTATTATACCAATTACCTCAATAATAAACATTGCATATCAACAGGTCAATTCCCAGACAATCTTAAAACTGCATATGTTATTCCAATCCACAAAGGAGCTGATGTAGATGATCCCAACAATTATAGACCAATCTCGATTCTACTTACTATCTCAAAGATATTTGAGAGACATGCTGCAAATTGTTTAAAGAGCTTCTTAGATCATTGGAAACTTCTTCATGTGCATCAATCTGAATTTCGCGAACACCATTCTTGTCAAACCGCACTTCGCAAACTAATAGATGCTTGGTCTAAAGAAATTGATTCTGGTAGTATTATTGGTTCTGTATTTTTAGATCTCAGGAAGGCATTTCACTTGGTAGATCACGAGATTCTTCTTCGTAAATTGCGCCTTTGTCATTTCTCAGACGCCACTCTTATGCTTATGGATTCATATTTATCTAATAGGAAGCAGTGTGTGAAAATGGGAAGCAATCAGTCTTCATTTAAATATGTTACTTGTGGCGTTCCACAAAGGTCAATATTAGGTCCCCTCTTATTCCTCATATACATTAATGACATATGTTCTCGTTTTCTTCATTCGTCTATAGATTTATATGCCGATGATTCGACCTTGTATGCAGTTGGTAACAACACGATATGTCTTCCAACAAAATTACAGGCAGACATCAATACCGTGATTGAATGGTGTGAAGCAAATAATATGCTCAAAGTCAAAATGTATGGTAATTGGTTCTCCTCATAAATTAAAACATTTAGATCAATTAAACATACTAATATACAACACACACCGGGAACAAGTTAAATCTCAAATGGTTCTTGGTGTCTATATTGATCAGCATCTTAACTGGAATGATCACATAAATTATGTTCGCAATAGAATGAAAGCTAAAATAGCACTTCTCAACAGAATTAACAATTTCTTAAATAAGGAGATGAAACAACTTTATTTCAACTCCCACATATTATCATTTATGGATTACTGTTGTGTTATTTGGAGTGCAAGTAGTAAATCTAATATCTCCAAAATATCCGTTCTTCAAAGGCGTTGTGCTAACATAATTCTTCGAAAACCTTTTATAACCCCTTCATTGGCACTTTTCCAAGAGTTAGAATGGCTACCTTTTGTAGATCGGTGTAAATATCTTACAGCTGTTACTGTACATAAGTGCTTGCATGGTCACTCCTGCTTACCTACAAAATAGCCTACACTTTACTAACAACACTTGCTACACATTGAGATCCACCACCCATAGAAATATTTCTCATCCGAAGGTAAATACGAACTACGGTAGAAGAACTTTATCGTATATGACAATGGAAATATGGAACAATATACCTTCTTATATTCGAGACATAGATTCCTTATGAGGGTTTAAGAATAATGAAAAAAAAAATTATGCTTAATAATTGATCAAACATAATTGTCCTTCACTCCGTCGATCACATTCCTTTTCTATCATATGTGTTTAATTCCATTCTGGGTGTATCTGTCATGTGTGAAGTAATTATAATAATTTGTATGTGTATGTGTTGTTGTTTTTGTTTGTGGGTTTGTTTTTTTTTGTTTATGATATATACTTTTTATCAGATTGTATAAAAGATAACCATGTTGTAAAAAAGATAACCATGTTGGAACTTGTTTTATCTTAATGTGTCATCTTCTATAAATAAAGATATTATTATTATTATTATAACCTGTTTTGGCAGCAAATTGCACTTGTTTGATGTGCATGTCAACTAAATACGTATTTGACATTCAATGTTATATGTATCACAAACATCTTTAAACATGTAAAATCCATAGCTGACTAAATTCAAACACACATGTATCGATTATTATTTGTATTATTCATTTACTCAAGTGTAATGGTCTCTTTTTGAAGTGAATGTCATTTAATTAACTCACACGTTCACAGTCATGCTCGTCAATTGTCTTCAAATGTGCTATGCACTGTGTGTGTTTTTTCCATCGAATGGAACTAACGGACAGACAGACTCGTATGATTGCGTTGTGAAATAATACGGCGAGTGATACCGACGTTGTGTGTCAATTTCGCTGACTTGTGGTGCCGGAAAAATATGAAATCGCCAGGAATTGAAGCCAACGTTGTGGACACCCCTCTACTTTATCACTTTATATCGTTTTTACGAATGCATGAAACAATATGAAATTTGGTGTGATAAGTAATGGAAACAATAGGGCCCTGAGGGCCCTAGGACGCTCACCTGAGACCTTGTAACCCAATTAAAATTTGCATCTCCGAGGTGTGGCTTATTTTTATCATTTGAACATATTTGTAGAGGAATACATACACATACCAAATATGAAGCCTCTAGGCCTTGCGGTTTCAGAGGATTAGAATTTTAAAGTCATTTTGCTATATAAGTTTATATACACCTGTGACCACTTGGGTGTGGTCAGTTTTGACCCATGGAGCATAATTTGAACCATCTTTGTAGAGGACCCCTATAGGATGTTACATACCAAATTCAAAACCTCTGGGCCTTGGAGTTTCAAGAGAAGTCATTTTGCTATATATTCTATATAAACCATGTGACCCCCAGGGCGTGTCCCGTTTTGACGCCAGGGGCATAATTTGAACAATCTTTGTAGAGGACCACTATAGGATGTCACATACCAAATATGAAACCTCTGGGCCTTGTGGTTTCAGAGGAGAAGATTTTTAAGGTCATATTGCTATATATTCTATATAAACCATGTGACCCCCGGGCGTGGCCCGTTTTGACCCCAGGGGCATAATTTGAACAAACTTTGTAAAGGACCACTAAAGGATGTTACATACCAAATATGAAACCTCTGGGCCTTGCAGTTTGAGGGAAGAAGATTTTTAAAGTCATTTTGCTATATAATCTATATAAACTATGTAGCCCCCGGGGTGTGGCCCGTTTTGACCCCAGGGGCATAATTTGAACAATCTTTGTAGAGGACCACTATAGGATGTTACATACCAAATATGAAACCTCTGGGCCTTGCGGTTTCAGAGAAGATTTTTTAAGTTTACACTTTTAAATCTATTTTTAGCTCTGGTTACCTATATATGCAGCAGACCGTAACGACTTGAGCAACTTTGAAAGAGGGTCACCCAATGATCATTCCTGTGAAGTGTGGTAAAAAATCTGCCAAGTGGTTTAGGAGGAGATGTCGTTTGAATGAAAAGTTGACGACGGACGCACGCACGGACGACGGGCGATCACAAAAGCTCACCATGACTCAGGTGACTAAAAACGACTTTAAGGTAGAAAGATCCTAATGACTTCGAAAATACTCGCGAAATATCGGTTAACTTCGGCCCATTCGCCACTAACCGTAAATCTAATCGATCTAATCCGAAACAGAAATTATTTTCGCGAAATAAACATTACGAATGTTGAGTCATTTTCAATTAAATGTGTGAAATAAATGCTTATTTGTGTTTAAAGATGAACGTAAAAATGTAGTTTGAAGAAAAATAAGGTACTCTGGCATGGGAAATACCTTCAAACGACGTCATTGTTGGGAATTTCTGTTTACATTTAATTATGACATTTTCGCGATGTCGGGTGTATTTCATTACACTTTAGTTAAAATAGTTATAAATAAACGTCCAAGGAGTATTAGTATTATTGAACATAATTATTCGTATATAAAAAACATATCTGCGTGAAGGAGTTACGTGCTCCTTGCTCAAAACCTTGGAAAAATAGTCGAGATGGGTGTAGAGCGGGACGTCGGGTGATCGAGTTTGTCGTTCTGATGGATAATTTAAAATACTGTTCATTGTGTAAACTTGGACCTGAGGAATTTTGACGAGATCTACCGCTGTAAAAAAACATTATGTATCGCCGAAATGATGAGAATGGTCTAAAAGACACCTTTTTATCCAAAAACAGTGACATTTTACCAATAGTCACAAGGGAAGCAAGTTAAAACGGCCCCAAAATGGTTAAAACGGCCACAGTTACTAAATGTGGTTAAAACGGCCCCATATTATTTTAGCGATTTTAGTAGTTTCAATTTATGTGCAAACAACAAAAAAATGGTAATATTTGTTTATTTCAGTTTATTGTATAACAATTAACCTTTAGCATACCACAAGAAGAATACAATACTGAAAATATATATCGATCACAAAAAATATAAATAGTCTTTGGAAGGTTAAGATGTGTACCTGAATATTCAAGTAATTTTGAAATAAATCGATTATAATAATAAACATTTACACATATATGCTATCCTGAAAAAAAACTTCTGTATATTAATTTTGAAATACAGTGATCATAATAAATAATCATTTAAATATATTTATTTTCTGGATCACATGTGTACCTGAAACAAAACCTATGAATTACATTAATAATATATACATTATTGTTAGTTTTATCACTCATCATCACTGATATATCATCATCGTTCATCTTCGCTCTACATCGATCATCATCAGTCAATGAAGCTGGTCATCTTCCGTGACTTGACGTAACGTACAACTGGACGACACAGGTTGGACAGTTTCTTCAGAAGCCCAGTGTTAGACAATCTATCCGCTCTGTAACTGAAAAAAAAGAATAAATAAGAAAATTGGAATTATAATTACAATTGATATAGTGATACAAATATGGACTTTTGAATGGATATATGTATATATATTTATTTATTTTGACATATTGTACATTATAAGATATAGATAAGAATAATAAATAAATAAATAAGGCATTGTTATGGAGTAAGATAATAATTGGTGAATTTACATGACCTGTTCCATTCATCGAACAATCTTGGATAGAGTAACTTAGCGAAATCATTTTACCAAAAAATCATAAAAACGGTGTCATATTGAAACGCTGTTTTATTGTATTTTTCAAACAGTTGACAATAATGTTGAAAATCAAAAGTCATATTTGAATTAAATCAATAAAAAGTACATGATGTATTAATACGCGTAAATACATTCGTTTTACATTAGTTTTCACACCATTAAAACGATTTAAAGATTGAAAATCAAATGTTTTGAAGGATTGCCGGTATATATGAAACAACAACAACAACACATACATCAAAGGAACACACGTGTTTCAAAGCAATACATTGATTATTTTCACTGTATTTGCCGAAACAATTATAATCGTAAACTTGGTTATTTGTGAAGCATTTATGATACTATGTGTGTAGTACATTTTTATCGAGTGCACCGGGATTCTCTCCCATATGGCCATCGCCCCCAGAAGACTTGTTAGTTGGGTTACGAGGGATAGTGCAAGATACAGGAGAAGCCCCGTTCCAGAGACGAAGCCCCGTTCCAGAGACGAAGCCCCGTTCCAGAGACGACTCTGGGTCTTTTAGTGACCGGTGTGAAGCACCTAGTACACTGCACCTCGGTTTAACGTCTCATGCGAAAGACGAGTTAGTAGGTTAGGGTGTAGCGGGGGCTCGAACCTGCGACCCCTGAGTTGTGAAACCAGTGCGTTACTACTAGACCACGGATCCGCCACTTATGATACTATATCACTGCATTCAGCTATATATGCACCACGAAACAATTAAGTGATTTACTCATATCCGAAAGTAAAACTACTCAATATACATTCTGAAATAGTGTGAATACATTAAAGATGTCGGCTTTTTAAAATAATTTTTAGTCCGACAAAGATGTTTCAATTAAAAAGAATTCTTTATTCAATTTCCAATTAACAGCAATTAGCACATCTTAAAGAGCCCGGCTATTCTTTGAAATCAGAGAAATTTAGGAGCACCACTTTATGCTCGAATAGTCTGCCAATTTAACGGTATTTTACTACTTTTTCAGCAGATTCAAACTGTGAAAATATTTACCAAGAATGACAACTAATGGTAATGTTTAACCACATCATTTTATTACAAATCAACAAACCTGTCATAAGATACATCTTTAACGTATAAATTAAAGCTATTCAGGAATAAATAAAATACATTTTGACAATATGTCAGTCATTTTTTTAAGAGTACCCCATCAAAATTTTAGGTTGAAGTAGAAAAATAAGGGGTTATAACAAAAATCGCATTTTTGTCAGAACGTGTGGTTAGATTTTGTTTATATTTCACAGTTAAGTCTCATAATAGATTTAATGATAAAAAATAATAAGAAAGTCAAGGTCTAAAAAAAGTCCCATTATGGGATTTCTACCTTAAATCATATTTATTTGAAAAGTATAAATGTCTTTTATGTGGTATTCTGTACCAATGGTGTATTGCATCTGACATCTTTATATATGAATTTAAAAAAGGAAACAATATAATTCAAAAATATAGGTATTAAACTCATTGTCTATAGTTTATCGTTTTCGATGAACTTTTGCGCAGGAAGTACTGTGTACATACGAAATCAAAGGGGGTGGGCCCTGTCGGGTACGTTTGACTGAATTTGATGTGTATATTTGACAAAATTCAGCGAGCGAAGCGAGCGAAAATTTGTTAAGCATATATTTCCAGTTTTGCCCGTTTTATATATGCCCATATACATACGGTCCGAGAGTTTTACGGGGGGCGCGCGCCGCCCCCCCCCCCCCCCTGATCCGCTAGTGAAGACAATACTCATTCCTCATTGTAAAACTATTTCTTACTTCCGTGTAAATCGCATAACAAAAATGTAGTTAGCGTATTTAAAGTGTGTATATACGATCATTTATAACATTTTTCTTTAATAATAAGCATGTTAAAGTGACAATATAACTTGAAGGCAGACAGATAAACACAAACATGACGAAGGAAACACTATAATATCGAACAAATCAACAAATACATGTATTTGATTTTCCGGCTGTACAGCCGATAACTGGTTTCTGATTAATAAGTAGCCAAATTCTACAGTTTTCAACAATGGTTCTTATTTACTTTTCTTCCATTTTAAATCGAAGTATTCAATGGTAATTAACTTAATCGGGTTGTTTTAATTTATGTAACTGTGTCTGTTGTAAGATCGTACATACACTATTTAAAGACCGCTGTGTTTAATTACAGGAGGTTTGTATAGATTGTGGAGACGGATCTTCTCAGAGGTATGCTACCAGTAAATCATTGTGTATCCCTCCGTGATCCATTCGAAAGTAGTGCCTATTACTAAAGAGTTCCTTTTCTCTTCTGGTATAATCGCCATTTAGCGATCTCAGACATGCTTTTTGTGGTTATTTCTCATATCCCATGAATGTCTGGAACATTTTGGTGTATTTCATTGGAGGCTAACTTGAAAAGTGAACTTTTGGGGGGTGTTTACTGTGATATGGGGCTTTTGTCGATATATGACTGCAACAACCCTGTTTTCTACTGGTGTCTGCATTCAGGCGAGATGCATTTTCTTAGAAGTAGCATGACATATCTTTTTTATTGCAATTTTGGGAAGAGAAAAGATTCATCTTTAAATTGATACCTTGCAAAATCTGAAATAAATGAAAGGCTAGTAAAATACTTGAAAATTTCACCGTTTTATAATGGGACCCTATGAGAATTACAATTACTGGTATCTAACCTCAGAGACTCCACAGAGTAAAGTTTGTTTAGTTACATGTATATTTGCATTATACGACAGAAGCCTGTGTGAGGGCTGAAAAAGCGATCGACCACTGTGCATTTATTCTGGTATTTCGTATGCAATACAATGAGCAAGACATGTGTACATGTTTTAATATTATTTAAACAAACTGAAGTGTAAAATCGCAAGCGCTATTTAGAAGGATAAGATAGAAGAATTAAAAAACAAAATCGGCAACCCATTATTCATCAACATAATTATATACGAACAATATTCCGTTGACGGTTTGTAATACAAACAAACTGTTATTTTTTCTTTAAGTGCACAATTGCTTTACAAAGATTTCAACAATTAGTTGTTTGCTCCATTAAAATAAAATAAACTGTCCAAAGGGCCGGCTAGCTCAGTTGGTAGAGCGCTGGACTACAAATCCGAGGATCGCGGGTTTCGATTCCCAGCCTGGCCACATAACTTGTGTGGGGACTGGTCATGAAATTATTTCTACGGCCATTACCCCCACTACCTCTGATTCAAGTAGGGCAGTTGTCAGTTACTGGCAAAAGTATGTGCACTTAGTACTGGTAAACCAGCTTACCCAGGAAAAGTGTGAGTAGCTTAACTGACCGCCGTTATATGACTGAAAAACTGGGTACGTAACACATGTTTTTTAAAGACGCATTAATTCTTCATAAACAAGACTTTTCTCCCTTGCTATACAGACATCATGACATTGTTTGCAATTTCTAAATTATAATATGAATGCATATTACATATTACTAAGTCGTTATATTTTAAAACAGCATTTTCCACTGAATCCCAATAAGAAGGCCATTTTCCAGGAAATTTATGAAAAATAAACCTGATTATTTTCAATAAATTATAAATTAAATTATAAAAATAAGACGCATTAATTCTTCATAAACAAGACTTTTCTCCCTTGCTATACAGACATCATGACATTGTTTGCAATTTCTAAATTATAATATGAATGCATATTACATATTACTAAGTCGTTATATTTTAAAACAGCATTTTCCACTGAATCCCAATAAGAAGGCCATTTTCCAGGAAATTTATGAAAAATAAACCTGATTATTTTCAATAAATTACCAAAAAGCAAGAAAAATGTTCCGCAGGCGAAACAAAAATTAATATTTTTTTCAATAAATGTACATGTTTTAATTACAAGAAACCAAATTTAATTTTGCCCCACAAATTCTTGTGTTCCTAATTACAAGGAACCGAAGTGTTCCGCTGGCGGTACAAACATCATGACACATATATTCAGAATAACAAAAAACCATATCAAAATTGTTCTACCGGCTGTACAAGCATCCAAACATTATTATTCTGATTAACAAAAAGTAACAAACTAAGTGTTCCACTGGCGGTACAAGTAGCCTTTATATTCTAACTTACAAAAAAACAAAACAAAATTTTTTCTGCTGGCGGTACAAACATCCCAACTTTTATATTCTAAGTTACAGAAAATACGACCAAGAAATTGTTCCGCTGGTGGTACAAACATTCTGATATTTATATTCAGAATAACAGAAAACTTAAACAAAATTGTTCTGCCCGCGGAACAAGAATCCAAACATTTATATTGTGTTTTACAGAACACTAAACTAAAAGTGTTCCGCTGGTGGAACAAGCATCCAAACATTTATACTGTGTTTTAGAAAAAAACAAACTAAAACTGTTCCGCTGGCGGTACAAGAATCCAAACATTTATATTGTGTTTTACAGAACACTAAACTAAAAGTGTTCCGCTGGTGGAACAAGCATCCAAACATTTATATTGTGTTTTACAGAAAACCAAACTAAAACTGTTCCGCTGGCGGTACAAGCATCCAAACATTTATACTGTGTTTTACAGAACACTAAACTAAAAGTGTTCTGCTGGCGGTACAAGCATCCAAATATTTATACTGTGTTTTACAGAACACTAAACTAAAAGTGTTCCGCTGGCGGTACAAGCATCCAAACATTTATATTGTGTTTTACAGAACACTAAACTAAAACTATTCCGCTGGCGATACAAGAATCCAAACATTTATATTGTGTTTTACAGAACACTAAACTAAGTGTTCCGCTGGCGGTACAAGCATCCAAACATTTATACTGTGTTTTACAGAACACTAAACTAAAAGTGTTCCGCTGGCAGTACAAGCATCCAAACATTTATACTGTGTTTTACAGAACACTAAACTAAAACTGTTCTGCTGGCGGTACAAGCATCCAAACATTTATATTGTGTTTTACAGAACACTAAACTAAAAGTGTTCCGCTGGCGGTACAAGCATCCAAACATTTATATTGTGTTTTACAGAAATCCAAACTAAAACTGTTCTGCTGGCAGAACAAGTTTCTTAACATTTATATTCTGAATTACAGAAAACAAAACAAAAAACTGTTCTGCTGGCGGTACAAACATAACAAAATTAATATTCTTAATTATAGAAAACCAAACAAAATTTGTTCCGCTTGTGGTACAAGCATATCAACATAAATTGTATGTTTAACAGTGTTCCGCTGGCAGTACAAACATCCCAACATTTATATTCTAAATTACAGAAAATAAGACTAAGAAATTGTTCCGCTGGCGGTACAAACATTCTGATATTTATATTCAGAATAACAGAAAACTTAAACAAAATTGTTCCGCCGGCGGTACAAGCAACCAAACATTTATATTGCGTTTTACAGAACACCACACTAAAAGTGTTCCACTGGTGGTACAAGTGTCTTTACATTTATATTCTGAATAACAGAAAACAAAATAAAAATTGTTCCTCTGGCAGTACAAACATCCTGATCTTGATATTTTACAGAAAAAAACTAATTTATCTGCTGGCGGTTAAAGTATTCAAACATTGATATTCTGAATTACAGAAAACCAAACTAAGTGTTCCGCTGGCGGTACAAGTAACCTTAAATACATTGTGATTAACAGAAAAACTAAATTAATTTCTTATGCTGGCGGAAAAAGTATTCAAACAATTGTATTCTGAATTACAGAAGAAAAACTAAAAGTTCCACTGGTGGTACATTTGTATGTTGAACAGCAAAACAAGAGGGCCATGATGGCCCAAATGGCTCACCTGAGTACTGGCAAAGATGAAAGTGTTACTGTTTTGAAAGGCTTCTGCGAATGTGCGCCATAATGTCCTTAAATAATTTGTCCAGCCAATTTACTCGCATACATATAACAAGTAAGGACTTGAATATATTTTCTCTACCCTGGTATCCAACTGTTCGCAGACAAATTCGGAGGAATAGTGTCAATGCTGCAGTTCTGAACAATAATGGCGATGGCTGCGCAAAGGTCATGTCATGCTTGCCCGCTTGTTTCAAAGTGTAGAGTGTATTGCCATTTACCCATCCTATATTCAAATTTGCTTTAGATCTTATGGTCATAAAAAAATTGTGCAAGTTTTTTTTAGACTGGTTGAAAATGAAATCCCTGTCTTTCATCAAATCCATTTTTGCATTAATTTTCACAAT
This sequence comes from Congeria kusceri, assembly GCA_027627225.1. Taxonomy (NCBI): domain Eukaryota; kingdom Metazoa; phylum Mollusca; class Bivalvia; order Myida; family Dreissenidae; genus Congeria; species Congeria kusceri. The sequence goes on along the minus strand of CM051031.1, from coordinate 35,514,314 downwards.
TAAGGTGAAATAACTGCAGTGTTCGTGGCCTGTCTAATTTGCTGGTTGTGTTGAGATCTTATGACCATACAAAACATGTGAAAGTTTTATCAAGATTGCATGAAAAGTGAAATCTCAATGCACGAAAGTGATTTTTGCGGGGTTTTTTTACTAACAAAGGGGCCATAACTCTGATGTGTGTTGCCCAATCTGACCCATTGTTGGCTTCTGCAGCAGTCGTATGATCAAATACAAACTGAGAAAGTTTGGTCAAGATTGGAAGAACAAGACGGTCTCAGGACAGCTTTGTCAACCGCTTTGTCAGAGTCATTGGCCTTTATCACTAGCAAAAAGGGGAATAATTCTGCTAAAATGCTTGTCACAGTTATGTGCCATGGCCAGTGACCTTATATAATGACCTTGAAGACGTGTGAAGATTTAATTGAATATCTGTTGCAGATATAGAGAAATGAAGTTGTTGCATGCAAGGTTTAACCGAAATTTCTAAGTAAAAAACTGGCATAATTCTGCTAAATTGCAGGTCAGAGTTATGGGCCTTGGTCAGTGACCTTACATAATGACCCCGAAGATATATGTAAAGATTCAATTGAATATCTGTAGTAGTAAGAGATATGTACTTGTTGCACGCAAACCTTAACATGAATTTTCTCTCGCACGCAAACCTAAACCTGACTTTTCTAAGTACAAAAAGGGGCATAATTCTGTTAAAATGCTGGCCACAGTTATGACTCATGAAGGCATGTGTCAAGTTTCAATTGAATATGTGTAGCAGTTATAGAGATACGGAGTTGTTGCACGCAAACTTTAACCTGATTTTCTAAGTACAAAAAGGGCCATAATTCTGCTAAATTGCAGGTACGAGTTATGGGCCTTGGCCAGTAACCTCCCATAATGATCCCAAACATGAGAGAAGTTTCAATGGAATATCTGTAGTAGTTAGGGAGATATGGCCTTGCTGCACGCAAACCTTAACCAGAGCATTACGGCGATGGCGACGCATGGTCGAGTAGTACAGCTCGATCTATTCGGTGAATAGTTTAGTTAAACAAGAGCTGTCAGAGGACAGCGCGCTCGACTATTAGAAGTATTTCAGTTGGTACATATTTTGGATAGTGGAAGGGACACAATTTTTAAGTGAAGCCTTGTATAGTTTATACATTTTTGGACAAAATCTATGTAAAAAGTGTGCATAACTCTGTCAAAATACAACACAGAGTTATGGGTAATATTGCCACTGATACCAGAGTTGATGACAAAGATTAGTTCCAAGTTTCAAGTGAATAACTTATGTAGTTTTGAAGTTACACAACTTTTGAATATAAACTTTAACCAGAAAATCTACATGAAAAAGGTGCATAACTCTGTCAAAATACAAAATAGAGTTATGGGTAATGTTGCCCCTGATACTAGAGTTGATGACAAAAGTATATTTCAAGTTTCAAGTGAATAACTTATGTAGTTTTGATGTTACAAGACTTTTGAATAAACGGTAGTAGGATAGCTCACCTATTCTTCTAATGGTCGAGCTAAAAATGTAGTTTTTATTGCGACAACGGTCAAATTGTTGACCGCATAATGGACAATGCTGGAGAGGTCCCCTATACCAATAGCTTATTGAGCATAAAGGTGAGCTAAAAATACATGTATTTTCAATAGAAAATTAGTCAGAAACTCAGATAACCATGATTATTAGAACAACGTTAGAGAAATGCCTCAATTACATGTAACAAACTGAAAGTATTTTATAAAGTCCATAGCAGGAGGCAAATGTTGATGTTTAAGTTATAATAATCACACAAGTATAGTTGATAATTTCTTGATTATTAATATCATTTGACGAAATGTATATGCTCCTCTGTAGACATCATTTTCTTCATCTCACTAACAATGGCTCTTCTTTGCCCTGCTTGCTCTCTTTTTTGGGTCAATATTTGAATTACTGAAATGACAAAACCAACAACCACATTGAGCTACCAAAGGCAGCTAGAGATATTTACAAACATTTCTTTTTTGTTTGAAACTTTACTAAATCAGTATCTATAACTACAGATGAGTCACTGTGAGCAATATCTTTACAAGGCATTGGAAATAAAAAACTTGAGTTTATGAAGATCCTTATAGGCATTTAGAGGTTATGGAGCAGAAACAAAAATGACGTTGACATTCGGCCCATGGACACAATAATCGATACAAGGGATCCTTTACTGGTCATGACAAACCCTTTCATTGGTTACCTACCAATTTTCAGCCTTGGCGTAAGGGTTCTGTAGTTACGGTATTGCCCGCACAAGGTATGGTCTACCGACAGAAAATAGGCTAGTACATATTTACCTGAATGGTCTGGAAAGTTATATTGCGATCTAGCTATATCGCGATCGAGATCCATGGACCTCGAGAAGTGCGATATAACGATTTGCAGGGTACCAAAGAAAATACCGTCACGGTATCGTTAAACTTGTGAAACACGTGCACTGACTAAATTGAGTGTATACACAGAATACAGTTAGAGCGCCTAATTGTGCTAATACAGGTGATGAGTATTAGGTTAATGTTTGCGAGCTATACTAGTCTTTGTGCCAAATGCTATGCAAGTCTATCTTCAAGTCAACACCCCATACATCGTAACTCAGTTTGTACTCAAGTTATTAAACAGACAGCTTTTTTATTTTTAGTAATGGTGCCCTTGACCACAACCACCCCAGATGCAACCTCAAGTGAGGCATCTATGTATGAAGTTTTATTACAATAGCAATTTTTGTTCTTAAGTTATTGTTCTTACGTTGGTGCTGCTGTCAAGTCTGTCAGCCCACATGCCCAACGACATACTCCAATCTAATAACCACAAATTTTTATTTTACTTGCTATAACTTCAACTGTAAAGTAATTAAATGATAATGCAAAAGACTTGATGCCATACCTACTGCAATTTGTGTTTTTTTCTATGATTTTTTTAATCCACTGAAGTCCAACAAATTAAAGTTTTAGCATAATACCTGCTTATGATTGTGCAATTTTCAACACTTTTTCCTGATGCAAAAAACAACAACAATTAATTAAAATGTAGTATCTATCCATTGCCCTCTATAACCAAACAAGGTTTCATGAACCTAGCTTCTGTATTTATTGAGTTATTGCAGGACCCAAATTTTATTGCACAGACAGACATACAGACAGGAATATTGATGGAGGGTGTCCCATCTGATCATGCAACCAGTAGTGGACAAATAACTTTCAAAACAAACTATTTATTAATATAAGTGACATATAAATATTAAATTTCTAGTCACATGACTAACTTTTGAAAAACTGAAAACATTTCTCTGAAACAGAACCTTTCCGACACAGAACCCAGTTTAATTACACCTTGGAAGAATCATGTGCAAATATTCCATTGTTATTGATAGTGCAGTTTACTGAATTGTCTAGGAACTGCTTAAACACAGGCCAAGTTCATTGGGCCACATGATGAGGATAAATAGGTCAGTTGGAGAAAGTTATACAATTCCGGACATAACATGTATATAGGGTATATAGGATAAGAGGTCAAATAAGATTCAAGTTAACAGTTGCTCTGGTTTGTGTGTTCCTTCCATTATGTGATTTTCAGAAGTATTGGGAATATTTAATTTAAATATTCAAATATAATTCTAATATTGGGTTGTTGTTTATGTTCATGCCACATAAGAAATATGTCAACGTATTTTACTTTAGGAATGGAATTTCTGCTTGGAAATATGGCAGATTGTTTGTTCAAAAACATGAGCATTAGAACACGATTTATGGGCAAACATTTGCAACATTGACTTAGGAAGATGGATAAGATGATCAGGATTTATTACAAAGCAAGTGAGTGTATACCGTAAAATATCTGTATTTTCGGACACCCTCTTTTTTAGCCAAAATAATTATTTTTTGTCACTGTATATTTTCAGACATCCTGATTTTAAACCATAATTAATGAATCTTAATTTTCGGACATTTGATAGAATCCTAACCTGTTTGCGTTAATCCGGATTTTATCATTAACCGTTTGTAACGGTGCTTAAGTAAATTTAATCCCCGAAAATAACTCCCATAAACAAAACAAAAACAAATTTGATGGCAGTTCATTTAGAGGCAATTTTGGTCTAAACTGTGGGAAAAATATATACTTTTTCGTTGGGGGAATGATGCCGAATTTCAGCATCAAAATACGGAGATCAAGACCCCTGTAAATAATGGATTTACCCGATTGTGTATACCGGTTTTGATATCGTATATTAAATATGCTGTTGAAATTATCCTATTAAGGAACCCGTCTTAACCAGTCTTAATTATTTACCAATAAATTCTGCTTAATGTATTCATCTTTAAACTCAGTCGACAAAAATGCAGTCATGGTATAATTTTCAGTAAAACAAAATCAAACATATGAAATGATTTAAAATTAATTGCAAACATCGCTAAAAATTATTAATACTTAACCGCGTGGTATTTAACAAGCACGCGAAATCATGAATTTCTCACCGGACATATCCGAACTTAAATTGCAATATTGTCATAGCGTCTATAAATGTTCGGACACCTGTAATTTGGAAATATTTTTGTGTATCCAAATTATCGGATAGGAAACTTTTTTATTATTTTTAAGTGTCCGAAAATATAGATATGTTACGGTACTCATAAACTATTTGTTTTCCACTTTGACATGCATTTTTGCATCACTACATCCTTCTTCCTGGTAAAGTGCCAAACTCTCAGGAATCGACACACTGCTAACACTGCTATATATTTTGCACCAATATTTTTTTTTTTGGGGGGGCGCGTACTGACCCAGGAAATTTTAACAAAATCTATTTTGGGGGGTCTACTTAGCACAACAAGTTAGGCCCTGTGCCAGCCAATATTGAGCTACTTTTTATATATGCAACATTGGGCTGGAGGGCCCAACCGCCGAAGGACCAAAACTGTGGTGGAAATTTCTCCCTATATGTCTATAGAGTAGCGACAGGATTTTCGTTGCTACTTTTGAACTCGGCAAAAAGATACTAATCATTAAAACTTTGCAATAAAATTTACATACCTGTGATGAGACACTATTCCACGTTAATGTCCAGTATAAATTTATATTGTAATACATCCATTTTCATTGCATTTGCGATTTAAATCAACACACTACCACAAAAGACACAACACACGCTTTACCTCGCTGTGTACTGATCGATCGATAAGTCGCCTCTGCTAGATTGTTGCAGAATCATGTACTGCGGGAAATGGCAGGTGGCGTTTGGCAAAGAGAAGTCGCATTAACAAAATTTCCACTTACCAATTCAGTAAGGGATTTTGTGATGAACTTTTTGTGTGTGTTCATTATTTGTATATATAAACAACCAACCAATAAAATAATTTGTTGGCTTGTGTTTTATTAAGAATAACGTATTCTTCAAATGGATATAACATTTATATATGACCGACACGTTCACCTGAAAAATATTGATATGTTCTCAAACAAAGAAGTATACATAGAACAATACACACAACCATTACTATAACCATGAAGTGATACGAATTCTACTGGTTTGTAGAAACAAGTGCAGTACCTAGGGGGTGCACATTACTGGTATTGTGTATATCTGGTACTTAAGACGAATATGAAAAAAAGTAATTTTGTATACATAGTTACTAAATGGAGTCTCATATACACAGCAACGCATTGCTAACTCGACTGAGAATGATAATAGTTTGCTTAAAATGTTCAGTAATACGTCAGCGTTTGAAGACGCCATGACACAATAAACCCGTTTTACAAAAGAAAACGATCAACGTACGGCATTTTGCCAGGACATTGGCAGTTGGTCCAGCATACGCTACAGCACATGCATAATTGGCAATCACAGATGATGCATTCTGAGTTGGAACACGGACGATTCCTGGGTAGGTCGTTTCGGTCCATACCTGCCGTAAGAAGGTGCTCCAAGACGGAGAGCCTTATACACATTTCACCATTTGCAATGCGCAAAATTGCATTTGTCCGTTAATCGTTTAATCAGTTAGCGCGGGTAGCAGCACATGACCGCTTACGCCAGTTGTCCAGATCTACCTGCCCGACCAGTCTCTTGCCAGTAGGCGAGAGGACTACTTGGGCAACCCCAGTGGATTACAAGTTCAATATTACAAGACTTGATATGGAATCGGACTGTCAACCTTTCCGGCGGAAGGGGAAAAAATCTGGAAGCCGACCTGGTCAATGAGTTCCTTAATAAGGAATTTAAAGGTATTATTATTATCATTATTATTAATTTTCATTATTATTATTATTAGTAGTAGTAGTAGTAGTACTATCATCATCATCATCATTATTATTATTATTATCATTATTATTATTATTGTTATTATTATTATTATTATGCTGACATTGCAACTACGTTGATAATAGATTCTTTAACTAAATTTCATTTTTCAATTCTTTCACAGAAAGTCTGCGCTCTGTAGGACCCCACCTAACACAGCGCACCGTAGAGCCCCACGGTAAGCTCACGGGTGGAGTGGGCAAGGTACTGGATGAAGTGTATGGCGAATTAACCGAGATTCCAGCTGAAACTTTTTCCAGAAAAGAACATAAACGAAAGAGTGATTTGTTTGCGATGACGGCCTTGTTGAAACCGGAGCATCTGACAAGACCTTCCAATGGACGATTCTACACATCTTTTCCGAATATAAGGAACAACATGAACATTGACGCTTCTAAGTTCAAAGCAAAGCTGTCGGATCTTTCTAAATGACTCGACTCCTACAGGCGGGTGGCAACGAAAAGCTAAGACCGAAAATATACTGTTCATTGCCACTGCCCTCAGCTGAACATTTTGATCCTGCAGATATATATTCTGTTGTTCGCTTAATGCAATGATGACGTCCCTTAACCACCCCTCCACCACATGACAGCTTATTATAATGTTCATACAATATGTTGTATTTTTCTTCATGATGTGTGTACAGTATGCAGCGCACACATTGTTATCTTATGTTGTCTTAACGTTGCTACGTTGTTGTTGTTTATTCATGCAATCTGATAAATGTTCATGTTCTTTGTATAATGAATTTTGCTATGAAAAACTATAGTGTTTAATTGTTCATGTAAGATCTATATACTTCTCTGTCCATTTCAGTCTGAAATGAGTATTATTTGTCAAGATTTACGGTACCACGCTGAGCGGTCTTATTATTACAATTATTTCTCCGTCACACATACAGTATTGTTTCTGTGTGTTCCTTTTTATGTGACTGTAATATACAGATTAATCTGAGTTTGAGTAGTATATTGGTATTCATGATTCATATTTAGCTGTTCATGTAGTTTAGAAATAACTGAAACGTACCGGTGGACCTACTTTATGAGATACGTTCTGTTGGATATTCTCGCCAATATTCCTGTCATTTTTATTGCATGATATCAAGTTTTTATCATATAATACATATTTCAAAATAATGTTTCGTTTTAATTTTCAATAAACATTTGTTATGTGTATTATTCATTCTTTTTTTTTTTAATTAATAGCACTAGTCGGTCTCGTTACTTTTAAGTTCCGCTAATAGTATGTCTTGTAAAATTACGCGTACATCCTTCATCACCGTGCTGAGAAGCATCTGCGTTCTGATTGGATAGTTAAATACAAATGAGCTATTTTTATCATGTCTGTCTAGAAAACACCGTTGATGTAAACAAATCTTAAACTCGAAGTTAAGATCATTTTCAAGCTATATTTTTTAAGAAATGACGTGAATTCTACACAGTATATGTTGCATCTACGACCAGGTGATTTTATTTCGATATTTTGGAAAATTTGATTTTCCACCACATAAATGGTCCATCGGCGATGAGACGTTCCAGCGAATTTAGCCCCTTTTAAAAAATAGCACTAAATTCGCGTTAAACGTCTCATTTATTAGACAAGGGGTCTAATTACCCACCCTAGGGCCAAGCACATTTTTGTCTGAATCCCCACAGTGGGACATGCTTTATTCAAAATATTCATTGTTAACAACGTTATTTACCTGATTTATGATTCAAACTTATTCTTGTAGTTCATGATTTTTTACGCTTCATAACTTGACAAAATAAACATTCGGCACTGCCTGCCATTTTGATTTTGGTAAAAGTCTCTTTCATTGGTTAGCATCTTTTGAAACAGCCAATGAAACTATTCGTTCTAAAGGTATCTCGTAATGCTATATTTTCGAATATAATTATTATTATCATCCTCGACCGGTATAAGACATATACGACTTACTTTTCGAGAGTGTTCTGAGTGTTATAACTAAGAATAACATAATTGTATGTGCGGGTTTTTATTTTTTATATATTTCATTTCCATTCTATTTTTTTAAAGTGCTGACTATATAAACTATCATACATTTAAGTTCAATTAAAGCTATAGCTCATAAATGTTGTATTCAATTTAAATGATTATGTCCGAATGTGGTGTACCACATCAGTAAATAAGTGAGACACTGTGCCACAGCTTCGGGCCTGGGTTTTGGGCTGTAGCTCTTAGCTTTGTCGATAAATCTCCGGGCAGGTCTTTGATGTTTTCACAAGTTATATAGTAAAGTAAAGTGTAGTGTCGCCTTGCTTAATGTTAAATTTATTGACATATCTAATCTTTTTTTTTTGGAATGTAGATCTACTTTCACATATAATGAAATGAAGCAAATCGTTAGATGAGATTCTCGGACATAATCATTCGCAAAAATATCCCCTTCCTAAAAATTTGACAAAGCATTAGCCCCTTCCGTGTATAGGACGTACATTATAGCCCATTCCATTCATGTCGTTAGCTTTTTTGTTTTGAAGTTAAAGGGAATTATTCACAGACTTTCATATTTTTTAACCATGTAATTTTTATAATGTATTTACTGCAAAGAACAGCAGTTGGACTAACCAAAAAAACTAATGTTATATAAATTAAAATATAATTAAAGGACTTGCCTTCACCGGGACTCAAACCTACGAAACGGCCGCCGGTGTCACAAAAGTCGCGCTTCCCAGTCTCGGCCATTCTGAATTAAAATCTTGATAGTGAATTTTTAACGCTTTTTAAGTGATTAGATACACGTAAATTATACCGTATACGTGACGCGTTTTCCAAAATACCGATGAAAGGCATTACAAATGCTTTATAATTTTGTCTACTTCAATCAACGAGTTTTCATAAACAACACCATACTTTCCATGTATGTTTTGTCAGCAGTTTAATTTGGCTTGTTTGTAAGTAATGTAGATTTCGTTTTGGGATATTTGACAAAACAAATTGAAAAGTGTTAATATGCCAGTCTGTGAACAGGTTCCTTTACACATTCAGTATCCCATATACAATTGTACAGATATACGTCATAGGCACGGATTCAGGCTCGGGCTTTTGGTTTCGCATGCGCAAATAAATTCCTTCTTTGTTACATATAAAATATTCAAAATTTGATCTCACTTTTCACCATGACAAAGCTACTTTCCAATATATCACCATACATTGTTGGAAAGATGAGGACATAACCTTTTGAAAAAACAGCATGTCAAAAAATTCTATGCGTTGTAACTCAAAATATTAACTTAGAAATAACACACCGGTTTTGACGGGCATGGAGGCTGCCATTTTGCGCATGAATACATGGGCCAAAAGTTATGAAGCTGGGAACCACTAGACAACAAAGTAGTGCACAAAACAGCCTTTTTTGTTATTGCTTACATATATACCTTTAAAATGATACCAAAACAGATCATTTAAACTGTATTTTACAAATTATATGCATCCTGCACTCAGTCACATGTGCTTATTATCTAACCGACAGCATGTAACCCTGAGGATGTGACTTCCGTTTTGGGGTAATTAGACCTTTTGGGTTCCAGACTCCTCCCCCCCCCCCCCCTCCAGCTGAGTCCGGCTGTATCATTTTCGGGCTAGGCTTTGATTTTACACAAGTTGTAAAGGGCTGACGTGTCAATAAGTACATGTATATCGTATATTGCCTTATTTTATGACTGTCGGGATTCGGCTTTGATCTTACACAAGCATTAAACGGCTGGCGTGTCACTTTGTGTACCGTATATTGCCATATCTATTACTTTATCTGGACATTTAATCTGGGAGCTGGGTGGTACACTGTCGAGCATACACCAGGCCAATCATGGTGTTCGAGTGGCTGGAAGCTTTTAATTGGTTGAATAATATTTGTCACGGGCTCGACGTCGTTAATTAACCACAGTCGGAAGCACACAAATTGTAATTAAGAGAGTTACTTAGGCGTAAAAAATTATGTGTGTTGCAGGTTACCCGACCTACCATAAAAAAAATGCCCCGACCCTAAAACATTTTATTGATTTTGTCAGATATTTTCTCTTTTATTTTCTTTTATTTTTTCTTTTATTTACTTTTTCCTATGTTTTTTTTAAATAAATAAGTGTTTTATTTTGATAGCATCCACTTAAAAACAATGTTTAAAGATATCACCGATATGTTTTGAATTTTTATTGAGTTTTAGAATCTTAAAGCTGACCATTTCCCAAATAAAAGAGTAAAAAAAAATCCCTACCTCTCTACCTACCTGCCAATTTGTTTTGGGCATGTAACCTGAAACAAACATAATTTTTTTTACGCTTTATTCAAATTATCTGGTTTAGGTAGAGGTATGGCACATGCTTCATAACACATATTTTTTCTTACAGTTTTTAAGGCTGATGATGGATTGAATCCCAAATCTTTTCAGGAAAAAAATCTACCACAATACATTTGGTTTGTACAGAGATGTATCGATACAATAATGATACAATATTAACTGTACTTTATACATTGAAATACGAAGCACCTGTTTTCATGATGTGCTAACAAATGATATTTTTGTCAACCTATCTATCACAACAAATAGCATTTCTATTGAGCAATAACACAAGGCAATTAGCAAAATACAATCTAAAAGCCTTCACCAAAAGACGAAACAGTTTGTTTTCATAAAGCATCAACTCTCCTAATAGCAAACACGTCCATCGACTATTAACTCTTTTGATTGATGTATATAAATTTAATGCACTGTTATATAATCATTTTATAATGTTTAATATTATTATACGAATTTATGTTTGCATTGATATCGAGGCGACTTACAGCCCGGTGGGCCAGGTGCATTCATGTATAATGTTTCGATGTTTATATTTCGTTACATGCGTGCCCACATGTCTCTATAATAAACAACTTACTTACTAACTATAAATAAGGTTACTGTATATGATACGAACACTCCCGTAGATACGGAAACAATCCATGTGAAAGTCAATTTAGGGTGAAAAGCTCGTGATTTAAATTTGCAAAAAGACGGCTGCATAATTATGTTTCCTGCTATATAGTAAATGGTATATAGCCTATTTTGTTATAGGGTATAAGAAATCACAAATTTATAACTTGCGTTCTATTTGGTCCAAAATATGTACTTTGTCGAATTTTATATATGAAGGTTGAGACAGTCCTATTAACATAAAATGAAAAAAAACCGAACAAAATTAGTTAAAGCCATCACAAATGACCATTCCCAATATACTATAAACTAGTAGCCAAAACAATCTTGTTTTCGTTTTCTGATTTTTTTTAATTTGCAAGGTCTTTCAAGGTCCATAATTTTGTGATTGTTTTAATAATCTGTGATTGATATTTAAAAAACTACTTCTCCTACTACACTTCAACTACTGCTGCTGCTGATTCTCCTACTGCAGCTGCTGCTGCTACTACTACTTCTACTACTACTACTACTTTTACGATCACTATTACAACAACAACAACAACAACAACAAATACTACTACTACTACTACTACTACTACTACTACTACTACTGCTGCTGCTGCTGCTGCTGTTGCTGTTATTGCTACTACTGGTGATGTTGCTACCACCACCACTACAACAACTGCTGCTGCTGTTGCAACTGCTGCTTAAATTACTGTCACTACCAATTATACATCATCTTAGTCCAGCCCCCCCCCTGGTATGCGTACGGCGCTGTCTGCTGGTTTAATTCAAGGAACAGTTAAAATAGAATACAATTGTTGGGATGCTTGTACCGCCAATGGAACATATTTTTTTGTTATTCAGAATATAAATGAAAAGATTGTAGTACTGCCAGCGGAACACTTAGTTTGATTTTCTGTTAATCACAATATACATGTTTGGATGCTTGTACAGCCAGCGGAACAATTTGGTTCAGTTTTCTGTTGAATCTTAATATATGTCAGGATGCTTGTACCGCCAGTGGAACAGTTTGATTTTGTTTTCTGTAAATTAGAATATAAATGTTGGGATGTTTGTACTGCCAGCGGAACACTTTAAGTTTGGTTTCTGTAAATCACAATACAAATGTTTGGATGCTTGTACCGCCGGCGGAACAATTTTGATTAGGTTTTCTGTTATACTGAATTTAAATATCAGAATGTTGTACCGCCAGCGGAACAATTTCTTGGCCTTGTTTTCTGTAATTTAGAATATAAATGTTGCATTTTTGTACCAACGGCAGAACACTTGTAGTTTATTTTTTGTTAATCAGAATATAAATGTTGGTGTGCTTGTACCGCCAGCGGAACAAATTTGGTTTGTTTTTCTATAATTCAGAATATTGATTTTGTTATGTTTGTATCGCCAGCGGAAAAATCTGTGTTTTGTTTTCTGTAATTCAAAATATAAATGTCAAGACACTTGTACCGCCAGCGGTACAGTTTTAGTTTGGTTTACTGTAAAACACAATATAAATGTTTATATGCTTGTACCGCCAGCGGAACACTTTTAGCTTGGTTTTCTGTAAAACACAATATAAATGTTTGGATGCTTGTTCCGCCAGCGGAACAATTGTGTTAAGGTTTTCTGTTTTTCTGAATATAAATGTCAGAATGTTTGTACCGCTATCGGAACAATTTCTTGGTCTTATTTTCTGTAATTTAGAATATATAGAATTTTATTTTTGTAAGTTAGAATATAAAGGCTACTTGTACCGCCAGCAGAACACTTTTAGTTTGTTATTTTTTGTTAATCAGAATAATAATGTTTGGATGCTTTTACCGCCGGCGGAACAATTTTGATTAGGTTTTCTGTTATTCTGAATATAAATGTCATGATGTTTGTACCGCCAGCGGAACACTTCGGTTCCTTGTAATTAGGAATACAATAATTTGTGGGGCAACATTAAAGGTGGTTTCTTGTAATAAAACTGTTAATTTTTGTACCGCCAGCGGAACATTTAGTGCAAATTCTTATAAATTTATAGACACAAATATGAAATTCTTTTCCGCCAGCGGAACAATTTTCTTGTTGTTTGGTAATTTAGTGAAAAAATGAGGTTTATTTTTCATAAATAAAATGGAAAATGTCCCTTTTAATTTGGAATCGGTGGAAAATCCCTTTTTAAAATAATACGTCTTCACTGTAATATATTGTGATTGAATGTTATTGCTCCCTTCGAAGAAGCGGGTGTATATTGCTTTGCAAATGTCTGTCCGTCTGTCTGTCCGTGCTAACGGAAGAATAGTAAAGTGGCTACTTTTACGGACAGTTTAGTTGAAAACTGTTGATTGGCGTAAGTGTTAGTCTTTTATGTTGCTTAAATATGCGTTTATGTGGCTCTTTTAAGCCACATAAATATCTCATGACGACGTCTGTCCGGGAAATAACTAAAGAACCTTTTGGCCTAGGTTCTTCAAACTTGGTAGTTAGGTTGGTTATGACTGCAGAAGATCCCTATTAATGTTGGGGTCGTTGGGTCAAAGGTCAATGTCAAATTGACCAAAAGATTGTACAAAACCCGATAATTGTAAAACCTTGTCCGAGCAATAATTTTGCAACCTTTAGGCCTAGGTTTTTAATACTTGACAGGTATTAATTTTTGGGTCCTTGGATCAAAGGTCAAGGTCAAAATATGTTGACAAAAAACTCCAATAATTGTAAAACCTTGTCAGGGTAAATTTGGTAGATACAATAGTCATGACTAGTAGAGAATCCCTATTGATTTTGACGTCCTGGAGTCAAAGGTCAAGGTTAAACTAACAACACGATGATTAAAAAAACACAATAATTGTAAAACCTTGTCCGGGCAATAACTACGCAACCTTAAGACCTAAGTTCTTTACACTTTGTCAGTATGCTTGTCATGGCTAGTAGAAGATCCAAAATAGAATGGAGATATTTAATGGCTCCTTTTTTAATTAATTTGTTTGGCAATACATTGTATACGTGTGTTTTTGATTATTATAATGCTTTATGAACTTTTAACCATTGACTGGAACTTAATGACTAACAAAAATTTATATTTATTGATTGAAATTTGTATACTGTAACCTATATACAATAAAGAAATAATGAAGCAAAAGGAGAAATTAACCCAATCATTTTCTTTTTGTTGCGAACGTCTTTAATGTTACATGGAGGTGTATTTCCAAAGAAAAATATTTCGGCACAAATGAGGAAAGCATTAAATAATTTTATATCACGTTAACAAATTAATATGAGGCGCATGACTGCACAAGCAGATCCAGGACGACACTTTACGCACATGCATTAAGCCCGGATTTCGCACGAGACGCCTCAATTATGTATTTATAATGTAATTCCAGTAATTCTTGTACTGGTTATACGTATGTGCGTGCATTATCGATGATATAAATTCCTTATTCATAATAGGGATCAAAAATACTCCATGGAAGTGTCAATAAATTCTAATAAAATGTAGAATATGAGTCACGACATTTTCGCATATAGCGAAAAAATAACCGTATATTACATATTTAAGTAAATAAACTCTCTTTTTTTGCCTCTGTTGTATTTAAAAGCTACATGCAGTCGAATCTGGTATTTAATATAAATAGTAAAGTACAAAGACATTGATGTCTTCTGGATAATCAATTACGTTTCTTGAACGGTATTCGGTTTAAGGTATTCAACCCACAATACTCAATGTCTAGAACACCACAAATCATTTTATTTTTTTCTGGAAGGGCATTCATATCTGGACTCTTCTGCAAACTTTTAGGAGATTTTACTGTTTGGTTTGTCAGATATAGTTTTTTAATTACCATACCCCCTCTATTGCTAAACACATCAAAAACTGAAAAGCTATAGGCATCTTTACATGTGAAATACTTTATTAATATTTCATAAACTTCATATAAATATACATTCATTAATGGTATATTGAACACATATTATGAAAATAATCAACAATTATTCTTGAATGAATTTATATGGAAGTAATATGTACTCATATTGCTAATTATATTTATGATCGATGAGAATTTTCCTGTTCTATTTTTTGAAAGCCATGAAAAAAACGTGATAAACTTGCTTAATTTATGCATGTTCTGAATCTAATCCATAATATATTTTATTCTTGGACTATAAGCCACACAATGAAGGCAAAACAAATAAACTTTGCCGTGCAAATTTGGAACATTAAAACAATTTTTAACACTACCCCCATAAAAAATTAAGCCGGATTTTTTTTTCAGAAATACCGTTTTTTATATTTTTAAATAATTATTGAGAACCTAAGAAAGATACTCCCATAAAACTTTAAAAAGTTCTTAGATACAAAATACAAGCAATATATAAAATTAGTTCCATAACTTTCGAATAGGAAACATTTACAATTAAACTTACTTTCATGATTGCATATTCTTTATAAACAATATTTATTCAAAAAGTCTAAAACACATAATCTAGAATATGAACAAAAGAGTTGTATTAACTAAATTAACAATTACTACATTTTATAAATGAAATAAATATAAACATAATGGACAGAGCCAATATGTGCTGCATTAACACATTTTCATCTAAAAAAAATGTAACGTTCCTGGCCATGTCCATCATGAACTGTACTGGGTTTAAAAAATGGCTGTTTTTCAAAAAAATCCGCTCATCTGTCTTATAAAAGTTTCCAACGTCCTTTTTGCAACTGTAATACAGGGCTTCCCATCCATTATATTTACATGTTAAAAATAAACTGTCTGCGCCTTCACAGTTGAATGTTTCGATGGTACATAAACTGGAGCCAGCGATGTCCTCTGCCGTAGTATTTTTATCACGTCAGTATAGGCAAGAAGTCCCAGAGAATCAATATTTCTGGCCTTCTCATTTTTGAACATCAGCTGGTTGCGCCCTGCTGTTGATGAATATGGGAATGCGACCGCTACTAGCGATGCCTCTGGTTGAACACTAACAGCCTGGTCACCATCTAACATGTCGCCCATTGTACTGGATGTGTGTTTGCTTTTCTGGACAGCAGCATCACTAAAAATAAGTTTTCAGTACACAGTTTTACAGTAGATTCTACTTACAGACTGATATTAATTTTTTCCCAACAATAATTGCTTTAATAATTGTCTGATATGGTACCGATGTCAGTTGAGCAAATTTAATGCCAACTGTTGAATTTTTAGACATGTTTTAGTAACCGACTTAAAACGTTATGTTATAACACTTAACAGAATGACAGAGAAAAATTGATGGCATTTTCAATATGGAAATTGTAACATAATTATATCATAATGTCAAAACATAGAACTTTGTTAAATAAGCTTGGAAACTAATACTTCATCTTATTATATTTCCAAACTTTATGTTCCGAGTATAAATAAAAAATCAAACATTTTTACGACCATTCACGAGTTGTCATTATCGTAGTAACTATTACCATACAAACAAATGGCTTTACAATTAGATAATGAACTGATACTTACCCGTACACAGCTTGGTATATAAGGGTTGCCGTTTGACTTGGTTTCTTTGTCAGTTTTCCAATAGAGAACATTACTGACATCTCATTAGTCAATGTTACAATATTTCACGTAGACATAAACAGTCAAACTAATATGCTTCTCGGTAATTTTCCAACCACACTGTCACAGATCATGGCAGCTGATCATAGCCGACAAAATTAATATTGTTACTGTGTCTGTTTCTTTTGAAAGTCTACCTCTTTTATTACGTTTTCGTCAGTCAGAATGATTTATATCAAGGTAAATAAACGCCGTCATATGCACATACAATTAACCAGTAGACGGCTCCGCCCACAATTCTAGAACCGATAACCGATTAACCAATGAAAGTCGTCCGTTGACGCGCACCTAGTAAAATTTTACATCCGGGCGTTTTTCTTGGACAACCTAACCGAAAGGAGATATGGTTTATTCTCTTACTAAGTGATAATTGCAACTTATTTTAAATCGCGAAAAATGGTTAAACGGTGCCAGTGGGGGCTGTGTAACAGTGATAGTAGGTATAAAGAACGTCTGGAAGGTGGTGTTGTGTTCCATCCGTTCCCGAAACCGAAATATCAGCTTGAGCGATGCAAGCAGTGGATTAAAGCATGCGGTCGGCCCAAACACCAGCTAGATGTAGAGATCGTAAGAGGAAACTACTGCCTTTACGTCTGCAGTAAGGTTAGAACGTTTTTAATATTGCATGAATGATTAGCCTATTGTTAAACTTAAAAGGCTTATGCTCTTGATCAATACAAACGCTTGAATGTTTTATTTCCATCTATGGTTACGTCATTGTAATTCGATTTATTGACCAATGAAAATTTCCTTTATTGCCAACTTCGGTTGTAAAACTCCTTATATGGCACAGTGTAAATACGACTTCTCAGTGATCCAGATCAAAGTTTGTTTATTTTTATGAAAATCTTTTATGATGACAGGTAAAGTCTATATTGTGTTTTACTGTTGTATTCTTGACAGAACATTATCTTATTGAACTTGATATGGAAATGGTTACTTTTTACATTTTGCTATAAGAGAAGCAGCATAAGTATCAGTTTTCTGCATATCAATGTTATGGTATTTTAGCACTTCCACGATGGAAGGCCAATTGAAGCTTATCCAGACCCAATACCTGCTATGACCCCATATTCAAGACAGGAAATTTCACCAAGACGGCCACCACCTAAGTACCGCTCAGTATCCGCAACTTTGAACAAAGTCCTGATACCACTGTCAAGTTCTGCTGATGGAACAAACAAGTATGTACTTGTTAAATGCATTTTAGTAGTCTTCACAATAACTTTTTTGAAAAGGCTTGTGCATTCGGGCATAAGCCATACAATTTCAACAGAACTTTTCCAAAATGAGGAAATAAAACTCATATATTATTTAAACGTTATAAATGATAGCGATGTTTTCATGTAGTCAGTCATATGGAAAGAAAATAGATAATATATTTTGAGAAAAAAATTATGAACATTGTTGTATTATTGATCTTAATTTCAAAATTGTTCATCCTTTTTGGGCAGGCAGGTCAAACTTTTAACCTGCCGGTATTAATTTTCTGGTTCCGGGCTTCAGGCCAGTGGGTTATTTCAAATACTTTTTTATATACTGGCTACTGTGATTAATTGAAAAAACAGCCTGCACTTTTATGTAGTCTAGTGAGTTCTACATTATGAAACAAGGAATAACAACAATCATAGATCAATTATCATGCAGTTTATTAATACACCTCTCAAGCCATCAGCAAAAAAAAACAACAATACCCTTTGAAACAAAGCCCATTTCCATAACATAATTATGTCTTCACAGGTTTGTCACTTTTTTATGACATAACATATTTGTTTTACTAAATAAATTAGTAAAATCAGAACCATTTAATGCTACCTGACAACATATCAAACAATCATATCAATAACATTGACATGTTAAAGCTACAAGCTTCCATTATTTGTAAAACATAACAATAATTCTTTCAGCAATAAAGAGAATGTTGCCACGGATGGCCAGATTAATCAAGACGTTTGCAGTCAAGTTCAACCACAAGACAGCTCTATTTCAGGTATACTTTTAAAACTGGAAAGTTTTATACAACATTCTAGCTTTTGTTATTATATCAGACTGGACAGATTTGTCAGAAAAATTCTTTCGACAAGAATTTCACACTTTGTAAAAGTTACCAAAAATCACAAAACTGGGCTCCTGTAGCAAGCAACTGTCCTTGCACTTGAAAGAAGTATGCATGATTTTTTTTTAATTTGATTTTGTTCTCACCCATTTCCAAATGGAATTGAGTGTGACATTTCATGGCAGTGATACCATCCATAATGCTCATGTCCCTGATGGAAAACGGGCACTTTATTTCTAGGATACCCGTTTCCATTGTCTTGGAGTCGCACACTTTCCCATCGGGTGTGGCTCCAATGAATGGGAATGCCGGGTTGACTACAAGCCCGCAGTCATGCACATGATTGCCAGTTTGCTTCTGATACATCTGTCGGGCAGCCTTTTCATTTGCAGAGCCATATGACGTGGCGGGTGATTTAAATGGCTTCTATTTTTGAACAGAATCCACAAATTTCTGTATGAAAGACACGCGTCTGTTCATATAGCGGCCCAAATTGGACGCAGTAATTCTGTGCCTCCGCTGGTCCATCCACAACACACAGCTGTTCTGTTGTCTTGTGTTTTTTTCCAACTGGACAGCCTCCGACAAAGTCAACTCAACTTTTGACCAGTCTTCATCATCAGCCTTGCTCCAGTCAGTGTCTGTAACCACTGGAAAGGCCAGCTGTCCACAAGGAAAAGACTGACCAACAGGGTTGTCTGCTTGTTTAACCAGGGGCAACTGAAATAGATTAATGATACAAAATATGTAGCATGTCCATAAACAATAGCTGTATATAATTACTTTTGTTTCCAGATTCTGGTGTGGCACCATTGCAGCTTTTGGCAATCACAGCTGAAAATGACTCGTTGAAGAGGCAACTAGCTGCACAGATACTGTGTAATGAAGAACTTAGACGTGAAAATTTAAAGTTCAAAAATGTGATAAATAAGGTAGAGAAACAAAGCAGTGACTGCAGATGTTCAATGTCAGTCTTCAGCAACTGTATTTTTTCTGGAAATAAAATATATATGCTGTAGGAATGTAGAACATTGAAAAACAAAACTGATGTATGAATATACTTGCTACCAAAAAATTGTTGTCATAAATGTAATAAATATGTTATATGAAATGTGTTGGTGTGAAAAGAGAGCAAAATACCACTACACAAGTTGGTTACTTTGTACTCAAAGAAATCCATGATTTACTTGTTGCATAAATGTGACTTGCAAAGCTGTGTTAATGTAAAAAATAAATATATATATTTTACACTTATTGTTAGTTATCCTTAGTCTAATACCAGTAATCTGTTCATGAAAGTATATACCTGTTATCAGTAAAGTCTGCAACAAGTGGTCGCTTCTTTCGTGTAGTATTTGCGGGTTTTGATATCATCATGGTGGCAACTGGTTCTGGCAATATCTTTGCACCGCGGGGTCGATCCCATTGTTGGGGAAGAGACGTGCAGGCTGGGTCTACAGGCACCTCTTTCAAACCGAGCAGAATCCAATCTGTGATCTTGAACACGACTGCCAAGATGTGTGCACACTCACCAGATGCACTGCAAAAAGCGAAATTGTTTTTACTATTCATCATGACTTTTTTGTCTGAAATGACAAACAAAATCATACATTATATGTTAAATGCACGCCAGTCTCTTGTATGACCAAGGAATCATAGACCTAATTCTCATTCTAATATGATTCTCGCTTCTATAGTTAAAGAACAAATTTTTGTTGTTAAAATACACAATAAACAACGAAAAAAGTACTCCAGATTCCTAGTGCAGCTGAGCATAGTAAAATGTATTCCTCATTACAATTGCAAAATAAAATTTTGACAGATCATGTCATAAATTGAATAATTTAACGCCCTTGTGATTTAATTCCTACGCATCATAACTCCATAACATTGTTTATTGACCGATAAACAACGATAAATCGAAAATTATTTCTTAAATGCAATAAAACATTTCCAACGCTGGAGCAAACATTGATACTGTCTATACTGCGTAGAGGTGTACAATATATCAATTATTATAATATAGTACTGTAGAATGTAGATCAAATGTAGTTTAGGCAATTTAATTAGCACAGTGATGCAATGTTTACATAATGATTTTTAACAATATTGAATAAGGACTTTCGACAATAGCTAATTATGATTAATTGTTTAAATGTTGGTTTTATACAATTTTATTACGAACAAAGAACACGTAAACTTGACAGACCCTGCCGTGCAACTGCAAAGTGCATACGAAATCGAATCTCCCCTCCACCGACAAGTTGATTTTATGCGCATCGTCATTACGCCTCGGGCTTCGATAAACCCCGGCTTTAACCAAGATTTCCGTATCCAAACCTTTATAAAAATTCACAAAGGCAACGTACGACTCATTCGCAAACTTTCGCCTTTGAATTCTCTGTCGCAATGACGGCTTATATTGCAAAAAAATGTTCGCCAAACGCGCTGGGAATAGCACTCAACGATAGCGTGTCAGCCATTTTGTCGTCGAAAGTTGTCCAAGGGTTTGGTCACGTGATCAGTGGGCGGAGCGATCTCCTCGCTGTCTACTGGTTAATTCAATAAGCGTTCAAATGATCATGATTTCCAAAGGGAACAAACTCCGATTCTACTTTTGTTTTAATTATACTCGTTACATTTTAATAGTTATTTTATATTTAATTTGCTTTTAAAAGCGACGATATTAAAATCTGAAACAAATACTACGGTGTGGCTAAAGAAATATATAATTTTTAAAGAAGTTTTGTATGTATTCCGAATGCGAACGGTAAAGTACGGACGGCTACGGCTTTCGTCGAAATTACACGGAAATTAACGAGCTAATCATGGGTTGAATACCTTAAACGTGTATATAACGAGAGTAATCACATTCATCAATAATTTCGTTTTCATGCTTGCTACATTCGAGTATACTTCCTAGCTATGAACTGAATTTTAGTAATAAAAACCGCATGGGTTCAGTTGTAAATCCGGTTATTATGATTGTTGTTGATGCATTCATTGAAAATGTAAGTTTTATACGTTACATGCTTCTGTTGGGCGCGTCTTTGCTCGTAAAATAAAACATTTAAAATGACGTTGACATACAATTCACATTTTTGTACATCTTAAGCATCATTTAGGATATAACTATTATAGTACATCGTTAAAAATAAACAGCATAATAAGATGGTTTTGCTTTATTTGCATCATTTCTTGGTCGTCGTCATGCACTGAAAATAGTTGTCGGTCAGTATTTTTGTGATGGACGTGACCAATGAAGTGTGAACCATTTGATATGTAAATGTTTAATTAAAATGTATATTGTAGAATTCCGCCATATTTGGTATACTATAGTTCTACTCTGTTCAAACCGTTCGTGTCAGGATGGCAACAGGGCAACTACGAATTATTTCAAGACAACCGGTTTCTGTTTCAACATATGTTTAATCGTTGTATAAAGTTGAGCATCATGCACGTATGCAGCAATGTATTATAATGTATAAATGAATAGTTGAAAAAGCGATGATAAAGTTTTGAGCCCTCTGGATTTCACATAACTCATTTCGGTAGCTAATAAGCTTACTGTAAGATCTATACTGTGTTAATTTTGACTAAAGATTAAGTTTACCATATTGGGAATGCTGAAGGAAGATCTAATAATATAATATAAACTATGCATCGACTTAGTAATCGTAAACTATAAAGATCGGAACTAGGTGATCATGAAAGATCTGAATTTTGTGATCATGAAAGATCTGACTTTGGTGATCATGAAAGATCTGACTTTGGTGATCATGAAACATCTGACATTTGTGATCATAAATGGTGCCGAATGTTTGTTTATCTGCGCTATTTATACCTTTCGCACAGCAACTTAGGATTAGGATTATGAGCAACAACCAATCAAAATGACATTGGAATTTCCTCAGCAAATCAAAATGACTTCGGATTTACAACAACCAATCAAATGCATTTAGGAATCCTTATCCTAAAACTAGTTCTGCAGCGCCAAATATTTAACGATAAAATTCATATTTTACACTAACAATAACAATGTATGTTCACACATATATATATAAACAAAATACTGTGCATTAAACAATAGACCAATATACTACTGTCTGACCTAAACAAATTTGCAGTTATAACAGAAAAGAAATATTTCTGGTACAAAATATCCGAAAACATGTTACAGCTAAAAGTTCCTTTGGAATGGCAAAATTTACGAAAATATTAATATTAAACAGTTAACAACAATGCATAGTGTCTAAAAGTAAAATATCAGCATATTGTTATAAATATGCCAAGTTAAATCGCTTGGATAATGATGTAAACAATAAAATCGCTACAAGATGACGGTTAGGCTAGCATCATTGCAGACGGACAGTTACAGTAAGTTTTGGAATAGAGGTTATGTTCATTTCATTATATTAAACATGCCTAAATAATTAATTTCAGTTCATATGTGATGACATACTAACAGCTATTTTAAAGAGTAAGATTGATGAATGATTTTACAATAAACAAATAATACTTGTTTACTTTATGAACTTGACAATAATAAACATGGTAGTGCATACTCCAGGGACTTACATTATTATATAAAGATATATTCAATTTCGTAGTTTGCATATATAACATTTGCTTGTAATCAAGTGTAAGCTTCAAGAAAGCTAAGCTGTTATGCAGTTGTATATGATATGTATTTAGCGCTTCTTAAAAGAAACAATGAATTTTGAATTAATAAAACAATATGCATTTCATATTACAAACAGTTATAAATATATAAACCGATTACTAAACAAATAACTAAAACTATATATAACTATTATCTTAATTAAGCAAACAGCAAATACATATACTGTAAAATAGCAAAATAACAAATTATGCGTAAGAAATACTATCTTTGTATCTTCGGCATTGATAGGATTAAAGAAAACAAGACAAATAGGCATTTATTATATTTTTGAGACAACGCTTTTAGCTGTTATATAATTATTACCCAATTTCAAGTTTCTTTAAATTGTTACTGCTAATAATTGTGTTAATCTTTTGCTTGTATACGATATGTTCCTATGCAAACAATGAAGTCAGTTTCCTTTATGCTTGTTTTTGAAACAAAATTAAAAGTATGTCAGAACTTAAAAATGTCGCTGTTTGCAGCAAGAATTTTCGTAACAAACAAGAAATACATATTTTACATATGACTGCACTAAATTAACATGTATTTATGTTTTTTAAGTATGTACATCTAGATACAGCTGTCCGCTAAAACGGGCATTTATTACTGGCAGGCATACATTTCAATATATTTCAGTTATTACAACCATGCCATCAAATCACGACATGTTGCAATAATTGTGATGTCTAAATCAGAGGAGTAAAAATGCTCTCCCTTTGTATGAACCTGTCATACTCGGTGTCAATCTGGTGTAGAGATAGGTGTTGGTGCTGGTGCTGGAGAAGTGCATCATGCATTTCCACGATGTGATGCACGTGGTGGGGTCGGTAATGTTTCCCTTCAACCATTTTCCTCGCCTGCTCCACGGCGTCAGGAAGGTCAATGAAGGCGTGTTCCCTTGGAAAGCCGTCATACGCGTCCGACATTTCCAGCATCCGGAGCATGTACTTGGAGCATCTGGCAAGGTAGACTTCGATATCCACGCATTTTAACTCAAATATGACCAACTTCAGCATGTCCAGTCCCGTTCCGTCTATGAAGTTAAATGGTATGCAATCTATTATCAGGATCTTCGTGCAGAACTGGTCGGGCTTGTCATCCGCCGCATCTTCTTCCTTGTGATCTGCATTACCATTTTTCAGTTTCTGGGTTTCTTCATCTCCTTTGATTTCTTTTTCTGCTTCGTCTTCTTGGATAGCTCCACGTAGCTGAGAATCTAAAGCAACCGCACGTTTAGTTTGTTGTATATTTTCTCCACGTAGTTGATGACTAGCAAGAGAATCCAAAAAGACAAATCGGGAAAGCGGGAAATATAAATTCGGAATTCTTGCTAAAACTAGTCTTAAGGCTGTCCGGCTAGCGCAGTGGTTAGTATACTCGCTTCTCACCCAGGCGTCCCGGGTTCGCTTCCCACTCGGCGTTTGAGTTTGGTTGGTGGTCACCATATCGGACAGGTGGGGTTTCCTCCGGGTACTCCGGTTTCCCCCCACAGCACAAGACCACACCAAAACTAAAATATCTTTCAGTAAAAACAAGCTGGAAAATGCAGTTATGCTTCGTCGCAACTTTCGTGATTCTCTAGTAAGTTAATTACGTAGGAGTGCTGTGACGAACTCCGGGTCCTCACATAATGCAACCTCAGGCGCGGAAGGACCTCATAAACTTCGAGATACACACAAACCAGTCTTTCGCTTTCGAACACGACAACGTGTAAGTCACATTGTTTCTTTACTGTAAAATTTAAACCCTCCCACCCTTCTCAGTATTGTATGTACATGTACATGGATACTCGCCAGTGTTTTATATAGTTTCAGTGAATTTCACATTGGGCTGGGAAAACGCTGTTTCGTCAAGGCTGCTTCCGTACGATATTGGATCGAGTGCACAGAATTACACAATCAACGGTGGTCGTCCATGACAAAGTTGGGACCATAAGTGATTTTCTAGGAACTATTATTCATTGACTTGGAAAGACTTATTAGCCTATATATTTACTACTTACAACAGCATAGCTTTTGTGTGGTGGACATGATATAAAGAGTTCTTTATTAGTAAAACAACTAATGATTGTTGATTGATAAAATTGTTATAACATTATTTCGAGATGCATCGCCTCAAATGGCATATTCAGAACATTTTGCTGTTGGAGAATTAGAAAGATTATATTTCTATATTTTTCATCACAATTGTTAATTAAAACTCTTGCAGGATGAGACCTAACATCCGGTGGTTCTACGACATTAGCCATTTAGGCTGCCAAAATGGTACAGGTTTCCAGACTTTTTTTCCCCATGTAACATGCACATATAACATGGTTTCTCTGGTTTTTCCTGGGCGGCTTGCCACATTTGCAGAATGTTTTATCTTTATAATTCATAAATCATATTGACTTAGATCTTATTTTGTTACTTCATTTATGATCTGGATATGTGTATTATTGAACATTTTAATCAATGTTACTAAATTACGACGTGTCGCTGTACAATTATATCATGTTATTTATTGCAATTTGCTTATATTAACTAGTGCTATATAGTTATTTGGTCTGTTGAGGACCGGCATTATTCTAATAGCACACGTCCTTCCGGTTTCGGGCCATGTGTGTTATTGAATGAGTTATTGAAATCATTGCTTTTTGATAATGTATTATGGAAATGTTAAATTCATGTTTATGTATACCAGCCTTTACAAGTATTCTGCCAAACTTTAAATGTAGGAATAAAAAAAAAATACCTTGTTCTGTAGCTTGTCGTTGGATAATAAATTATTCATATGAAATAGGTTATTAATCATACAAATTAAATTTGCAAAAGG
Organism: Congeria kusceri; assembly: GCA_027627225.1. Lineage (NCBI taxonomy): Eukaryota > Metazoa > Mollusca > Bivalvia > Myida > Dreissenidae > Congeria > Congeria kusceri. Next base: position 35,487,943 of record CM051031.1, on the reverse strand, counting down.
TTCGTGAATACTGTTATAACACAATTAATACAGCAATGTTGACGTCATGATAGCACACAAATTACGAAGATGTAGATTCTTAATGTAGGCTATGTTGAAGCATCAAATTTTATTTTAATTACACATACATTATATACATGTTGATACATATCATGGTAATGAAGGAGAATTATGCAGGTGTAATACAATTGCATTTTAAAGTTAACATGTCGCATTGTTTCGAAAGCAGTAACAATAACGTAAGAATGTATTCAGAAAATGAATCAAACACCATGATCGGCCTTGTGAAGAAAAAACCCAAAGGTGTTGTAATCGAATTATTTGCACTGTGATATAAATATGTTGCAACCGGCATTATATGCATTAAATGTATTCAAACGCCTGTCACAAGCAATTAAGTAATCGCTGTATTCTCAAGTATACTGTATAAACAGTTTGTTTGATAATTAAATAAAATCATGTCAAAATAGATTAATAAACATTGCTGTTGTTTTTTTCTGTGAACATTCATTCTCCTCAATGTGACATCCATAAAAAATAAGTTTGGATATTAAATACAATTTAGTTTCACTGCATCCGATGCACTTTATGTTAAAGGCATAGTTCTCAATTGCGCTACAGACTTAAATAGACACTTCTATGGGGGCATCATGGGTAGAACTACTGCTTAGTGTATTTGAAAAAGATCACTGGAATGCTGCATGAGGGAATTTGACTAAAGAGTTTTTGATCGCAAGGCGAACACCTCACCCATTACACCACTACGACTAAGATATGCGTTTTAAATTCCCACTAAAATCAATTAGGTATACGATTACAGTAAAACTTACTTCTCTTATAATTAGGCCAATAAATGTACTAGTACTTTTACTGACCTAAATATCATCACAAGCGTACTCGTTATAAGCTTCGATTTGATATATGGCTGCTGCATTGTATTTGGACTGAACCTGTTACCAATGCCAATAATATTTTTATAAATGAGGCGTTTCGTGGAAAAAAAACGGGCTTAATGCGCGTGCGTTAAGTGTCGTCCCGGATCAGCACAGGCTAATCCAGGATGGCGCTTTCCGCCTACAGTGGATTTATGTTCGGAAAAGATTTGCTTGAAACAGAAAATACCATAAAAGCGAAAAGTGTCCTCCCGGATCAGCTTGTGAGAACTGCGCAGGCTGATCCGATGAAACTTTACGCACATGCATTAAGCCCGGTTTTTCCACTAGACGCTTCAAATATATTCTTACAACTTTTTTTAAGAAGCTAAATAACGTATCTGACTATTTGAGTACATAATCAATTTCGTGATTTGCTGCTTGTGTCGACGTTACGTATGCGGTGTTCGTATGTGTACGTTTGTAATAAATGGGGTATACGGGTACAATTTGTGTAATGATTGCTCCCCCGGGAAATGTCAGAGATTAAATAGCATACTACGAACATGAAAGATTTGCATGGATATTTTCTAAGAAGGTTGGAAAAGGACCAAAGAACAAATGATCAAAATGTGGTATTATTGATCAAGTTCATCGTCTTGGTAAATGATTTTTAAGGATTATGATGTGATAGGGCAAATAACAATATGTTGTACTGCATAACTCATAACCTGCGCAACACATGGGGGAAGGAGCTATGTTGGATCATATTTTTCACAAATCATATTTTTCTCACACCTGTGAAGAATAGGATCTCAGTTGTCACATTTTAAGAGTGAAGAATATGATAGGGTATGTCTCGGGATCACAGACAAATATGATTTTATTGCATATCAAACCAGGAAGCGATCGCAAACTTCACAGAAAATTTGAAGAATAAGACTGTGATGTATGAAGAATAAGATCTCAATTTTCACACCTATGAAGAATGACATCCTGTTTTTCGCATATGTGAAAAATATAATTTGCGAAAAGTATGCCCCAAAGAGCTACATTGGCAGTGGTCTTTGCATTCCTAGTAATTTTTTAGATGCTGTATGTATCTTTTAGCTGGTACCCTTATGAACCGAGGATGAACCCTGTGGTCTTTTAGCTGCCACCTTTGCTGTACGCATATTGAGTCGTTGATATACGTATTTGAAACGAATTCTGAATTATAATTTCCCTTTATTTAGGTTTTCGTAGTATTTTTTTATTTGGACGTGACATTGTATAGCGGAGAAAACCGGGGTGTCCGGTGAACACACACATGTTCGGTACACTGACCACTGGTCAAACGCTTGTGCGCACAGACGGGTCATTGTCTTTGCTGTTCTCTTTATTTTTCGGTCTAAGTAAAGCTACAACATAAAACATAATTAGTCTTAAATGTGTGACATGATGTGACGGTTGTACAGACGACTTCACGTCTAATCCGTTTCGAACATGATAGTTGATCATATAACGCACGAGGCGTGTCGCCTGCTACCAATTAATCATTGTCCAGTTTCAACTTAAATGTGTTGTTTTGCTTAAGTATAGTGTTAATTATTATACATCAGAAGACCACGTGTTGACCTGGTGTGAAAATGGAGGTCTCCCTAGCTTGAGATTTTCGGTTATCGTTGAGTGAGTTGAAGTATACCATTACTATCGCTCAAGTTCGGTAATATAGCAATCTCATTAAATTCATCTCCAGTCTGACGCTACTATCCGCTGACTTTATCTGATGACTTCGGATTAGGGGTCACGTTCAGGTGACCTTTTCAGGAGCCAATGAAATTGTTGCCTTCAAAATGTTGTGGTAGAACTTTATTGGCCGGTTGTTCAGCTCTTTTAAACCGTCGTTTAAGCGGCTTATTGTACAATCGAGTTGTTCACCATTCCGATTTCAACGCTTATATTTAAGCCGTTGGGCTGAGAAACTCGTGGAATAAGCGGTTTATTTTTGTGTTGGGTTGCTCAGCTCTTTCGACATGGTTGTAAGCGCCCAATAATATAAACCTGATAGAGACAGGTTTATCCAATAGAAATACATTAAAATTAATAGGTTTCATCATCATCATCATCATTATCATCATCATCATCATCATCATAAAAAAAATTGCCCGGACATTAAAGTGGGACGGAAGGACGGACGGTCGGACAAAGCGGCGACTATATGCTCCCCTGAAATTGTTCGGGGAGCATAAAAACGAACCGATACAATAGCATTTAAGAGTTGCAAATATATTTTAGGTAAGGCCTAACAAAAAATAGTTCCGTTTCTGGTTACCTGCCCCAAAAAATAAGGGTCGGTAGGTAGGGATTTGTTTCTTTTTTTTGATGGGAGAATGATGTGTATATGTTTCTATTCAGATGAGTATCGTGTATTATGGTACTTCATGTATTACGCGCAAATTTTTGCCCTAAATTTCTGCTATGAAAATTGGGCGCGTGTTGTACACGGTAACAGTCTTTTTCAGTCATGTTTTTAATTTGAAAATTTTAGTGTTATTTCAGTTTATATTTAAATCATGTTTTTATTAACGAAACATTGCATCATAATTACCTTGCAATCATATTACCAATTTGAATAAACAATACAATCCGTTAAAAGTACAGTCATTGATAATAACACCTGTTACAACTGAGAAGAGTGAAAGCGCAACATCAATTAGCCAGGTCTTTAAAATCTGCAAGACGTTAGCAATAACCATTATTATTTTTGGACCAAAAATATGTAGGGTCGGCAGCAAAAGTAAAGGGTCGGTCGGGAGACCAGAAACGGAACTATCTGTTTTTGGACCTAAGCGTTCTAATGGACGAGTCAAAAGGTTTTAAGAAAAAAACATGGTCCAAATACTAATTTAAAACAATTGTCTATTCTGACAAACATGCAATGCATATTAAATGTAAATTATGATATCTTAATTACTATTTATGCAATGTCAAATGCCACTGAATAGCTTTAGAAGTCTTATTTCAAATTCAACGATTTTGTGACCCGGATCTGATTGTGTATTATTATCTGTAGATCATTCCGTGCATCGTTTAGTTGTTACGATCCATACAGATCTTGTTCTATAATAATTGGAATTGGCGAGACTAACAACAAATTAAATAACGGTGCACAAAACAGCAGGAACACTGCTTCAGAAAATAGCGACGCTTGAGATCTCACAAACAGGAGCGGAAAAGGAGTTTGTTTAGGTTTTATATCTCAAAAGTTATATGATAAAAACTAAATGAAGATCGTTCAACTAGAGAAATCATTCCCAGAAAATAAACCGAATTGCACGAACAATACTAGTAATTGATTAAATAGATTGCAAAGGTACAAACAGATCATCAACTTTTATATTTTTGTTAATATTGTATGTTACTTCTAACAATAACGAAGGCGAATCAAATAAAATATGTGTCAATATTATTCCATTGCTGTATTTATAATAAAAACGCATACTTTTGTTGTGTAAACTGTCTGTTATAAAGAAGATTACATGCATATTATAAGACACTTTAGTATTTCCTAGTCGTCAGAAAACAAGAATGGAACTAACAGGATGAAAATGGGGGGGAATAAAATGCGAAAAAAACATATATCGAGAGCTACTAGATTTGAAACAAGAGTGTCTACCATAAACCACGGCAAATTACTAAAATAATATTACTGAAGGAAAAAATTAACAGTATCAACACCAATATGTTCTGCAATTTTAAAAAGCCTTTGAGACACGAAAAGTATACATGCATTTAGCATTAAACCAAGTGCATATTTAGATCACACAAGCATATAAGCTGAGAAAACGCGCTGATCCTCGGATCAATTAAGCGCTCAACTTCGAAAACGTGAGCAACTCAATTTGAGACGGCTTATTTATTTGATAAGCCGAGGTTTACATGATCCGTCTCCAACTGGTATAGCTGAACAACTAGCCATATAATGTATGCACGAAATTAACGTGAACTTTGGGTGTTTAGTCGCTTAAGGTACTACTATATCCATTGTTATTCACGTGAAAATTAAATGTAAATGATTTATTCCCGAGCTGGAAATGCATAACTTTTCAAAAAACGGGGCCAAACATTGCTGTGCGAAAGGCAATTTCATTGGGCGCTGATATGTTATTGTTCGGGAGGTCATTTAAACGTGACATGTTATACGATGTCTTCAGATCCTTACAACGTTAGGATTTGATTTTAATGAGATAGGGTAATATAGTTTACTAACAATAGCGTTTTTTTTGACAATTTGTAACCGAACACTTGTTTATTGTCAACTACAAAAAATATAATAATTATGACCGTGTATTTTAAACTCCACAGTTAACGACACGTAGACATTTTAGATCACTTAAGACGCATTTAAACCTTTATGGCTATATTGCTAATGAAAACCTACGCAATAGGAAAATCTGTTATACAATCTGTTATCTGGTATGTGCTTGTGAGCAAACGCAATGCAGTGTTTATCTAATAACGATGTAATTAATTCGTTCAAACATAAATGCGTTGATTTATAAATGTGTTTATACAGTTATTAATGCATAATTTTGGGAATTGGGGAATAGGAATACACAGAGCAGGACAAAGTGAAATAAGTAAAGATCCAATGCACATCTAATAACAGTAATAATAATAATAAGTAGTAGTAGTAGTAGTAGTAGTATTGGTGGTAGTAGTAGTAGTAGTAGCAGTAGTAGTAGCAGTAGTAGTAGTAGTATAATTGTTATTATAAAAATAATAATAATAATTATTATTATTATTATTATTATTATATCAGTATTATTATTAGAAGTAGAAGTAGTAGTAAAAATATTAATAATAAGTAATAGTAGAAGTAGTAGTAATAATAATAATAATAATAATAATAATAATAATAATAATAATAATAATAATAATAATAATAATAATAACATTAATGCTTCAAATCTGCAAGAAAACGAAACAAAAAATGAGAAAATGCAACCATACTATTATGTGCATGCATACATTATATAATTAATTACTTAAATATTAAATAATGTGAATGAAATAAAGTTATTGATACAGCTGATCTAATACACACCCTGTCGGTTCTGGAACATGGTATTCCGACTGCCGGCGGTATATTTCCCGGGTCAATGATTTCCGTCGGGTATTGCGGGATGCCGTCGCCGACATATTTATTTCATTTTTGAAAGCGTCTAACTCGTATATATCCGTCAAACGTATCGATTGTATCTTAAGCTTTAACCTTGATTAAACAAGATGTTTTGTATCATTCATTCACCCGCTTATCAACGTATCTGGTAGTGTACCATTTATAACCGCGCGTAAGTCTGTTTTGTCAACGTTTTTATCGTGGCACTGTATATATAGCAAATTGGGCGCGATTTATTTAAATGTAATAGACATTTTAACTGCCCTTTAACGTATAAAGAGTTGTGAACTTAAATGTTTACTGTCACAGATGACGACAGGCTAGTTTTTGTAAGTGCAACTGGCAAATAATTTATAGATTGGCTTTCTGCGTCAATGTTAACATTCCTAAAACACGTGTTACCTATACTGTATTATAGGAAAGTTCGTTTTACAGCGAACGTTATTTGTTTAAATGCACATCTTCATCGGCGTTCAATGCGAGTTTTAAGAGCCGTCAAATGATCATTTGAAATTGCATCCTGCTTTGACCATTTTTGCATTCCTTTCGCGGATATTCTAAATGATTTACAAGGTTTTTGTTTATGTCTTCATTACGATATTTTCAACCGCAAATCATAAGTTCATAACTGTGTTCCGCCAAAATCTGCTTGTGACGCACATTAAAAAAAGGTCTTGTTTCCAAGGCTTTTAGTTTTGTTGCTGGGTGATAAGTGAAGATGTTATTGCATTTAATGGTGGTTTCATCAGTGATTAATACGTGATATGGAAATGACATTGCTGCGATGATTATTCAGGGCTTATAAAGTTGCAATTCTGCTACTTTGGATTACATCCTGCCATTGAGTAATTAAATGGTAATTAAATTGAATAGCATTTTCTTTTATTGCTGTTTAATTTGAATTGCGATGCTATAAGGTTAATTTGTATTTAGAATGTTTTGTGAATAATTCTGGGCCAAGTGTGACTTTCGTGCGCCCGTAAACCGGTTTAAATCCCCAATGCTTTGCATTGGCCGTTCCGATGCGGTTTTATTCCGATGCAGTTTTATTCATGTGTGTTTTGTGTTTGTTATGTGTTTTTGTGATGTACTGTGTTGTTTTTTTAGGCAATTGGTCACTTACCAACCTCGGGCTGCTAATAAGAGTCCTCTCCTCGTGTGCAACAATCTCGCTTCTCAGCGCGGCGCAAAAATCGATACTTCTCACGTAAAATTTACATTGATTTGATAGGGAACTTTAAATATTATTTAACATGGGACCATTTATTTTATGTTATTTTTAAATTTAGGCGGAGGAATTTGCGCTTTTGTAACATCACACTATTTCCTATAGTAATCAATAGAATCTCGGTCGGAAATATGGTGATTTTTCTACTTTATCGCATAAAAAAATTAATGTCCCCTTGTTTGTCAGAAAAGCACACACGGATTTGGAAAATTCATTCTTTGCTTGTTTGAGTGTTAATTTTGTTCAATTATTTAAAATTTTACGCGGGGAAATTTAGTCTTAAATGAGGTACCTATAGTTTAAAATTCATTTCCTTGACACAATACGGAAATAAACTAGCGTTGTCGAACGATACCGAGTTGGATCGTAGAACACTACCGTTGTAGCAGTATATGTTCCCCGCCGCGTTTATTCGGGGTAATAAACAGATAACAATCTTGGTATTCGTGTCATAGCCCTTATAATTTACAGTTTAGCTTATTTTAGATAATGCAATACAGAAGGAAATGTAGATGTATTGGTTTTTAGACTTTTGGCGGAAGCCAACGGTCTTTTGAGAGGGTTATTTTCAAAACAGGTATTGCGGAAAACTACTTCTTTTCTTTGTAGGCTATTAGTCAGTAAATCGAAACCAGAAAGGGTCCTTTTTCAAAACAGCAAAATTTCACACCTGTTTCTTACATTTCAATAATTTACGATAATGTATGTAATATTTCATGTATTCTAATGTATTTATCATGTGATTTATTACAATTACAGTTTTTAAAAGTAGAATTGTCACATGAGTGACGGATATACCCCCCCCCCCAAAAAAAAAAAAAAAAAAAAAAAATGGACTTGTCACAAAACTATGGCATCCATTTGAAAGAAATGAACACAAGGAGAATGCTTTAATTTGTGAATGTTTAAGAGTGTATTTGGGAAAATTTAATTCCAATAGTAGCCATAACTCTGTCAGCATTTAGTGGTTTGTAACCAAAGTCAAACCTGACCTGTATTTTATGGTGTTACACCTACCTGGTATTTGCCACAAATAATTTAAATATGAGGAGCCTTTCATGAGTTGTTGTCCTGAAACCGTGTTTTTAGGGAATTTAAGTCAAAAAGGTGCCATAATCAGTCAAAATTTTTGGTTTGTCACATAAGTCGAACTTGATCTGTATTTTATGATGCTACACATGTGTACCAAAAATTATTTGAATATGTCAAGCCATTCTTGAGTTTTCATCCGGAAACCATGTTTTCAGGAAATTTACGTCAACAAGTAGCCATTACTCCGTCAAACCTTAATGGTTTGTAACCTGTGTTATATGATGTTACACGTGTGTACCAAATATTATTTGAATATGTCAAGCTTTTCTTGAGTTATCATCCGGAAACCATAAAACCAACAGACCGACAAGCCCACTCCTCCATACCCCCCGCCCAACTTTGTTTGTAGGGGTATAACCAAACAACAAATTTAACAGACCAAACAGTGTGTTTTGTACAAATGTATAAACATGCAAGATGTACACAGACACGGATGCCCCCACCACACATGTTTTGACATGATAAAAGGCATGTCGTTTAAACACTAGATAAATAAAAATTGTCAAGCCTTTCTATATCATACAGAAACCATGTTTTTAGAGAAATTAAGTCAAAAAGAGTCCATAACACTGTCAAAATTTAGTGGGTTGTAACCAAAGTCGAACATAAATGTATTATATGATTACACCTATTTACATAAAATAAATCAAATATGTGAAGTCTTTTATGAGTTATCGTGCAGAAAAAGTGCATTTAATGGAACTTTAGTCGGAAAGGAGACATAACTCTGTATAAATTTAGTGGTTTGTATCCAAAGTTGAACTTGACCTGTATTTTATGATGTTACACATGCGTACCAAAAATTATTTGAATATGTCATGCCTTTCTTGAGTTATTATCTGGAAACCGTGTTTTTGAGAATTTTCGTCGAAAAGGGGCCATAACTCTTTCAACATTTAGTGGTTTGTAACCAATTTTAAACTTGACCTGTATTTTATGATGTTACAGATGTGTACCAAAATTTATTTGAATATGTAAAGCCTTTCTTGAGTTATAATCCGGAAACCAAAACCCAACAGACCGACAGACCGACGGACCGACAGACCGACAAGCTCACTCCGATAAACACTCCCCAATAAACTTCGTTTGTGGGGGTAAAAACAGTAAATTGATTAAAAATGTAACTTTAAACTAACGACACCCCTACTTTCGTTATTTACTTGTTTGTAACCAAATTATTCTCCTGAGTGTCCTGGAATAAGACCACCAAATTAATGCGCTACCTCGGCTATTTTTGACTCGTTGCGAAAGTGTTTTTTCTTGTTACCGATTCTCATTCTGAACATTTTGACAACACATTACTGCAATATATTAAATTTAAACTATTGTATAGAAAATCGAGAACTTGCAAAGTATGACCTACTTCGTGCTCAGGTGAGCTAAAAACTCTCGCCTTAGCACTTTGTAATCAAATGAAAACAAACAATTAAAAAAAAAAACAGCTAAACAGAAAATTCTGCGAAATCAGTAAATCTAAAGTTACATATATTTGCATTTAATGTAGTGTACGCATATAAATTATAAATGCGGCAACTTAAAAGGAATGAAATGTATTCATCGTTTCAAACCGGCAGATTTATAGGTCAATTAACATTTTAATTACATATAAACTACTACTAAGTGCTAATTACAATTTATCTGATGCAAATTGTAGGATGTTTTCGTTTCAGATGCATTATTTTATGTGTTGTTCAATTTGGGTGTACAATCGATTTTGCCATAGATAGATACAACCTTGAAAATAATATTTAGATCTACTCTTAAAATGTAAGTGTGACAATTTTAGTAATTTTACACTGCTGCCTACAGACATATATCATCATAAATATATTTGGATATTAACATCGCAAGTGTAATTGCACAGTTCGCTGGCTAGAAGAACATAAGTTTAGACTTTTGGTAATTGCGTGGCTTGTATTTGTTTGATGTTTCGGCTCTATTACAGAGTAAACTGTTCAGAGTAAAGTTTTTAAAGACGATACGTTTTCCTTACAAATGCAGATTTTAGAGCTTAATAAAGCATGTTAGAATGTTCAAAATACACAAATTTCGCAATTATTTTCAAAAAGTCATATAGTTTGGTGGGGTTTTGGGGTGGCTGCATACCCGAAACAATATCATGAATCTACATGGATATAGGACTATATTAGCAGCAATAAGTCCTATCTATAATAAAGACTCAATTACAAACACAATTATAGAATAACAAATACATATTTCCAAGGCAACACTTGTACATGAACTTAGCTCAAACTCAGAGAGAACACTAATATATTACATGTTTCTATACAGCGCGCACTTCAGAATAGATCGTGAAGGCACCTGGAAAACGAAATTCACAAGTGCTTATTTTACTAATTTGAAAAAAATGTTGCTCTGACTCAAACTAACAATTACACATATTGTAAAAATTATCATGTTGGGCAATAGATTATTTTCTCTGGACACAGAACAAACGAGGCAAAAACGTAATATAATTTTTTTTATGTAATAGTTCGTGCGTTATAAAACTTACATTTAACATTCACTTCACGCATTTAATTTAATGGCCGAAAATGAAAATATATTTTGTGTGGCAGTATTAAACAGAACAGATGGTTAATCGACACTATTTGTGGATAGAAACTGTTATGACAGTTTTCTACTTTGACACGTTAGGTAACACCTTGCGAAAACATAGTATAAAACCAATGATTGACGGGCCCACACTTAAATTGGAGACCGACATGTGAACTGTGTAAGATGACGATAAAATACATATATAATTTCTAAGATATATCTTAATTGTAACCATAGTTTACATATTTTTTATGCAGCAACATTAATGTAACATGTATATTACACCTAAAACTACAATATCTTCATTGAACAAGATTATGATGATTATTATTGTGATTACGATGATGACGATGATGATGACGTTATAGATGATAATGATGATGATGATGATGATGATAAATTTGAACGTGGTCATTGGAAGGGCTCTTGTATTTATGTTTCACTGTCCAGGGCCCGTATTCACAAAGCTCTTAAGGGAAAGTTACTTTGTTAAATTCGTAAAATTCCTTAAGTCTCTGGCTGTTTCATGTATACAACTGTAAACGTCTGTTGACATCAAAATATTTAAACTAGTCAATATTGTTTATGTGTTTAGTATTTTACACTTTTGTGAACGGAAATCATCAAGATTCATACAGAAAATTGAACTGGAATTTTCACATAAAGTTTTTTTGGGGGAGCTTTGTGAATACCGACTCTGAACTTCAATATAGATTGAAAGATATAAAACAATAAATAAATTATTTTTGGGATAATTTAACAAATAAAGTATAAATACGGGTACACAAGATATGTACTTGCATATCAAAATGTGCATATATTAGAGATTCTTTAAAAGGCAGTGGTCCTAAACAGATGTCATAAGATAAGATAAGAGCTTATCGATCATAAACCGTCGGTTTCGCTCGGAACATTTCTGATTAGTACCAATCAGCAGCCGTCCTTCGGACAGGATTATCGATTTTCATCAACCGACCTAACCGGGATAAGGGGAAAAGCGAGATTGTTTAGTATGGCTGTCGCGATTGGAGTTTCACGTTGTATATATATATATATATATAAAATGATGCGTGATTTTAAGATGTGGCGTTAACAATAAACAAACTTCTAATAACTAATTTCTAATTCATAGGTCACAATATCAAATTTCTTACATCCAACATATAACTTAAAATGGCACTATTCGGCTTCCGTACATTTCAGAACAGAAATAACTGTGGATGAAAGATACCTCTTATAAATGCCGTTGGCAATGACTGGCAATGACTGCCTACTTAATCACGTTGTAGTTAAGCAATTTATCGTTGTTTATGGGCCAGTAAACAACGATCTGATGCATTGGAATTAAACCACGAGGGCGTTAGTCCGAGTTGTTTTATAGCCGCGCATCAGAACGACAACGAGTTGTTTATTGGTCGATAAACAACGATGATGTAAAAATAATTTGATTCTAATGTGATTTGACATGTTTTTGCAATTGTAATTGGAACTACTTTTTGTATTATTCTCCGCTCAGAATTGTGACTTCGTTTTGCGTTGTTAATGGGTAGTTTAAAGCAACGATAATTTTGTTATTTGTCTATAGATAAATTACCGAGTATCATGTTAGAATAATCAATTGACCAATCCCATTTATTGTGTTCGTAATAGCATATTTGCATGTTTAATTCAATAAATATATTGAAAGAAATGGAATTGCCTTTCTTAATTATAAATAGTTCGAACTATTATTTAAATTTTGTGTATCGAACATGTTTTCATCGTGTATTCCTTATGACTTGTTTTTGCGTTGTTTATGGGTAGTTTAAAGTAACGATAATTTTGTCATTTGTCTATAGAAAAATCACCGAGGATCATGTTAGAATAATCAATTGACCATTGCCATTTATTGTGTTCCTAATAGCATATTTGCTTGTTTAATTCAGTAAATATATTGAAAGAAATGGAATTGCCTTTTCCAATTATAAAAAGTTCGAACTATTATTTAAATTATGTGTATCGAACATGTATTGATCGTTTAATACTTATGCACTGTTATTAGGGGATCTAGATAACCAAATAACATGTAATGAAGTTATTAAAGCTTGTGCTCTTCTAAAGAAATGTAAATCGCCAGGAGAAGATAAATTGTTAAATGAATACTTTATAGAAGCTTGTGATATTTTGGCTGGATTATTTTCAATGTAATCTTTAACACTGAGAATTTCCCTGTATGTTGGACCAAAAGAATTATAATCCCCCTACATAAGGAGGGTGACAAATCAGACGTTAGTAATTACAGAGGTATCACATTGTTAAGCAATTTTGCAAAGTTATTTACATGTGTACTAAACCAAAGAATATCAATACGGTGCGAAAGTAATGATGTTATTTCTGACGCGCAGTTTGGTTTTAGAAAAGGCAGATCAACTATAGATGCAGTTTTTATCCTTCATTCAGTTATTCAAAAATATGTAAACATGAATAAATGTTTGTATTGCTGTTTTATTGATATGAAACGTTGCATCGATTATATATATTTAAACGCACTATGGTTGAAGTTATACAAGTCCAATTTGAATGGTAAAATGTTACGTATTATACGCAGCATGTATCAATCTGTCAAATCATGTGTAAAGCATTGTAATACCTATTTAGATTACTTTAATATGACAGTAGGTTTAAGACAGGGGGAGATAATGTCACCGATACTATTTTCACTTTTCGTAGATGATTTAGAAATGTTTCTGCAAAATAGACATAGTGCTGGAATTAATCTACAAGATATATGTTTGATTTTATTGCTTTTTGCAGATGACATGGTTGTAATTGGTGAAACGCCTGAAGATTTACAAATGTCTCTAAATTGTCTATATGACTATTGTAGTACATGGGGCTTACAAGTCAATATAGCAAAAATCAAAATTGTTGTTTTCCGTAAACAAGGTGGAACAAAACGTTATGATAAGTGGATGTATGGAAATGAATACCTAGACATGGTCAACGATTTTATCTACCTAGGCGTAACACTAAATTATATTGGAAATTTTAATCTTAATACTAATACTTTACGTGGTAAAGGTTTAAAGGCACTAAACACATTGTTATCAAATTTGAAAACATGATTGTAAACCAAAGTTAGTTTTGCAGTTATTCGATGCTTTTGTTTCGCCAATTATTACATACTCATGCGAAATATGGGGTTTCGCTAAGTCTAGCGAGTTAGAAAAATTACACCTACAATTCTGGACGGCTGGTGTCAGAAAATCAACTTCAAATGTTGCCGTATACGGCAAACTTGGTAGATACCCTTTATATGTTAGCAGATATGTACGCATTATCAAATATTAGTTTAAACTTATTAAATGCGATAATATGATACTGCGATCAATTATGGAAGATAGTCTGACTGATTTAATTGATAATAAGATAAATTGGTTTGGAAAGGTTAAGGACCTACTTTCTAGATACGGATTTAATTATGTTTGGGCTAATAACTCACAAACCAATGAAAGTAGTGTTTTGTCTTTGTTTAAGCAACGAGTTATTGATGAATACTTACAATAGTGGCATCGTTACGTAACTGATAATAGAGTTTTGATTGTGTATAAAGCAATAAAAACAACATTTTCATTTGAATAATATTTAGAAACAATCGGATCAAGAAATTTGAGAACAGCGATTACAAAATTACGTCTTTGTGCACATAATCTGAGAATACAAACTGGTAGATACGATCAGGTAGATAGAAATACGCGGCTTTGTCAATTATGTCAAAATAATGAAGTGGAAGATGAATTCCACTTCTTGTTGAAATGTACTACATTCGTTCAAATAGGAGAAAAATATATTAAACATTATTACAGAATCAGGCCTAGTATGTTTAAACTCACGCAATTGCTAAATACACAGAATAAAAGTGAAATGTTTAGATTAAGCAAGTACATATCAGAGGCATTAAGTATTCGCCAAAATACTCTGATGAACAATTAATAATAGATGTTTGTATATATGTGCATATTGATGTATATCTTTAAACATATTCTATACCACTACTGCTTAATTAATATGATATTCATGTTGTTATTGTTATATAATTGTTGTTTACTTCAATGGACATACGAAAACAGTTCCATTTTAAATAGATGTACTATTCTTATGCAAGTTTCATTTTTATCTTGTCAAGTTCATCCTGTTCTAGAAATATTAAAATTAATGATCACTTTTTATAATGTATAATGTATTATTGTTAAACACTAGAAACTGAAAGTTTATGTGTAATAAAGTTATGTTATGTTCTGTTCTGTTATTTTCATAATTGTCTGTGTGATCTGTTTGTAAGTTCTGTTTAATTAAGCAGTCTACAGCCATGAATGATGCGAATTAACATATTAACTTGATGTCTTTGCTGGTTTAAAATTTCGTTTTACATGTATTACGCTTGTAGCAATAATATTATTTATAATTGTGTTAACAAGCGTGATTAAAGTAAGTTTTCTGGTAACTGTGGTTGATTTAATTGGCAGTTGGATAGTATGTTTGCGATGTATGTGGTTGTTGTTTGTATTGTTAGTTCGTATTGTGAGTTGGATAGTATGTTTGCGATGTATGTGGTTGTTGTTTGTATTGTCAGTTTGTATTTTGAGTTGGATAGTATGTTTGCAATGTATGTGGTTGTTGTTTGTATTGTCAGTTCGTATTGTGAGTTGGATAGTATGTTTGCGATGTATGTGGTTGTTGTTTGTATTGTCAGTTTGTATTGTGAGTTAGATAGTATGTTTGCGATGTATGTGGTTGTTGTTTGTATTGTAACTATTAAATGTTTGATCTGAAAGTGAGGATAAATAAATACATAAATACATAAATGCATAAATGCATAAATGCGTAAATGCATAAATGCATAAATGCATAAATGCATAAATGCATAAATGCATAAATGCATAAATGCCTAAATACATAAATACATAAATACATAAATGCATAAATAAAATTAATACATTAAAGGCTATAAGTATACATAGTTCTATTTTATGCCAAATAAAGGTTATGCTATGTTATTATGTTATGTAAAACGTTACTTATGATCATAGTGTTTGTTTGGGTATCTATAGTACATTAAATGTAGAATAAAATAAATTTTATATTTTGATATTTTATTCTACATATACCCTTTATTCTTATGTTTAGTGTTGTTATATGTGGTTAAAGTTGAATAAATCGTTTTATTCTAACATGTTTTTTTTAATCCACATGCTGTGAATTAGTTAATGATTGAGAGCAAACTAACAGTGTGTTGCGCCCCCATCCATTCAGTCTTTATATTCGACCGTCCGTCCATCCTTCGGTCTTGCCGTCCATATCCGGTGTTTCTATTCCGTGCGAGATCTCAGGAACTTTTGACTGGAACAAAGGCGTATACAAAAATAAATTATGAAAAATTTACTATGCACGTAGCCGGGCCCGGCTAGCTCAATTGGTAGTGCTGGACTGTCAATCCGGGGATCGTGAGTTCGAAACCCAGCCCGGCCACTTAACATGTGTGGGGATTGGTCATGAAATTATTTCTACTGCCATTCTCCCCCTACCTCTGATTTAAGTAGGGCAGTTGCACGTTACTGGCATAGGAATGTGCACTTAGTACTGGTAAACCGCTTAGATCGGCTAAGCTTGCCCAGGAAAAGTGTGAGTAGGTTAACTGACCGCCTTGATATGACTGAAATACTGTTAATAATGGCGAAAAATCCCACCCACCCCCAAAAAAAAAAAAATTTATATGCATGTATTATGATCTTTTTGATAAAAAAATAAACAACAACAAATAAACAAAAGATAATTAAAAAACAGAAAACCCAGAGTGGGCATCAAACTCACGACGTCGGAGACATAGTCCCTTTCAAACAAGAAAATCCAGATGTAAAAAGGCAAATGTATAACCTAACTGCAAAGATAGGCAGCATTGAAGGTTATTCATGTCGAAATAATCTAGCGCTTTCACGCGGTTTTTCGTTGTCCTTTTTTGTTGATGACAGGTAAGATGCGGCATTGACAAAAAGGAGCTATGTAGCGAATGTACCACAAATATGAATGATCACATATAGCACGGACACATTAACCTGACACTTACGAACTTATAGGCATAATTACGCGATTTAATTATGATATTTCCTATACATGTATTTATACACGGTTCTGTACTCTTACATCGGTTTAAATGGATTCCATTTCGTAAACTTACATATTCCTGGTAACGGATTTGTAATACATTCATGCATAAAGGTCAGTTTCAGGTTTTTGTGCCTGATTTATACAATACGTTTATAAAAGTGCCTATAATTGAAAACGGAGTAATTGTGAGATAAAAAAACAACCTCGCTCCCCTACCCATCCTATATTTCCGCCTATGGTTCTGCTGCCCATTATTTGAACCTAATAAACAAAAGACTACTGTCGTTTCCAGCAAAAATGCTACGTTCTAGCAAATACAATATATGTACCGATATATTGTCTTGGAGATATGTCACCCTTTAACGCAGGTACTATTCTTAGAGATGTCATCCGTTAATGAAGATGCTATTATAAATGTCTTACGAAATTATTACCAACACAATTCATATGCGAATTTAGAGAGGGGCGGAAACGGCGTGCGCCTCCTCTTAAATTGTCAAACATTCGATTTTCAAACCTCACAATAACTTAACACATGTATTTTGTTGTCAATGACGTGGTCTTAAATAGCTTTTTTGCAATTATCAAACCCGTTATGTGGTATTTTCGTTAAATGGTTACTTTTAGGCGATATTGCAACGTTTTAAAATATATGCTCACATTTCAGAGACCAACAGCAGTTTTTTGGCAGTTTCTGATTAGTTCCTTAAAAATCCTGTACCCGCGCCAGCAATTATATTTATATTTAAGACATAGCGTTGAACAGTTTATATGGCAAAGACATGTGAGCAGGCGCGGCTACATGATTTTGAGTTTGAGGGGGTGGAAATAGTTTGTAACTGCCAACAAAACTGCTGCTGGTCTGTATTACATGTAAAGGTATATTATGGAACGATGCAATATCGTCAAAAGGCACAATTTAAAGAAAATACTGTAAGGGTTTAATATTTACATTGAAGAACACGTAATTGGCAACGAAATGCATATATTTAAGTTATTGTATGGTTACACAAATAATGTTGGAAACTTTTAGAGGGGGCGAGCGCCGCTTCCACCCCACTTATTCCGCCTATGTATGGGCGTAATTTTTTTCTATTGTAAGTGTTGAAGAAATTTCGTAAGTAACAGACTACGAAAATAAAAGGAAAATCGTTATATTGGAAACTCATTGTGAGAATGTGTAGGTCTAAGTATTGCGATTTTGTCTGTTGTTTTCTATGAATTATATTGTAGATCGATACTGTTCATTGAATTTTAAAAATATTATTTCATGAAGATTTGAATGGACTTGTTAAAGGGTATTTGTACTTGTGTAATGATACCACAACTCCAAACAGGTTCGATATTTATTTCACGTACCTAACAAAATTATACAAAAATAAAAGCCTGAAAATAAATAAAATTATATTTAAGTTTTCATAAATAATTTGTAGACCTATAGAGATTTTCTTATTAAAGAATAAAAAAAGTTCTACATATTTTATTCATTACACATAATAGCAGAAACAATAATATTTCTATTACATAGATATATAGAGAATACTAGGTTGGTGTTGAATAAATGTAAATTCATTTAGCGATCCCTAGAAAACCTGGACAACGAGCCTGGGCGAGTGGTTCACGTTTCGTCCGAGCAAATAAACTTATCTTTATTCAACCATTACCTAGTATTCTATTTATCCCATCATTTTCTGTCTTTATTTTTAAACTAAATGAAAGAAAACAACGTTCTCTAAATCGAGTTTGACGTCACTGTGTTCGTCTAAGCGACACCTAGTGGACACAGTGAAGAAACCATAGATATAGAAAACTAGATGCCGCGTCACAACCAATAGGATGCGTCAGCGCGTCCGCCATATAGGAAAGGTCGTCCATTGTAAACAAACACTTAGACCTAATACTGGAATGGAAGGATTTTCTTTTATTTCTTAACACATTGCGTCTTTCTGCTGAAGAAATTGTCAATGCATACAACCAAGGCGTACGGGACTAATTTCACAAAGGTTATTGTAATAAAAATTGTACTGTAACGTTTACACTGCTTATAAATGATAATGAGAATTAGTTTAATATATGCCGTAAGTGTTAATTTAGCAACGACTTATTATTTAATAATCATTTAAAAAATAATAAAAAACTGGATTAGGCAATAACATAATATTTATATTTTCACAATGACATAATAATAATAATAATAATAATAATAATAATAATAATAATAATAATAATAATAATAATAATAACAATAATAATAATAATAATAATAATAATAATAATAATAATAATAATAATAATAATAAAATAAATATTATTAGATCTATTGTATTATTATTATTATTATTATTATTATTAGATTGCACTTTTACAAATTAGTATTTATTATTATTTATTAGATTGTATTCTTACAATTAATTTATTCTTTGTTTTCTTTTATTATTATTTTTTAAACAATATTTCATTTAAATCATGTTTTAATTATATAACACATCATTCTAATAGAAAATATTATCTGTTAAAGCTGTATAATAATAATTAAAATAAAAATAATAATGAACAGAACAGAACAGAATTGTATTACACATAAACTTTACAGTTTCTAGTGTTTAACAATAATACATTATACATAATAATAATAATAATAATAATAATATACTAATAATAATAATAATAATAATATAGATCTTAATTCATGCACTAGAAATATACAAATATGCCAGAAATAATGATATGTTGTTTGTTTTGTTTTTCAGAGGGAACCATGAATATGCTATGAAAAAGATGGCATGCATTTCTTCAATCCAGTGCAGCAACAACATACATGAACTTGAATTGACTGATATTAATACTGCCACCAAATATGTATTTCATGACTTTTCTGAGAATATAAAATATCATTAAAGTTCTGCAAGCCTCAGACTCTGAAGTATAGTTTTTGTTACATACATTAAGTGGTTACACTTTAAATTTAAACAGTGAGGATTGTAAGCTTCAGTTGCATATTTTCACAGCCTTAAATGCAAAAATAAACAATTGTGAAATGACAACGTTTTATATATTATAGCAAAATCAATTTCCTTTAATGAAGTATTTCTAAAATCACACCCTTTTGTAATCTTCAAAGAAAGGGGGAAATATGAAAACAAATGAATATTTAAGCAAGGAGATCTATTATTTTTTGGAAAAAAAGTTCCCATATTGGGTGTATTGTCTGGGTGGGTTTTTAATATTGTTGAATAAATAATTCATAACATTACCAGATGTTTGTTTATAGTTGCTATTTACTTATGGGAAAATGTGTAAAAAAAAATCCATGCAGGAAAAAAAAGGGAAATTAAAAATCATATTTAGTTTAAAACGATTTATTTTAGTTTTACTGCGTAGAAAGCCTGACTATTATTGAGATATTTTGACAATGAATTAATAAGCAATCTATTTCCAGAGTAGAATCAGTACTGGGTGTCTTTTTGATAAAGACCATTCAAATGCTCCATTAATAGGGGTCATACTTAGAATCGCTCAATCAAAAGGCAGACACCATATCCATTACACCTCTGCAACTCAAGGAAAATTCGAATGTTTCAAACTGACAGGCAAAATAAAAGACAGGCACAATAAAAACAAGTGGGTACCAATTTGTATTTCTAAGCAACAACCTGTGTATACATGTGCAATATGGCCAGAATGGAAAAATGGAGGCCACATTATAATACAGTGAAAACCACCATGCCTTAGTAACCTGGTTACCCATTAATTAATAGATAAATGCTTTGAAGACCTTCAGTGGCAAACCTTTAAAAGGCTAGAACAATGTAAAAACCTTCTATATTACAAGGTATATCATATTTGCATTCAGAATTGTATGCAAATTCAGTATATTTTCAGAATACTTTATGTAGACTAGAGTAGTGTTTGTAGCCTTTGTCACAT
The DNA here is from genome assembly GCA_027627225.1 of Congeria kusceri. Lineage (NCBI taxonomy): Eukaryota > Metazoa > Mollusca > Bivalvia > Myida > Dreissenidae > Congeria > Congeria kusceri. The sequence continues at coordinate 35,466,957 of CM051031.1, read as the reverse complement.
AGTTCCAACTTTGCATGCCTATTGCAAACAAGAAAAGTTTAAACAATGTGTGGTGTGAACAGTTTTATTGCAAACACAACTATATATATATATAATGAAATAAACATATAACAACAATAATTATATAAATGTAGTATGCTTTATTGTATATAACCTGGTTGTTTACCACTAGGTTTGCCCACATATGTGGTCAAAGGGGGATAGAAGGCTTTAATTTGCACTTTTGCAACCTTACAAGGATTGCCAGCAATGTTAACATAGCTTATTCTTAAAAATGTTTGGCAGTTTCATCTGAAGAAGGAAAATAGATATTTCTGAAAAATCATTAGCTGTTAAATCTGAAAGAAGAAAAAGAACTATTTAAATAGGAATTGACCAACATTTTTTTACATATTTCTAAATTATGTCAACACTATTTCCTTTTAAATAAGAAAAACTGTAATATTTAACAAATAAACAAGTACATAACAGTGTTATATTCATTATTAACATAAATCATTAAGTTCTCTTAAAATTAACATATCAGACTATTGCCTGTAGATTTAATTGATTATTTAACCCATTTATACAATTAAAATACTAACATTAGTTTTTCTTATTGAAACAGAATCTTATAAGAATACTGTTGTTAGGCATCAAAAAGTAATATTTTGCTGGTAGCTTGTCATCTAAATTTGCACTTGACCAGTGACAAAATGGCAAATTTCCCTTCTGCCAAGTGGATTTTTAAGAAAAATTACAACAGCATAAAAAATAAAAGAGTACAGAAAGTTAACTGAACATGAATGACTTGTGTTTGAACAAGGATAACATTGGTTTTTACAAATGGAAATTACAGGGCAATTAGACTAGATTCTAACAGACTGCAGTCATTTTAAACAAATACATGGAACAAAATCTTCATAGTGTCTTGACTAAAATTGGATTTGCATTGTTTATATACCTGCCTTTCCAGATTCCGAGTTTCCAACATTTGCTAATGGTGCCTCTGCAGTCTAATGACAGTATCAATCCAGATTTTTAAGCATAAATGAAGATTGTTGTTATTTAAGCACTGCACAACACCATTATCCATTATGATGCATGATAGTAATTCACGCACATTCTAGGATAAATGTATTGGTATACTTAATCCATCTATACGGCTAGTACATTTCAAGCTGAGTTGAATTAACTGTTGCCGTCAATTTTTACATTCATGTCAGCTATGTGAACTTTGTAATTAGCAGAAATGTTTTTATCCGAAATCGAATCAGAATTAAGACTCAGTGTTGAAATAAATAAAGTTTATCCCACGGGACGCTATTTCGTCAATGCCGGTATAACATTAAATTTTGAACTCGTATTAAAATGGCCCCATGGGTACTTTTTAAACGGATGACTGATCAATTTTCATCGTTGAAAACTGACCTGCCCTTTATAGAATGACCCATCCACGCGTGAAAATTAGGCCCTCTTTGAAAACTAATCAACTATAGCCAGGTCATATTTCCACTGATCCCAATACTCTTATGTAATTTGCCTATTACCATACAGACCAAAGAATAATAATTCTGTATTTTTCAGGACTGTAAGCAATAATTAACGTTTAGTTATACATTCGAGCGCGCCACTAGCTAATTGCACTATTCTTTTAGAGAATTTTCAAGAGACATAACTCTGCAGATACAGGTCAGATATAAAAAATAAAATAAAACCCAGCTACACATTTAACGTCCTAAAAGCAATGACTATAATGTATGTGTAATTTGACTATTAGACATTTGTATAGACAAAACCGAAAGAAAACTATAACATACTAATACAATATGGTGTCAGACGTGGGTTTGCAATTGCAAAACTAGTTCTCCCACAAGAGCAGAGTCAACTAGTTTGGCTGAAGTCATGGTCAAAACAGTCAAACGCATCATTTTCAAGGCAAAAGAAGCCAAGAGTGATTGCATTTCTTGAGTATAGAAATACTCCATTGCAAGACGCCGGATTTTCACCGTCACAACTGTTGCAAGGTAGACCTAATCGCTCCAATCATTCCAGTTAAAAGTGAGAAACGCATACCTAGGACAATCAAAACATGTGAAAAGCGAATTGGTAAAACATGGTTGCCTGCAAATATTATTTCCATACACAATCACTTATCTTTTTTTTTTGGAAATGATCAGTGATTGTGTAACAGTCAAACACAGGATGGATCTATACACCACGTAAATCGCCAGTTACTCATAAAAAAACTAACAACATAATTTTACAGACATTCAGGAATTGCCCCTTATGTCACCTCAGAATAAATGAGTTCATAAGAGCGGCTGAACCCCGAATCTGTGTTCCAAAAATTGCGCGGGAAAAACGTGAATCGGAACCTTCCGCTTCGGGTTTTATGCATAGGTTCCATGTTTAAGTAACGATAAATAACGTTCAGTGAACATGCTTACTGGGAACCAAAATTGGAGTTAAAGAAAATTTAAAAACAGAAAGAAAATACATGTAAATGCAACGAGGAATAAAGCATCGTCTGTAATCACGCCAATCACAATGTAATATCCTTTCACTGCTAATATTTAAATCACAAAAAGTTCCTCAGTGTGTATTATTCCTTTCAAATTTATATATATTCTATTTCAATTTACAAACTAATAATAAATAAAAACCGATATTCAATATTTATGTCTGCTTACGTTTAATACAAACTTGAAATTAATTCCAACATATATTTACTTTAGCGACAACAAATTACAATGCAGTAATAATTTTTCTAGACGTATCCTCGACGGTCAACATGTCGTTACCTTAATATAAGTAGTGGTTCATGCTAATACAAAAAATAATCGGGACAAAATTAAGTTCATAAATACTCACATCAACAAAATAATTTGTTTTATTATCAAATGATATCAATTTAATTCCACGAAAACATAAATAGAATTCGTGAACCCAAACATCCAAGTGTCAGATATTTGTATAATGTCATGTTCGAACTATTCCTGGAGTTGTGACGTCACATTAGCGGTAAAATTTAAGGCCACGGCAAAATAAAAGTCGTTTCTGCAAAATTGCATTATAATTAATAATTACAATTATCATTCATTACTTGAAAACATGGGTAAAAAACTTCTTTATTAGTAATATTTTTAAAAGTTAATTAATGACTATTCACTTTGAAAATTGTGCAAATGGGTCAACCACCATAAATATTAAATATCGCTGGTCTTCAGCAAATAAAATATAAAGAGCATCAATATATTAATAAATTCAATGAATGTTTATCGTTTTACGTCTTTAATCTGCAGCATTTATAAAATAAAATGTCATGCCATTTTGTTATGAACGTGTGTTGTGGTCTTTGTTTATCATAACACTACCACTCCGAAAACCTTAAGTTAATTTTTGCTTGATCGTACATATCGACGGCTTGTCTTGTGACAGGCCCAGGTTTACCGAGGGGCACGTGCTCTATCCCCCACAGCTGACCCAAAAGCATATGTATTGTATACATGTATTTATCACATGCTACACCTTGTTTTCCGTGAAATACAGCCATTACGAATATTTTTATCTTACACATAATGAGCGTTTTCATTGGCTACATAGATCTGTTCTTTGACCGACCAATCGCATGACGTTATTTTGGTGAAATGACGTCGTCAACATGAAATGACGTAACGTCAGTACGCAACTTTTAGGATAAAAAAGATCTGACACTGGTTGTCATTTCAAGCAATATTTGATTAAGCTCGCTTACTAACAAAATTCCTGAACTCATTTAATAAAGTATGGTATGAAATGACAACGAGTGTCAGATCATACTGTATACTATCAAAAACACGGTGATCCCCATTCATAAATTTAGGCACAACAATATTGACAATGAAAACAGCATTCACACTCAGCGAATTTTGGTGTTAAATATGTCCAATTAGGTCAATAGTTTGGTATTTACGATTTTTTTCGGCGTAGCTGTTCAACCCAACTTTTGACCGTTCTCAACATCCAATCAAATGTTGTGAAAATTTCCCTCCAGTAGTCCCGAATGAATAAATCCTAACATTGCATCGGCTTATTGAAAAGAAATCCCCACCACGGCCTGGAGGTGAATAGAAAAATCAGCCATGTGGAAAAATCCAGACATACTTCTTTACTTTGTTTACCTTTTTGACTGATTTCTAGTTCTGAGCTCCACCTAGGAAGTTGCATTGGCTCAATTTTCATTTTCAATTTACAAGCCAGTGTTTACAGGCCGTGTAATACAATTATGACCTTGGAAAAATCCCCCGTTAACATCGCATATTCGATAGGCAACATTCCATAGGATGCACTTAATGATGAATGGAGAATTACTTATATTTATAAACTTACCAAGCATGTTAATTTGAATATAGATTTGGTAGATCTATTTATTAAGAATTATTTAGAATTGCGTTTTCTCTTACCTTCTCATGTAGAGGCTATTAATTGTTTAAATAGATTTTGCAATTTCCTATAAATATACACTGGATCGTGATTTAATTTGATTTAAATGGTATTTTTACTTTATGTGCGTTTGATGAATGCATTATATACTATAATAGTTGTACACAAAAACGCTCGAGACGTATTTTCCCAAAGGAATATAAGTTTAATTCGCCACTATTTAATATAACTTTACGTTTTTGTTATCACAAAATTAAGTCAAACCATTATTTTTAATTGCGATGAATGTTCCCTGACGTTTGTTTTTATTTGGCACACATAGTATAAATGTGTATTCCATTGAAATTCAAATAAAGGGGCCGTCCGGCTAGCGCAGTGGCTGGTACATTCGCTTTGCACCTAGCCGTCCCGGGTTCGCTTCCCACTCCCGGCGCATGTGAGTTTGGTTGGAAGGCACCATACATACTTTTTACTTTACGGGCGTTTGATGAATGCATTATAAACTATAATAGTTGTACACAAAAACGCTCGAGACGTATTTTCCCAAAGGAATATAAGTTTAATTCGCCACTATTTAATATAATTTTACGTTTGGGTGGGTTTTCCTCCGGGTACTCCCCCCACATCACAAGGCCACACCAAAAATTAAAATCTTTTTGATTCAAAATTCGTCCCAACTTTCATGAGTCTCTAGCAAGTTAAGATTATGTAGGAGTGCTGGGACACACTCCGGGTCGGAGTACTGGGTCACACTCCGGGTCGGAGTACTGGGACACACTCCGGGTCCTCACATAATGCAGCCTCAGGCGCGGAAGGACCTCATAAACTTCGAAATACACACACTTTAAGATAAAGGCTGATATTCATTCTCGTCATTAATTTCTTGGAAACAATGTAACTTCCAGTAAATTTTGATTGCCAGACAAATACTATATAATTTTTTTAAATTAAAACAGATTCACTGATGAAGATGTAAGATCGGTTAATTGTACGGACATTACAATAATGAAGATATCTTAAACATATGGACTTTTCATAGTTTCACGGCGCTTTATGATGCTCTGCATCAGTGTTTTTCTTGTGAAATACTGATGTGTCTACCAAAATCTCGTGTTGAGGCTATTCAATCTACAAACAGACATTGTTTTTATATAGACTAACTAAATGCATTGTATACTAAAATAATCAAATAAAAACGCTTTAAATATAAATATTTCGTTATGTATCTATATTGCTTATTTTTAATTTGTACAGATAAACATACTGTGGGTTATTGTGCAGATGAGTCTGACTTATTTGGGTTATTCAAGTGTCACTGATATAAAACATGGGGCAGTTCATCAGTTCATTGCTTTGACATGAAATAATGCTGTTCTTTTCATTTATTTCAAATATAGAAACATGGGATACTACTGTTTCAGGAGCTAGCTACATGAAAATATGAGTTTGCTATTTGATAATAATTTTTATATATTTATTTTATTTTCGAAAAATAATATTAAATGCGTGTAGAATGACGATCTATCAAGAAATGAGACTGTTCGTTTATAAACCAAATCACCATATGCATCAGTTTTAATATTCATGTAGGATATTCAATTTACACTCTTTACAAACATTTACAACATACGCTGAATATCTTTTTTTAAAGATATTTCTTGTTATAAATTTACAACTTTTTCACTACAAATAAATAAATGTTCTTTCCTTCCCGTTTATTATTGGCTTTAGTGCATAAAATGCCGTAAACAGGTGTAAGTAAACTTTTAAGCACGGTCTGAGCATGCGCAGTGAAAATCTCGCTTCAAACGAGACCAAAACAAAAAGGGCTCGATCAAAGGACGGGAACGAATTGTGGACCTCCGACGATATATGATTTATGTTTAAATTAATAACTTGAATCCTAGTTTTATATACGAAAGTTCTTACCTTAAATTAATATCCACATATAAATATCCAGTGTTATAAATTGATATTTAATTATATTGTCAACCATATGAGCATTTACGTAGTTTTTCCAACGGGGTATTACAAATTACTTTAAAAATAATACTTCAGGCACGGGTTCAGGTCCGGGCTTTTGGGCTCCAGCGACTCCCCCCCCCCCCCCCCCCAGCTAAGACCGACGATATCATTTTCGGGCTGGGCTTTGATCTTACACGAGTTGTAAAGGGCTGGCGTGTCAGTAAGTATACCGTATATTGCTTTATTTTATTACTTTGTCGGGGTTGGGCTGTGATCTTACACAAGCCGTAAACTTGCGTACCGTGTATTGTCTTATCTGTCACTTTATCTAAACATTTAATCTGGGAGCTGGGTGGTACCTTGCTGAACATACACCATACACCAGTCATGGTGTTCGAGTGGCTGGAAATATATTAATTGGAAGAATAATATCTGTCACGGGCTCCACGTCGTTAAATAACCACGGTCGGAAGCACGCAAATTGTAATTAAGAGAGTAACTTAGGCGTAAAAAAATGTATGTTTGTTTAAGGTTACCCGACGTACCCTACAAAAATGCCCACCCTAGAACATTTTATCGAGTTTGTCAGATTTTTTTTATATTATTCACGTTTTTCCAATAATGAAATGTTTCTGGGATAAATAAGTTTGTTTTGTTTTGGTAGCATCCACTTAAACACAATGTTTAAAGATATTCCCGATATGTTTTGAATATTCATATATTTGTTTCCGATTCTTAAAGTTGACCATTTACCAAATAAAAACAAAAATAAATCCCAACCTATCTACCCTAATTTGTTGGTGGCATATTGAAACAAACACATTTTTTTTTTGCTTTATTCAAACTATCTGGTTTAGGTAGAGGTATGGCACATACTTCATAACAAATATTTTTTTCTAATTGTTTTTGAGGCTGATGATGAGACTGAATCCCTGAGATTTTAGGAAAAATATCTACCACAATACATTTGGTTCGTACAGAGATGTATCGATACAATAATGATATAATATTAAATTTTTTATATAAATACCCCCGTAGATACAGAAACAATCCTTGTGAAAGTCAATTTAGAGTGAAAAGCTCGTGATTTAAAAATTGCAAACATATGACTATATCTGTTCTCTGCTATATAGTATATGGTATATAGCCTAATTTGTTATAGGGTATAGTAAATCACAAAATTATAACTTGCGTACTATTAGGTCCATAAAAAAACGTACTTTGTCGAATTATATGTACGACAATTGAAACAGTCCTATTAACATACATGTATAATGAAAACAAAACAACAACGAACAAAACTAGTTAAAACCATCACAAATGACCATTCCCGTATATTATAAACTGGTAGCCAAAATATTATTGTTGTTGTTTTTTCTGCTTTTTTTTTAATTTGCAAGGCCTTTCAAGGTCTAAAATTGTGTGATTTTTTATTATTATCTGTGATTGATATTTAAAAAACTACTTCTACTACACCTCAAATACTGCTGCTGCTGCTGATTCTACTACTGCATCTGCTGCTACTTCTACTACTACTACTTATACTACTGCTACTACTATTACTACTACTACTACTACTACGACTACTACTACTACTACTACTACTACTACTACTACTACTACTACTACTACTACTACTACTACGGCTGCTGCTGCTGCTGCTGCTACATCATCTTAGTCCAGCACCCCAGGCAAAGCCTGGTCTGCCACCGGCCCTGTACTTAGTAATAAGTCTATATCATGTTGAAGCTATCACACATACTTTGACAATGGACATAATCGCACACATGACGCAATATATATAGCAGTGAATACGTCATAAAACATAACATCAACTTGGTTTGTAATCAGAGGCGTAGCTGAAGTAAATTGGTTATTTTTGTGAAACGCATACAATTTTCATATACGGAAACTATTTACTTAGTTTAACAACACTCAAGGTTTGCAGATAAAATGACACATAAGATTCGTGTATACTCACTGTTTGATATAGAGTTTTTAAAGCAGCAGACCGGAAATATGTTTAAAAAAAGAAAATTGTGCTGAAATCGTTTCTAATGGACATCTTACCGATCAAAATATATATTTAAAAAAACGCATTGAAATCGGTAAAATATTAGCGTTTTGGTAAAATTTATCGCTGGTGATGCCTCTGGAGTAAATCAGCATGTACATTAGTGTATATTCCGTGTACCAAGCGTTTTCGGACATATGCATTATTAAATGCCTTTCGTAAATAAGAAACAGTTTTCAGTCGAATAAACGTCATTAACGTCCAATAGGACTAATGCCAATTTACGATGCATTGAATTATATTTTATGGACTGCGGCTTTAAGTCTAAATTGATCAAGTGTCGTGGCTTAAGGATTTCAAATATCTTAGTCTAGGTCAGCATGTGAGCAGTTATATGCCTAGTTACGCCCCTTCTAACTTTATTAACCTAAATATAAATCTAACCTACAAACCTAAATCATGGTTTCCGATCTGCTATTCAACCGAAATGCAACCCCTAGAAGATCTTTTGCAAGCCCGTGACAAGAACATACAAATGGACATACTGGATTTGTCTCGTGCCTTCGACAAGCTACCTCACGATAATATTCTCCATATAAAATTTTTTTGAAAATTATGGCGTAAGAGGTCCTCTGCTGACTAGGCTATCTTCATTCCTGACAGCAGGGATGGGTACCATTACAATTATAATTTAATTAATTGTAATTAATTACACTTTTATCTAATAATTGAAAATAATGGTTATTTGAACCAAAACTCAATTATTTTAATTGTATATAAATTAATTACGAAGCAAAATTTGGCATGTAATTGTCAATTAAATTTAATTATTTTCAATTGTTTGGGTATTGATTGTATTGATCGTTGAGAGTTTAATACCAAGTAGAGAAGAATGCTTCTTTTTCACAGGTAATTATAATCTTTAAGAGTTGATAATTGTTAATACACCTTCCACTGATTTCTAACAGTACTTTTAATATAGCCTAATGCACATGAATGACACTGAAGTATTGACGGAGAGATCCAGTGAACACCGGTTTAACCTGCGGCGAATACCACCAGATTTCATGGAAAGTGAAACTGTAAAAACAGCAATTATGACAGTTATTGGCCAAATCGAGAGTACCCGCAAAACACAAGAAAACATTGACACTATTTACGAAAACTTGTGCAGTGCGATTATATATGAAATGAACAGCAAAATACCCAAGTATGCGCCGTCTAGAACGACTAAATCGCGACTTAAAATGACAAAACCGTACTGGAATGATACGCTACAAGGGCTGTGAAATGACGTCAGGGATAACGAAAAACGTGTTCTTAGTTGCCATGGTAACCGCCGTCTCAAGACAAGACTGCGTACCGACTACACTAAGTCCAGAGACAAATTTGATAAAACATTACGCAGTTCAGAGCGCGACTACATGCGAGCTCAGGCCAATGAAATAGAGACTATGCGAACAGATCATCCGAGAGATTTTTGGAATAAAATCAAAACGTTGGGCCCTAGAAAAGACTCAAATATTCCAATGGAGGTACCCGAAGCCGACGGACAATCAACCAATAATAAAAACAAGGTGTTCGATCCTTGGACAGAGGACTTAAGAACTTTGTACAACTGTCAAGGTGATGGAAGCTTCGACGAAGACCACTACAAAACAGCACAAACACACAAGCTTCTCCTTGAAAATACAATGAATGACCCTCTATACGTCCCTAATGAATCTCTGAACTCAAGCGTAACGACGGACGAGGTGTGCGACGTCATCGAACACAGCAAGTCGGGTTCAGCATGCGGTATCGACGCAATTCCGTACGACGTTTCCCCCTGTCATAGCCGCTGTACAACAGCTGTTTGAACTTGTATTTGATACAAGCATAATCTGTCTGTATGGAGAAAAGCGATAATCTGCCCAATTCTTAAAGATCCTGCCTCGGACAAACGACTTCCGCTTAACCACAGAGGAATCAGCCTGTTATCATGAGACTATCAAAGTACCTCGAAGGAGAAAACATTTTGGCCGACGAGCAGAATGGATTCAGAAAGAACCGCTCGTGTGATGATCACGTCTTTACGTAAAGCAGCATAATAAGGAACAATGCTAACGTCTTTGCTACGTTTATTGACCTTAGACGTTGTTTTGACGTCCTTGACCGTAAAATGCTGCTGTACAAGTTGCTACTCAACCGCGTAGACGGCAAGTTTTACAACTCCACACGCAATATATATGCTAGCTCATGTCGTGTGTTCGGCTTAACGGATCACTGACGGACTGGTTCGACAGCGTCAATGGCGTCAAACAGCGATGTACGTTATCGCCGACCTTGTTCGCTGTTTTTGCAAATGATCTCGTAGCCGAGATTAATAACCTGGACTGCGCCGTTACTGTCGGCATATGAACATCTCAATCCTTATGTACGCTGACGATATCGTGCTAATTTCGGATAATGAAAATGATCTTCAGAAAATGCTGGACGTTCTCAATGACTGGTGTAGACGTTGGCGTGTTATTGTCAATACATCCAAATCGAAAAGCATGCACTTTCGAAAAGGCAGAAGAAATAGAACACAATATCATTTTAAAATCGGCACCAATGAATTAGAGATGGTTGACAAGTACAAGTACCTGGGAGTCATCTTTCAGCGAAAAAGGCGACTTTACAAGCGACTGTGACGCCCTTGGAAAAGGCGCAGGCAGAGCACTTGGGAGTATCATCAACACAATCCACAACATGAAAGACTTTGGTTTTAAGTCGTACGAAACCCTGTACAATGCACGTGTAGTACCCGTGATGGACTATTGTGGTGGTGTATGGGGATATAAACAGCTGCAACAGGCAGACAATGTACAGAACCGAGCGATGCGGTATTTCTTTGGTGTCCACAGATTCGCGCCAGTCGCCGCTATGGTCGGGGACATGGGATGGCTACCCACCAGATATAGACGATGGCTATGCATGCTACGCCTCTGGAATAGACTGTTGCGCATGGACCATGCCAGACTTTGCTACAAAGTGTTTGTAATGGACTATAATGTATGCACCAATAACTGGTCGAGTGAGGTCAGGGATATTATGACGCACATCGGACTAAGTGACTCTTTCAAACCCCACAAACAAACAGTAAATGTTACCTCTGCCAAGCAACGCATATAAGTGTACTATTGCTCTATTTGGAAACAAGACGTTGCTAGAATGCCTAAATTGAGAACTAATTGTACTTTTAAAACATGTTTCATACAAGGACCGTATCTCACATTAGACGTATCAAAGCACCAATGTTCGTTATATGTACAATTCAGGTCGGCCATCCTACCATTACGAATAGAAACTGGAAGATATTTCGGCGACAGTGAGGATAGAAGACTATGCAACTTCTGTGACTTTCAAACAGTTGAAAATGAAACACACTTTGTGTTAAATTGTCCAAGATATAGTGACGTAAGGCTTGGAATACTTGGCGATGCCTTGCGGGAGACTGGTTTTATGACACTGTCCCCCATAGATCAACTAGGTTATCTGATCCATAATAACACTAGACAACTATCCAGATATATTACGACTGCCTACTTACGCAGAAGAAGTATTCTGTATTCGTAAACACGATTACAAATTCGATACGTTTGTCTGTCGCTGCTGTCATGTGATAACAATCATTATTTTTCATACTCTTTATCAATTTATGTACAACGTTGTTAATAACAGAACTTGCTAAGGTGACTTATAGGCCCGGTGGGCCGGGTGTGGTCTATTTTGTATCTGTATTTACTTATAAATGTAAATGTTATACACAAGTCACGATAATAAAAAATTTACTTACTTATTGTATTGTTTGATTAATGTTCAAAAGAAACATGCCTGAACAGAACAGAACAGAATTTTGACAATTCTGGCAGTTTTTTTTAGATAAGGGTACACACTGTATTCGCTCAATTTGTAAACTTGATATAAAAAGATACAACATTTCTCTCTTCTTACCCTAAAGTTGATTACATTGAGAGACTTTTCTCAATTGCAGGCAAAGTTTTTCGTCCTGATTGCTGTAATATGAGTGACAAAAACTTTGAAGCTGTCATGTTTGTTAAATGTAACAAGATGTTGTGAACAGTTTTCTGTGAGATTGATATGTGTGTAGTTCACAAAGCAGACTGTGATGAGTTTGATGAGTTTGAAGCAAACATTTATATCAAAAGTGATTGTTTGAAGTTTAAATAATTAATAATAAAAAAGTTGTGTCATTGGTATTGTTTAATCACTTTCATCTGCACATAATTAATTATAATTAATTACTTTGTTCAAAATAATTGTAATTAATTAATTACAATCTGAAAATTTTTGTAATTGTTATTGTAATTTAATTAGAAAGTTTTCTGTTAAATTATAATTAATTAATAACTTTTTAAAATAATGGTACCCATCCCTGAAGTTGAACATTCTGAAAGTACTGCAGTCTTCTCCGGTGTCCCACAAGGAAAAGTCTTGAGCCCGCTCATGTTTTTATGCCACATTAACAGAACAGAACAGAACAGAACAGAAAGTGTATTTGCGACTTAAGCATATACAGCTCATCGTCATATACAAACAAGCAAAAAACAAACACATTCGTAAGAATAATTGTAAAACTACATAACGGAATATCGAGTGTGAATGCATATATCAATAAAAATTATATGACTTCGCGTGAGAATGTCAGGATTGCATGAGAAGGCTCGTTTATATTATGGGATAATTAATAATAGTTTTAATTTAGTGAAATTTAGCGGAACCACAAACGTTACACTATATTGATTATTGTATTAATAATGGAACTTAATTAAAATGATTTTATATAGTTAAAATATAGAATATATATTACCAACTTATTGGAACAAAACATAAATGAATTGATTTATTAACGATTTACCGGATACTGTGAAAAATTAAGGTCCTTCTTTTTGCTAATGATTGTTTACTCTACCGTGAGATCAAGACCAAAAAATACAATGGCTTACTTCAAAACGATCTGATAGAACTGGAAAAATGGGCACATTTATGGGGAATGAATTTTAACGCAAAGAAGTACTATATACGGTATTAAGTGTTCGCCAGAAGTGATCATTCTTCTGTCAACTTGATAATACTATATTACAACAAGTAGACATACATCTATATCTTTGATTCACTATTTCTAAAGATCTAAACTGGGAAACTCATATTGATAATATCTTCAAGAAAGCAAATTCAGCTCTTAGCTTTGAAAAGAAATTTGAGAAATTGTCATCAAGAATGCAGGAAATAAGCATACATTTCACTTGTACGTTCTACCTTTAAATATGGGTTAATCATATGGGATCCGTTTTGCATCAAAGACATAAACGCTCTCGAAAAAATCCAACGACTCGCATCTCGTTTTATTCTGAAAAACTATTCTTCTAGAGAAGATGGATGTGTCACTGCAGTGCTGAAGAAGCTGCAACTAGACAACCTCCGAGAACGCCGGAAGCAGGCAAGATTAGTCTTCCTGTTTAAATCATTAGGGGTATGGTGCCGGCTATAAACAAAACAACTTATTTAAGCGCATCAACCTTAAACTATAAAAACTCATTTTTCATAATAGCAGTGCATGACTGTAACACCCTGAGTAAAAGTGTCGCCAGTGCCTCAACAGTCGAGGATTTTAAAGAAGCCCTTCAACAACGCCAATAAAGGCGACTCCACCACCAGCGGTATAACAGAGCAGATACAGATACAGAGAACCTAATATTTCGTATATTAGCATATTAGCATTTTGGTTTTCCCGAACTAGGCAGTGCCTAACTTCATATCATTTATAAAATGAACATGAAGGAACATGTCACATGCATATTTTTTTGCAAAATTTAATGCATGAATATTATCATCGTTGCATAAGTCTAGTGTTTAATATTTGAAAAAGCAGCAAATTTAAGATACATTTAAATCCCGGTTTGTTTCCGGTATCTGAAGCTGTTTTTCGGTATCTAGCTATACCCCATTCTTGTTAGAGTTTGGCTCTTTGGAGCCCGACCCGTCTCATTTTTACTGTAATTTTTAAGAGCGAGATTATTTTAAGATTAAAGTGAGCGTGAGGGCGTGATTTCACAAAAAAAACATGAGACTTGATATTGAACACGCTATTACACTTGAACAAGACATTATGATTTATTAAACTCGGGTGAGGGACCGATTTTGGCCTTCTTGTTTCCAAATTTTGCAGTTTGTCATTATGTGTGTTCTCTTCAGATTAAGCAAAGTATTAAAATGAGCATGGTGACCGCTATTTTTTATACTGTATTTTGTTTATTAGATGTTACACAAACTGTACTTAAAAATATGAAAATTTATTACTCCATGATATACGTATTTGAAAGAACGTCGCTTCATACGCAATGTTGTCGTCTTTGATCTTTTCTTGCGGTATCTTTTATGTAGTTCAAACTCATGACATTGGGAAAGTATGCTTAAAGAGGCTATCCAGCAACCCTGCGATAGTTTCTAGTTCTTTCCAATGTGATTATCTTCTACAAACAGACTATCTCTGACATTTAACATATGTTTAACTAACCGTTAAAAATGACCCCATAATTATGGCTGATCAAACTTTAACGACTGATCAGTTTTCAACGACATTTTAATCAAAAATTAATGTTGAAATGTTGGCTGGGTCATTTCTCGACGTTGGACTTATCACTAGTATGCTCTATACGATTATAATAATTTAATGAATACTAAAACCAAGGATCTATTATTATGCGAAAAACCAACATACATTTCAGCAAGTGACACATACTTGTAACGGTGTGTTTATGTAGTAAAGTTAGGTTGTGTAGAAATACCGAGATCCTAATAATTACCGAAATTTATGTTTCAATGTCTTGTAGGAAGTAAATATATTTCAACAGAAATGAGTGTTTTGTAACCATTGAAATACTTAGATATGGGTAACGTCCCTTATTATTAAATATGCCATGATTTATAACGTTATGAGTTTATAATATAATTATCATTAGGCTAGTACCGTTATTGTACGTGTAAGTTGTAAGGCCCTGGTCGCAGTTACTTTTTATATGGGCAGTACTGCGGAAGGACGTAAATCCAGAGACTTTTGCTGGGTTTTTTACAATTTCTTTCATAATTGTCAAAGAAAATAAATAGTTATCAGTGCCCAGTACACAGTACAGTAGGGTTAAATTTTAGGATAACAAGTTAGGCCCTGTTGGAATATTGACCCATTTTCTATACGGCCATTATGGGGCAATATTGGCATGGCCTAACCGCCGAAAGACCATTTCTGTAGACTGTAGTGGAAATTTTCCTCTATTCTGACAGTAGTATTATCCGGACGTTTTTAAATATTCATGTTTCGAAATTGCTTTTTGTATTTTATCACCAATACAAATAAACGCTTATATTTCCAAGTATACTGTTCATCTGTATTCTCGCGGTACTTAACCTTTAAGTAAATATTTGGAGCAAAAAACAACTAACAAAACATTTTCTTTCAATAACATGCTATAAATTGAACCTTTTCACGAAAATTACAACTGGAAATCCTGTTTAAAAGTAAAGTATTTGTCCTTATATTATTCTGTTTTTCAATGCACCATGCAGCCATCTTGAAAAATTACGTCATCGGTAATCTTGCGGTAAAACTTTTGTTTTGAAATAAGTTGGCTGTAAGTGTATAAACAAACACAAATACACTTTAAATTATTGGATTTTAACCTTTAACACATATAAAAAAAGCAATAATTTGAGTCTTCATTTATATTTACTCAAGCAGACGAAAGTGTAGACATTGACCCCCTAATGTCTACCGACAGCTGCAAGCTGATACGAAAGTTATTGATATTTATGGTTTCAAATCATTTTACTTGTTTAAATTCGAATGAATTAATTTATAACTTATTATTTTCTTAAAGAAAACAAAAAATATGTTAGATGTTGACAATTAAGCATGAAAATCCGAAGATAAACAATTACCGCGAAAATAGAGATACCGCGAGAATACAGATGCCGAGTATATGTTTCGTTGTTTTTTTCGAAATAGTGTGTTTATTTTTTGGTAAAAAACCCTAATGTTTACATTGATAGTCTGAAACGCAAGCAACTGTCGTCTGGGGAAGAAAAAAGACAAATACAGATTAAATCGTAAAACATATTTATTCGCTTCTGTTTGTCTCAAATAATTCGTTTTAATTTGCTTTTTTGATGTTATACATATAATCAAATCACATCATAATCAACATAGTCATAGAAACCCAAGTATAGTTACTTGATGATGACAAAGGCCTGCAGTGATGATAAAAATACTTGAACACTTTGATTAATCTAAATTTTTTTACAGAAAAGACATGTAAGACATCGTAGTTTTACAAGATGCATTTAAAGTGTGTATGTACGATTTTACAACATATAAAGTGGCATAAATACAATTTACAATATAAAGTTAATTAACATATATTTCTATTTAAAATGGAATAAAAGTTAAGAACAAACATTGCTTTTAAATGAACAATAAGCTAGTTTTTAATCACCAAGTAGTTTTCGTCTGTACAAGCGGAAGCTCATGCAAATTTAGTGTTACTTTTTATATATAGGGCTAAATTCGCTGGAACGTCTCATCGCCAAAAGACCATTTATGTGGTGGAAACCGAAAAGTTTAAATTTTCATAAATTTCCATTATTTGCGACAATAAAGTTATATATCAGCGTGTTTTACTTAACAACACCTAAACTGCTTAACATGTGCCGAAATTCACCTAGGAAATGCGTTTTATTGCAATTTAAACTCATATAAATCTACATTCATGTACAGTCCACCATGTTTACCTCGCCTTGTTTAACCCGTCAAATATGCTTCAACCAATTGGATGATGAATGATAGAATTGAATGACCAATCAAAATGACGCAATCGTTTCAGTGTAGCAAAATATCGATTAAAGTTTACACAGTGGAGGACAACAAGATGTGTTGAAAATGCAACAGTGTGTAGGTTTAAATTGGTGTTGCGTCCAAAATGGAAGTGTTATCGTACAAATATTTCTGAAACATTATTGAGGAATAAATTCTCTTTGCAGGTATGTACATTTTATTAAGAAATATTATTGCTAACCATGCCATTTCAGCGCATGAAAGTAGCGACAAAATCGCTACTCTATAGACATATAGGGAGAAATTTCCACCACAGAATTGGTCTTTCCCCGGTTAGGCCCCGCCAATATTGCCCATATAAAAAGTAGCTAAATACTGGCACAGGGCCTAACTTGTTATGCTAGTATAAACGTTGACTGAAGTTTTATTGTCACTTTCATCTGCTTAGTTTAAAAATAATTGATATGAAAGATCGTACATACACACTTTAACCACATCGTTTTCAAAAATGCGTTAGATTACCGAACACTGGAATTGTTAAAAAACAGCGCGAGTTTTGTTTGTTTTGATTTGGTTTTGAATAGTTCTTTATTGAATATTTGAGATATTTTTCTATTTTTTAATGCCAGACAGGCTGCCCTTTATGTTCAGTAAAAAATTCCATGCTATGCCTTTTCGATCGGATGTTTATCGCGCAATTGTTGCTTAACTGCATATGATTACCGGACGGAATCATACTCAATGGATTCTGTTGAAACTTGACTTGCAATGCTGATACAGGCAGGTGCATCAGTCGATACCATAGAATTATTGGTCTTGATCATTTTCACACATTTCTTTCAGAAGTCCGGATTTACGAACTTCTTCAGTATTTGGTTCACAGATCTAGCCAGTTTCTAAAACGAGACATGTTAATTTTTTCGTGTTAATTGAATACTTTTAAACAGAAACAACATGGTGTAAATATTTTATACAAAATCAAACTCAAACGAACCCGATTTTAGAACGTGTATGCAGCTTGACTAGCAACTAAATATGGCTTGATGCAAGTGTCAATAAAGTCAACAGACTAGTGCTACATGTAGTTATATAACTTATAACA
The DNA here is from genome assembly GCA_027627225.1 of Congeria kusceri. Classification (NCBI taxonomy): domain Eukaryota; kingdom Metazoa; phylum Mollusca; class Bivalvia; order Myida; family Dreissenidae; genus Congeria; species Congeria kusceri. The sequence continues at coordinate 35,448,600 of CM051031.1, read as the reverse complement.
GAATATTATAATAAGTAGTACCATTGTAGATAACATGCACAATTGAAGTTATAACCTAACTGTTCTAAAGTTAACTATTAGCATATAATCCTGTAAGTTTGTGTCCTACATGTTTGTATTCCAAACTGTGACATAATTTTCTACTGACACTTGCGGGTAACTGAATGACTAAGCATCATTTAAATTGTCTGAAATCTATGCAATTTTGGCTTCAAGAATATATTGACTCAGAGGAAAAAGACTTGTGCATATTTTTTCCATAAATTACAAAAAAACAATGCATAGTGTTAGTTAACTGTATTTATTATTGTTGTATTTTCATTTTATTTGATCATTGATAATTATTGTGACATGTCACCCTTGTTTAGTTTTCAACATTTCATTCAGTTTCAATTCACGTAATGAAAGCCAAATAGATATTCAGCAGCAAAGAACAGGATATCACAAAACGTAACAAAATAAAATCGAGGCGCTGACAGCATCGAAAGACTATTGGCGACAAAAGAAACTCAAAGTAAGCATGTGAATTATGAGTACATTTTTGCTAAAAGGAAACATTTGTTTGAATGAGGTTCAATTTCCCACCTTTAAACTTTATAATTTGGCTTATTCAATAGTATACGACATCATTATAAAAACTAATTTGTAAGTAACGAAAAAATATTTTGTTCGAGCTAATTATCTTATGCAAACGGAATTATATAAATGCCAGTTAACAAGTCAGTCTGCTAGGGCCAGAATAACCGATGAAGCGTAGTAGTTAGGCATACTGATTGTTAGTACTTCGTAGCCAAAGATCTATAAATAAACATGTTTATTTATAGATCTTTGTTCGTAGCCTACTGAGTCAACATAGATCATATGATGCAAGCTCTCCATTGTCCATAGTACAGTTTAAAATTAATAAATTGCAGTCATTTGTTGTCAAAATATTTAGAATGATAATTGGTAACAAGAAAAAACACTTTCGCAAGGAGTAAAAAATAACCGATGTAGCGCATTAATTTGGTGGTCTTATTCCAGGACACTCCGGTAAATATTTTGGTTACATAAGTAAATAGCAAAAGTAGGGGTGTCATTAGTTTAAAGTTGTTTTTTTTATAACTTGACCTTTTTACAAACTGTAATGGTAATAAATCACATGATATACACATTATAATACATATTACATACAATATCTTAAATAATTAAAATGTTAGAAAACAGGTGTGAAATTTTGTTATTTTGGTTTTGATTTACTGACTAATAGCCTGGAAAGAAAAGAAGTAGTTTTCCGCGATGCCTGTTTTGGAAATTACCCTCTTGAAAGACCGTTGGCTTCTACCAACAGTCAAGAAATAATTCCACGACTGTGCCTTTAGGTATGACATCATCTGACGTTGAAGACAAACTCAGTGATAGGTTAATTTTAAGTAATATAATATATTTTTCATCACATGTTTACTATCGGTATTTTGTTATAATGAAGTAGTGAATTTACAATCCAATAAATTGTTTTTGTGTTGATTATATTCAGTTGCAGTTTGGATGCATGCACAAACTTGCGGGGGTAGATGCTACCTCAGTATTTTTATTCTGTGTTACTATTTTAATTTTTGTTGCTCTATAAATTATTGTTTATTTGCTTTACTTTCTTACACTAGCAATGAAAAATTAAATCCAGTGATGAAAACAAGTGAATAAAAATATTTCAACAATGTTAATGAATGGCAGGCCAATTGGAAAAGATGTCAAAATATTCATAGCCACTCTGCTGTTTGCTGTATTCATAAATGAATATGTTGTGTACAAAATACAAAGCTACAAGTGGCCTACATTTCCCAACATTGACAGGTAATAACATACATTTTTAATACAAGTTTTCTATGTCTACATTTGTATTTTAGTCCTAATTATTCTTCTTTTTAGCTCACCTGAGCACGAAGTGCTTGGTGAGCTATTGGTATAGGGGACCTCGTCTGCGTCGTCTGTCGTCTGTGTGCCGTCAACAATTGGGTTCGTTGCACAGTTTGCGTATGACCATAAAATCTCGTATGAGATTGTTATTGGGTCAGATCAAAACAGCAACACTAGAGTTATTGCCCCTTTTTCATGCAAAAAAAATGCAAAAATGCCTTTTTCCAACTTATAGACTTCATTTTCCATCCAATCTTAACAACCAAACTTTCAGTTTGTGTATGACCATCAGATCTCAGCAGATGCCAAAAATGGGCCAGATCATGTTTCAAACACCAGAGTTATTGCCCTTTGTTTATTAAAAAATATATATGAATGTACATTATTCAGGATAGAGACTTCATTATTCATCAAAGCTTCATCAATCTTGCACAGTTTGTCTATTACCATGAGATTACAGTTGAAGTCGAATATAAGCAAGATCGAACCAGAAACACCGGAGTTATTGCCCTTTGTTTGCGAAAAAAAGATGCAACAATGGACATTTGGACATTATTTAGGATAGAGACTTAATTTTTCATCCAATCTTCACCAATCTTGCACAGTTTGTCTATGACCATAAGATTAAAAGTGCAGTCGAATATAAGCAAAATTGGGCCAGAAACACCAGATTTATTGCCCTTTGTTTGTGAAAAAATATACAAAAATGGACATTATTCAGGATAGAGATTTCATTTTTCATCCAATCTTCACCAATCGCGCACAGTTTGTCTATAAACGTAAACCCACTATTATTCCTCATGATTAGACGATGTGTTTTGTACAACTCCCATGCTCGTCGGTCAAAGGTCAAGGTCACAATTCAAGGTCAAAGGTCATGAATTTTCGTTTCCGCTCCATAACTTCTAAATGCCTGGAAGGATTTTAATATAACTTCAGATTATTATTCCACATGACCAGACGATGTGTCGCTTGCAATTCCCATACTCAAAGGTCAAAGTCACAATTCAAGGTCAAAGGTCATGAATTTGTGTTTCCTCACCATTCCGGTTCTAAATGCCTGGATGGATTTTAATATAACTTCAGATTATTATTCCCCATGACTAGATGATGTGTCGCGTACAACTCTCATGCTCGTCGGTCAAAGGTCAATGGTCACAATTTATGGTCAAATGTCATGAATTTTTGTTTCCGCTCCATAACTTCTAAACGCCTGGATGGATTTTAATATAACTTCAGATTATTATTCCACATGACCCAGGCCTTTCAGCGTTCCTACTTTTTTGCTACTTTTCCGACTTTTCCGACTTTTTTGTTTGGTTCCTACTTTTTCCGACTTTTTTGCAAAAACCTCCTACTATTCCTACTTATTGATTGTAAATTGTTATTGTTAATTTTACTTACTGGTCTTTTTCCTAGTTTAGTTGCAGGTATGATGCCACTGATGCTTCACTGACTGGTTTCTTGCATTTAGAGATCTACATAACAAGGATATTTAGGTTATAGAGGTGAGTTTGCACACTGTTCTTATAAAAATCCTTCCAAAAATATCTCCAGAAGCATGTATTTTTATGCATCCACAAAGTGGGAGCCAATAAGTATTGCAATTATCCGTCCGTCTTGAAATTTCTTTCTTTAACAAAAAACTGATTGGCGGATTTCATTCAAACTTTTAAAGCTGCACAACCTATGTAGATTTATTTATGACATTTAGTGTTGGCGACATGTCCTTTATCTGTGTCCAAACATGTCGTGGAAGCATCCATGTCAGTGACACATCTCGTTCTGTTATTCCTAATGATGCCATGCTGAGGGATTTGGTTGTTTTCACATGTAATATCCTATATCTGTTTGTGCTAAATCTACAGTAAAACATAATTATATTTGACCTTTTTCTTTTGCTATGTAATTCACCAGAAATAAGTGCTAGTAAAACGTTTAAAAAAATATAGGAATGCATGTGAAAACAATCGAGTATTTTGCAAAGCGATGATCAGTTAATGGAAACTATTAGATTGTCTTCTACAATACTGTAGCTTTGCATTTCTTTTTGCAGTCACTTACCTACCTTTTATAATGATCAAAATGATTCGAATATTAATGCTAAATTATTTTTGTGTCATCTAAGTTTTCAATAGGTTAAGAATTGTCTGTGTAAGTGACAGTAAAAAGATACAAAGATATATATATTTATCCCAATTAACAGCTCGCTATGCTATCATTTCAATTTTCCCTTTGTAACCACTAACACTGTGTGCTATTAATCCTTTGACAATGCCAGGTGGAAAAACAAAATATATCACTGATTGGCTGAATAGGCTTGACAAAAGTGGAAAGTCTCTTAGTGAATAGTGACTCTACTAATCAATGTTCTGCTTATTGCTTATTGCTTTGTGTGTTGTAAAAGCATCTCATGCTCAAACAATGAGATACAGCAAGTATTGAACCATGCTGATGGTGTCAAACACATACAATGTATGAGACAAGTGAATGACTCGAGACAGAAATGCCTGTTTTTAAAACCCAAACCTGGACCTTCATCTGCCACACAGGGAGGAGGAGATGTGCAGAAAGATGTTCATATGCATCAACTGGCTCAACTAGATCAAGTCACCAAGGCAGAAATTCTTTGGGCTCTCAAAATTGCCTCTGGTGGAATGTCATACAGCTCTTGTGATGGTTGCCTGAATTGTTTCAAGCAATTTTCCCAGGAAAGATTGCAGACAACTTCAACATGAGTAAATAAACAAATGTCATACCTCATCTCTGATGGATTGGCACCAGTCCTAAGAAAAACTCTAGTTGAGCAAATAAATGCAACCAAGGTTCTGTACACTCTACAGTTCGATGAGACTGGCACCAATCAAAACAAGAAACAATGTGATCTACTCTTCTGATTTTGGAATTGTAGAAAAGGAGAAGTATTGACTGTTTACCTCAAAAGCTTTCTTTTTGGGCATGCTCCTGCTCAGGTAGTTAGTGATGGAATTATTGAAACTTTGACAGAAAAGGGATATGAGCTGAATGTGAATCAATTTATTTCAGTTGGATGTGATGGCCCAAATGTGAATAAGGCAATCTGGAAGAAGCTGAGTGACTACAAGAGAGATATTGGCAATCCTGAACTTATGCCTTTTTTACCTTGCACCCTCTATGTCATTCATAACGCCTTCAAGAAAGGGATGCATGTTTATGGAGATGATGCAGAGCAGCTGTCAGTAGATTTGTTCCATTGGTTTAGGACACATACATGTCAACAGGAAGATTTCAAAGCCACACTGGAACAACTGCGTCTGGAAGACGGAATGTTTCTACGCCACATTCAGTGTAGATGGTTAACCCTTGTGCCAGCACTGCAGAGGATACTGCACAACTGGAAAGCAATCTGTAAGTATTTCCTTACAGATCTGCCTAAAAACAGCAAAGAGAAGCACACAGAGGTAAGCCTAAAAACGAACACAAGGTACTTACGCATATGTCGTCTCCTGAAAGAAAAAGAAACTCTGGCAGAAATCCAATTTGTTACAAATACAGGCCCACTGTTTGAAGCTTTTCTTGAGCTTTTCCAAAGGCAAGATCCACTTATTCATCTGCTATATCCTGAAGCATCCAAACTTTTGAAGACAGTTCTTTTGCGCTTCATCAAGTATGAAACAGTTTGCAATTAAGTGGTATGCAATTGATACAGATAGATGTCAGAAGTACCGAGAATTTCACTGACCTTTCATAAATGGAGATTGGTTCGACACAAGAAAGACATTGTCATCTGTAGAAGAAGGCCGTAGAAAGAAGATGTTGCTAGCCATGATATCTTTCTATCAGACTTCAGCAGAATATCTGCAAAAGAACCTTCGGCACCCGGCCGAAGTTGTACGCGGAGGACAGTGTCTTCATCCAGATGTCAGAGATCAGGACTTCACCCAGAAGTATCTGCATGTGTTGTTCAATGCTCTTACGACTGTTCCAAATAATGATGTTTTAGCCATTACAGATGAATGGAAAATATACCGGGCTGAGGACATTCCTGAATCAGTTATATATGGCAAAGATGGAAAACTTCGACACCATCTGGATTTTTGTACTTGAGAAGACAAATCAAGCAGTTGAAATATCCTCTTCTTTCACAGGTAGTGAAGGCAACCCTCTCGATACCACATGGGAACGCAGATGTCGAACGCAGTCTGTCGGTGAACAAGAACATATTGACTGTGGAGAGGACTTGCCTGTCAGAGGAATCTCTAAATGGATTAAGGCTGGCTAAGGATGTTGTCCTACTGCATGAAAAAGTAACAGATGTTCCAATCACAAAAAAATTGATAGCATCTGCCAGACAAGCTCACAAGCGCTACAAGGAAAGTCTGGAAGCTGAAAGAGAGGAAGCTATGCTTAGGGAGAAGAATGATTTGAAAGAAAAGCAGGCAAGACAGAAAGAAAAGGATTCACTCAAGAAGGACCAAGAAAAGAAAAGGAAACTGAATGAGTAAGAAAATGATGTCAAGAAGAAGGAAGGGGAATTGCAGGATGAGTTTAAGAGAGCAAATGAAGTGTTTGAAAAAGCCCATGAAAGGATGAAAGCTGCATTCAATGCGAACGACTTTCAAAAGCTTAGTATTGCACAGTCTTTGTTGAAAGTAGCAAGAAACAAAGTGTCACAGAGTCGTCTGGAAAATGTAGGGAGCGGAGAAATGACATCAATAGAAAGAGAAAGCGAATGTTGGATAATTATCTTTCACAGAAAAGTGATGCAAGTAAAGAGAAATAGAACCTTGTGGACTGATTATGGGAATGTACATGTATTTGCATATTGAACTGCTTATTTACCTTGTTTTCTTCATATACTTGCCTCGTATCTATTTATGACATGCTTCTGGAGATAGGCTAGTTAGCCTCATTTATCATAGAATTCCCCATTAGATATAGTACTTTGCTCTTTAATATATCTGTCTATCTGTAGTTCTTGTGTTGATATAATCCTTGCATGTTTCTTGTTTACTAATATGCTTGCATTTTTTCTACATTCCTAATGATGTATTTTGCATGCACTGTTAAAAACTTAAACATGATTTAATGCTGTTGTATTGTTTTTTTAGACATGTTTTACATTTGTTTGTGAAAATTTGTCATGTTTATTCCAAAAAAAAAAAACATTTCAGAATGAGTTTCATACTGATGTCAATGACCTGCTGCAGAAACCTTTCAGTAGAAGCATCATTGCTTGCATTATACAATGGTATGACTATGTAGTGGAAAAAAAACAATTGGTAAGTTCAATAAGTATTTTTTGTGCATTTTTTGACGAATTCATTCCTACTTTTCCTACTTTTTTGGTATAAAAAATCCTACTTTTTGCTACTTTTTTATTTAAAACACTCCTTCTTTTTTCCTACTTTTGTGTCAAACTCGGCTGGAGGCCTGCATGACCAGACGATGTGTCGCGTGGAACTCCCATACTCATTAGTCAAATGTCAAAGTCACAATTCAAGGTCAAAGGTCATGCATTTTTGTTTCCGCTCCATAACTTCTAAATGCCTGGATGGGTTTTAATATAACTTCAGATTATTATTCCCCATGACCAGACGATGTGTCGCACACAAATCCCATGCCCGTCTGTCAAAGGTCAAGGTCACATTTCAAGGTCAAAGGTCAGGGATTTCTGTTTCTCCACCATAACTTCTAAACGTTTAGAAGGATTTTAATATTACTTCAGATTATTATTTCCCATGACCATGTGATGTGTCATGTACAACACCCATGGTCCTCAGTCAAAGGTCAAGGTCACAATTCAAGGCCAAATGTCAAGGAATTTTCTTTCTGCTCTATAACTTCCAAAAGCCTTGAAGGATTTTAATATTTCTTCAGATTATTTTTTCCCATGACCAGATGATGTGTCACATATTGTAGGAAACATCATTTTTGCCAACATGTTAGGAATGTAATAACTTGGTGGAAATGAAGATCATTATGAGGCAGTGTGTCACGACAACAAACAGCTGTTTTGCTGAAATATCAAGATATTTGTCCAGGGCATAATATTGTACTCTGACATTGTTTTGCCTTCCTCTGACAAGCATATTCTTCGGTGGCATATGTCACATCCTGTGACAAGCCTTGTATATTCAATGTTGACCAAACTTACAGAATTTGTATATGACCATAAAAAAAAAATTGATTCATAAAATTTGATTTCCAACAGTTGCAAACCTTGCATGCAGTTATTTGTACATGCAACATTGATGTCTTCAGAGCCTGCATTAACATCATTTTTCATCATTGAACTGAAAATTATCAAAGAAAAAGCAAAACTTGACCTTATAGCACAGCCATCGCAATTATCGTATTGCATCTAGGTCTCTAAAATTGTCTGTGAAAAAGACATCAAAATCTACTGTTTGTGCATTTTCCAGCATTGTCACTGACTTAATGAAAGGGTCAGGTAAGAATATCGAGAAAAATGATTTGAGAACCATTAGCGAACACACCGCACATCCACTACTCAACTCGTACTTTAGTTAGCCCATTGCACTAACAAATGTTTTAAATCAAATTGATCCTATCCCTCTTTGCGTATTGTTCTTATACCTTAAAGTTCAAATCTGTCACATGGTATGGTTTTCATCTGTACCAGTTCTCAGGTGAGCGCTTTGGTCTATCATGGCCCTCTTGTTGTATTTATTTCATGTTCTTTCATTATTAAATATAAAATTATATTGAACTGATAATTTATGTTAACTTTTACTAAAAATAGTTAGCCTAATCACTGAGTTGAGAAGTTGTTTTACTATTTCTAGAGACTTGAACAAATACCAGGTGGCGCTGCTGATTGGAGATCCTCAGATCCAGGGCTATCAGGATGAACCAATCTTACCTTTTGGAATACTCACACGCTGGGATATTGACAGGCATGCCTGCTCCAATATAATAATGACCTTTATTCAAGTCAATTGGACTTAAAAAATGAAACACACTTTAAGGCTGTGTCTACGTTTTGATTTCATTTATAATATGTAGTTGCCATGCTTGACAGTCAACTTAAAGCTTACGATTATGTTGCAATTGATCATAAACCTTATATGATTGTAGTTGTTTAGTACATGATTTTAGCTTCAGACTTGTGATTTAATATAAAATGCACAGGCTGATCCTGGACGACACTTTGCGCACATGCATTAAGCCCCGGTTTCCCATGACACGCCTAAAATTAAGATTTATATTGATTTGCACAAATGAACAGTAGTTTTGTGTCCTATAGAAATACATTGTATTGCAATCTTTTTAACTTCAGATACCTGCAGAAAACATTTGCCCATGCATTTGACTACAGCCAACCGGATATCCTGATCTTTCTTGGTGATTTATTTGACGAGGGAAGTAAGGCCTTTCCAGAGGAATATCGAGCCACTTTAGCTAGATTTCATAGCATCTTTCCACAAACTAGTTTTATGAAGGTATAGATAACAATCCATAACCCTTTGCATGTAGGTTTACTGTGCTTCATCATGCTTTATATCAAAACAATTAAAGGCTTAGTTTGAGGAATGCTTGACCCCTCCATGGGGTATTCCTCGCTGTGTATTGGTCCACCATAAAATATCTGTCATTATCTGCAATCTTTTCTCTCAGCTGACTGAGCAATGGTTAAGTGCACTGTCTCAATTGCAGCAGTGTACTATTGATCTCAGCTGATTAGGGTCGCCACACTGTGACCGCCGGTACTCCTGTGTATTGGGGGGGGGGGGGGGGCTATTAAACTAGGCCTTAAATTAATAACGCTTTTTTTTGAAAAAACATAGTGCATAGGGTTCTATGAATAGCTGTTCTAATACAATGGAATTAAATTGATATAATTTATAATAATAATTATATATTGCACTTCATTGCACTAAAACAAGCAACTCTAAAATTAAAAACTTGATTTGGTGAAACATTACGATTACCTAACAATTCTTTGATTATTGTATGTCAACATTAAAATAGCTTAATAATCATTGTATATGTAACCCAGCTGAAAAAATCCCAAGCCACTATGGGAATCGAACCTCCTCGTCACTATAAAAGCTAGCTCATATAGCAAGGCAGTATAAGTGTCCCTTATACATCACCCTACAACATACTCTCCCTCCATGTATGAAATTCTTCCACGAATTTCCTTCTGCCTTGACATCTGTGGGATGTCATACAGACCACAGCGGGTTATTTACGTTGGGCGCCAATGTAACCCAGCTGAAAAATTCCCAAGCCACAATGGGAATCAAACCCGGGACCTCCCGGTCGCTAGGCAAACGCTCTACCGCGGCACTATAAAAGCTAGCACTTATAGCAGGGCAGTATAAGTGTCCCTTATACATCACCTACTACATATATGTAAATCACACATACTGTCTTGCATTCTAGCAATAGAGGAAAATATTTCTCAAATGAATTTTTTTTGCACATTTTTGACAGATTATCACATTTTGCATGACAGCTGTAAACCTACGTTTGGCATGCATCGTGTATTTATTTTGATAAAATTGTAAATAATTAATATACACTAAAACAGGTATATAAAAAAGATCGTAAGGGTTATCACACGTTGAGCAAAGTTTATACTCTTGTTATTGAATGATACACAATGAAACTGGTCGATATTGGTCATTTATTCATAGATCTAAGTATCTTTTTTTCTGTTCCATCAGCTTTTTTTTCCAACATATTAGATTATAGTAGCAAATCTGAATGAAATCAATAACATATTTATGCTTCCTTTCAGTTTCTGATATTCTTATTTCTCCAGTTTAATTGTGTATTCAGATCGGAAAAAAATTAAGTCATGTGTGTTGTTAGTAGATCTATTTTGCAAGTAATGTTTTCTATACATAAATATTTAACTGTGTAAAACATGCACATTAATTGCTTCAATTGCAAGCCCATCTTTTAAAGTGTAAAACTTATGACTGTGAAATTTGTTGGACTATGTATTTACTTGTCAATCTCAAAGATAACTCGCCATTTTCAGACCATATACATCCCTGGTGATAACGATGTGGGTGGGGAGGACTCTGACATTCCGTTGAAATGGAAAAGAGACCGGTATGAGAGGACCTTTGGAAATGTGTCCGACCTAATAAAATTTGGATTTGTTGACTATGCAAAGGTAGGCGATGCTTATCGAAACATTCAAGTCTGATGAGGATATGGATACATGTAATTATCATTGGTTATTTGTTGACATAAGTAAAGTCCTGTCTGCTGGACAACATTGCAAGATTAATTGCAAGATTAATGCCAATTTCTAAAATTTGTTTATTTCTTTTATTAGCTCAGTAGATCACATAATTACATAGTGCATGTCCTCTGAAACTTCTGGATGGAGATTGACAAACTTGGCACCTATGTGAAATTCTGGTTGCCAGGGTACATGTTCGTTTATCATCACTTGTGATGGTCCACCCAGTTTTCATGGTACTAAGCAACATATTGAATGGTGGAAAGTGTGTTTTCTTGTTACTTGATATATATTAACGAAAATATAATGTAGAGAATACTAGGTTAGTGTTTAATAAAGATAAGTTTATTTAGCGAGGCTTAGAAAGCCTAAACCATGAGCCGTGGCGAGTGGCTCAGGTTTTTGTGCCGAGCAAGTTAACTTATCTTTGATCAACACTTACCTGGTATTTTATTTATCCCATCGTATTCTGTCTTTATTTTGAAAATTAACGAAAGAAAATCACTAAATAACACGGTAAACATCAAATGACATCACAAAAATAAACAAAATGTCATTATATTGCGCATGTTTGCTGTATTCAACAAGGTGGAATACAGCTAAGTTTATCCCACGGGGTGTTACTTCGTCAATGTGGGTGTGATTATAGGATAAAATACAATGCTATTCACTTTTCCTGGTATCTTAAAGACATTCACAGTTCTTTCCACATCGTTGTTTTTAACCTTTGCGCCAGGTCATGGTTGGCCATTTTGGTTGTGACGAAACAAGTTTTCGGGGGTCATCTCAAAATGCATTTGAAATGTCATAAATGGTCCAATTTATCTTCGATAAAGTTTGTCTCGGATTGCTTGCGTCATTGTTGAAGAGTTATAAATACAGCGGTCATTCTCTGGACTTCTGAACATAAAATCATGAATGTAAAAAAATGTGGAGTGATAAATTGGTAGATAAATTATATACAATAATAGACAGAGAATCAAATGTGGAGTGATAAATTGGTAGATTTAGAAAGATTTGTAAATTTGATCGATTATTACTCATTCCTATCTGTTTTAAACACATGTTGCACATGTAAACAAAGAGCTGTCAGACTGTGAAACAACCAAAACAAAATATTTCAGTCAAGCCTACCTAACCAGTGTATTTCTACATGAAAACAAAAATGAAAATCTTTTTCTTTAAAACAGCTGGACCAATATCGTACTTATTTACCAAATTGTTGAATGGATGACAAATTTCCATTTAGCTACTACACATGGCTATAGCATGTTTCATTTCCATTCTAACTGGACATAGTACCACACCAGCTTTCAGAGCGGGTACTAGCTACAGCATGTTTTATTTCCATTCTAGCTGGACATAGTACCATGCCAGCAGCTATCAGAGAGGGTACTAGCTATAGCATGTTTCCTTTCCATTCTAGCTGGACATAGTACCACACCAGCTGTCAGAGAGGGTACTAGCTATAGCATGTTTTCTTTCCATTCTAGCTGGACATAGTACCACACCAGCTATCAGAGAGGGTACTAGCTACAGCATGTTTTCTTTCCATTCTAGCTGGACATAGTACCACACCAGCTATCAGAGAGGGTACTAGCTACAGCATGTTTTCTTTCCATTCTAGCTGGACATAGTACCAAACCAGCTATCAGAGAGGGTACTAGCTACAGCATGTTTTCTTTCCATTCTAGCTGAACATAGTACCACACCAGCAGCTATCAGAGAGGGTACTAGCTACAGCATGTTTTCTTGCCATTGTTGCTGGACATAGTAACACACCAGCTATCAGAGAGGGTACTAGCTACAGCATGTTTTCTTTCCATTCTAGCTGGACATAGTAACACATCATCTGTCAGAGAGGGTACTAGCTATAGCATGTTTCCTTTCCATTCTAGCTGGACATAGTAACACACCAGCTATCAGAGAGGGTACTAGCTACAGCATGTTTTCTTTCCATTCTAGCTGGACATAGTAACTCACCAGCTATCAGAGAGGGTAGTAGCTACAGCATATTTTCTTTCCATTCTAGCTGGACATAGTAACACACCAGCTATCAGAGAGGGTACTAGCTACAGCATGTTTTCTTTCCATTCTAGCTGGACATAGTACCACACAAGCTGTCAGAGAGGGTACTAGGTATAGTATGTTTTCTTTCCATTCTAGCTGGACATAGTACCACACCAGTTATCAGAGAGGGTACTAGCTACAGCATGTTTTCTTTCCATTCTAGCTGGACATAGTACCACACCAGCTATCAGAGAGGGTACTAGCTACAGCATGTTTTCTTTCCATTCTAGCTGGACATAGTATCACACCAGCTATCAGAGAGGGTACTACCTACAGCATGTTTTCTTTTCATTCTAGCTGGACATAGTACCACACCAGCTATCAGAGATGGTACTAGCTACAGCATGTTTTCTTTCCATTCTAGTTGGACATAGTAACACACCAGCTATCAGAGAGGGTACTAGCTACAGCATGTTTTCTTTCCATTCTAGCTGGACATAGTAACACACCAGCTATCAGAGAGGGTACTAGCTACAGCATGTTTTCTTTCCATTCTAGCTGGACATAGTACCACACCAGCTATCAGAGATGGTACTAGCTACAGCATGTTTTCTTTCCATTCTAGCTGGACATAGTACCACACCAGCTATCAGAGAGGGTACTAGCTACAGCATGTTTTCTTTCCATTCTAGCTGAACATAGTACCACACCAGCTATCAGAGATGGTACTAGCTACAGCATGTTTTCTTTCCATTCTAGCTGGACATAGTACCACACCAACTATCAGAGATGGTACTAGCTACAGCATGTTTTCTTTCCATTCTAGCTGGACATAGTACCACACCAGCTATCAGAGATGGTAAATGCTACAGCATGTTTTCTTTCCATTCTAGCTGGACATAGTAACACACCAGCTATCGGAGAGGGTACTAGCTACAGCATGTTTTCTTTCCATTTTAGCTGTACATAGTATCACACCAGCTATCAGAGAGGGTACTAGCTACAGCATGTTTTCTTTCCATTTTAGCTGTACATAGTATCACACCAGCTGTCAGAGAGGGTACTAGCTACAGCATGTTTTCTTTCCATTCTAGCTGGACATAGTAACACACCAGCTATCAGAGAGGGTACTAGCTACAGCATGTTTTCTTTCCATTCTAGCTGGACATAGTACCACACCAGCTATCAGAGAGGGTACTAGCTACAGCATGTTTTCTTTCCATTCTAGCTGGACATAGTACCACACCAGCTATCAGAGAGGGTACTAGCTACAGCATGTTTTCTTTCCATTCTAGCTGGACATAGTAACACACCAGCTATCAGAGAGGGTACTAGCTACAGCATGTTTTCTTTCCATTTTAGCTGTACATAGTATCACACCAGCTATCAGAGAGGGTACTAGCTATAGCATGTTTTCTTTCCATTCTAGCTGGACATAGTAACACACCAGCTATCAGAGAGGGTTCTAGCTACAGCATGTTTTCTTTCCATTCTAGCTGTACATAGTACCACACCAGCTATTATAGAGGGTACTAGCTACAGCATGTTTTCTTTCCATTCTAGCTGGACATAGTAACACACCAGCTATCAGACAGGGTACTAGCTACAGCATGTTTTCTTTCCAGTTTAGCTGTACATAGTATCAGACCAGCTATCAGAGAGGGTACTAGCTACAGCATGTTTTCTTTCCATTTTAGCTGTACATAGTACCACACCAGCTATCAGAGAGGGTACTAGCTACAGCATGTTTTCTTTCCATTCTAGCTGGACATAGTACCACACCAGCTATCAGAGATGGTACTAGCTACAGCATGTTTTCTTTCCATTCTAGCTGGACATAGTACCACACCAGCTATTATAGAGGGTACTAGCTACAGCATGTTTTCTTTCCATTCTAGCTGGACATAGTAACACACCAGCTATCAGAGATGGTACTAGCTACAGCATGTTTTCTTTCCATTCTAGCTGTACATAGTATCACACCAGCTATCAGAGAGGGTACCAGCTACAGCATGTTTTCTTTCCATTCTAGCTGGACATAGTAACACACCAGCTATCAGACAGGGTACTAGCTACAGCATGTTTTCTTTCCATTTTAGCTGTACATAGTACCACACCAGCTATTATAGAGGGTACTAGCTACAGCATGTTTTCTTTCCATTCTAGCTGGACATAGTAACACACCAGCTATCAGAGATGGTACTAGCTACAGCATGTTTTCTTTCCATTCTAGCTGTACATAGTATCACACCAGCTATCAGAGAGGGTACCAGCTACAGCATGTTTTCTTTCCATTCTAGCTGGACATAGTAACACACCAGCTATCAGAGAGGGTACTAGCTATAGCATGTTTCCTTTCCATTCTAGCTGGACATAGTACCACACCAGCTGTCAGAGAGGGTACTAGCTATAGCATGTTTGCTTTCCATTCTAGCTGGACAAGGTACTACACCAGCTATCAGAGAGGGTACTAGCTACATGTTTCCTTTCCATTCTAGCTGGTCATAGTAACACATCATCTGTCAGAGAGGGTACTAGCTATAGCATGTTTCCTTTCCATTATAGCTGGACATAGTACCACACCAGCTGTCAGAGAGGGTACTAGCTACAGCATGTTTTCTTTCCATTCTAGCTGGATATAGTACCACACCAGCTATCAGAGAGGGTACTAGCTATAGCATGTTTTCTTTCCATTCTAGCTGGACATAGTACCATACCAGCTATCAGAGAAGGTACTAGCTATAGCATGTTTTCTTTTCATTCTAGCTGGACATAGTACCACACCAGCTTTCAGAGATTGTACTAGCTACAGCATATTTTCTTTCCATTCTAGCTGGACATAGTAACACACCAGCTATCAGAGAGGGTACTCGCTACAGCATGTTTTCTTTCCATTCTAGCTGGACATAGTACCACACCAGCTATCAGAGAGGGTACTAGCTACAGCATGTTTTCTTTCCATTCTAGCTGGACAAAGTAACACACCAGCTATCAGAGATGGTACTAGCTATAGCATGTTTCCTTTCCATTCTAGCTGGACATAGTACCACACCAGCTATCAGAGAGGGTACTAGCTACAGCATGTTTTCTTTCCATTCTAGCTGGACATAGTAACACACCAGCTATCAGATAGGGTACTAGCTATAGCATGTTTCCTTTCCATTCTAGCTGGACATAGTAACACATCAGCTATCAGATAGGGTACTAGCTACAGCATGTTTTCTTTCCATTCTAGCTGGACATAGTATCATACCAGCTATCAGAGAGGGTACTAGCTATAGCATGTTTCCTTTCCATTCTAGCTGGACATAGTACCACACCAGCTATCAGAGAGGGTACTAGCTACAGCATGTTTTCTTTCCATTCTAGCTGGACATAGTAACACACCAGCTATCAGATAGGGTACTAGCTACAGCATGTTTTCTTTCCATTTTAGCTGGACATAGTATCACACCAGCTATCAGAGAGGGTACTAGCTATAGCATGTTTTCTTTCCATTCTAGCTGGACATAGTAACACACCAGCTATCAGAGAGGGTACTAGCTACAGCATGTTTTCTTTCCATTCTAGCTGGATATAGTAACACACCAGCTATCAGAGAGGGTACTAGCTACAGCATATTTTCTTTCCATTCTAGCTGGACATAGTAACACACCAGCTATCAGAGAGGGTACTCGCTACAGCATGTTTTCTTTCCATTTTAGCTGGACATAATACCACACCAGCTATCAGAGAGGGTACTAGCTACAGCATGTTTTCTTTCCATTCTAGCTGGACATAGTAACACACCAGCTATCAGAGAGGGTACTAGCTACAGCATGTTTTCTTTTCATTCTAGCTGGACATAGTACCACACCAGCTATCAGAGATGGTACTAGTTGTAGCATGTGTCCTTTCCATTCTAGCTGAACATAGTATCATAACAGCTATCAGAGAGGGTACTAGTTGTAGCATGTGTCCTTTCCATTCTAGCTGGACATAGTATCATACCAGCTATCAGATAGGGTTCTAGCTATAGCATGTTTCCTTTCCATTCTAGCTGGACATAATATCATACCAGCTGTCAGAGAGGGTACTAGCTGTAGCATGTGTCCTTTCCATTCTAGCTGGACATCGTATCATACCAGCTATTAGAGAGGGTACTAGTTGTAGCATGTGGCCTTTCCATTCTAACTGGACATCGTATCATACCAGCTATTAGAGCGGGTACTAGTTGTAGCATGTGGCCTTTCCATTCTAACTGGACATAGTATCATACCAGCTATTAGAGAGGGTACTAGCTGTAGCATGTTTCGTTCCTATTCTAGCTGGACATAGTACCACACCAGCTATCAGAGAGGGTACTAGCTACCGCATGTTTACTTTCCATTCTAGCTGGACATAATACCACACCAGCAGCTATCAGAGAGGGTACAAGCTATAGCATGTCTCCTTCCCATTCTAACTGGACATAGTATCATACCAGCTGTCAGAGAGGGTACTAGCTATAGCATGTTTCCTTCCCATTCTAACTGGACATTGTATCATACCAGCTGTCAGATAGGGTACTAGCTATAGCATGTTTCCTTCCCATTCTAACTGGACATTGTATCATACCAGCTGTCAGAGAGGGTACTAGCTTCAGCATGTTTTCTTGCCATTCTAGCTGGACATAGTACCACACCAGCAGCTATCAGGGAGGGTACTAGCTATAGCATGTTTCCTTTCCATTCTAGCTGGACATAGTACCACACCAGCTATCAGAGAGGGTACTAGCTATAGCATGTTTTCTTTCCATTCTAGCTGGACATAGTACCACACCAGCAGCTATCAGAGAGGGTACTAGCTATAGCATGTTTCCTTCCCATTCTAGCTGGACATAGTATCATACCAGCTATCAGAGAGGGTACTAGCTATAGCATGTTTCCTTCCCATTCTAGCTGGACATAGTACCACACCAGCTATCAGAGAGGGTACTAGCTATAGCATGTTTACTTTCCATTCTAGCTGGACATAATACCACACCAGCAGCTATCAGAGAGGGTACAAGCTATAGCATGTCTCCTTCCCATTCTAACTGGACATAGTATCATACCAGCTGTCAGAGAGGGTACTAGCTATAGCATGTTTCCTTCCCATTCTAACTGGACATTGTATCATACCAGCTGTCAGATAGGGTACTAGCTATAGCATGTTTCCTTCCCATTCTAACTGGACATAGTACCACACCAGCTGTCAGATAGGGTACTAGCTATAGCATGTTTCCTTCCCATTCTAGCTGGACATAGTATCATACCAGCTGTCAGAGAGGGTACTAGCTATAGCATGTTTCCTTCCGATTCTAGCTAGACATAGTATCATACCAGCTGTCAGAGAGGTACTAGCTATATAGCATGTTTCCTTCCCATTCTTGCTGGACATAGTATCATACCAGCTGTCAGAGAGGGTACTAGCTATAGCATGTTTCCTTCCAATTCTAGCTGGACATCGTATCATACCAACTGTCAGAGAGGGTACTAGCTATAGCATGTTTCCTTCCAATTCTAGCTGGACATAGTGTCATACCATCTGTCAGAGAGGGTACTAGCTATAGCATGTTTCCTTCCAATTCTAGCTGGACATCGTATCATACCAACTGTCAGAGAGGGTACTAGCTATAGCATGTTTCCTGCCAATTCTAGCTGGACATAGTGTCATACCATCTGTCAGAGAGGGTACTAGCTATAGCATGTTTCCTTCTGATTCGAGCTGGACATAGTATCATACCAGCTGTCAGAGAGGGTACTAGCTATATAGCATGTTTCCTTCCTATTCTAGCTGGACAATGTACCACACCAGCTGTCAGAGAGGGTACTAGCTATAGCATGTTCCTTCCAATTCTAGCTGGACATCGTATCATACCAACTGTCAGAGAGGGTACTAGCTAGCTATAGCATGTTTCCTTCCGATTCTGGCTAGACATAGTATCATACCAGCTGTCAGAGAGGGTACTAGCTATATAGCATGTTTCCTTCCCGTTCTAGCTGGACATAGTATCATACCAGCTGTCAGAGAGGGTACTAGCTATAGCATGTTTCCTTCCAATTCTATCTGGACATCGTATCATACCAACTGTCAGAGAGGGTACTAGCTATAGCATGTTTCCTTCCAATTCTAGCTTGACATAGTATCATACCAGCTGTCAGAGAGGGTACTAGCTATAGCATGTTTCCTTCCGATTCTAGCTGGACATAGTATCATACCAGCTGTCAGAGGGGGTACTAGCTTAAACTATAGCATGTTTCCTTCCTATTCTAGCTGAACATAGTACCATATCATCTGTCAGAGAGGGTACTAGCTGTAGCATGTTTCCTTCCTATTCTAGTTGGACATGATAGCATGCCAGCTATCAGAGAGGGTATTATCTGTAGCATGTTTCCTTCCTATGTGCCAGGTATAGAGAGGGTACTAGCATATGTCCTTCCCATTCTAGATGGACATAGTATCATACCAGCTGTCAGAGAGGAAGCTCCGAGAGGCCCAAGATCTTCAGAAGAAGATTACATCTCCTATCACTGTCCTGCTGAACCACCACCTACTATCTGTCAATGTCAAACACTTTGTGTATCCAGTTAGTATGCCTTGCACTGATGTATATCATTCAAATCCTACTTTGCATTTGACAGAGGTTTTTGCAATCCTGTTAGTATGCCTTGAATTTTGCATTTGACTGATTCTGTTCAAATTCATTTACTTAATACTGTGCTTGTTATTAAAGTTCTTCAACGCTATTGTACTTATTTCTTTTGCCGTGCCCTGTTAAATAAGCAAAAAAACTGGTCTCTGCTCCTTTACCAAATGCATGATTCTCTAATGCATCGTATTTAATATCCACTTTTAATATGTTAGCAACGTTCTCTTTAAAAATGATTTTCAAGGTGGTCATGTATATGGATTTAAATATGTTTTATGACTATATTGAATAATTGCATTGTTATTGTAGGTAACAAGGAAATTGCGACCAAAATTGATATTTTCTGCACATATGCATATGGTAATGTATTTTGTATTTTCTATTTACATATTATTATTTATGGAATTTATTATTAGTATCAGCTTACTTTTACTGGCACACAATAAAGCAATCTTGTGATGTGAGCAGTTCTGCTTTTACTGTCAAGGGACAAATACCTGACAACACATGTATTTAGTTTTATTCACTGTTGCTATTTGTTCATGGATAAATATCATCATTGAAGATATATTCTAACGTGATACTCGCTAATTTTTCGATAGAAAAGAACACAATAATACTGGTTAAACTACCCAGTAAACAACGCAAAAAGTAGTCCCAATTGTTAGTGGAGCATAGTAAAATGTAGTTCTCATTGTAATTGCAAAAATATTTTTCGAATCATGTTAGAATAGATTTATCAGTTTATTGTCCAATAAACAACGATTTGGAGTTCTGATGCGTGGCTATCAAACCGCTTAGGCTAACACCCACATGGTTTAATTTATATGCATCAGAACTCCAAATCGTTGTTTATTGGCCGTTAAACAATGATTAATTGAAAATTATTCTTAAATGAATACTAACATCTTAACGAAAGTGTGAGCTGTCTAGCCAGTGATTACTGCAATCTTGCATCCTTGCCTCCTATCAAATGTTGTCTGAGCTCTATCATTTGTATTATCTATCTGTAACACACACCTGACGTCTGATATGTCTGCCTTTTAAACAGGCGTTTTTGCTATTTATTGTTCTAGAATGTCCTAAATTCTAATTTTAGGAAACAACTATTTAAGTCGCTTTGTGATACTAGTATTTTATGGTGTTCGTAACTTTAGAAAAATGTTTTCAACTTACTGATTTGCAATTATTGAAGCACTAAAACTGTTTCATAAGTGAATTTTATGTATTTGCTTTATGTAAAAACAACAGCTAAATGCCTTTAAATAGATATCGACGGCATTGAATAGATCATAGGCTAATAGTAAAATGCCCCCCATAGACTTTTTAGTATGTTTAATGTGTTTGTGTTTTGGTGGCACATTGACAGAACATTTTGAAACTCAATACAAATCATTCTATAAGGATATAGTTAGGACACCCAAGCAAGAGTATACTTCTGTATCATTTAAAACTTTTTAAGTGATGACTGGTATTTCCGTTGCTAGGCATGGCTGCACTCATGCACAGACTGTCTCCGTGATGACGAGTACAGCTGGGACATCAGCAAGCAGGAACTGACCTACCTGGACTCGTACCTCACACTGGACATGTCTGCGCCTAACTCCATGTTCGAGATATCAGCGCCGACATCCAGTTACAGAATGGGGACACCATATATTGGATACGGTTTGGCAATTATAGGTCCGTGAAAGCTTTTATTATTAGTTTTACTACTTGTTTCCAGGTTTATGCAAAATAAATCATATGCAAGAATCAGTTCTATTGCTACGAGTCGTACAATGCTGGACTTATAACTGGTACCCATTCAGTTATTTAAATCGAGCATGTTATATTTATATTGTTTTACTCAAAGAGATTAGGATAGAGGCAACATCTGAATGCATATGATAATTGAATTTTTCCAATTGACTGATTTAAATAGATACATTCAGTGTCAACATTTCTTTACTCTCAAGAATATTTGTTGTGACTAATTCTTTAAATAATTTTATTAAAAAAATACTAGTACTTATTCCAATGATGGTGCATTTTGTAAGTTTCATATTTTTGTACAGTATTTGATTTATGTGACAGAAGAAGCAAAACTAACATTCTAACATGATACTCACTAATTTTTCTATAGACAAAGAACAAAATTATTGTTGTTAAACTTCCCATAAACAACTTAAGAAGAAGTTCCGATTTTGAGCGGAGCATAGTAAAAAGTAGTTCCCGTTACAATTGCAAAAATCTGTGTCAAATCATGTTAGAATCCAATTTTTTTTCGCATTATCGTTGTTTATCGGCCAATACACAACTCTTTGTCATTCTGATGCGTGGCTATTAAACAACTCGGGCTAATGCCATAGTGGTTTAATTCCTATGTATCAGAACTCCAAATCGTTGTTTTTTGGCCGATTAACAACGATAAATCGAAACTTATTTCTTGATTTAACATCAGGTGCAGACCAGACAGTTCAGTTCACGGTGCTCTGGTCTCCCAGGAGATACACGATGTTGGTTGGGTACGCGATAGTGCTAACACTTGGGTCAGTCCTGATGTGCATCACAAGATGTTCGCGACGATCCAGATAGCAATTACAGAAGGGCGACTGAATGCCCATATGCGTCGGTGTAGTCAGTTTAGTCCATAAAACCACATTGCTATAAATGTTCTTAGTTTTTGGTCGTCTTCATATTGGGTACCTGATGTAATACAGAATTGTAACTGTGTAAATTAACTAGTTGCACGCTATGTTTTATAAATATTAGTAAAATACCTAATAGTTCTTTTTTTTCTTTTTTTCCCAAAATTTTTAGACTCTTTCCAACTCTAGTTTTGACATTGTCAAAATTGTTTGTTTTTTTTCGTTCAGGCATCCGAAACCTACCAGCCGGAGGACGCTAAACATAAAATCAAATTTGTATGTCCTTATGTGGCCACCGCTGTCTGGTGGTGTTAAGAGTTATTCTGATGACTGAATTAATTTCAAAATCTAGCAAAAAATTTTCATTGTGTGCCCTTGTACCAAACTGCTGCTAGAAGTGTTTGTTGGTTTAGTTGAGGCTATATCACAATGAAAAACAAACAAGTACCATATAATTGACCTTACGACGAGATTTGATTTACAATGTGTTTAGCCTTTCAGAAAGCTAGGACTTAATTGTTTGACGGACATGGCTTGTTAAAACATTCGTTTACTGTCAATGGTGTTTATCAGATTTTATCTAAGGTAGGCGTGGTTATAAATCCCATAACGATCGTCAATCCACTTGATTTTTGTTCCTACATGGGTGACCAAAATACAATATACGGGTTTATTAATGCCCTGTTTGTTTCTAATGTGTTACATTTGGAGGTGATGGTTTCTTATGGTTTTCTGGATGCATTTGATCATTATTAGCTTTTGTGATGGCCTTTTGTCTGTCGTGCGTCGTCAACATGTACCTTGTGAAAACTCTAGACGCCACATTTATTGGCCAATCTTCGTGAAACTTCGTCAGAACATTTGTCCCAATAATATCTCGGCCGAGTTTGAAACTGTTTCATGTGGGGTCAAAAACTAGGTCACTAGGTCAAATTGAAGAAAAAAGCTTGTGAACACTGGAAGTCACATTTTTTGCCCAATCAGCATGAAACTTGCTCAGAACATTTGTTCTAATAATATCTCGGCCGAGTTCAAAAATGGTTCCAGTCTGTTGAAAAACATGGCCGGCCACCAGGGGGGTGGGGCGGTTTTCCTTATATGGCTATAGAAAAAGCCTGTGAACACTCTAGAAGTTAAATTTTTGCACAATCAACATAAAACTTGCTCAGAACCTTTGTTCTTACGAGATTTGGCCGAGTTCGAATATGGTTCCGCTCCGTTGAAAAATATGGCCGGCAGGGGGCGGAGCAGTTTTCCTTATATTGCTAGAGAAAAAGCTTGTGAGCATTGTAGGTCACATTTTTTGCTCAATCAACATGAAACTTGCTCTGAACTTATTCTTATGATATCTTAGCGGAGCTTGAAAATGGTTCTGGTCCGTCAATAAACATGCCCGCCAGGGGGGGAGCAGTTTTCCTAGTTGGGCTATAGAAAAAGCTTGTAAACACTCTTGAAGTCAAATTTTTTGCCCAATCAACATGAAACTTGCTCAGAACATTTTTTCGTATGATATCTTGGCCGAGTAAGAAAATGGTTACGGTCCGTTGAAAAACATGGCCACCAGGGGAGGGGAGGGGGTTCAGTTTTCCTTATATGGAT
This sequence comes from Congeria kusceri, assembly GCA_027627225.1. Taxonomy (NCBI): domain Eukaryota; kingdom Metazoa; phylum Mollusca; class Bivalvia; order Myida; family Dreissenidae; genus Congeria; species Congeria kusceri. Next base: position 35,424,608 of record CM051031.1, on the reverse strand, counting down.
ATATTGAAAATTTTAAAAAGCTTGTGAACACTCTAGAGGCCACATTTGTATCCCAATTATCATGAAACTTTCTCAGAACATTTTTCCCAATGATATCTCAGACAAGTTCGAACCCAGGTCACATGTAAAATACTAGGTCACCAGGCCAAATTGAAAAAAACAAGCTTGCGAACAATCTAGAGGCCACATTTTGAGCCGAATCTTCATGTAACTTGCTCAGAAGAGTTTAATTCCTTAGCCCCTCAGGTGAGCGACCTAGGGCCTTATGGCCCTCTTGTTTTGTATTTTATGTAGATCTTTATCATTATATATATTATGTATATTATTAAATGTTTGTCATCGTCTATAAATTGTTCCGGTGATAGCTTTGTGCATTTCGACAGTTTTGTTTTTTTACATACAAGTACATGTACATTTTGTTTTTAGTACTGTTAAACTTTTTTTTTTTTAAATGGTTGAATTAAGTGTGATTCAAAGTTTACAAGGCTTTACAAGGCTTGATGAAAGTAATGAAGATGTTTAATTTGTAGATTTAAAACAATTTTATATTATATATGAACCTGTAACAAAAAATGGCATTTATAATTATTGGAAAGTATTGTGGATGTTTCAGTCACAAGTAACTTATGTTCTAGACAATAATTCTTTTAAAGGGATTTTTATGCCCCCACCATCAATGATGAGGGGCATATAGTGTTTACCCTGTCCGTGGGTACGTACGTATGTACATATGTATGTGTGTACTTATGTACGTTTGTATGTGTGTATGTATGTACATGTTTTTGGATTCTTGTCCAGGCAAAATCTTTGTCCAGCATTGGAGGATTTTCAAATAACTTGGCAGAAACGTTAAGCATAATGAGACGGTGTGTCGCTGGCAAGAACCAGGGTCCAAGGTCAAGGTAACACTTTAAGGTCAAAGGTCAAATATAACAATTTTAGCCATAGACCCTGTCCAGAGCATAATTTTTACCAGCATGGAAGGAATTTCAAATGACTTGGCATCAGTGTTAAGCATGGTGAGACAGTGTGTCGCGTGCAAGAACTAAGTCACTAAGGTCCCAGGTCAAGGTCACACGTAAAGGTTAAAGGTCAAATACAAGAATTTACGCCATTGACCCTGTCCGGAGCATAATTTTGTCCAGCATTGAAGGATTTTCAAATACTTTAGCAGAAATGTTAAGTCAAATACCTTAGCACAAATGTTAAGCATAATGAGACGGTGTGTCGCGCGCAAGAACCAGGTCCCTAGGTCCAAGGTCAAGGTCAAGCTTAAAGGTCAAAGGTCAATTATTTTTTATTTTTTTTTTATTTATTTTTTTTTTTTTTCAAAATTATACCTTTATTTCATGTAAGTGCACACACATAAAGTAGACATCATAAGGTAAATAAAGTACGCTTTTTAGAGATGCACACATGCACAAGGAAGAAAAAAACATAGGATTAAAGAATCAAATAATAAGTGTGGGAAGGGGGGAAGGGAAAGGTAACAGGTCTTGCTTTGACTTGGGTCTATTGAGCACTGGACATATGATATGTTTGGATAAAGTTTGTAGTTTGTAGAGGTTTTTTAGTATTTAGGAACGCATGGTGGATAAATGCAGGGCTATATTCGTGTAACACACATAGAAAAAGTATTATTGAGTAAGGTTGAACTGTTATGGAAAGCGTTTCTACAAAACAAGCATGTATATGTATAGAGAAAAAAACGTACGTAAATACTCTAGATAGTGCTATGAAGTGTTTTCAGTCAACTGCAAACAGAGGTGGTTCTGTGATACATTGACATTCAAAATATCTTTCCAAGCAAGTAAACTGTCAACTTTCTTTTCATATATTGCTACATCTTTAAGACTGTCATATTGTGATTTCATAAAGTGTCTTCCATTTTCAACCGTTGGTTGTGTTGAAGACATCTTGCATTTATACAGATAAAACTTGGCATAAATAAAAGCATTGTTGACAGCATCACTATTCTTTTCTATATATCCCAGAAGAAAAGTATATATGTTACAAAATGGAAACAACTGTTTGGGGAAAAGGTTTTCAATAATAATTTTTGAAATAGGACATTCCCAGAAAAAATGTTCAATCGTTTCCTCACAACTTTTGCAAAAGGTACATTTGGGAGAATCTTTCAGATTTATTTTAAAAAGTAGACTATTTGTTCCAAGTATTCTGTGTATAATTCTGTATTGAAACCATTGCATTTTCACATCTTTAGTTATAGAAAATGGTTCACGAAAAATATCCTTCCAAACATTGTCAGTAATTTATAAGAATTTAAGCCTTGGACCCTTTCCGGAGCATAATTTTGTCCAGCATGTAAGGAATTTCTAATAACTTGGCACAAGTGTTGAGCATGGTGAGACGGTGTGTCGCGCGCAAGAACCAGGTCCCTAGGTCCCAGGTCAAGGTCACACGTAAAGGTCAATGGTCAAGTATAAGAATTTAAGCCATAGACCTTGTCCGGAGCATAATTTTGTCCAGCATTGTAGGATTTTCAAATACTTTAGCAGAAATGTTAAGCATTATGAGGCGGTTTGTTGCACGCAAGAACTAGGTCCAAGGTCAAGGTCACACTTAAAGGTCAAAGGTCAAATATAAGAATTAAAGCCATAAACCTTGTGCGTAGCATAATTTTGTCCAGCATGGAAGGAATTTCAAATAACTGGGCACAAGTGTTCAGCATGTTGAGATGGTGTGTTGCTTACAAAACCAGGTCCTTAGGTCCAAGGTCAAGGTCACATTTAAAGGTTAATGGTCAAATATAAGAAATTAAGCCATAGACCCTGTCCGGTGCATATCTTTGTCAAATTTCAAATAACTGTGCACAAATGTTAAGCATGTGAGATGGTGTGTTGCGTGCAAGAACCAGGTCCCAAGGTTCAAGGTCAAGGTCACACTTAAAGGTCAAAGGTCAAGATATGTATAAATGCTAAGATTCTTGTCAAGGCAATAACTTTGTCCAGCATTGAAGGATTTTCAAATAACTTGGTAGAAGTGATAACCATTATAAGACAGCGTGTCACACGCAAGAACTAAGTCCAATGTCAAGGTCACACTTAAAAGGTCAAAGGTCATATATAAGAAATTATACCATGGACCCTATCCGGAGCATAATTATTTTTTCTGGCATTTTCAAATTAATTGACAGAAATTGATAAGCATTATGAGATGACATGTGGCATGCAACAACCAGGTCCTTTGGACCAAGGTCATGGTCACTTTTAAAGGTCAGAGGTCAAATATAGGTGTTTAAGCCACTGTCTTTGACCGAAGTATAATTTTGTCCGGCATGGAAGAGTTTTCAAATTACTTGGCATAAGTGATAAGAATTATGACACGGCATGTGGGTCGAAGAATGAGGTGTGTAGCTGAAAGGTCAAGGTCACTAAACAAGGTCAAAGCTCAAATAAATGTCCGGAGCATAATATTGTCATGCAGGGATTTTCTGATTAATTGGCAGAAATGATCACCATCACCAGATGGTGTGTCGCATGCGAGAACCTGACTTGTGAAGTTAGTGAATTACTTCCCTTTATTGATGACTGAGCAAAGCATAATTCAAAAAGAATAACTAATATAATACATAATGAAGTATTTGATACAAACATATCAGCAAAAATGTTTGGAAAAAAAACCCAGACCCATAACAAACTCACGACTTAGGAGCAATATGAAGAAATGACTTTAACCAACTGCGCTATTCTGCTTTGTAAGGAAATGTGTGGTTTTACACAATACTCACAATTCTGACGTCAAAATGTAAGCATGAAAAGAGCCAAACAAACACGACCCTTATTATAAATTGATTTTTATCTCAGAATATGAAAACTCTTTTCCTATTATATATACCTTATTTTAACTGTTATTATATGCTAGTTTTAATATATTTATTTCAGATTTTTGAAACAAATTACCCCCTTGATGCCCTTTTCGTTGACATAGTCCCTTTAAAACTGTGAATGATGAAAGTGTGTGGAACACAGTTTTCAGTACATGTGATGTCATGTAATATGTATTAGTAATCATGGATTGATTCATGTAAAAAAAATCCATATTTTATTCTACATGTATTTTGTATTCAGTGAAAATATATTATAAGTGACTCTGTGTTTAATAGCTATACTGTCATGACTTTGTACTATTTCAATAAAAATACACATTTATTTTATTGACAGCATTATATGAACTTATACATGTATATATGTTTTACATTATTTTATCCTTGTTAGTTTGTGTACATCATCAAATGTTTGTTGCACGCTTTTTAGCTCATTTGAGTACAACGTGCTAATGGTGAGCTTTTGGGATCGCCTTTTGTCTGTCGTGCGTCGTGAATCGTTCGTCGTCAACATTTACGTTGTGAACACACTAGAGGCTACATTTGTTGCTCAATCTTCATGAAACTTGCTCAGAACATTTGCCCCAATGATATCTTGGACGAGTTCAAAACTGGGTCATGTGGGATCCAAAACTAGGTCACTGGGTCAAATTGAAGAAAAAGCTTGTGAACACTCTAGTAGTCACATTTTTGCCCAATCAACATGAAACTTGCTCAGAACATTTGTTCTTATGATATATCAGCCGAGTTGGAAAATGGTTCCGCTCCATTGAAAATCATGGCCTCCAGGTGGCGGGGCAGTTTTCCTTATATAGCAATATTGAACAATTTAAAAAGCTTGTGAACACTCTAGAGGCCACATTTATTGCCCAATCTTCGTGAAACTTGCCAAAAACATTTGTTCTAATGATATCTCGGACGAGTTCGAAACTGGGTCATGTGGGGCAAAAACTAGGTCACTAGGTCAAATTCAATAAAAAGCTTGTGAACACTCTTGAAGTCATATTTTTTACCCAATCTTCTTGAAACTCGCTTAGAACATTTGTTCAATAATATCTCGGACGAGTTCGAAACTGGGTCAAGTGGGGTCAAAAACTAGGTCACCTGGCCATATTGAAGAAAAAGCTTGTGAACACTCTAGAGGCCATATATATAGTCCAATCCTCAAGAAACTTGCTCAGAACATGTGTCCCAATGATATCTCAGACGAGTTCAAAACTGGGTCATATGGGGTAAAAAAACTAGGTCACTAGGGCAGATTGAAGAAAAAGCTTGTGACCTTTCGAGAAGTCACATTTTTTGCCAAATATTCTTGATACTTGCTCAGAACATTTATTTCAATGATATCTCGGACGAGTTCGAAACTAGCTCATGTCGGGTCCAAAACTAGTTCACCAGGACAATTTGAAGAAAAGGCTTGTGAAAACTCTAGATGCCACATTTATAGCCCAATCATCATGAAACTTGGTCAGAACATTTGTCCAAATGATATCTGGGACACGTTCGAAACCAGGTCACATGGGGTCAACTAGGTCACCAGGCCAAATTGAAAAAACAAAGCTTGTGAACACTCCAAATTTTTAGCCGATTCTTCATGAAACGTGCTAAAAAAAAACAGTAGTTCATTAGCCCCTCAGGTGAGCGACCTAGGGCCTTATGGCCCTCTTGTTGTATATTACGGAGGAACATATTAATGTCACCTATGTCAAACTTAAACTTTTCTTGAAGGGGTTAACACAAAAAGTATACCGCCGGTAACAGGCTACATTTGAGTACAGTAGTGCTATTGACGACTGATGGTTGTTAAAAAAATGGGTGTTGACGAGCTATAAAATTAGCATTTAAACGTATGGGTATTTCTTTTAAAGACATCAGATTAAGTTGAAACTTGGTCAGATTGTTGTCCTCCATAAAATATAGGCTGTGATAAAATACGGGTCATGTACAATCAAAAACTATGTTACTGGATCAAATTAAGTAAATATCATTGTTAACATTCTAGGAATCGCATCTATGATCAAATAGGGGTAGAAACTTGGTTAGATTGTTGTCCTCCGTACAAGCTAGGTTCTGATAAAATACGGGTCATCTGTGATCAAAAACGAGGTCACTAGGACAAATAATCTGAACAGCTTCTTTACACTTTAGGGACATATTTCTGCAGTACGTCATGTTAAAACTTGGTCAGAGTGCAGTCATCCATGACATCTATATTGTGGTAAAAAATTATGGTCAGTGATAAAAACTATGTCGAATGACATAAAGGCCTCCTGACAGACTTTTTAAGACGTGTTTACTCTTGTGTCATGTTTCATCACATCATGCTACTGAAACAGATGAACGATATATGACCATTATGGCCCTCTTGTTAGTATTGAGGGTCCCTGAAATAAATATTTTTAAAAACTATTATAAAATATTGCTAAAATATAATTAACAGTTCTGATCGTACACTGGTAAAGTCATGTGATGGGCACATCACGTCACAAGTCTTAAACCCAGTGACAGCCAAAATGTGTGTGTGAGATTGACCATTGTTGTTATTAATACCGCATGTTATTGTAACATCTATTTATACTTTGTAGAATCTATGTATAATTTGTAGAATATATGTATATATCTTGTGTACGCGGTTGTATATTGTACTCCACCGCATAACCATAAAATGTTCAATAAAGTTTTAGAAATTCAATATAAGTTCCACATATTTTTTTTGGAAACAGGGTTGTTGTTATCCATTTGTCTGTGCTAGTATCCGCATAGTGATCAAGTTATACCGCAGTGTATGGTGTCGTCACTTTGGCATCGGGAACTGCTAATTTGCTTAACACTACCATGAACTGGTACATATGCATTTTAGCAATCCATTTAACTGGTGGCGATTTATGTAAATGTTTAAAAACAGTAACTTTTTGTCTTCTGTTTAAACAAACTACTTCGATTATACGATTATTAGATTATATTTGGTTGATTTGTAAATAATCGGCTTTTCTATCGTTTTGTTATGCCCCCGACATCTTGATGCAGGAGGCATATAGTGATTGGCGTGTCCGTCCGTCCGTGACAAGGTTAAGTAGATTTTACCGTTTCGTCTAGCACCAACACCGCTTACTACATCACTTGGATACTTACACAGGTGTTGCTTATGACCATTCCCTATCCACCCATATCACCCAACCTCACATTAACCTTGACCTGATTTGGACTTACAATAATTCAAAAAGGCCATTTGTTTGTTAACTACATTTTACCGTTCGTCTAGCACCAACAGCACTTACTACAAAACTTTGATATTTACACAGTTGTTACTTATGACCGTTTTCAATCCACCCATATCACCCAACCTCACTCTGACCTTGACCTAATTTGGACTTTCAATAATTCATTTGGGCTATTTCTTGGTTAACTACTAATTTGGACTTTTAATAATTCAAATGGGGTATTTCTTGGTTAACTAGATTTTACCGTTTCGTATAGCACCAGCACCGTTTACTACAGCATTTGGATACTTACACAGGTGCCGGGCCCGGCTAGCTCAGTTGGTAGAGCGCTGGACTGTCAATCCGGGAATCGTGAGTTCGAACCCCAGCCCGGCCACATAACTTGTTTGGGGATTGGTAATGAAATTATTTCTACGACCATTCTCCCCCTACCTCTGATTTAAGTAGGGCAGTTGTCAGTTACTGGCATAGGTATGTGCACTTAGTACTGGTCAACCGCTTAGATCGGCTAAGCTTGCCCAGGAAAAGTGTGAGTACGTTAACTGACCGCCGTGATAGGACAGAAATACTGTTAAAAAGGGCGAAAAATCCAAAACAAAAAACAAAATACTTACACACTTACACAGGTGTTGTTTATGGCCATTCCCAATCCACCAATATCACCCAACCATACTTTGACCTTGACTTAATTTGGACTTAGAATAATTCAAATGGGCTGTCCAGCACTAACCAGGGGCATGTGTGTTTATCGAACACATTGTTGCTATTGTTTGCTTGTAAAATATTTGAATATTGATTTATTTTTCATAAATTAAAATGTGGGAACGGGAATCACTGACATGGAGAGAAATATCCATACAGGCATTGGTTACCCCGCAGATGGATGTTCCTAAACTAAATTCTAAACAAATGTTTCTTTATTGAAAACCTCCAACGAATTATTATGCACTCTCCTCTCTGAAGAACAACTACACATGTATTTATTTAATTATTGAAGGCCAAGTTTCTCGATACGCTTTCAAAAGATCGACCATCTTGTGTTCCTGATCGTCCATGCTAATGCATCCCCATGAGACCGCTTCTGTAACGTCATTCTTGATTAACCGTGATTGTGTCGGATTCCTGGGAAGTGTTTATGAGCATGTTGTTGCTTCTACCTTGTCTGTTGTTGTTTTTTATTTGTACATAATATATTTCGGTAAAAGGTTAGAAATCGTTGCTGACGTTAGACCGCACAGTAACATCAGCAATCCGTGACGCGGTCCACATTTCATAAAGAACCAGCGTTGTCACTGTAAATGACGAATGCCTCCGAAAATGTTTTTTAACACATGAAATCAAAGGCCTCTATAATGACATGAATCAGTTAAACCCCTGGAATACTTTAAGAGTTATGATCCGCACAAGAAAAATTACACTATGTAGTTACGCTCTGCACTGGAAAAATAAGCCGTGAGCAATAACTCCAAAAATATTGAAGACGGAGTTATTGTTCTTGTACTCGGCACTTCCTGTCAACGTCCTCTATCAATGTATGTGGTTTTATTTCAAATCTCTTCAATACTAATTGAGTTATGCTCCGCATAAGAAAATTAACCAAAGGGGAATAACTCCGTAAATATTGAAGAAAGAGTTATAATCCTTGTACTCTGCACTTCCTCTCAAAGCCCTCTATCATAATATGAAGTATTATTTGATTTATGTTCATATTGTTTCAATTGCTAATGAACCACAAAAAAGCCGTTGAAATAAAAAAGTAGACCAACTGTTGCAGAATCAGGTATAATCTTGTGATGCATCATCGCTACAACCCTAAGGCCAAACAATAATTGTTGGTTTCCGCTGACATCTCCAAAAAATTACTTTTTTCTTTAACTTTTCGCGGCATATTTACCACACAGTTTAGGTAAATTGGACTGCATGTAAAATGTAAACGCCTCCCATCAAAGACACTGTACCTTAGCTATAAATAAGGTCATAGAAAAGACATTTCACAATATGAGTTTCAAATTTACTTTTTTCAAAATATGAATTACCGAAAAGCCGCATATAAGCGAAAACTGCTGTTTTGAACGAAAGTCAGAAAAAGTTAATGCTCGATAGGCAAAAAAACACTGTTAGGGTCTGCGGAAAAAAAATAGGAGCGGTCGGGTAAGAAACAAACAAACAACTATTTTTACGCCTAATGAGAGCACACTGAAATAAACGGAAAATGTTCTTGGTCCAGTTTCAACTTGTTATGGTGTTTAGGGCAAAGCACTACGCTGTGATCTAACCCAGTGAAGAAGGTTTCTGTGGTTCTCTTATTCTCTTAACGTTTTTGCTTATCTGAAACTTTTGGCGTTTTTTTTCTTTTCATTTTCTACTTTATTGTCCGAGTGATCGCAAACGAAATTGCCTCCGAACATTTTCCGAGGTGAAACAACATATTTATTGCCAATGCGGGGTGCGGATTTATCGATGCGCGGTCATGTCATGAAATATTCATTACCGATGGATTTTGGACCTGTAATTAGATAGTCGACTTATTGCCATGGCTTTCCGATGTCGGCTCCGAAACAGCCTACCTTGTTTGAAGCGGGTAAATGTAGAGACGTTAATTAATCAAATCAAGGTAGCTAATTAAACATTTATGACCCCATGGACGTTGCTGGACTTAGGTCCAATTGTGAATGTTGACGACCTCGAAAATAAGCTAGTTGCACAATATTCGAGAAACAGACATGACATGTGAAAGTGACTTTCTTCAAATTAAAAAGTGTTATTATTTATATAACTTAAGGACTTATTAAATGGAACATAGGATTTACGCTATTTTAACGGTAGCATGTATGTGTTACATAAATGTTTAAATTAAAATAACGTTCATGTTTCAGTTTTTCATTTTTCATAGCAGCAGCAGCAGCAGTAGTAGTAGTATTTAATACTATTGTTATTATTATTATTATTACTATTATTATTTCATGTTATTATTATTATCATCGTCGTCGTCGTCAACATTTTCATGACTATTAGTGTCATCGTATTCGTTGTTGTTTCTAAAAAATATGTTATTCATAACAATTTTGTATGCGTATAAACTAATTGCGAATTAAGTAAATGCAATAATCGGTACCACATTTTTCCCGTGTACTTGACTGGGGTTGTGATTAGAATGTTTGGTTACCAACTTACGTAAACCGTGAGGCTTATCTAATCCAATGAAATGCGAACGCACGCCGCATTTTAATTATGAGCTTTATAGAGTAAGAAATTTCGTAAGCAATAACAGGTGTGCTTTACCAATATTTAAAACTGCCTTCGGCCATATAATGTTTGTCAAACACAAATTATCGCGTAAGAACAAAACAAAATTAATACTCGTAGTTTAACATAATATTTACGAGCATTAAAATAAAAGAATAATAATAATGTCAATATACATTTTGTATAATATTAATAATAATTATTAACATTGGAAGAAAACAATAACTGATTATTTAAAAGAAAATCGCCTGCGGATTTAATATTTTAGTTTAATGTATAGTTTATGACTGCAAATTAAACAATAGTAGACGCCAGGTATTTAACAAGACAAGACAAGACAAGACAAATATTTATTAAGACTTGTACAGTGTACATCGTCTAAACACTAAAATGTTTTACATACATACATTTGATCACGTTAAAATGAATACAATAATAACAAATACAATCAAATTAACAGTCATGTACATATATATTTTTTGGTAAAAGCTTAATATAAATAAGTATAATGTACATTCGTAATTTCTATGGGAGATAACTACTTATAGTTATGTCACAACATTAAGACAATTTTTCTTATAATTAGTGCTTCTTTTACCAATTTTGCTAATTTAATAAGTTCGCATGTATTAGTTGTATTTAACAATTGGTGGAATTTGTAAACAGAAGGTCTTTTGTAATAACATTGCTTTAAATAGTTTCGCCTAAGAACAGAGTATGAAGAACATTTACAGACAAATTGAAACTCATCTTCCACATCTAATTCATTGCAACAAAGACAATAGCGTTCGTTTCTTGGGATATTCTGACCAGTTTGAATTCTCAGTGGCAGAGCCGAAGTTCTAAGCTTTGTGACATAATATCTTAGCTTTTTTAGGTAGCAAATCTAAATAGTATTCATAATTGAAAATAGGCTTAAATACACGATACATATCTAAAACAGAACTATTAACAACAGATCTAAACCACTCTTGTTTATATGTATCAATTACAACATTTTTAAAGTGCGTTATAAATGTATTAACATCAACAGAGCTTGGATTATTAAACACGTAAGACAAACCGTAATTGTCTAACAGCTTTTTAAGATTTAAAACCCAGTTTGAACGTCCGTTGTGGCAATCGTGTAAAGCTTGCAAATATATGGATTTTATAATAATATTTTCAGTTTGGGTAATTTTAAACCAGTATTTAACAATCCTTACGTATCGATGAACAAAAAGTGGGTATCTACCTAATTCGCCATAGACTGTAGCATTACAAACGTTTTGTTTAACGTTTAATAGTCGTTTACAGAACTTTAAGTGCACCCTTTCCAATTCTTTTGACTTTGTATTACCCCATACCTCACATGCGTAATTCAGAATAGACACAACAAAAGCATCGAACAGTTGGCATTGTGTTTTGGGCTTAAGGTCAAACTCTTTACATTTGTTAAATAAAATATTCATTGCTTTTAGTGCTTTACCACATAAATGTTCTTGGTTCAAATTAAAATTTCCAGTATAATTAAAAACAGTTCCCAAATAGTTAAAATCGTTTACCAGTTCAATTTGCTGAACTTCATATGTCCATTTTTCAGATGGCAGTAGTCTTCCTCGTTTGCGGAACACCATTATTTTTGTTTTATAGTATTTACCTTTAATCCCCAACAATTACAATAATTATATAAAAGATTTAAATGGTTTGCACTTCTTCTGGAGATTTACCTATGATTGTCATATCATCGGCAAATAGTAACAATATCAGTACAATATCATCAATACTTAAACCGGAAGTAGCCTCATTCTGCAAAAATAGTTCTAAATCCTCTATAAATAAAGAAAATAACAATGGGGACATAACTTCGCCTTGGCGTAGACCTACAGCATAATTAAAATATTCTGAATATGATGAACAATGCTTAACACATGACTTAACATTTTGATACATATTTTTTATTATTCTGAATAATTTACCTTCAATGCCACATTTGAACATTTTTAGCCACAATGCATTTCTATATACAGTATCAAAACATTTCATCATATCAACGTAAATGACATATAATCTTTTATTTTCGTTAACATATTTTTGGACTAAGGACATAAGGATGTATATTGCGTCAATTGTTGAGCGCCCTTTTCTAAATCCGAATTGGGCATCCGGAATGATGTTAAAATTATTACAAAACGTTTCTAATCTACTATTAATAACTGAAGTAAATAGCTTAGATAAACAACTAAGTAGGGTAATTCCTCTATAATTATTAACATTTGTAGTATCGCCTTTCTTATGTAATGGGATTATAATACCTTCCGTCCATTTCTCAGGATAATGACCAGAGTTCAATACCGCATTAAACAAATCGCATATATGCAAAGCTAAAATATCAATACATTCAATTAAATATTCGTTCAAAATACAATCACTTCCATGGGCTTTATTACGCTTTAACAGTTTAACTGAAGCTTTTATCTCGTCAACGGTAAAAGGCTGATCTAATTCAGGGAAACGTGAATTTGGTAAATCAAAATTATGTGTTGAACAAAAAGTTTCGGCATCATCATTTACACAATCAAACAAACCACTACTTATATTATATTATTTAACATACTTGTATTTTATTAGTTCCTCTCCCAGACATCGCCAGCTGTGATCCAGGTAGGTCACAGTTTGGCCGAATGCAACTGCGAGAGGGTGACAACACATGTTAACCTTTCAGTGCGATATATTTATAGCACTTTATATAACTTAAGAAGTTATGCTTTGAAGTAGGTGAAAAAAAAAATCTTCATGCTTTGAAGTAGGTGAAAAAAAAAATCTTCACTAGCGTCATAAAATGACAAAATAAACATACAGTTATAATATAACCTAGCTCATAATACAAAATAAAATGTATACTGACGAGCTATACTACAATACAATACGACAATTTATATTATACAATATTATGAAAAATGTAAATACATTTTAACAGTATGATCGCCTTTGTAACATTTATTACCTCTCAATATATTTAACACACATTTTTAGTACTAAATATATCTAAGTTATGTCTATGTAATATTGGGACTTTGTATACAAATTCAAAATATGACTAAGATATATGGATTTAAAACATCCATGTAGATATATAGAATTTTTGATATTGTATATATTTGTATACTAATTATATGCACCATGTATACACTTTAAAAAGTATGGTTGTCCTTCTAAACAAATATTGCTTTCAATGCATGTTATACCTATATGTATTATTTCGAGTTGATGTAAACAATTCTGATACTTGTAATGGCTACGTTTTGCTAATTATTACATCTTTTAGCATACTATATTTTGAAGGAATGTAGTACAAAAGCCCTTTGCCCAAAAGCCCATTGGTCTAAAAATGCACGCATGGACATAAGCGCCCTTGGTATATTTAACCGAGTGGACATTTAAGCCCCTTGGTATATTTAACAGGGTGGACATAAGCCCCTTGGGAGATTTAACAGGGTGGACAAAAGCTCCTTGGTACATATGACAGAGTGGACAAAAGACCTTCTCTGGTTCATATGACAGAGTGTACAAAAGCCCCTGTCTGAAATTGTATGTATAATGAATTTTATTGTTACGGTTGTAACGTTCATAGGTTCAAACCCAGCTTAAGTTTAATGGTAATGTCCCTGAAATGAGACGTGTCGTGGGAAACCCAGGCTTAATGCATGTGCGTAAAGCGTCGTCCCGGATTAACCTGTGCAGCCTGCACAGGCTAATCCAGCACGACACTTTCCGTTTTTATGGTATTTTCTGTTTCAAGGAAGTCTCTTCTAAACATAATCCACTTTAGGCGGAAAGTGCCGTCCTAGATTAGCCTGTGCGTCCGCAGAGGCTAATCCGAGACGACACTTAACGCAAATGCATTAAGCCCGACATTCCCATGACAAGCCTCCTTTATATTACCTGTGATCTGCAGGTGTGTTGGCGCACAATGGCGGAGGAAGAGCGTTTGAGTTCGCGTACCTGGAGAACGAGCAGGATCCCGTCGCCGTCTCTGACGTCAGCGTCGCTCTGGACGGCTCTTACGTCAGTCTCGGAGAATGGCCGCACTGGTGCCTGGGAAACATGTCGCTTTGTTTGGATGGGGTGACTATAGACATGTGGTTGAAATTCGTGGACATTACCGAAGACTCGCCGGAAATCGTCGTGTTCAGTACCGGCGGCCACAACTGGTACTCTAACGGCATCTACCTATTGCAGGTGAGATTTTCTTTCATAAAACATGCACAGTCACATAATTAAACCCCCGTTTATAAAGTAAAATGCGACAACATTTGGGTTCGATTCAAGTTGATATGCGTAGGCTCAAAAGCAAAATTGTTGAATTATAGTGCATATCTTCATAATGAAAAAAATATAAAAATGAAATGTCAACTGGCACATTTATTTTCATAATATCAAAATTGTCAAGCATAACCAAATTCTGTTTATTTCTCTCCGCGCCCCACAGCGGTACGGCGACGAACTCGAGCTGGGCGTGGCGTTCAACGAGGACCTGTGGACGGTGAGGTTCCGCGTGGAGCCGGAAGTGTGGGTCAACATCCACGCATTATGGGACGTCTTTTCTGGCATCACCCTCCTGACACCCAAGTATGAACAACAGGTACGGCGGATAGCGTGCGCTGTGGCGTGGTCAGTTGTTATCAGCTATTTTAATATGATACGCGCAGAGTTTTCTATAGACAAAGAAGAAAAAACATCCATTGTTAAACTGACAATAAACAATGCGAAGAAGTAGTTCCGAAACTGTAAAATATAGTTCGTATTGTAATTGCAGAATATGTAGTCAGATCATGTTAGGATTGAATAATTTTCGCTTTATCGTTGTCTATCTGTAAAAAAATTGAGTCCTGATGCGCGTATATCAAACCACCCAGGCTAACGCCCTCGTGTTATAATTCCCACGTACCAGAACTCAAAATCGAACACAACGCAAATCGAAGATAATTTCTTAATTAACGTTATATATTGTTCGTATTAATACGTCTCTAGAAGTTTATAAATGCATTTGTATAACAGTTCATTTACTAAGTAAAAAAGAAAAAGTAGTTCCGAAACTGTAAAATATAGATCGTATTGTAATTGCAGAAAATGTAGTCAAATCATGTTAGAATCGAATATTTTTTTTATAGTTGTTTATCTGTAAATAATCAACCATTTTGAAATATGATGCGCGTATATCAAACCATGCAGGCTAACGCCCTCGTGTTTAAATTCCCACGCACCAGCACTTAAATTCGTTATTTATTAGCCTATAAACAACGCTAAATCGAAGACTATTTCTAAATTAACGTGATATATTGTTCGTATTAATACGTCTTTAGAAGTTTATAAATGCATTTGTACAACAATTTATTTACTAAAAAAATGATATGCTTTAAAGAATGTGATAACAACATGCTAAAATCGTCTTCACATTTATTGATTAACTCATTTTTAAAGTGATAAAATATATTTTGTTATTTCAACTCATTAACTATTTAAAACTTTGAAAGTTGCATTGATGATAGTAACCGTAGTTTACGAACATTTAGAACGATTAATCAGTGGCTTATTGAGATATAAAATAAGTTATTATTTGATTAAAACAATTATTTCCCACTGTTATACTGAGCTGAACGCGTTTTTGTTACCCAGGACAACACCGCCCGGGAGTTCCAGGAGCTGGCGTACGCCGCCTTCACGGAGGTGGCAGTGGGGCTATACATGGACGGTTCCCCGGTGACGGACGTGGCGAGGTTCGAGTTCGCCACCTTGCGGGTGTACAACTGGATCTCGCAGGCCCCATCGGACGGCATGGGTGAGATATTTTAGAGTGTGCAATAAAACACTTTCTGTCGCTGTACATGTGTTATTAAATACACATATTTTGATCCAGTTGCTGTCAAAGATACACCTTTATATATACGAGTGTACAGTTCATTATTGTTTGGCTTGTTTGGTAATTAAAAGGGGCATTTAAGATCCTTATATACATTGTATGCCATGGTATCAATAATCTTGGGTTCACGTTTTGAAGTGTGTGTTTTTATTATCTTTTGCGCTTTGTCGCGTTTTTAACTCTGTTCCCGGATACACTGGTTTACATGTCTCATGCTGTTTCTTTTAATTTTCATGATAAAACCATGTGATTTACCGACATATTGATTTTAAGTGATTTCATTTAGTGCTCTAATAATAAAATATTGTCTTTATATTTCAATCCAGCAGAGAACAAACTTTGGCTCGCCTGCGGAGCGCCCCCTTCTACAGAGAACGCTGTACCTGTCCCGGAAATAGCCGCCGTGGAGCGCTGCCGGGAAATCTGTTCCGCAACAACGGTTGCCGCCGTCAACAGTAACTTTGAGTGCATCTGTACTTCAATGACCGCCGTTGAGAATCTTAATAAAAATATATCGCTCTGTAACAACGCCACGGACTGGCATTTTTATACAGTGTCTGGCTTAGCTGAAAGCGACACTGATTACTCGATGACTGTGTCGGTTCAAACACTGGGCGTTACAGAATACGTAAAACCATTCGAGGCTGTTGAAATCCACATCACAACCAATTTTGCCATAAACGTTCCACTCTACGTTGACTTCGGGGACGGGAACACAGAAATCACCGCAGACAAGACTGTATCGTATTTCTGGAGCAAGGAAGGCAAGTATGATATCACCGTTTCAGCGGAGGTCGGCATCACGCAGATAACCGGAAGTGTGGATTTTGTTGTTGAAAATATAGACGAAGGGTATGCGGGTGATTTTGCAATGTTGATTCCTCACCACGGAGATGAAAGCCGCCTCGCAGTCGTTTACTTTGTGAACCTCGATAAGGAGACGGCAATGTGTGATATACGTTACGGCGACGTCAACACCTCGGCTGAGAGACGCGTGGGTCTTTCAAAGTACATTGAAACGGCCGAACTGCAGCACGAGTACGGACTGTTCGGTCGCTACCGCATGAATGTAGACTGTCACAACCCGTATGGATCTATCTCGAATGAAACCCATTTCACCGCACGGAAATTCGATGAAACGTATCATTTTCTGAAACAAGGCGCCTCTTTTAGAACTAACGTCAGCGGAGACTCGACTTTCTTCCAGAACGTGAAGGCTACTCACCAAGACCCAACGTTTGGAATATCTGTTCGGGCAGAAAACCAATCTCAACTGGTGTTAGACCAAGATAATCTGAGAATACAGGAAAACTTCGTAACGTTTTCGTTTGATGGCGTAATTATTGACAAACGTATAATCAGCGTCCAAAATGAGCTCAAAAAGCCCATTATTACGTCGCCGAAATTCGACGGCGCGTGGAACCTGACGACGGCGATCACCGTGACGATCCCGCCCGGTAACAACATGTTCGTTAACGTCACATTTGGCGTTGGCGTTGGAGAAATGTTCTACATTCATTACCAACCAAATTCCACCGCCATCGAATTCATGGTCAACTTCACAGACCTTGGCTACTATGACGTCAACGCCAATATCTCAAACGACGTGAGTTTCAGCACCGCCAGCCAGCTAGTGTCCGTCGAAGTGCCGCTGACAACGATATCCCTGTCTGTCAGTGACGTGGTGGATAAGGCGAACCCGGTGGCGCTGATGATCGACATCAACGACGGCGCGCAAGGACCGATGAAGATAAATTTTGAGATTGACCACGGTAACGGGTACATCGAGACGTATTCGCATTATAGCAAGTCCTTCTTGTTCCAAACGTATCGGCATGAGTACATATACCCAGAATGGGGCGACTACGTGATCTGCGTTCAAGCCTTCAATAATCGGGGTTCTGTATTTGATTGCATATCAGTGCAAGTCGGACAGAGAATTACGTACGTGGACATTACGACGCCGACGGCTGGTCGGTTCGAACCGGCGGAAACCGTGACGACGCTGGTGAGGTGCCCTCAAGGTTCAGACAAGACGTTCCGCGTGGACTTCGGGGATGGAGAGACGTTTGTGTTCACAGACAGGTACCTAAAGGAGACCGAGAACTTCTTGGACACGATGACAACCACAGTGGTCTTTACATCAGCCACGACTACGGAGACGACGAATTCTTCTAATATCACGCTTAACGGGACATCGCTGAACACTACCGCACCTGCTGGGAGCAACATGACAAGTCAGAACGGAGCAGGGCTTAACATAACCGGGACTTCCATGACGCCTTTTTCTTCCACCGAAACCTCTCTTGGAACGGAGTTTTTTACAACGCAGCAAGATATTCATAAGCGCCGACGCAGGGATGCAAATGGTACAGACAGTTTGCAAGAAAATACAACCGTTGCGAATATGTATAATTCAACAACTCAGATCGTGATGCTCGAATCGAGCACTCTCTATCATAATTTCAGTGACTTTATAAATAGCAGTTTATGGACGAACAACACATACATCGGAAACGTTACACAGAATGATACATCAACACCGTCCAATGTAACAACTACCACAACGGCCCCATCGACGACTACAGTGATCGTTACCACGACAACCGCGCCCGCAACTATGGAACCGCTACCGGACGACGCAGTGTTCCCTCACATGACCAATGCCTCCACTGCCAGGAATCGACGGGACGGCGTCATTGTCGTCACGCACAAATACAACAGGACGGGAACTTTCAACGTTAGAGTGACGGCCTTTAACACGTTCAATTGGGCCCAGGACGAGCTCTGTCCTCAGATCATCGTTGCAACATCACAGGTCAGCGACGCTTGTCAGACTCCAACACTGACAGCCTTCGTTAAACTAGAATCTACCATCACCAGGCCACTGCAGTTTTTCAGGTCGGAACAAATCAATCTAACCGCGACTGTTGCTTTAGACGGCTGCGGGATCGCTCAGCCAACGTATTCCTGGAGAACTGACGTCATCGTCGAGGAGAATGGCAAAATCATTAGGCGCCCGTATCACGATACGGGGATATGTTCGCTGGAAACAGTTGACAAGATTTTCAAGTACCCACGTTCAACTTTGCCATTCGGAAAATACATTGCGACTCTTGTTGTATCCCCAGCGGGCAAACCGCTGAAGTATGTAACTCATGAATTCTATTTTGACGTCAATCCATCATCGCCGTACGCAATCATAGAAAATAACAACGAGCACCTATGGTTTCTGGTATACGGTACAACAATGATCACATTTCATCGTTCCATAGATCCAGATTTTAACACTACCGACGGCATCGACTATGACCTAGTACTCTTACCAGAGAACAGGCTACCGGAAGTAAAGCTGTTGACTCTTGCAAAAACAAAGTCACTGTCCTCATTGGTCACGGAGGGCGTTACGTATAAATATACGTCCAAAAACCGCGTGCGATTATATGAGTACACGCGCTGCTTCAAGTCTGTAACGGCCAACCTCACACAGGACATCCGGTTTCCAACTGGGCAGTTCTATGTACCGTCTGAACATTTCTACGAGAAGGTCACGTCGTTCGCGTTAATGCTTTACGTCTCAAAAAACAACTACACGACGTCTGCCTACGTTACATTTGAGATCCGCCTTAGTAACGCGTCCAGCCTCTTAGATCAGCTGGATGATCTGCTTGCCTCTAAGGACACGACAGGCGTCATGCGGGCCGTGACGGCTCTCGCGGATGCTCTCGTCGTGCAGCCAGTAAGGACAAATTTATTCGTACATGAAATTTGGTCTTGATGAAATTTAGTTTGTGCTAGTATGAATAACTGTCACGTATGGGAGCAAAAAAGAAAACAAACAACTACAGCATTATAAACTTATGTAATAAGTTGTAGCATAAGGAAATACATATTTTATTCAGAATTGTATGTGCTGCGGCGGCGTACCATGCACGTATAGGGGTTATAAAAAAAAATGACGTACATTTTGTTGTTTGACGAACACCACAAAGTGTTTGCTATACCTCTTCCTCTTGCAGACAAACTCCTCAGAAGAAGAAAATTTTGCGGCCCAAGCAGCGATGACAGAGGTATTATATGCATATTCATTTATTTGTGATTGATTGATTAAATCAACATCGTTATATTACAACTATCTCAACAAAGTCTCAGCATTCTTTATACATTTTTAATAATTGTATCGGTAACCAGTTTGTTTTTTTAATTGATAATATATTTGCACACAAGTGAATCATTCTCATTTTATCTGAACTGACCGGATATTGTCCTCAGGCTAAAAAAGATTAGACACAGACATAACTAGCATGTACGTGTATCAGTAAAGTACCAAACGTTTGGATATTCTAGTGCTTAGTTGCATGTCTATCGCGTTTTCGTTGTCGTCTGCAGCTGAAGTCGAAGCTGATCGGCGCGCTGGACTCCGTGTCGGAGGGCGTGGCGGACATCGAGCAGGCGAGCGGCATGATCGGGCTTGTCGGGGACCTCACCAAGGACGCCTCAAGCGTGTCAGACAGCGCCCGGGTGAGCCGCTCGGCACTGGACGCACTGACGTAGCAGGGCCCGTATTCACCGGCCCATTCTTAGACTTAAGAATAATGAATAGACTTAGACTCAAGACAAAATCCTTTGTGCGTTCGCTAATATGCTGGAATCCATGTCGCCTTTGTCATTATAACATGTCGATCTTAAAAAATGTTAAAATTAAAGTTGATGGATACCAAGCACGGCCATCAAATGCTCCTGTGTTCCACCAGCCGGTGGCTCGGAGAAATCTAGCATGAGCGTTTCCGTTTTCGTTTTCAAAACCACAACAGCGAGGTAAGTTTTGTTTTTATTCATGTTTTAAGGCATTTTATGAAAAATCTGAGACAGTCGTTCGACCTTCAATTGAATTAAGAACATATATGCGAAGTAGGGTCCAGAAATTCTCCGTTTTGAAAAACATACATCCTTTTTCCTGACCCGTGGTCGATAGAGAACGAAGCAAATAACGAAGAATAGTCACTAAAATAATCCATTTTGTACAAGAACAATAACCATACTCAAAATATAAGACCCATACATGCCTCACAGCTCAATTGCAACATTTTTCAAGCAATTAATAACAACTAAACCAATTAATGACCGAAAATTACTGGTGCCACGCATGAGGTGCTGGTGCCACGCAGCAGCGATTATTGTGTATTTGTATAGCAAATAGGTTCGGCTTAATTTGCGATTGAGAAGCGCAGTCTAAACTGGGGTTCTGTTCTCCCAACTACTGTATTTGTTAACATGCAGTACATACAGCAGAAACCGCAGGTTTTCTACGTGCTTTCCCAAAGAAAAAATAGTACATTATAATTACGGTGATACCAATTTTGTTAAAAAATAGAGACCACAAGTCTGCAGTATGCCAGAAAAAATAACATAAATATTACTTATTCATACACATAAAGTGGATAATGGGAAACTCTTATAATGGGATGGAGACAATTCAATAGTGTGATATATCATGGGGATGATAAATGATGTATTTACTATTTAGTGTGAAGACTAATGTGCAAAGTCAATATCCTATTAACCATTTAGTTTTGAAAACCTCAAAATAAGTTCAGGTTATGGTTTTTTATTAATCGGACACAAACGATGAAAAGAAGTTGATTGCATATCAAGTTTGATGTGTTTATTTCTCTGAACTTGCAATTCCAATGTATATGCATAATTAATATTGATATAAGGGCTGTTTTGTACACATGGCAGATGGTGTGAGCCACGAAAAGTACCTTAAGAATTGGTTTGTATCGAAATGACCTTACATGAATTTGTAAGATAGTGCAGTATTCTTAGTCTTTTTACTACATAATGTGATATAATTTGTTTTCGTTTTCGTTTTTCAGACGAATACTGCCACAAGGATCGAAACGAATAGCATGCGAACTCAGATTGAGTGATTACATAACCTATGAGGTGATGGAGTCGAAAGCACACATTGCTCCAAATCCAGTTTCAGAAAACAACACCGCAACTTCATGATGGCTGAGACAGGGATGTTGCAAGTTAAATAAAATAAGCAAAATTAAATAAGCAGATAGACTTAAACCAATAACTACATGTCATTTTAAAATCGTGTCATATACAAATAGCACCAGAACATGCGATGATTTGTTTATATGTGATGAATTACCCTGTGATTTGTTGAAGTTTTTATATAATTAAAACCCCAATAAAATAATACAGTGCTCTCTTAAACTGTGTTTTTTTATTGCATCATAACATGCCATAATTAACCTGACAAAATATATTGAAATAAAGTTAATACCATTCCATAAGTTACAAGTATATTTCGACTGTGAACAAATACATTTTTATTATCATACGTACATCATATTGAATGCCAACTAGACACCAATCCGTTCTGACATAAGAACTTTGGTTTCATTGATCCTATAATCGTACTGTTGACGAACGGGAAGGTCCCCATTGGACGGTTCATAAAATCCAGAAAACTTGTACGCTCTGTCAAATTTCTGGTCAAATTTCTCTCATCCGTATCGAATAGTGATCCCTGAACAATCAAATAAGAACAATTAATGTAAGGCTATTACAACGGAATGGTTGACACTCAAATGTTTGTCAGTAACTGTTTTTACTTAGAATTATCTGACGAATAAATATAATTCCCAGCACTGTTGCATTTCGAAGTATGCATGACGGTACAAATACTAAATAATCGCTACTGCGTGTCACCAAGCACCTCATGCGTGGCACCAGTAATTTTCGGTCATTAATTGGTTTAGCTGTTGTTAATAGCTTGTCAGGAAAAAGGATGTAAGTTTTTCAAAACGGAGAATTTCTGGACCCTACTTCGCATATATGTTCTTAATTCAATTTAAGGTCGAACGACTGTCTCAGATTTTTCATAAAATGCCTTAAAACGTGAATAAAAACAAAACTTACCTCGCTGTTGTGGTTTTGAATTCGAACGCGGAAACGCTCATGCGAGATTTCTCCGAGCCACCGGCTGGTGGGGCACGCAGGAGCGTTTGGTTGCCGTGCCATGTTAGATTCAAGTTAACAGCATTTGTTCAGCATAACAGTTTCAAGAATGCTCTTTATTATTTCGTCTTAGGACTAAAAATGGGGTTGTGAATATGGACCCGGCTAAGCAGGTGGCTGAGTTGCCTTAGCCGCTTTACACATTTATATGAAATTCATAAGTTTAATATGCATGCTAGAAATGGCATAGTGTGACTGTTGATATTGCTCGTGTTTTAACTAGAAATTATTCTACATTTACTATCACCGAAAAAGATCAAGCAGCCCAAAATAAGGAAGTCAGATATATAGATGTGTTTGAATGTATTTATTTACCTGTCATAACCACGATTTTTATTTATTTGAAATGTATAAAATATGATATAATATCAAATAGTCAATAAAAATAGCAAACAAATTTGATGTTATGAAAATGATGATACGAGTCCAATGTGATATAGGTGGGTGCCACGTCCGCAATCAAAAACTCTGCACTGGTGACGGAGGGGTTCGCAGACGAACCTATGGAAACCCTGACAAACGTCGGGAGCAGTACGTATCGCGTCTATGTTCACTTATAACTTCTTGTTTGTGTTCATTTAATGATTATTTCTATATCGACCGTGTATGTATGTGTACAAGTTCATTTATGTATACTAAATGTGCGTTATTCTTCGTTCCCAGTGGATTCAACACTTCCTTTCTAATTGTCCAAAACGTATTAAGTTAAAACGACGCTTGCAAACTTGCTTATGTCTGTGTGTTCTTGGTAAGGATCCATGTTCCTAATATACCGTATATATTCTGTAAACTTTGCCCCCATTTTCGCCGCAGAGGTGGTAAATGGCGTCAGCAATGTGCTGCCCAAACCGGATGAGACGGCGAAGAAGCTAGCCGAACACGAGAAGGCGCTCCAGATGGCGGAAGCGGACGCCAAGGCTGCAGAAGGACCCACTGACGAGGAGAGTAAGTGATCACTGATTGTCCAATGGGTTCTTTATTTGAAGCGTGTCGTGGGAAAAAAGCTGGTATACGTTATATAGTCAGGGAAGTCACCCCCTCCCCCTTTGCGATACCTATTATGTTGCATGCGGAAAATACAAAATTTAGTTGAAAACATTCTAAATAAATTAATTTTATTGTGAAGGAACCTGAACTATGTAAATAACAACGACAATGTATTGTAACCTCAGTTGCTAATGGCGACGACGGCGCGGACATCAAGCTGCAAGATGACCCGGAGGAGCTGACGGCGCTCACGGAGGAGGATCTCACCACGAGCGCACCGCTGCCGTACAACAAGCTGCTCAAAAAGTGCGACCTGCTGCACAGCGCACCGCTCGATAAGCTCTACAAGTATCTATTCTTCTATGAGTCCATATTCAGGTTTGTAGCATTATAGCTGCATTTGTATTTTATAGTGCCATAGTTCTACTTCTGCATAAGATAGCCTTTTCTTTTTTTTAATTTAACAAATGTTCGACAACTTTAGCGAAACGTTTGCACCGTTAACGATACAACTGTTCTTGACATTTCGTCCACATTAAACGAAATGATTCTGGTTATCTTGTGAAGAAGTATACCCACAGTTGTAATATGACATGAGTTGCTACTGATAATTATTTGTATTTTGGTGCATCACCAGCTAATTTTCATGTAACCTACAGTACATGAACACGCGATTATTTTGTTTTTCTTTCTCACCTATGTTTAAAAGCGTTAGCCTGTGAAGACAAATGTCATTTTCGATGCCTGCGCAAGGGAAAAAAGAAACATATTCATCTTTCATCTCCTTTTAACAAAGGAACATTTGCGTAAACCTTAACTGACACGAGAAAAATTAGTGAACTAAACTTTTTTAAATGTTCTTCAGGCAAGTGTTGAAAAACATCAGCGAGGAGATCATGGTCAGCGCGGACATTCTCAAGTTGCCACGCAACGACATCTTCTGCTACATCGGCATCCTCGAGGAGCCCGGAGACGTCGAGTGGTACTACAACCGCTACTTCGACGCCGAGAAGCGGCGCCGTGACCTCATCAAGAAGAACGCGGTAAGGGTCGATACGAATAGGGAAAATTTTAGCTTTGGTAACTGCAAATCAAAAACGACAGGACAAGGTGGCAACTTTTACTTTAAAATAGTCCACAAATCAATTAATCAGACACTTTCTTTTTATAACATTATCTTTGAATATCCCTGTGGAAGGAATGTGTCGATTAAAGTATGCGATTTTAGAGACTTCTTTGGTGCATTTGCCTGAGTGAAACTAGTAGTTATTGGTTTGCAGCAGGATCACATGTTAATATCCCTAATTTGGGATATTCCGATGTCGTTAAAAATGAATTAGTTTTCTTGTGGTCACGAAACGTATATCTTTGTTGGTCAGACACATAATCCCGCTATAACGGACACCCGACAAATTATGTAAACACTGCGTTAACAACGAAATAGAAAACACATTTAACCTATTTTTTTAGAAAAAAAAAACACCACTGCATCTCTGTTACAGGACCGAGGTGTGAGCAAGTCGTTCCTGGCGGCTATCGACTCCGTGTCCAGCGTCCTGCTGAACAAGACGGAGGCCAACCAGACGGTGGAGCTGAGCGCCCCGGGCTTGAAAGTCGCCATGAAGAGGGCGTCCGCCAACGGCTCCGGCGAGGGTGGGTACAGCAGATAATAACGGTTTTCGAAAAACGGCGCATTTTATTAAAAAAGTAAAATGCAAATACCGCGTTTAATTTTATAAATAATGTATAACATTAAGCTTCATTCAATATGATATTAATTGAGGCGCGTCTTGGGAAACCCCGGCTTAATGCATCTGCGTAAAGTGTCGTCCTGGATCAACCATGCAGTCCTCACAGGCTAATGCAGGACGACACTTTCCGCTTTAATGGTATTTTCTGTTTCAAGGAAGCCTCTTTTAAATATTAATCCACTGTAGGCGGAAAGTGTCGTCCCGCGTTAGCCTGTGCGGACTGCACAGGCTCATCCGGGACGACACTTTACGCACATGCATGCAGCCCGGTTTCCCCACGACACGCCTCAATTTTAGTTCTATACTGTGCTGCTTGAGCTCATTAGCTTTGAGGAGTATGCGTATGCCATTTTTGTGCGGAATGTTTTATCTTTAAAATCAATTCGAAAATAATTTAAATACTTTGTTCAACAATTTTGTACATCCAGAATATCTCGTACCAATTATTGTCAGCTATATATGATATTGTAAACCAAATAAAACTTCTGCGGATGAAAACAAATCATTATGCATGTAATTGTTGTTGTTGTTGTTGTAGACGAGGGACCCATGGGCGGTGGCGGTGCGGGGGTCAAGATGCCTCTGGGAATGCTGTCCGGCTCGGGAAATGACTCTGAAGTGGGACAAACCGTAAGTACCGGTAGTAGTAGCGTTTTATTCTTTAAAGACGTATGCTTTATTGCATCCGAAGATGAAATTTTGTGCCATGGTAGCAGGAATCATCATTCATGCTTATGGTGGATGTGTGGTAGGGTTGTTACGTTGAAATATTCAGCATTGTTTATAGAGATATGACCACGAGCGGATCGCATGCTAGATGGCTTAGACTAGTTGTGTTCATAGATGCATGAACCATGACACCATGCACGAGTACATATTAACAATGCTATTTCCGTCTTCTAGTTGATCATGAATGACGACAACCCGTTCACTTACGGCAACGAGAACGACACGACCTCTATCGGCACGGGCGTGGTGACCTTCAAACTGTCCACGCCGGGAACAAAGGACGAGGTCCCGGTCTCCAACACCACTGAACCCATTGAAATATATCTTGCAAGTAGGTTCACCATTATGACGTACAATTATTATTAATTAGTTTCCCATTTTAATCTATCAACTGACGTTTATATTCTACAGTTTTGCACCATATGGCCTAGCGGTGTGAACAGATTATGAAAGAGAAAATACCTGTAGTTTATAATTATCAATCTGGCTTAACTTTTTAATTTTCCAGATTAAGACGTAGCTATTTCAAAGAGGTTATTTACTTCAGGTTGCACCATTAACAATTTCCTTGTTTAATCGTATCAACACCAGACGCATTTATGCAAGTTTCGTTAAAATTGCTTTAATGTATCAACTGAACTGCAGCCAGTCCCGAGCTGATGCAGCACCCGATGTTATACACGTTGATCCTGAAGAAAGGGGACAGCCAAAGCTCCATGGTGTACCACCCCCTCAACGTGACCGGAAACGATACCACCATGCACATGATCATCAGACCGGAACTGACCCACTCCTCGGACCTCTTCGACGTCTTCATACAGGTGGGCAACAGTTTGGTTCAAGAAATAAAGTAGCGGCTTCCAATGTCGTGTCTGTAGCCGCGGCCCACTATAATAATATATATATATATATATATATATATATATATATATATATATATATATATATATATATATATATATATATATATATATATATATATATATATATATATATATATATATATATATATATATATATATATATATATATATATATATATATATATATATATATATATATATATATATATATATATATATATATATATATATATATATATATATATATATATATATATATATATATATATATATATATATATATATATATATATATATATATATATATATATATATATATATATATATATATATATATATATATATATATATATATATATATATATATATATATATATATATATATATATATATATATATATATATATATATATATATATATATATATATATATATATATATATATATATATATTGTGCATCGCGTTTTAATATATATGTATAAAAAATACAAAATTAATGGAAAGTGTCGTCCCGGATTAGCCTGTGCGGACTGCACAGGCTAATCCGAGACGACACTTTACGCACATGCATGCAGCCCGGTTTCCCCACGACACGCCTCAATTTTAGTTCTATACTGTGCTGCTTGAGCTCAAACGCTTTTGAAGAGTATGCGTATGCCGTTTTTGTGTATGCGTATGCCGTTTTTGTGCGGAATGTTTTATCTTTAAAATCATTTCGAAAATAATTTAAGTACTTTGTTCAAACTGAAAGATTGTTGTGTCTCTTAACAATTTTCAACATAGAATAATGACTCAAATACAGGGGCATAGCTTGGACCCAAACTATGTGTAGGCCACTTCATATGTTGTCCGGTGGGCGGTGTATGAGGGAGTGCGTTAACCCGGCATTTCTTTTATTTTCGGTAGATGATTTTTTGGTGCCTATTTGGTAGCATCACATCATTTGTATCATGATAGTTGTTAAATGAATCAAACAACAAAAATTGATCTCAACAGCCGTTTAAAACCCCACATAACCCCACCCCCGGTAGCTTTCTATTTTTATTAAAGAAATGGCTTTTTTTTCTTTTTTTTCTGAACAAATGTGTAGGCCGCGGCTTACACGACGTATAGGAATCTACGCCGCTGAAATAAAAATTGTAGAAGCTATCAAAAATCGCTAGTATTTGCGACACCATATATAGTAACAATCAACTGATTCACTGCTGTCTGCTGTTTAGTACGAGACTCGCCCCAATGAGACGCACTTCATGGCCATGACGACGCTACCGCACGCGGAGGACGCCTTCTCGAGCTACAACCTCACGTGGGAGAAGGCGGACATCGTACGTCACACGTTTTTTCCGGACCCGGAACTCACGTTGCTGGCCGGCATGTACTACGTCGGCGTGAGATTGCGATGTAAGTGTATGCGAACACTAGCTCATTATACTCTCTGTCAATGTAATTTTTGAAATCATTTTCTTCGTTTCATATTTTAGGAAGCATCCACTGCGTTTTTAACTAGCAGAAAATATATGTTATATCGTTGTATAATAATTATTAAATTATTAATAGGACATATAGTTAAGTATTTACTGTGATAATTATGTGGAAGTATGAGATGGGCTTTTTTAATTGATATATACCCACTGTTATTATAGTTAGTACCTATAAGAAAGTATTCCAACATATCCACGGTGATTGATAATCGTGTCTGATTGGCTGTCACCATTCTATGACTCCCACTGCGGACATGTTTTGTAGCGGGAAAGGTGGACCTGACGCAGCCGGAGACGATGTTCAACTACACGTACCAGCACTTCCTGGGCGGCTGTCGCTTCTGGAACCACGAGAACGAGACCTGGGACTCCGACGGATGTGTGGTACGTAAAGTTCAGCATTCTACGTTTGTTTGTTTGTTTTAATTTTTCGCCATTTTGTAACAGTATTTCAGTCATATCACGGCGGTCAGTTAACAAACTCACACTTTTTCAGGGCAAACTTAGCCGATCTAAGCGGGTTACATGTACCAATTAAGAGCACATACTAGTACTTATGCCATTAACTGCCCTACTTGAATCAGATGTAGGGGGAGAATGGCCGTAGAAACAATTTCATAGCCAATCTACACACCAGTTATGTGGCCCAGCTGGGGAGTTAACTCACAAACCCCAGATTGATAGTCCAGCGCTCTACCAACTGAGCTAGCCGAGCCCGACTTAGCATTCTACGAGGAGTCAAGCATGTTCAAATGAGTTGGCGTTTTTCGTGGTATTGTAAGCCATCTTATCGCATCGCAAGTAAATTAAATAATATTCTATACATTATTTCAAATAATCGGATCAGATTTATTTGTTCCGTTTATTAAAATAATCGCTCACGGTTGTGTTCAATCAAGGTTGGAAACCTGACGACACCTAACGCAACCCAGTGCCTATGTACCCACTTGACGTCATTTGGCGGGAATATGGTGGTGCCCCCAAATACGATCGACTTCAGTAATGTGTGGGCCAAATTCAAGAACCTCAATGAGAACGCGGCGGTGTTCAGCACGATTGTCTCCCTTCTGGGTATCTACGTCATAGGCCTTATATGGGCACGGCACATGGACAAGAAGGACTTGATTAAGGTATCGTCTGCAGTCGGAATTTGTTGTTTTGAAATTGATAGGCATATATGCGTGATGTAAATGGTACATAATGTTAAGTATTTGATAATAACGATGTATTGTGCATAGCAGTACCATACGTGCATGAGGGCAAGAATGGCGTAGATCTCTACACCAATGCATTGAGACCCATGATTACATATTATCTTTATATTTGTATAGTTCATGTCAGAAAACCGGTCGTGTAGGTTTGTTTCTGCTTGCTTTACTCGGTCCTGCTTTTCAAATTGAAACAACAACACAAAAAGCCAAACTAAATTCCATAGTCAACGGAAACGTTTTTATTAAGCCGGAATATGTATTCAAGAGCGATATTGCATCTTAATGGGTCAGTTCCGAACTACGGTAGTTTTACACCATTGAAGAATATAATCAAAGAAGAAACTTGCTTCTGTCGTTTTTGATTAATTGAACCATCCTTTAATAAGTATCGACTAGGTGATATCACGTAAACCCGGCCTATCTGTACAAGACACGTCTATGAGCACGCTGTTGAACATTTCAGTGGGGCGCCACCCCGCTGGAGGACAACTTGCCGACGGATAACTACCACTACCAGCTGTCAGTGTACACCGGCCTGAAGAAGGACTCGGGCACCAAGTCGAACATCAGTTTCATCATTTCCGGTGAAGAACGCGACACGGGTGTCCGGCGGCTCTTCGATGGTAAAAGACAGGTAGGTGTTGTTTTACAGAACAACGTGTTCCACTGCCAAGAAAACGTAAAATGTGCACGCAGTGGATCTGATGTTATAAAATAAAAATGTATGGCTTATTAGTTTTTGTTTCCTAAAATCTGTAATAATGGTGTTCGTAATGTTGGTAGTACAAAGCATATTTAGCTATTTTGTATGACATGCAGTATACTTCAATATCTGGTTTTGCCGTATTGCAATACAGGTTACAGTATATTACAGCCCAACTATAATTACAAATAATTGCAGCTTAATAACACGTACATGTGCTTATTTAAAAACGCACCAACAGAATAAAAGAACAATGACGAGTGTAAGCATTTACTACTCTACGTTGCATAACATTGGGAAAAAAAACTATGTAGCTCTTTCCACAAACCAAACGGTATACTTAAAACAAAAGTACCTTCTTTATAACTGACTATTCGCAGACACACGAGAAAGGCAGCATCATGAACTACGTGTTGAGCGTGGAGGAGAAGCTGGGGCCGCTCAGTTTCTGTCGCGTATGGCACGACAACTCGGCCGAGGGGAAGTTCCGCTCCTGGTACCTCGAGCAGATCGAAGTGTCCGACCTGCAGACCGGAGAAAAGTGAGCACCACATTGTCTCCCATAGCGGAATCTAATAAAGGGGACGTCCCCAAACACAATTTGTTAAAACTCCGAGACCTTTCCTAATGTTCTTACAACATGAAGGTTATTTTTCCTTTACCAAATTTATTGCCACATTTTCTCCCGAAGACCTGTGCGTCTTCCCTGCCACAGCAAAACATTTACTGTTTCGTTTTAAGAAGGTTTTGTGGTTCACATTTAAAACCGCTTCTCTGCCTCACGGTTGAATGTAGCGATTTAATTTTAATGGAATTATGTTTCCGTCTTCTTCCAAAACACATATGCGGTTGATTGTGCTAAATTTTATCAAGTGAACTGAAACACAAAATAACATATTATATAGTGTATAACCACTACACAATATACATCGTGTTGTTTGCTCCAATATCAAGTTGCTTGATACTCTTAATTGACATTACTTTCTACGCACACCTGTGCCCAGGTACTTCTTCCTGTGCAACCGCTGGCTGGCCTGCGAGGAGGACGACGGCATGGTGGACCGCATACTTCCGGTGGCCAGTATCGAGGACCTGGTCGCTTTCAAGCAGCTCTTCTCCTCCTCCGTCCGGAAGAAGCTGACTAGCGACCACCTGTGGGTGTCCGTCTTCAGTCGGCCAACGCGCTCCTCGTTCACGCGCGTCCAGCGGATATCGTGCTGCGTGAGTCTGCTTTACCTCACCATGATCACCAATGCCATGTGGTTCAAGTCGGACGGCGAGAAAAACGAGCAACAAAACCAGCAGACCGTGTCCATTTCCATAGGCCCGATCTCCTTCACACTTCAACAGGTCGGTATTTAGCATAAGAGGATCTTTTGCAATATAGCATTAAAATAACATCATTAACACATTTCTCTTAAATTGGTCTGATAATCATTCCGTAAGTTTGATAAATCAAAAGGTTATTACTCATTATTCATTTTTAGTTGTTCGCAGAACAACTAAAGATACCGCAATTCCAAAATTAAACAGTCTAAGAACTATGATCCTAACCGCTTTAGGCAAGTCGGCTACGCGAAAGTAAGAAGTGCAGTTTTGAATATCGTTTAATTTGTCAAATGGTAATCATTACGATAATGAATTTGATTAGAACATGACATGTTGAGAAAACTTAGTCAACAACTTTCAATGCAGGATCAAATATGACTGTACTCGCGGAAGAAAATAAAATAGTATGTTATGCAACGTCCTAATTCATTTATGAATGAAAATCTGGGGTCACGAGGCAAGCCGAATAGAAAAAATCTAACACTTATCTATTCATCTCGTTATCGCCGGCTCATGTAAAGATTATTTGTTGAGTAGTCAATTTGTTTAGTAGGGAATGTTTATTACTCATTTTATTATTAAAGTGACGATCATTATAACGATAAAGAACAGTTTAGCGGTTATTACGCAGTAGTGGTCGATTTTTACGGAGCATTTCGGATATAGTCAATGTATTATGATTGAGGTCGGATACACTAATCATTTATAAGGTTACGCATGCGCAAATGAATTCCTTCTTTGTTACATATAAAATATTCAAAGTTTGATCTCAAATTTCACCATGACCAAGCTACTTTCCAATATATCACCATACATTGTTGGAAAGATAAGGCCATAACCTTTTGAAAAAAACAGCATGTCAAAAAATTCTATGCGCTGTTACTCAAAATATTTATCTTAGAAAAAACACAGCGGTTTTGACGGGCGTGAAGGCTGCCATTTTGCGCATGAATACATGGGCCAAAGGTTATGAAGGTGGGAACCACAAGACAAACAAATGCACAAAAACATGATTTTTTCTTATTGCTTACATATATGCCTTTAAACTGATACCAAAACATATCATTTAAACTGTATTTTATCAATTCTATGCATCCTGCACTCAACCTATATGTGCTCATAATCTAACTAACACAACCCTGAGGATGTGACATCCGTTTTGGGGTAATTAGACCTATAAGAAACAAAAATATGCAGAATTTTGAACGCAAAAAGTCGCAGCGGCAATAGCCTAATGGTTGGAATGTCGGACTCGCATTCTAAAGGACCCGGGTTCGATTCCCAGGTGTGGTTGAGCAATTTTTCATTTACTTTTTTGACAGTTTTGCTACTCCAGATGCTTAATTAATTGAAAGGGAATACATTTAAAGACACTTCCAAAAGAAACCAACAATATTTCGATAGGAACTCCCTTAAGGAACTTTAAATGGTTGCTAATACGGTTGAAAAGCTTGTAACACAGTATTTGTATTCATATACTGATTAATATTTCTAATATTCAGCATATTGTGTTTTTTTAGGGTTAGTATTGAGTTTTGTTCAACTCCACAGCTTTTGATCTTCGATAGCGTGATCATCTGTCTTCCACATGAAACTCAGTATGGTCATGTTTCACTATATACGTGTATGTCCAGATAATGTGTGTTAGTAATCGATAATTAATGTCGGAATGTCAAATAGGAATGCCATTAAATTAATATATGTTTGTACCCCAAGGAAAGAGCATGCAATTGAAAGTCAGAAAAATAATTTGTCTCATTAGGTTTCTTGTCCGACATTGTTTTTTTCATTTTGATTTGATTTTTTTCCAAAGCTTTAAATATATTTATAGTCGGTTTAAAAGCTCCTGTGAGCTTGTGATGTGTTGTTATTTGTCTTGCCGACTTTAAATAAATCTTATCTGATCTTATCTGATCGTATCTGAACTGATCTGATCTGATCTGATCTTAACTTAACTTAACTTAACGTAACTTAGCTTAGCTTAGCTCGGCTCGGCTTAGCTTAGCTTAGCTGAGCTTAGCTGAGCTTAACGTAACTCAACTCAGCTCAACTCAACTCAACTCAACTCAACATAACATAACATAACATAACATAACATAACATAACATAACATAACATAACATAACATAACATAACATAACATAACATAACATAACATAACATAACATAACATAACATAACATAACATAACATAACATAACATAACATAACATAACTTAACTTAACTTAACTTAACTTAACTTAACTTAATTTAACTTATATATTATATTCGTGCAGAGTTTTAAGCTGTTAAAAGTGACATTATCTAGTTGTTACGCCTTATTACGTTTTAATTAGTGGCGTACGATTTACAATGGACCTAAATTCATCAGCTACACATTTGACGCAATAGGTATATTGAATTGAAACAATTCAAAACGGCATGTTTGAGAGAAAAAACAGCATAATAATACAATGACGATATATTTATTTCAAAATTTGATTTACATGTTTACGAGGTAATATTGTATTTCAACTTACCAGTTTGAATAGTATAAATCGCTTAGCAATGTTCAAGTCATATTTTTTATATTTAACAAATTTCATATTAAATACGTAAATGAATATTTTCGTTTAAACATTTACAACCCCTGTATTTAAGGTGACGTATATCATCCCTATCTAATTGCCCAGATTGCCCATGATGTGCACAGTGTTACGCAATAGTGAACAACTTGAGTGCCTTCAGCGCTTTGATTACTATCGTGATTAATGCGAAAATGACATTTTTTCAATATGAGCATGTAACTTGACCTTTTAAACAGTAAATTGGCCTAATAAATTATTATACAGAGTCCGCTTAATTTGTTAAAAAGTCATCTAAGGCTGATGACAATTCTGGGGTTAAACCTTTTATAAAACAATACAACAATATAGTGGAGAAATACAATAACTGTGACATTAGTGGAACTCATGTACATAGGCGATTGACAAGTGACGAGAATGAAGAATTGATCTGTTTTATCAATTACAGTTCCATTGTCCTGCAAGACTAAACCAATTCACAAAATGAATTTAGTACAACAGAAATATACCATACCCAACATGCAGAGGCTGCAAAAAATTGTTGATGTGTTTAATCTTCTATAACGTATATTTACCAGTATATAGAAAAAAATAATTAAATATTGAAGTTTAAGATTATATTTTAATACAGAAATAACATAAGACGAATAGCGGTAAAAAATAAAAAAAAAGAAATGAAACACCAGGACCAGATTGCTTTTTATCAGAATTGTGTTTATACATTTACGCAAGTTCTTGTAAAAAAAATTCTAGTGAATATCCAACTAATGGTGTAATTCACTAATACAATTTCTTGATAAAAAAAAACAGACGTTAACAATGTAAATAACTATATGGGAATGTCTTTCCAAAATTTACAAAGTAACATTTATTGCTGCCTATTAGTGAAAAGATTAACATTTTGAAGACATTTATCGAAAATTTAATGAAAGCAAGCGCGGCATAAAGAGGGTAATTCTACGACTGATAAAGTGTTTATAATAAGGCGTAAAAAATATGTTTGTTTCGGGTTACTCGACCTATCTTAAAAAAAAGAACATTTTATTGAGTTTGTCAGATATTTTTTTGTTTTATTTATGTTTTTCAAGAATTAAATGCTTTTGGGGGGTTAAATAAGTGTTGTTTTTTTAAAGCATCCACTTCAAAACAATGTTTAATGCTATTACCAATATGTTTTTCATATATATTCAGGTGTAGAATCTTTAAGTTGACCATTTACAAAATAAAAAAATAACTAAAAAAAATAAATCCCTACCTACCTAACCTAATTATTTTGGTCATAAAAGAGTATAGTAGATAAGTATTTATGTAAAAGGTAAACGCGACAAACTTTCTCTAAAATTCATGACATTTAAAAATGGTTTGATAATATAAACGGATGATTGTTATGACAAGTTCTTTGAAAGACTGGTTTTAGGTAAAACTATATACTGCTCTACAGATCATACGTACCAAGGTCAATGCAAGTGTAAGTTGTAATAAGGCAGCACACTATAGAAGTGATTATATACTCTGTATATAGGATTGAGACATAGATGTTTAGCCAGTCTGATACCATTTTCATTTTTTATGGATGAACTTGAAAACAGTTTGCATAACACTAACAGTGGTTTAACAGGTATACAACTTCACCAAGATACAGTTTGCATAACAGTGGTTTAACAGGTATACAACTTCACCAAGATACAGTTTGCATAACAGTGGTTTAACAGGTATACAACTTCACCAAGATACAGTTTGCATAACAGTGGTTTAACAGGTATACAACTTCACCAAGATACAGTTTCAGTAACAGTGGTTTAACAGGTATACAACTTCACCAAGATAAAGTTTGCATAACAGTGGTTTAACAGGTATACAACTTCACCAAGATACAGTTTGCATAACAGTGGTTTAACACGTATACAACTTCACCAAGATACAGTTTGCAGAACAGTGGTTTAACAGGTATTTAACTTCACCAAGATACAGTTTGCATAACACTAACAGTGGTTTAACAGGTATACAACTTCACCAAGATACAGTTTGCATAACAGTGGTTTAACAGGTATACAACTTCACCAAGATACAGTTTGCATAACAGTGGTTTAACAGGTATACAACTTCACCAAGATACAGTTTGCATAACAGTGGTTTAACAGGTATACAACTTCACCAAGATACAGTTTGCATAACAGTGGTTTAACAGGTATACAACTTCACCAAGATACAGTTTCAGTAACAGTGGTTTAACAGGTATACAACTTCACCAAGATACAGTTTGCATAACAGTGGTTTAACAGGTATACAACTTCACCAAGATACAGTTTGCATAACAGTGGTTTAACAGGTATACAACTTCACCAAGATACAGTTTCAGTAACAGTGGTTTAACAGGTATACAACTTCACCAAGATACAGTTTCAGTAACAGTGGTTTAACAGGTATACAACTTCACCAAGATACAGTTTGCATAACAGTGGTTTAACAGGTATACAACTTCACCAAGATACAGTTTGCATAACAGTGGTTTAACAGGTATACAACTTCACCAAGATACAGTTTGCATAACAGTGGTTTAACAGGTATACAACTTCACCAAGATACAGTTTCAGTAACAGTGGTTTAACAGGTATACAACTTCACCAAGATACAGTTTCAGTAACAGTGGTTTAACAGGTATACAACTTCACCAAGATACAGTTTGCATAACAGTGGTTTAACAGGTATACAACTTCACCAAGATACAGTTTGTATAACAGTGGTTTAACAGGTATACAACTTCACCAAGATACAGTTTGTATAACAGTGGTTTAACAGGTATACAACTTCACCAAGATACAGTTTGTATAACAGTGGTTTAACAGGTATACAACTTCACCAAGATACAGTTTGTATAACAGTGGTTTAACAGGTATACAACTTCACCAAGATACAGTGCAGTTACTCCTCCTAATGTTAACAGATAATGTTGTCAGATACAGTAATGGCTTACAGCGTCAACTTAATTTATTGTCAGCTTTTTATAAGGGCTATATAAACTTGTTGTAAACATAAACAAATCCAATATTGTAGTTTAAAAAATTGAAGTATTTTATCCCGAAACGAGAGGTTTTATAATAACAACCCACTTTCCGATGTTTCTGTACATCGTAACATGTATGCGTAGGCCTTAAATTTATAAGACAACTGTATATACAAATAAAATAATTGAAGTTGTATGCATTAAAAAGTGTCCCAATTTCCGTTTTAAAGTCATTGTAGTAACAAGCAACTGCATAGAGGTATATTTCTTTAAAAAATATTTGACACAATTATTATATTGTAATGTTTGAATAGTTGGAAAGAATACATTGTTATGCATGCAAAAGGCACGTGTGTTCAACACAATGTTTGCAATACTGCTCTGTTAGGTGAATGACATAGGTTTCCATTATACATAAAGACATATATAAAAGATGTGTAAAATATTGGTAATAAATAGTGAATATGCCTGACGATCAATTGGTAACGAAATGGTATATTATGATGACACAATGTGATTTAAGAGGCTATATAAATTGGGTTTCACTTTTACGGTTTGCATCGCTAAGAGAAAATGGTTTTCGAATAAGCTGGGAAAACCAATGCACATAACATAAAAAAATAACTGTACATGAATTATCTCATATGTGATGTTTGTTTTTGTTCTCTATCATTTGAGAGTACAAAGAAAGAACGTCTTTGATCTGGTTAACTAGGTATAATTCTTACTCTATTTCATTCAAATGAACAAAAAAGCATACTCCGGGATATTACTTTCTTGCTCATACTGATAATAATAAAAAAAATAATAATAAATAATAATAATAATAACAAAAATGTTATTTGTAACTGTCTAGCTGTTATATAATTACCCCAGCCGACACTGAATCCGGAATAAACGAGCTGCTTCTGTTAATTAAATATTAATGAATTAATTATTAATTTAATGTGTAAACTGCAATAAATTCAGCAATTATGGACTTATTTCAATCATAAAAAAATTTGATCTAAATATGAAGTAACATAATCATGATGTCAAACATAGTTTTGGCTATGTTGTGATTGTTACATTACTTTTATTATAATTTAAGTATTTGAAACATATCCACGTATACATTATTTTGTGAATAAAACAGACAAGTTTAATGGGAAAAAAAAACGTTTTATATAAGTTTATTCGACATTTTCTCCACTGAACATTATTTTCTTTAAGGACAATTACAGCCAATACATCGTCAGCCTCGTTCTCTATTCGCTTTATCAAGGGAGACAAATCCTACAGTACTCGATAACGGGAATGTGAAAAGGGTCTATTAGACCTTATTCACAAAATAACCGGTATAACAGGTGTAAAGCGACACAGTTATACAAGTACATATGTTGTATAAGTCTATCGACTAAACTAAATGAGGTCATTTATAGTCAAGTATAGTTATGTTATCAATATTCCCTTTCTTTCATAGTAATGTCGTCGTTACAAGAACAAAACAACAAGAATACGTCCAGACTGATTATTTCAACAAGTACAATGTACGTTTTTAACAAAACAAGACATTATTTTGCAAAGATTCATGTATACAATTTAATATTCCATTCCAATTACATCATTTTACTAACAATCACAAAGTGATGAAGTTGAAGAACACATTTGAATCGTAATATGGAGATTTGTATTTATATTAACAGATAATCGTACATGAAAATTGAGTTGTCTCAAATATATATTTTTAAAGAAAAAGAAAACATAATAAATAAGTGCATTTATTTCATGCCATGCAGTGAAAAAGCACCAATACATATTTTTGTAAAAGATAATCGGCGTAATTGTGCAAATAAGAATTGTAAAAATGAACATCACTGATGGATATTTAAAACTGTTTAATGTGTAAATCTTTTGATTTTATAAGCAAGCCCTTCTGACTTCCAGTAGGAATGGGCACACTAGAGTTTATGCTGACAATCAAACTTCCTCCGTAGGCTACATATTATATAATTTTCCGTTACTTTGATTTCTGGAAAATTAAATGAATAAGAATTGTTATCTTCAATTTCTTATGAATCATTTCAGAGATACAATTTCGTAATATCCAAGCGGATGATACCACAACCGAAAATATAATAAGTAGACAATAAAACATTGCAAGTACGGCCAGCAAGTTAATATCTAGTGGAGTGGACTTTCGTAAATGATTAACTTTTGCTTATTTCACGATGGATTATTTGGGAGTACTTTTTGATAAATCAATATCCGCGTTATCTTCGTTTTTTCGTTGCATGCGGTAATTAGGGCATTGAAAGAAGTAATGTGCAATATTTTCACCATCATTTCCACATGAACAAAGGGGTGAGTTTGCAAGGTGGTTTAGGAATAGGTCTGAGTTTCGGTTGCTGCAGTTATTTCTTAGTCTAGCATGTAAAATCTATGTTTTTCTATCCCCAGTGTAGAAATATTGGGGGTTGTATTCGCATAAAAGAAACATTTGTTTCAAGGAAGCTTTAAATTGTGATAGGGTTTCACTGTTGCGGATATCGATATGTAAGGAGTTCCATAGATTTATGGCAGATGGCAAGAACGAACGTGAATATAATAATGTTCGCCTTTTTAATGCACTGCGCTCATTTCATCCCTTAAATAGTGATTTGCTCCTCTACGGTAACCCCTCATTTAATAGACAATACAATTATTTTTACAGAAGTTCAAAGATATATTGTTACGACAACGAGTTTTGTTTAAACTTAACATTAAAACTTAACTGCTTGCTGGACAGGACTTCCAACTATCTATATTTGCATATAATTGTCTATTTACTATATATTTTATTCACTAATTTGTTCATATTGTTTTTTAAAATGTTATTTTTATTATCAACATCATCATCATTATTATTATTATTTTTATCTAACCCTTTTTCCAATATGTACTTATGGTAAATCGTGATTATTTGTAATTTTGTCAATATTGTGGAAATAAAATATGTTTAAATCAATAAATCTTCGTTTTGGGGAAAGTGCAAGTACCGGCGATTTGGTTAACAAAACGGGACAATTCATCAACTCGGTCACAGAACAACAATACGTTACGCATGCGCAATTAAATTCCTTCTTTGTTACATATAAAATATTCCATGTTTGATCTCAATTTTCACCACGACTGAGCTACTTTTCAATATTTCACCATACATTGTTGGAAAGATAAGGTAATAACCTTTAAAAAAAAACAGCATTTAAAAAAATTATCTACGTTGTAACTCAAAATATTTACCTTAGAATAAACACACCGGTTTTG
Source organism: Congeria kusceri (assembly GCA_027627225.1). Taxonomy (NCBI): domain Eukaryota; kingdom Metazoa; phylum Mollusca; class Bivalvia; order Myida; family Dreissenidae; genus Congeria; species Congeria kusceri. The sequence continues at coordinate 35,383,445 of CM051031.1, read as the reverse complement.
ACAGCCACGGAGGCTGCCATTTTGTGCATGAATACATGGGCCAAAAGTTATGAAGCAGGGAACCACTAAGACAAAATTGTGCAAAAAAGGCTTTTTTCACTATTTCCTACATATATACCTTTAAATTGATACCAAAACATATAATTTAAACTGTATTTGCATATGCATTATAAACAAAACCATATGTGCTTATTATCTAACTGACATGTAACCGTGAGGATGCGAGTTCCGTTTTGGGGTAATTAGACCAATACAAATCGCGTATGACGCCATATCATTGTGTCCTTCAGGTGTTCGCGTCTAACCTAACATTTAACCTCGCGAATTGACTATTTCATTTTCAGCTTGTACATTGTACGTTGTCATCAAAACATAGCATTATTTCGCAAAGATGCATGTATACAATTAAAAATATCATGCTATTTACTTTACTTAACTAACAAGAAAAAAATAATGGAGTTAAAGAAAACATTGGATTCATAACAAGGACATTTTGAATTTCTATGAACGACTGGTTGTATAGTAACATTAAGTATATCCAGATAATGTGAGTAAGTAATGAATATTTAAAGTCGGAATGTCAATTAGGAATGCCATTAAAATTATTATATGTTTGTAACCCAAAGAAAGAGCATGCACTTAAAAATCGGACAAAGAATTGTCTCATTAGGTTTCTTGCCCGACATTGTTTTTTTATTATTTTGAATTGATGTTTTTGAAAGGCTTTACATATATTGTACTCGTACAGAGTTTTAAGCTGCTGAAAGTAACTTTATCTAGTTTTTACATCTGATAACGTTTTAACTAGTGGGATACAATTTACAATGGACCTAAATTCATCAGCTACACATTTGACGCAATAGATATATTGAATTGAAACAATCAGCTACACATTTGACGCAATAGATATATTGAATTGAAACAATCAGCTACACATTTGACGCAATAGATATATTGAATTGAAACAATCAGCTACACATTTGACGCAATAGATATATTGAATTGAAACAATCAGCTACACATTTGACGCAATAGATATATTGAATTGAAACAATCAGCTACACATTTGACGCAATAGATATATTGAATTGAAACAATCAGCTACACATTTGACGCAATAGATATATTGAATTGAAACAATTTAGATTTAGAGAAAAAAACATAATTACACAATGACGATATATTTATTTCAAAATTTGATTTACATGGTTACGAGGCAATATTGTATTTAAACTTACCATTTCGAATAATATAAATCGCTTAGCGATATTGAAGTCATATTTATAATATTGAAAAAATGTTATAGTAAATACGTAAATGAATATATTCGTTTAAACATTTACAACCACTGTGTTTAAGGTGACATGTATCATCCCTATCTAATTGCCCAGACTGTCCATGATGTGCCCAGTGTTACGCAATAGCAAACAACTGTAGTGCCTTCAGCCCATTGATTCATTCTTGTATTTTCATTAGATCAAAACTCTTAAAGCCCTGACTTGAATTGTTTATACGATGAGAATCTAACTAAAAGTGGCACTTATACGATAGATATTAGAAGCAATTATCAAACCGTTTTCCATTGATTTCAGATTTTCATAAGTTTGGCCAGCACAATCATCGTGTTCCCGCCGAGTTTTCTGCTGATCACGCTGTTCCGGAGGACGAAGCAGAAGAAGAACACGGTGATGCAGGCGAACCAGGGCAAGCCGAAGCGCGGCAAGTGGAAGAACCTGGGAACCAGGTCAAGCCTGTGGGGAGAGGCGCCCGAGGAATCCAAGTTGAAAAAGTTCAAAGGTAAGAACCAATATAATCTCAAAACGGTGCTACCTTTATAAAGTGTTCTCTGAAAATAGGAGAGTACGTTAGGAATATTCCGTAATTACTCTATACTTGTGTTACGACACTTAAAAATAATCTGTTTGTTGTCCATATTTTTAGAAGCAGAAAAAAATTATCTGAATGTGTCCCTATATTTATAATCCAGCATTAAACAGTGTGATCGAGCAGCAGGTCTTTATCGCTATTAAATAAATTACGATTTTTCTTTTTAATTTCTTATAAAAATAAGGATATATGTAAAGCATATATGCGAAAGTTAAGTTTTTTTTACAATTTTAGAGTCATACATAAAAAGTAATGTTCTTTCAAGAAATATTAAGAAACGCGCATATAGATGGTTTCTCTTTGTTATGCTCCCCGAAATATTTCGGGAGAGCATAGAGTCGCCGCTTTGTCCGTCCGTCCTTCCGTCCGTCAGTCCTTCCGTCAAACTTTCTTGTCAGGAGTATTTCTCAGCAACTACTGGCCGGACTTCAACGAAACTTCATGGGAAGCTTTATTACCAAGAGGAGGCGTGCATATTACCAGACGTTACGGTTCATTGATTTTTCTCAGAGTTATGGGACTTTGAATATTTCTGAAATTAGTATATAGTGCACATTTCTTTACTTTCTTGTCTGGAGTATTTCTCAGCAACTACTGGCCAGAATTCAAAGAAACTTCATTACCTAGAGGAGGTGTGCATATTACCAGGACGTTCCGCTTCAGTGATTTTTCTCAGAGTTATGGGTCTTGGAATATTTCTGAAATTAGTGTATCATGCACTATTTTTGACTTTCTTGTCCGGAGTATTTCTTAGCAACTTCAGGCCGGAATTCAACGAAACTTCATGAGAAGCTTTATTATCAAGTGGAGGTGGATATATTACCAGGACGTTCCGCTTTAGTGATTTTTCTCAGAGTTATGGCACTTTGAAGATTTGAAGAAATCAGTTTATAGTGCACAATTCTTGACTTTTTTGTCCGCGCTATTTCTCAACAACTACTAGCCGGAATTCAACGAAACTTTATAGGAAGCTTCATTACCAAGAGGAGGTGTGTATACTACCAGGACGTTCCGCTTCAATTATTTTTCTTAGAGTTATGGGACTTTAAAAATTTCTGACATATAGTATATAGTGCACAATTTTTTTCGGGGCTATGTCTCAGCAACTACTGGCCAGATTTCAATGAAATTTCATGGGAAGCTTCATTGCCAAGAGGATGTTTGCATATTAGCAGGATGATTTTTCTTAGAGTTATGTGACTTTGAAATATAGTACACATTTCTATTGATATTTAGTCATTTTAATATCTTTGCCATTCTCATTGCTTTACATTGCTTGACAAAGCGCATTGGGGAGCATCCATCAGTTTTACTGATATCCCTGTTGACCTTAAACACTTTTAGGCGGTATGTTGAATGTTTACAGAAATGTGTTTACTAGTTGATATTTGGGCGTACCTGTCACTTAAATACCCCTGTAAATGTGTTTGCTACCCCAGAGAGTATCAGTGAGCTGGTGAAGGGCAACAACAAGACCAAGTACGACACCCAGGAGGAGGAATTCGACAGCATCCCCGTCCCCACGCTCGCGGGAGACCCGGACGCCAAGAAGAACGCGCAGAAGAAGAAAAAGAAGCCGTTCATGTTCCCGTACTGGTGCAACTACATAGCGTGGATCTGTATGTCAATGTTTTCCCGTATATATACATGTATATTCTTTGTTGAGTTGTTTGTATTTATCAAACAACTTGGAATATACTGATTTGCAATGAACCGCACAGTGCATATTGACATTGTCAATATATTTTGCGTTAATTAATCAACATCGACCAAAAAACAAGGTTCCATTAAATAAGTGCATAAGAAAGCATTCGTAGAACTGTCTTGGTTCGAAATCACCCCATCAGCCACGTCTTTGGTATTTGATATTTATATATCCTTAAACCAAGCTCTTTCCATTCACTATATCACATACATGTACTATAATAGGCTTCACTAGCACCTACGTCTCCTGTAGATAGTTCCTAAGTGCAACTTAGTAGCAATGCTGCACCAGCATGTCTTACTGTGTGTTTCAGTGTGTTTCTTGAGCGTGATAACCCCGGCCTTCTTCACGATCCTGTACAGCATGGAGTGGGGCAAGACCAAGTCCAACGAGTGGCTCGTCACGTTCTTGCTCTCTTTCTTCCAGTCTGTCATCGTCGTCCAGCCCATCAAGGTAGGGACAACTCTGGGATGATTTTAGTTTCGTTTAAAAGGATAATACATCTACCCGGTACTCCGTCTCGAACGAAATTTTTATAGTTGCACATATTTTGACATTTTCATATATTTAGGAGTATCCAAGACCAATTTTAGAGTACTGTGCCCGCGATGTTGGGTCTATATATAGGTTGCATCATTGTTCCGAGCTTTTAAAAATGCGTTGTGAATCCGTAATTTTCAGAAACGTTAAAAGCGCGTGTTCGTTTTAAGATTTAAAACAACTCGAAGTTTTCCAAGTAGACGGTATCGTACTGATTTTCATATAACTTTCATAATGTTCCGGTTGGAATTGAACATATATTTGCTTTGTTTCCGATATCTGCTTTTGATAACAGTGTATATATGCCGAAGGATTCGTACTTGTCACTCACGATGTAATGCTCCTGCCCCGCTTCAGGTGCTGTGCCTGGTGGCGTTCATCGCGTGCGTGCTCAAGAAGCCGGACCTGGACGAGGAGAGCGACTGCACGAACGAGCTCAACCAGGCCATCGCCACCCACGAGGCGGCCGTCACCGCCAAGGGATCAGACGCTATCGACGGTAACTGTATAGGATGAGTTTATTGATGTTGCTCATGAATTACGTGTGGTTCTGGGGAAATAGTACCTCATAACCGACCATATACACGTTTTCTTTCACGTGACCAAGGTTATCGTTTGACATAATGTGAAAAAATGAAAGTTGTTGTATGTTGCAAATGTGTGTATGTCCCGCAAGTGGTAGTTACATGACAATTCATGCCCATAGTTACGTAACACAATACATCGTCCCTTAAAAGCTAGAAGGGGCTATCAGCATTCTTTGCAAATATGCTGTTGACACCTTCTGGCTTTCAAGGGATGATATATAAAGTGCAAATACATATATGGGTCTAATAAACAACATGTATTAAAATCACATTCAACAAACCATTATAACTGCACGTGAATCTGTCCTAATCGATTTCTTTATTTGCTCGTCTATACAGAGATAGCCCGACGCCGACGGGAGGCGAGCGAGGCGCTGGAGCCGCCGGACAGTCAGAAGCTGGAGGAGCAGCGGCAGCAGCGCATCCGGGAGATGAAAATGGAGGCGATCCTCAAAGAAATCATCATATACGGCTTCTTCGTTCTCGTCCTCTTCTTCTTATCCTACCAGCAGCGCGACGTCCAGTCCTTCCACTACACAGAGAACATGAGAAACATGTTCCTGGGAGACTTTGAACAGGTGAGTGTTTCACGATTTTGTACCAGTCCTTTTACTATACGGACAACACGAAAAAAAAACATGTTCTTGAGACACTTTGAACAGGTGAGTGCATCAGTATTTTGTATCAGCCCTTTTACTTGACCTGGGAAGATTGGTACACGGGAATGGTTGAGGTTTTTGTATCAGTCCTTCTACAATGAGAACTCGTAACACGTGTTTCTGGGTAATTGTGAGTCGGTCAGTGGTATAGTTTTGATCGTATCTTATTACCTGTGAATGTTTGGTGACGACATCCAGCGTATTTCGTTAGGTGTCAACGATTGCATGCTAGTGTTGTTGTGTTCTTAATATAAGAATCATTTAGCACAATTTAATGAAACAACAATGTCTGAAAGTGTTTTACGGAGACTTTGACTGGTGATGCAATTGTCTGACTTGTGACATGTTGACGGACCGATGCGAGTCTTCGTTTAACTCAGATCGCCACGATGAACGACTACTGGGGCTGGCTGGAGGGGACCCTGCTGCCCACTCTGTACGCCGCTCAGTTCCACAATCGGACCAACCTGGTCAAGTGGTGGGACAAGCGCTGCCTCAAGGACTTCCAGTCACGGCGCATGGGCATAGCGAGACTACGGCAGTTTAGAATCAAAGAAGGTAATGGGCGACGCATATATCCATAGATACCAGGATCGTGTCGGTTTGTCATTTATAAACACTTTCAGGCATTATGGTACGTATTCCTAATATTATTTTATAACCAACAATACAGAAGGCTGTTCACCGTTTCAACACTGGCAGTCATTCAGGGATGCCAGCAAGTAATATATAGTCAAAAGATTCTCATCAATGTGATGATCGGCTTATTATACTGAAAGCAATGTATGCAAAAAAAATCATTCATTATATTTGAAGCATCTGTGTTCCCTATGTTTAGAACTGCAATTTAAAGCATGAAAAAGTTATTTTTCCCAAGTTTATCAACGCAAACAGTTGTGGGTGATCTTAGCATTTCTATATGCGCAATATTAACATCACTACTACTATAATGTTGATAACGGACCGCGCCGCGTTGCAGACTCGTGCAACATTCTGGGCGTGATGGAGCCTGTGATCAACCACTGCCGCACGGACTACAACTGGTTCGACGACGACACGGCGCCCTACCTGCCCTACTGGCGCCCCACCAGCGAAGAGAACATGACTATCCTGGAAGAGCGCACCGACGATCCTTTCGTCTACCAGAACTCGCTACGGTAGGGCTGGGTTCCTGTGCGGAGGGAACACAACAATTACAAGGCTAAGCTTACTTGTTGTTTTATTTACCTATTTTGGCATATAAAATTACCTAAATAATTAAAAACAGAATTACAGTATAATGTCCAAACGAACTAGCTTTATACTTTTTCCTTTATATTTGTTATTACTTATGTTATTACTCCTGATGAAGGTCTTTGACCGAAACGTTGAGTAAAGTGAATTTAAAATGAAACATATGAAGTTGTTTCTCTGATTTTTTTAAATATAATTATATCCAAAAAAAGTACATGAAGCTCCAATTTATTAAAGATATGTCTGGCATTAACACATACTTGAAACAAGATGTTATCTATGGTGGCATGGAACTGCCTTACGATAACTACTAAAGGTTCGAGAAAACTTTTGTGTTAACTACCGTAATTACTCTTTATGTTGGGACACTTAAAAATAATTATATTTTTTGCTGTCCCAATTTTTAGAAGCAGAACAAATAATTTCTCTAAATGTGTCCCAATATTTAGAATCTCCAGTTGAAGTAAAAATAATAAGATTCGATTGCGTAATGGGTGTGTATATTATTCCCTATAAAGCAAGCAAATCACAGTGGTTAATATAATAGATTTTTAACCCAGGGAGTATTTTATGACACGCCGAAAAGGGGCCACATTGATGGGGAGAGCTGCCTTAAAACACGAATATATGGAATATTTACATGTGCATTTACAACATTGACAGTTTGCAAACTAATACGTTGCAATTTATCGGTGCCTGTAAATAACAGTTAGATGGTGACTTTAGATTGCTGACTTAACGGAAATTGACACTAAATTGCCAATTTAAAAAACAATGTCCCAAAATTTAGAAACATGAAAAATTCCAATTTTTAAAGTGTCCCAAAATTAAGAGTCACGAAAAATAATTATTTTATCAGATTTAAAGGGTGTCCCAACATTTAGAGTGTCCCAACATATAGAGTAATTACGGTACTTAAGGTTCGCGAAAACTTTCGTGTTAACTACTTAGCGTTCGCGAAAATATCTGTGTTACCACTTATTTATAGATATAAAGTTAGCGTTTGCGAATATATTTCTGCTAGATATTTTATTATTATACTAAATGGCCTAAAAGTGCCCAGAACTGACATAAGATACATTTTCTTCGGGTTGCGAGGTCTTCCGCAGTATCTTACTAACGCGAATTTTATCACAATAATTATTTGACAACGCAAATGTTAACACGTTAATATTCTTTATACCACTTAATTCGCAAACCAATTCGTGTTATCTAACGCGAATATTATCACGATAATTATCTGACAACACAAATATTAACACGTTAATATTCCTGTTACCACTCAATTTGTGTCCGAGGTCTTCCGAAATATCTTACTAACACGAATTTTATCGTGATAATTATCTGACAACGCAAATCTTAACACGTTAATATTCATGATACCACTTAATTATCACAAATATAATTGCAAACCAATTTGTGTTTATCTGACAACACACATTATAACACGTTTATATTCCTGTTACCACTTAAAATGTGCCCGAGGTCTTCCGCGGTATCTTCCTAACGCGAAAATTATAATGATAATTATCTTGCAACGCAAGTCCTAACAAGTTAATTTTCTCGATACCACATAAGTTTTTTGTTGTTCGCAGAACAACTATATGTACCGCTTCTAAAATCCGAAGGTGAAATTCACTATGATTTTAACTCAGTTATTATTACGCGACAGTAAGAAGTGCCGTTTGAATATCAGGAACGTTTCCCAAATGCATCCATCGTTTTGATGAAGAATGTGATTAGAACGCAATATGTTTAAAACAAACTAAAAACCGTCGGGTAATTTACAGCTTTCAGTGTAGCATCAAATTTTGAGACTAAATATCGCGGAAGAAAGTAGTCCACTATGAAGCGTTCGAACTCATTGGTAAATGGTTTTACCCTAACGTATTCATCTCGCTTATTGTCGATGCAAGTTAAGGTGTTTATGTGTGGTGTTTAAAAATGTGTAACTTTTCAGTTTACCCTGAATTATCTTATTAGTCCCCTACCAGTGTTTCACCGGAGGGGACTATAGGTTTGCCCTCCGTCCGTCCGTCATACTTTGATAAAACTTTGTATACATAGAAAGAGCAAGGTGAGGACTGTACACGACCCTTTATTTTTCACCAGAGGTCAAAGGTCACGTGACTGTTACTTAAAATAGAAATAAACTTAATACAGTCATAATTCGAAAAGAACATAACATATGATCATGAAACTTTGTACACAGAATGGATTATATGATTGCCATCTGTCAGTTTAGTACTGCAATAACTCAAAAAGTAACTCGAATGTCTGGTCAATGTTACTAAAATAGCAAAAACAACAACTTAATACTGCAGTGACAAATGGGATTTGAATATGACACTTTGTACATCTACAGATAAAGGGCGATTTGACGGTATTGCACAATGTTGATTTAGTAGGGTTTTCACGAGTAGGGGACTCCTGTATTGCTTGCAATACTATCAAAGCCTTGTTACTTGATGTATTCTTCACTTTGTCGTAATAATAATAGTAAAGAACGTAATGGAATTCACAGTTTATCGGTAATTACGTCGAAAAGGTACTAGCAATAGCGGTCGGTAACGCTCTATTAAGATTATCAGAAAATGACTGTGTATATGGGAACAGACCCTGTGGCCGAGTAGTAACGCGTTAAACTCACAACCAGACGGCCGTGGTTCGATCCCCATGAGAGGCGGGATTTTTTTTCTCATTTTTGTTTATTTTATTTTTGTTTCACATAATATAAGCGTTTGCTACTCCAGATGCTTTATGAATTGAAAAAAAAAGACATTTCTAAAATATAATATTCTGTGAGTAAATTCCTTTAAGTATTTTCAAACATAACCAAACATTATCGCGCAACAACTTTGCTAATACGGTTGAAAAGCTTAACACTGTCGTTGCATAGATTAACTAATGTTATTGATAGATCTTTGATAATAATGTTAAATATTTTTAATATTTAGCATTGTCTTTGTTTTTAAGGTATAAATTGAGTTTCGCTTTGCGCCATGGTTATTTCTCTTCGGCAAATTAATCGTCTGTCTTCCACAGAGATGGACCGGTAATAAAACTGATAACCATCATTTTTCCCTATATACCCGGTAGATACATTCAGAGAATGTTTTATGAAAATGTAATAACATAATGACGGAATGCCATTAAAAGTAAGATAATTATGTTTGTAGCCCAAAGAAAGACCATGATATTGTACACCGGACAAAGAATTTGGCTCATCAGGTTTCTTGCCCGACAATATTTTTCATTTTCAATTCAAAATTGTTTTGACAGGCCTTATATTCGATGCACGACATGAATTTAACAAATCGAGAAATTTGTTTTGCGAACAAGAAGTGAAAAAAACAAACGTATTTATTTAATTAAAAAACGACATTATACTAATATTAAACGCAAGCATAGACAACGTTTTGTGCGTACTGAGGGGGTTCGTATTGGTAAATTAGCGAAACATGATTCTAAAGGATTTTGGAAAAGTATCAAAAAACAATATATTCGAAATACCGGTAATATAAATCCCAATGACGTAACGATAAATGATCTATTTACCCACTATAATGAACTCTTTGGGACGCAAATACCAAGTACAAAAACACCCAATGTATTTGATGAAACAATATACGACAACGACTTAGATAATGATTTCACCGACTTTGAAATTACAAACGCAGTATTTGCACAAAATAATTCTAAAAGTGCTGGAAATGATTTACTAATCGCCAAATCTTTAAACGTTATTTTGATATAATATCGCCATTTCTACAAAGGTTGTATAATAAAAATTTTAACGGTGGTACATTTCCAACCGAATGGGCAGAGGGAATTACTCGAAAATGCTTGTAAATAGATTTACTAAGTGGACGGACAAGCATAATATCTTTATCGATAATCAGTTTGGTTTTCAGAAAAATAAATCAACAATCGATTGTATATTTATACTTCACGCTATTATCACAAAAACACTCGCAAATAAGCAAAAATTATACGCAGCATTCTTAGATTGGGAAAAAATGTTTGCCAGAATAGACAGAGTATTATTATGGAGAAAGCTTTTGTCTGTAAATATTAGCACGAAATTTATAAAAAGCCTACAATCAATGTATAATGTAGTCAAATCTTGAGTTAGGTACAAAAACGAACTATCCGCTCCAATACACTCGAACATCGGAGTCAAACAAGGCGACGCAGCGAGTAGGATACTCTGTCTGTTTTTCCTAAATGATATTCTTGAAAATATAGATAGTAATTTAAATGGTGTTATTGACATTGATGATTTAAAAAAATTCATGTTGCTGTTTGCCGACGATGCAGTAATCTTTGCAAGCGATCCGAAAACTCTACAGTTGATACTGAACGATATCGAAATATACTGTAACACGTGGGGACTGCGTTTAAATGTAAAAAAAAAAACCCACTAAAGTAATGATCTTTGAAAATGGGCGACATACTGAATATGATTTCTTTTTATACAATGCGAAAATCGAAAACGTAACTTCTTTTAAATATCTGGGTGTACACCTATTTAAAAACGGCAACTGGCACCGTACACAACAAAGAGTAGCTCAGCATGCAATGTATTCACTCCACAACCTTTTTAATGTTTATAATGACTTAGAATTACCAGTTACAAGCAAAATTGAATTATTTAATGCACTTGTTCTTCCAGTTCTCAATTACGCTGCAGAAATATGGGGTTACCACAAAGGGCAAAATGTCAAAATAGTACACTTAAAGTTTTGTCGTAAGATATTGGGTGTTAGACGTTCTACTAATCGTGAAGCACTTTATGGCGAACTTGGGCAAATACCCATGTACATACACAGAAGCATCCTTATGATGAAGTACTGGGTTAAATTATTGACACTTAACGAGAATTCTATTTTGTACAAAACGTATATTGCACTTAAAATTGACGCAGACATAGATATTAATTATAACGGATATAACTGGGCTTCGAAAATAAAGCAGATTTTACACGAGATTGGTTTAAGATATCTCTGGACGTACCAGTCTAACGAATTGATTCATTTCCACGCTATACGACAACGTATCCTTGATAATTACTATCAAAGTTGGTATTCTTCTATCAACAACTCCAGTCGACTGCAATAGTATTGCTTATTTAAACATACTTTGGCTATTGAAAAATATCTTGTCGTTATCAGTGATTACAAATATAGAAACGCTCTATCTAAATTCAGAACGTCATCGCACGACCTACTTATCGAACGAGGCCGCTATTCCAACATCCAGAGGCAAGAAAGACTGTGCACAAAATGTAACCAAAATATGATCGAAACTGAATATAATTTTCTCCTAACCTGTCCAAAATATGCAGACCTAAGAGCGAAATATATAAAAAGATATTATACCTGGCCATCGTTACAAAAATTCGCCAATCTGTTATCCGTCACATCAAACAAGTCTCTTATTAATTTAGCGAAATTTATATATTACGCAAATAAACTTAGAAACAACTAATATTTTTTAAATAGTTGCTATCCACAAATATGTAAAATCTTTTCTGTAAACTCATAAAATCTCTTATCTTGTTAGTATTTCCATGTCTTTACCATCACTATGTATTGTGTATTGTTGCTATAAGAATATTGATATGTTTTACGCAATAAATATATTGAATTGAATATATAATTCGTACATAGTATTGTTAGCTGCTGTAAGCGGCTGTCTAGTTTTCACACCAGTTAACGTTGTAATTAGTGGCGTACATGTTACAATGGACCTCGGGTAATCAGCTGCACATTTGACAACAGATACAATTCAAATCGGCATTATAGAGAGACAAAACCTAATCAAACTAAACAATGGCGAGATATATTTAAAAATCTGATTTTATTACGTGGCAATATCTATTTTAACGTCGCAATATCTATTTTAACGTCGCATTTTGAAGATTATAAATCGCCAAGCAATGTCTCTGTTCAAGTTATCTTTATAAATTTGACTCAAATATTATAGTAAATTACGGAATGTAGGATTTAACTAGTAAAATACATTTTACACATATTTTCGTTTGATGTTTGACTCTTTGGAAAGAACATATTATCATGTATAACACGTCGTGTTTGTTGGTTCTGGCTTCTTAACCAGAATTTTAATGCAGTGATTTTTATTTTCTTCACATAAGAACACTGGACAAGCTATTAGCGCAACCATCATATTTTACTAATAAAACGGTTATAAATGTATAACCACTGTATTTAAGGTGACATATGATATGGCATACCTCTCTAATTGCCCTGATTGTCCATGATAACTCGTCACGGTTTTCATTTTAAGTTATTATATGGTCATTTAGGTGACTTCATGCAATTTGATTCTTTTTACTGGTTGTAATATACAATTTTAATATTATTGTATTTTCAATATATTTGCAAAACATTATACAAAATACACCATAACGGGTCTTAAGTGCCTATTGTATTAATTTATTTGGACGAGTCGATAAAATCCATCGGACGCTATGATATTGAACAGTGCCACTAACATTTTCAATAACTACTAGTACAAACGAATGTTGTTCTTGCTTTTTAATATATTCAAAACTGTAGACAGATTTACATTTAGAAACAATCTCAATAACTCTTTCGAATGTTTTTTATTTAATTTGAACTTGCTATTAACTTTGAATATAGTGAGTTGTGCCGAATGTTACGCAACAGCGAACAACTGCATTGCCTTCGGCGCTTTGAATATTAACTGAAATTCTGATGTAAGTTTGGGGCACTTTCAGGTCTGTTTTTCTTTACGCATATAAATATCATACGAATACAAAATTCGCAAACTCTATCAAGATATACGATAAATAACACGAAACTTAAGTGGCAACACGAACATTTTTGCGAACCTTAAGTAGTTATCGTAAGGCAGTTCTATGCCACCATAGTTTTCATTTAAACATTTTTCCATATACCGGTAAGTTAGTTTTCATTTATGGAAGAGTGTGCTTGATTTTAAGAAGATGTACATCTTGCATTTGACAGACACTTTGCTGGTGGCATTGATCATCGAATGCTTTAAGAACGGTTCCGTACGTTGTATGCGTTACAAATGCAGATGATTCTAACCCTGTGGATCTACTTGTGTATATATTTGAATTTTAGCTTATAATCGTAAAATACCGTTTAACAAATGAATATGTTTTATACATTCCCGATGGCTGTTCCAGGCTGAAGAGCATGCCCTACATGGCGACACTGCGAACGTACAAGGGCGGCGGGTACGTGGTGAACTTTGAACGCAGCTACCGACGCACGGCGCGCAACCTGACCCGACTCCGTGAGCAGGACTGGCTGGACCTGCGCACCCGGGCCATCATCCTCGAGTTTACCGTGTACAACCCGAACGCCAACCTGTTCGCCTCGGCAATCATGACCACAGAGTTTCCCGCCACAGGGGCGGCTGTTCCGAGGTCAGAATTTAAGGTGAGTAAATTGTAGTCTTGTTTGAAACTGTGTTCTAAGTCATTCTGATATTTGGACAAATCTTATCATATATTAAACATGTGAAATGTTTTGAGAAAAATAAATTTAAAAACAAATTCTTAACGTTATGCTATAATAATAATTTTATTTTTAAATGAAACAGAGACATTAATTTTATTATTTACAAAGTTTAATACGTCGTTATAATTAAAGGTTCTGGTTCAATGAATTCTGCACTATTATTCCAACCGAATTATTTGATTTCACATACACTGAACGGCTTAACACAGAAATTATACAATATTGGCAAATAATTAATGCATCCGTAACATAATGACTGACACAAGAATGTGTACACAGGCTATCATTCTTATGTTTTGCATTTAGATTTTCCGTCTACAAAACTACGTGGGCGGGTTCGCGATCGTGGTCATCTTCTTCGAGGTCCTCTACTGCTGCTTCACGCTCCTCTTCTTCTACCGCTGCATCAAGAACGTCCGCCAACTCAAGTGCGCGTACTTCAAAACGTTCTGGGAAATCCTCGAGTTCTTCATGCTCTGCTTCGCCGTCGCCTGCATCGTCATGTACGTCTTCAAGTACACGCTCACCAAGGTGGCGTTCCATTATCTGCAGAAACAGTCACAGCGTATGTATCTTTCTGTTGTGTTTGAGTTGCATCTGTTCACTAAAACAAACACCGATTGTATCGGGAATTCAGCAAATACTTTCATATTTGGTAATTGACAAATTTGTTTGGTTATATAACTAAGGGACTCTGATAAATTAATTCTTCTACCGATCTACTGCCGCTTACTTTGATGATGAAGAAAAAGACAAAGAAGAAGAAGAAGACGAAGAAGAAGAAGAAGATGATGATAATGATGATAATCATAATCATTATCTTGTTGATGATGATCATGTAGTGATATAATTATTAACAATTTCATCGGGACTTTGAAATTTGCTCGACTTATCGTAGGTATTCGGGGTATTGATGCTCGAGCTTTGGAAGTTTTTTTTTATCTAGTACATCTAGAAATTATAATGCGTTTTTTATGTATTTTGTATTTCTACTACAGAGCATTGAGATCACCGTATGTTATGCCAAAAATAAATTATGATCTTCAGTTAAATTAGCTCTCACGTGTATGTTCTTGTTTCAGCGGAGTTCATCAACTTCCAGTCGCTGGCCATGTACGACGAGTTCTACGGCTTCATGACGGCCTGTGTCGTCTTCCTGGCCTCCATTCAGTTCCTCAAGCTGCTCCAGTTCAACAAGAAGATGAACATGCTCGGCAAGACCGTGGCACTCGCCACCAAGGACCTGAAGGTGTTCTCCATCGCGTTCCTGCTCTACTTTCTTGCGTTCGTGCTCACCTCCTACCTGCTCTTCGGCAAGTACATGGCGGGCTACAGCGGCTTCGTGCAATCAGTCGAGTCCACGTTCGCGTTCACGCTCGGCTCGTTCGACTTCGAGGCGATGTCCGGCGCGCACAAGTTCTTGGGCCCGATCTTCTTCTTCACGTTCATCATGGTGATCTACGTGGGCCTCATGAGCATCTTCCTCACCATCATCGGGGACGCGTTCACCACCGTCAAGGAGGAGACTGCCAACGCCGAGAACGAGTACGAGATGGTGGACTTCATCTGGAAGAAGTTCAAGGGGATTATTGGTGTAAAATAGTCCCTGGGCATTATCCCTCCTCCAAACTGTATACAAACCGGTTCACATACAGATTCCTACGCCTCAACGTGATTTAAGTTTGCTGTCAAATAGTTTGTGGACTTTTTATCCCCCTCCCTCCGCCCCACAACAGTTCACGCCAAGATTGGTACACCACAATGCCACTTAGGATTATTAGTTTCAAGTAGTCTGTGGATAGTTAAATGCTTCCCTCCTCCCACCGACGTGATGACAACTGATTCATACTTAGATTTCTACGCCATAAAAACACCCCGGATTGCTGTCAAAATGTCCGTGGACAGTTTAATACCTCCTCTCTCCCACCAACGTTTTGGCAACCGATTCACTCTCAGAACTCTATACCACAGTATCACTTTGGACAGCGACGGAATGTTTATGTGCACCATATAATTAAATATTTTACTTGTTATAATATGCACATGTTTAAAAGACTCTTAAGCAATATTTGGGGCACAATGCATTGAAGGGATAACGCTTTAAAAATATGTGTTTCAACTGTTGTCTGCAATCCTATCGTACTCCATTCATTGTCTTCTCGCACAAACACCTCGACGTTGTTATCGAAGTAAAAGAGACACACAATTAGTTTTCATCATTTCTGCGATTTCCGTCCATTTGATGATATCTAACAATTATTCCGTCCAGTTGCATGCTTGGAATAGAATTAAACAATACTGCTCACTGTCTTCGCTTTTGCCAAGTTTTGGGGTAAAATAGCCTTCCATTTTATTTACGCGGCCCGCCATCATGTCATTAACTGTTTCTACCCAATCAAATAACTAAAACCAATTATTTTTGCAATACATTTTCACGAGCTGAAATGCCCCGCAAATAGGCGAAGACTGTAATGAAAACTTCACTTTGACCAAGGAACGTATTTGTTCCAGATAGTCTGAATTTTCTTAAACTCATTGCACTAAATGTTTATAATGCCGCATGGTCATTGTTGTTCAGAATGTGTGTGCTTGTGTAACTGTTAAACTCTTGACAAACATGTATTTTCTTATAAAAGGCACATAATTTATTATTACATTATGTAACATCTTAATGCATTAATGCTAGGCACAAATAAATACACGTGAACGGCATTTTAAAAGAGAAATATATTTCTTAATTAATGCCTAATCCACTCGTAAGTTAGAATTTTCACATACGTAGCTGTCTACAGAATGTTCATGTAAATGTCCACGTGCTACCATATGTTGTACGCACAACCACCTATAGTTAGCCCCTCCCCACCACA
This sequence comes from Congeria kusceri, assembly GCA_027627225.1. Lineage (NCBI taxonomy): Eukaryota > Metazoa > Mollusca > Bivalvia > Myida > Dreissenidae > Congeria > Congeria kusceri. The sequence goes on along the minus strand of CM051031.1, from coordinate 35,366,432 downwards.
CCACCATACCACAACCACTTCCACCACATACGAATGTTTGCATGTAGAGGTAATACGCATTTTAATGTTACAGTTTTGTTATTGTTATCAAGACCTCAATGAAAAAAAATAGTGTTAAACAGTTGCATTTTCTTCCATTTTTACTAAGTTTAATTTCATATCTATATTGGGCTCTTCGTGCGTACATGGAATAAAGTGAAATCAAACAGATATTCTCCAATCATAAGCAGCATTGCCGAACAATTCTTTAATTACTTTCCTAATAAAAGTATATTCTTTAAAAAAAATGCTGTGCTGTCATTAAATTACTGTTCTTCTGATACCTGAAATAAATGTGACATACGTACTTTTTTGTAGAAATTTTAAAACACTTAAAATATCAAAATAAAGTAACGATAATCAGAGTATGAATAAAGTTAAGAAATAATTTTCGATTTGTCGTTGTTTATCGGCCAATAAACAACGATTTGGAGTTCTGATGCGCATAAATTAAACCACGAAGGCGTTAGCCCGACTTGTTTAATAGCCACGCATCAGAACGACAAAGAATAGTTTATTGGCCGATAAACAACGACAATGGGAAAATTATTTCGATTCTATCATGATTTGACATATCTTTTTGCATCTGTAATTGGAACTACTTTAATATGCTCCGCTCAGAATCTGGACTTCTTTTTGCGTTGTTTATTGGGTAGTTTAACAACGATAATTTTGTTCTTTGTCTATAAAAAAAAATTGCGAGTATCATGTTAGAATAACAAGAATATCGTATTTTCTAGCTGTGGATGTTTAAATAAAATGTGTTAGCTTACCCACTTTAATGCACTGTTATTTTCATTGTCTAACATCAGCATGTGCATAAAAACGAAAGAAAAAATAGGATCAAAATGTGTTTCCATTTTTTCGGTCCCCAAATTAGAACAAGTACTCGTCCGTTATTTTGTATGATCAATAACACCAATCATTGTTAAATGAAGCAAACTACTACATAAATTGTATTTCAAAATTAATAAAGAGTGAAAAATGAACTATTTTATATTCATTGTAAAGCACAAGGAAAAATTATTATGCTTGAAGAATAAAAATAAAGAGGATCATGATAATTTTGGAAATAATGATGAACAAAATATTGACAAAGATGATGACAAAACATCACCTAATAATGGTCATGAGTGTGTTAATGTAATTGTTGTCGTTGTTGTTATTGTTGTTGAGGCAGCTGCTTCAGTTTATAATGATGATGGTGACAATGATGAAGATGATGATGATGACGACGATGTTGACGATGATGATGACAAAGAAAAAGATGATGATGGTGTTGACGAAGAAGAAGAAGATGATGATGAGGGGATGACAAATATGATGATGTTCACGATGATGATGATGCTTCTGTTGCTGGAACTGACCATTAACTGTACTTACTATCTCCCGGCAGTTGACAGGAATCCATATGTTTTCCATTAGCATACATTCATATCGCACGAACGAATACCGCGATTAGATGAATAGAACTTTGTCACTTTTGATTGACGCCTAATTTTTCGCACTGGTAACGATAAGGGGATTTGTATGCAGTTTATTTGGCTCTCGTGAAGCGAGGATATAACTTCATTTTTATCAAAAGGATTCAACCTTACTAAAAACCGGTTACTCAGTCATTTTTTTCGGATGCAGGTAGCGTGATATTTGACACGTGTTTAAACCTTGTGAAGTAATGAAATTGTGAACTGAAATTATGCGTATGTTGGACAGTATTAACATACTAACTTATAAAGGTTGTTGACCAAATTTTAAGTGTTGAACATATCTGAGTTCTAATTAAAGCATCGACAAGGACCTCAAAGGACCTTTTTGAAATACTTGATTTAATTGGTCATACGTAAAATCAGGTGGGGTTTTATTTGTTATACACGAGTTCAGAAAATAATTAAGAATTTTAATGCTAGCCAGTTCGCATATTTGGCGTTTATTAGTACCTAATACGAACCATAATCAGTTGAATTGCTAAACGTAGAATAGCAACAAAAAGTATTGGTTACAGAACAGAACAGAACAGAACAAATGTTTTATTAACTTAAGCATATTACAACTCATCGTTAGTTTACACAATCAAATCAAACAGACATGCGTGACGAAGACAAAACACAAAAATATCAACACATTTTATCAAAATACACAATCAATTACAATGAATTTGTGGTTTAATATATATACTAGTAGGTAAAAGTAAATGTATTCCTGTGTGTGTGCGTGCGTGTGTGTGTGTGTGTGTGTGCGTGCGTGCGTCCGTGCGTGCGTGTGTGTGTGTGTGAGTGCTTCATGAATATCGATTGTACTGATATGTAATGTAATTATATGTATTGGAAAGTTCAGCGCTAACGGGCAATGTTTACAATTTACAATCATTGTATACTTAATTATAACTGGTAATGTATGACATTAACAAAAATTAACGGAGAAGGAACATATTGTTATCTCTTTTTTTAAAGCATGTTATACAATAAATAGCGAACTGTCTGATCGTTGTTTTATTACTGCTATTCAAAAGTTTTAAAAATTTGTACATACTTGGTCGCGTTGTATAGTATTTTGGAATATATGTGTTTCTTTCTTCTAAATAATGCGGACATACTAATATAAAGTGGTACTCATCTTCTATATCGTAAAGATTACATAAAATACATTTACGTTCATTTCTGTTTATGTTATAATGTCTGCCAGTTTCAATCAACAATTTATGAGATGACAGGCGTACCTTTGCAATGATATTCCTATGTTTTTTTGTTATTAATAATATCCAAATATAACGACCTTTCAAATACAGGTTTAAGTTCTTTGTATACGTGTAACGATGGTGAAGAATCAACATTAACTCTCCATTGTGACATATAATGATACATCTATAAACATGAAATAAAAGTGCTCGACATTATTGAACACATCTATCTTCACTGAAAACTTAATAGATGAGAAACCTCAAACGGATGTTATGCCCATGTACTTTGACAAGTACTTACAATTGTAAAATGGAAATCAAGACGAAAAAAACTCACACTCGGATAACTCCATCCTAGTTTATTGTCATTGACACAAATTTTGAGACACCTACTTGTTCTGCTAGTGTTTATTACACGGGCGCTTTCCTCGTTTTGAATCAAACAACAATTAAAGCTGTTTCCATATTTAATCAGTAGTATGTTGCCTACTATGATCATAAAAAATACCCGGTAAACGTATTGCCATAATAAGACCTAATTACTCAATGATTGGTCTCAGTTCCGTTATGATTTCATTACATGTTATAATATTATACACAGGCGTTGTAATTCCATTTTCATGGTACAATATTAAAGTGCGCCAGAGTCTCAATTCCAAAGCCTGGGTAGAACCAGTCCAAAGGAAAAGCATTATGCACCTATCAATGTTTTCCCCCAAGGGAGGGGCGGCGGCCATATACAGGCTTTAGACTGCAAGCGAGTTCCGACAGGAGGGAATTTGACAAGCCGAATGATTCTGGGTCCCGGGGAAATAGACTTTGGTCGGATTTTAGATCCCGGTAATATAAGCCCCGGGCCATTTGATAGATCTATAGCATCTCCCACTGAGGGGATTTAGACAAACATGCTTGGCTGTAGGGTGGGGAATTAGACCCATAAAAATAACATTTGTCAAATTCCCCTAGGTCTGAGATGGGGGAGAATATTGGCAGGACTGCATTACTTAGCCAAATAATTAGATACTTTTTTATATTGCCAATATTTGTCTGACGAATTTTGCCCTATACAGGGGCGTAGCTAGCCCTATATCCATGTGGAATCATATTATTGCTTCGGTATGCAGCCACCTCCGAATCCTACCAACCTATATGCTTTTTTTTTAAATAATTGAAATCTGTGTATTTTGAACATTCTAACATGCTTTAATAGGCGCTTAAAATCTACATTTTTAACGGAAACGTATCGACAACCAAACTTTGCTTTGAAAATTTTACTCTGAAACAGAGCCAGAACATCAAACAAATACAAGCTCCGTGATAAGTATAAATTTCTGTCCTTCTAGCCAGCGAACCGTACAATTACACTTTCACTGTCAATATCCATATGTCAGTATGCTAACTGTGTAACATTACTAAAATTATCTGACTTCAATGAGTTGATCTAAATATTAATATTATTTTCAAGGGCGTATCTATGGCACTCGAATGTACGCCCGTATGTATTTTTGTAGTTAATTCCACCCTATCTTGGGCCTTTATCATGAAATGTTAAACTACCGGAACAAAAAAATAAAGAACCTTTTCACATACATGTATTTGTACATTGACATTTTCAGCATGATCAGTGAAGTCATTTAAAGTTTAATTTAGATTTGAACGACACATAAAATAATACATCTGGAACGAAAGCATACATACAATTTGCATCCGATAAATTGTAATTAGTACTTTGTAGTAGTTTTGTATGTAATTTATATGTTATTGAGCAATAAATCCGCCAGTTTAAAACGATTAATACATTAAATTCATGTTAAGTTGCCGCTTGTATTATGCGTACTCTACAGATATTATCAAATGCAAATGTATGTGCTTTTTGAATTACAGATTACGCAGAATTTTCCGTTTGAAGATATTGTCTTGAATATTTTTTTCATTTTATTACACAATGCTTAAGAAAGCGAATAGTACATTTAACAGTACATTTCCAAGCGTTGCTTGTAACAGTCTTATAATGTTATACATGACCACATATAATTACGTTGCAGATACAATCCATATATCTGTACGCTTTTCATTTTCAAGAAGACTCGACGCAATGTCCTTTCACATTTAGTATATTGACTATACTATTAACGACTGTCAATTTTAGTGATTGGGCCATAGTTCTTAAATCCCTTTCAATCTAATAACCTAGATTTGACGAAATATTATTACTTGTCGTATAGTTCTTTCTACACTACAAACTTTTATCCAGTTTGTAGATCTGGGTTCATTTGGACAAAGTTCCTATGGAATACCTTAAGTCATATTTTGTTGAAAAATGCAAATACTATTTTCTTTATTGATCCGGAACGGGTTTAAATATACGCATTTAGTCAAGAGCCATGTGTAAACATTATGTGATCTTTTAGTCAAAATCATGTGGATTCAGCCGCGTTCTTGCGTATAGGCAGCTACGCGTCTGCTATATGAAAAGAACATACATGTAAATACTACAAATGCACCATAATTAGTCAAGAATAAATCATTAATTAAGGATAATTACTGACTATAAATAAAACAAGTAACAGATAATTGATAACTATACGTTGCTCTTTCACAGTAGCACACATGGTATTACGTCAAGTATTTGCAACACTTTACAGAGAAAAAAACCCATAACATAATACTTATAATATTAAAGATGTATAAAAATGTGAGTCTTAACATAATATTGTTTTAAGGACTGCAATAGGTCATAACATTAAAAATGTTAAACGCCAAAATGAAGTTGCTACATGCAACAGTAAACCATCAAGAAAACGAAATAAAACTATTCGCCATACAACTCGCGAAACAGGCGCTGTACCATGACGGCTTTGGAAAGCGGTAAGACGGTACAAGATCACCGAGGCCATTGTTAGTATATAACTTCACAGCCAATAGACGTTACGTACGTTAGAGTCGACGGATATTAAAAAAAGGTTCAAGCGTGTGTGTAATGTACATTTATAAGATTAATTAAGTAGTTCACGAAAATGTGGCGTATTAAGTACGAACATCACGACGACGTTCGCGACGGTTATTTCTCTATGTATGACATGCGTACAAGAGAACGTGGCTTTGATGAAGGCTATAGCTTTCACAGCCCATTCTGGACCCGGTTCATTCCAAGTTACTTGCAGGCAAGAGACCCTTGGCAAAGTCTACGCCCACATGAACCTGATAATAGGAAAATTGGAAATTTACCTGCGAGAGGTAAATCCGACACAAACAATCCTCAGGGCAGACTGACCGAGCCAGACATGCCGTGGGTGACAACTACGGGCAACGCAGCAAACGTTGCTACTGTTAGTGGCGATACTGGTCATCATTCGGAAGATGCGTATTACAATTGTACAGCTACGCCAGAAACCATTTCATGGATAGAATTCCAAGACAGAATACTCCGTTCTAACCCCGACCCCGCTATCATGGAAACTAAAGAATCAACGTTGTTTTTGGACGAGGAGTTAGAAGAATCGTTATCGATAACAAACCAAGCGGAAGCCGATGATGCTAAGAAACCAGTAGAGAACGAGATTTGCATCAAAGCAGTTGAAAATCAGACAAGCAAAGACAAAGACGAAGGGCGGAAAGCACCGACGGATTTATATACATTGCTGTATGGTAACCGGTGGGAGATATTTTGGGCGGTATTTGTACGTTTCTTTCTGGTGTCGCATAACGTCCTGGTCGTGTGGCGCGTGACGGACGCTTATAACAACCCCATGTACTGGCTCCTGGCCGCTTTAAACCTACTCTTGCTGCTCGAGGCGAGTGTTGTCATTATCAGGAGAGCTGGCATTGAATACTCATGGTAGGTGTATTAGTTTAGTTTACCGGTAAACCTATTTATTTATTCTCGATTGTGTCGAAAGCCAACGGCTTACTGAGACAATTTCGAGTCCTTTTCATAGGTAGAACAATTACTTGGGTAATTTTTAAGAAGGATCATCCGAACGCGCCTTGATTAGGGATATAACTCACGACCCCCCGATCGCAAAGCGGACACCATATCCATTACACCATAGCGACTAGCATAACGTCGTATATTATAAAGTAATGGAATATAAAGTAGGGCGCAATACCCTTATTTCTACTGGCGGTGATGGTGCTCTCTTTGCTACCCTTCGTTTTAGGTGGACGCCATGTTTTCTCTTCTACCTGGGTACCACGATTCCGGCGATTTGGCTGTTGCAGTTACATTTGTATCGTGACGCAACTTCCGGAAATGATGACGTCAGCAATGGGAGTTCTACTGCTACTGACGCCTTTGCCAATGCGACGAACAACCGTACAACTTCTGTATCAATAATGGTAAGGACATACACACAAACAAATTTCATATTTTACTTAACACTTGGAAATAACGATCAAAGCTAACGGCAAGTAGAGGTAAGAAAATGTAAATGAAATAAAAAATGTGTAGCAAATATGTTCAAATAAATTCCTGACCATAATAAGGGCAATGTGTATGACCTACCAACAGTTCTACGTCCCGCAAGTTCAATGTCTATGATCTACCACTACGTCCCGCAAGTTCAATGTGTATGATCTACCAAAAGTTCTACGTCCCGCAAGTTCAATGTGTATGATCTACCAAAAGTTCTACATCCCGCAAGTTCAATGTGTATGATCTACCAAAAGTTCTACGTCCCGCAAGACGACTAGTTTATTATGGTGTGTTCTTTGTTAACTTAGTTGGGATCTTATTTAATTCAATTCAATCAAAGAACTCATGGCGAATTAAAAACCATGCAGAAACGTGTGATCAGATTAATCGATGATGCAGTATAATCCGAATGCACAGCTGACGTTGCAATAGTTTCCCACGATCGTGTCGTTGTATGTAAAGAATCACTGTAAAATATTCTTCATTGATGATCGTCCTAAACAGCGATATATATTATAATAACGATAGCCGTTCAGCAAATGTGAGCATGTTAACACGCAACGGAATGTGCGAAGTTCAAATATGGGAACTTCCCCACCATGTAACATTATAATGGCGCATGTAGGAACACCGTTGCTAAACGTACGCAACACCGCTGCTACACGTACGACAAATTAAGTGCATGTAAACTTATGCGACTCTTTTGCAGGAAGATCCGGCTAATCGTCTAGCTCTGAACGACGAACTGTGGGTGATCATCATTCAACAGTCGCTGGTGTACCTGCTCGTGTTCAGCCGCTGGCTGCTGCCACGTGGGAATGTGACACGCGCCTTCCTAGCCGACCTGCTGCTCGAGTTTCTCGCGATCGCATCCGACATCATGGAACTTCTCGCGGTATTCGACGAGAGCGAGGTAAGACGAAACGGGAGGCTAAACATCGTCATCATGGCCGTCTGGTCGGCCAGTTTCGTCCAGTTTATACCGATCCTCGTGCACAAGAAGCGTTTCCGGCACGTGCGGAGTCCGAAGGTGCCGTGCATTACGCGCTTCTTTGGAGACAAGTTTGTAGAAATAGTGGTCACTCTTATGAGCATATGTCTCCAGGATTTGCCGTTCCTGGTCTTGCGACTGTATATCGTCGTCGAGATACAAATTATCACGTACAGTTTGCTGTTTTTCATTCTCAAAAATGTCGTCTCTCTTATGCTACTATTTTACCGCCTGATTGTCATTTTCAGACAGATACCAATGTGTCGCCCGGCAAAGAAAATATCGTAACGAGAGAGATAACACAATACCATAATAATACTGTTTGTCGAGAATTATATACGCAACAACCACTCCTTTGGCTTCATACATTCGTACCGCACATATATCTATATGTATTAAATGTGATCAAACAATATACAATAGTATTATGTACCAGTTATCTTTAGAAATTGAACTATTGTTTCTTTTCTATTAAAATTTTTATAATAATGTTACATGTACATGTAAATAAACACTTCTTTAAGAGCATATTTATCGTCCTTACTGTGTTTGTATATAATCTATTAATACCCCCTCAACATATTCCTTCAAGCGTTGTAACAAACGATGGTCTTCTGTGGAAGAAAATAAATTTCTCCTCCGTAAAAATGTATAACAAAATGACAGTTGTGTAAACTAGCATACCAAAACTATGTTATTTTACATAAGTCTTTTTATTTAATATATGAAGTATCAAAAGTTAAAACATTTAACAAAACATAGCAACGTATCATACCAAACAAACATTTTTCTAAACTAAAATTAACGAAAATAAATTGCAGCAACATTCTGGAAAATTTTACGAAACATTACCATTACCATGTGTGCATCAAATTGCATGCCTCATGTATAATGTAGCATATTTTGTCAGACAGACCTAAAAAACAAAAACTAAAATAAAATAAAATGAATAAAATGTAACAAAACAAACACATCGTACCTTCTGCAAATAATGAACTAATACTGAATCAATAAATCGAATGAAACTAACAATCTTCAGGACCACTTTTAAGTATAAAAAATACAGTAAGTATATGGAAGGAAGACAAATAACAATTAAAGAAATAACAATCTGGATCCGAGCGATTTTGATTATATAGTTGTACCAAAAAAAACCTACAGAGGATATTAAGACTTTAAATCAATTTCAAATAATAACATTTTAAAAACGCCCAGTGTTGTGTTTACATAATTCTTGAAAACATTTCAGTGGTCATTACAGTATATCTAAAATAAAAAAAAGTTAGGATTGGCCAAGGAATTCTATCGAAATGGTCAATGATGACGATACCAAGAAAAATCAACGTAAAGCAAAAACATGAATCTCAAAAACTAAAGTATACATAACGCCTCTTTAAACCATTGCCAAAATACATACATGTATATAAACAAACAACGGCTGATGAAAACAACGTCGAGAATGGACATCTCAGAATGGATACTTAACCAGCAGAACGCAAAGAACACTTTTCGTTACGTTTTAGTCTGTTTTTTTACCGATGATCTTATATTTCCAAACGAAACATTTACACACTAACATAGTTTCTGACTGGCACATAATTTAGCAGTCCTTAATAAAGCTTACAATGCTAACATGGCACTTCAACCGCACAAAGCCAACCACTTTGAAAAAACATTACATTTTATGTGTATAACGTTTCGCGTTACTGTGGATACGAGATCTGTTTCAGCAGTCGCAGACATTTGACGTTGCCGTCGTCGTCGGTGATCTCCCTCGATTCCGTCGGCAAAGAGTCCGCTGAGTCATCTATGAAATTCGCCTTCCTTTCGGATATGTGGCCCTTTAACATTTTGGAAAACAAACACACACAAAAGATTAAACATTTTGAATCATTTTATTATTTCATAATCGCCAGGTTTGAACTATTTAAGTTCAAATGTATAACCCTTTAATAATCCGGCATTATGAACTATTTAAGTTAAATGTATTACCCTTTAATAATCCGGCATTATGAACTATTTAAGTTCAAATGTATAACTGTTTAATAATCCGGCATTATGAACTATGTACGTTCAAATGTATAACCCTTTAATAAGCCGGCATTATGAACTATTTAAGTTCAAATGTATAACCCTTTAATAATCCGGCATTATGAACTATTTACGTTCAAATGTATAACCCTTTAATAATCCGGCATTATGAACTAGTTACGTTCAATTGTATAACCCTTTAATAATAAGGCATTATGAACTATTTACGTTCAAATGTATAACCCTTTAATAATCCGGCATTATGAACTATTTACGTTCAATTGTATAACCTTTTAATAATCCGGCATTAAGAACTATTTACGTTCAGATGTATAACCCTTCAATAATCCGGCATTATGAACTATTTAAGTTCAAATGTATAACCCTTTAATAATCCGGCATTATGAAATAATTATTAAGGTAATATATGCATTATGCACACACGTGTACCTTATACAGCAGAACAGATTCATAAAAAATAACTATTCCAAATACATTTATATACTATCCAAATACCAATCTGTTCTGGACACGGGGTGGCAGGTGGTCTGTTGTGCGCCACATGTACTTCCGTTCTGGACACGGGGTGGCAGGTGGTCTGTTGTGCGCCACATGTACTTCCGTTCTGGACACGGGGTGGCAGGTGGTCTGTTGTGCGCCACATGTACTTCCGTTCTGGACACGGGGTGGCAGGTGGTCTGTTGTGCGCCACATGTACTTCCGTTCTGGACACGGGGTGGCAGGTGGTCTGTTGTGCGCCACATGTACTTCCGTTCTGGACACGGGGTGGCAGGTGGTCTGTTGTGCGCCACATGTACTTCCGTTCTGGACACGGGGTGGCAGGTGGTCTGTTGTGCGCCACATGTACTTCCGTTCTGGACACGGAGTGGCAGGTGGTCTGTTGTGCGCCACATGTACTTCCGTTCTGGACACGGGGTGGCAGGTGGTCTGTTGTGCGCCACATGTACTTCCGTTCTGGACACGGGGTGGCAGGTGGTCTGTTGTGCGCCACATGTACTTCCGTTCTGGACACGGGGTGGCAGGTGGTCTGTTGTGCGCCACATGTACTTCCGTTCTGGACACGGGGTGGCAGGTGGTCTGTTGTGCGCCACATGTACTTCCGTTCTGGACACGGGGTGGCAGGTGGTCTGTTGTGCGCCACATGTACTTCCGTTCTAACTTCCGGCAACTACCGTCCTCAAACTTCACCTAATCAATAAAACACAGATAACTTAATTGAATGAAACATTAAAACTCAGTTCGCTTAATATTGCAAATATTTTAACTTTTAATATACCTGAACCTAAATGTCGCCGTCCATTTTTTCGCCATAATCATATAGGTCGCTATTTATGAATTGTGGAGAAATGATTCCCGCTGTTTAGCATTTAAAAAACACCGTGCATACCATATAAGTTCCAGTTCTAGAACCTTTTAGTATTTACCATGGCACGAGGACTATGTTGGAAAAAAATTATTGAAAACAACAAGATAAAACAATATTTCAATCACTGATTAACAACTATCTCCAATAATACCGGCCGGCTAGCTCAGTTGGTAGAGCGCTGGACTGTCAATCCTGGGATCGAGAGTTCGAACCCCAGCCCAACCACATAACTTGTGTAGGGATTGGTCAATCTCCCCCTACCTCCGATTCAAGTAGGGCAGTTGTCAGTTACTGGATTAAGTATGTGCACTTAATAGTACTGGTAAACTGCTTAGATCAGCTAAGCTTGTTCAGAAAAAGTGTGAGTAGGTTAACTGACCGCCGTGATACCACTGAAATACTGTTAAAAACAAAAGGACAAACAAACAATAATACCGGCACATATTCTGTCTATTTAGAAAACTTCAACATATTTATGTCGCCGATTAGTGTTAAAATCACAAACTTGTAGAAAGAATGAAGGAGCACAAGACAATGCTACGTGCGTTGTTCATCTGAAGGTATATACGTAGTTTCATTGAGAAAAGGATACCTGGTATAAAAGCTGTGTATTCGATCCGCTGAAGGTAGCGTCATAAACGTCTCCTTTCCAAGTGACCTTGACCTGAATCCCCACTTCCGGTACGCCGTCACCGGTGCGGTGACCCTGTGATGGAAGAAACATACGAATACAGGTTGATATACCTCATAGAAAACAAGAGCCGGCGAAATTGGAGCGACATATAGCGTTAATAATACATGTATTAATTGTATTGTACTGAAATAGTGCACATTTAGGCACTAATATTTATCGGAAAACATTTACGAAAGTGATTCATAGCAATGATACATGCATGTACATATATAAACTGGATGTCAGAGGGTAAAGACGCTATTTCTTCGATTACGTGACTATACATGCGTTCAAACCTGGATGTCCGACGGGTAAAGGTCGGAGCACATGGTGCCCTCCTCGTCAAAGACCACCTCGTAGAAGGTCTGACCTTCCGCCGCCTCTACCGTGGCCGGGTAGTACAGCCGGTTCTGGTGCTGCGCATACACTCGTTCCCCAGGGTTGAGCGGCTGGTTTGAAAAGGTTGCTTTACCCTGAATATAAGATAAACTATGTACAATTTATACATGGTGTGTAACAAACAAATTTACCAGAAAACAGTTCAATTTATGCTTGGAGTGTATCAAACACACTTACAAGAAAACTTCTCAGATACTTAATAACTCACGAACACAATTAAATTACCTTGCGTTTATGAATGGACTCGTGAGGTTTGCATGACGCGTAGACAGTCAACGGCCAATCGCTGGCCTCGTATGTCACTCCTGCCACGTGGCCGCAAGTCACGTGGAACGACACCGCGCAGCGCCCGTGCGAGCACTGGACACATGCCATGGGGTTACCGACTTTCCCGTCCAGTCCACAATAGCAACACTTCTGTCAACGGAAAGATAACAAAACTTATTGTTGTTTTAAAAACACGTTCCAGCAAACCCATTAAATCTGTATCACTGTAAGGCATTGTAAACCGTTTTCTGATACAACAGAAAACTGTACGTGGGTCTATTGCAGAATCCAAATTTTGGGGCGAAAATCACGCATTGCGAAAGCTCCATTTCAGTAGCCATAATATTCAGTCTTACTTCCAGTTCCGTATTTACCAGCTCTAATCTTGCACATTCAATGTTGGACACATCGACTGGTCCTCGCTTGATGATGTCAGTGAAGGTAACTTCCGGTATTGCAAGCGCACAAACAATGTGAGCAAGGCGACCATCAGTTGTACTCTTTAAAGCGCCGCCTCTCAAATTACATAAACAACAACACTGAAAAATAAACACGTCTAATAATTATAAAATCGAAAATAAAACTTGTTTGTTAGGCCCAAGGTCAGTCAACCTTGAATTATAACTAAAATTCCGCGAGTCGGATGTGTCGCCTGACGCCGGATAGCTTACGTGAATCCAAATGAAGAAGCACTTAAGGTTAATGCTCAAATTTTTTAAAACAGATTTATTGAAATCTTCAAAAGCACTGCACTCTGGCTAATTGCAAAGAAAAGACTTATTAAAACCAAAAATGCGACACACAAAAATTATGAAAATTTACAAAGGGCAATAACTCCGAAAGTATAAGGTGCAGAGTAACGGTTCTTGTGCACTGCACTTCTCCTCAATGAGATCTATCTACCGATGAAGTTTCAAGTTGATAGCTTTCAAAGTCTTAGAGTTATGCTCCGGACAAAAATTCAGTATGAAAATAAACAAAGGGCAATAACTCCAAAAGTATGTGATGCAGAGTAACGGTTCTTGTGCACTGCACTTCCCCTCAATGAGATCTATCTACCTATGAAGTTTTAAGTTGATAGCTTTAATAGTCTAAGAGTTATGCTCCAGACAAGCGAAAGGGGACGCCGCCGCCGCCGACATAAGTAACCCTTATATGTTGCCTACTCAGGCGACATAAAAGCTATAATTAAACGTATACTCTATCTGACGTTCAATACTAGTTTGGAAAAGTAAAATCTAGCCACATCGGCATTTCAAAAAATGTGAATAATTGTTCGTTGGAAATATGGTGACACGCAAATATTTATGGTTTCTCAATGGACTGACTCGACTGAAGCAGTGACAACTAAATTGAGAATTAAACGAGGCTACTCACGGCCGACGGTTGTTCGGACCTGCACCTATCACACGTCCACTTCCCATCATCCCCAGACAGGTCTTTGTCTGCACCATAGCAACCTGAGGGTAGTACAAGCACTTGAATCACGTTGCACGTGAGCGTTACATATTGTATTCACGAGCAACTAATATAGTAAAATGTAACAACTAGATCTAATCACATCATTGTGTTTAATACCTCACGAGTATTAATAATGTACGTAATTTTGAATCGTTTCTGTGCATGTGTGGATGATTTCGATTGAGTTGTCGCGATTATTAATGAAAACATATCGGAATAGTATGACTCTTATCGTGATAAATATTTATAAAACCACTATTTCGTCGAGTCTTCAATAACAATGAATTACATAATATGGAATTCATTTACTGGTCTTTAATGGGTATAGTGCAAACATATTATTGTACGATTTGAATTACGTAGTGATGTCTTAGTTTATTTAGGATAATATGTTTGAAAAAGTTATTGTTCACACTCACTCTTGTCACTGGAATATTTTATGTACTTTTTAAAGGCATCTAGGTCAACAGATGGTATATATTGAAACCATAAAATAATCAAGGGTGTAACAAACGCATAAATATACATTCATATGCAATGATATATAAATATACGTGATTAAAATACAATAACGCCGCTGAATAACGCACTTGTGTGTACACAGACGCAGCAGACGGAGCACATCAACAGAGTGCTGGGCCCTTCCTCCTCCTCCGCGCCTAGCCCGGCAGACTTATCTCCCTTGGCGAAGCACGTGCCCGGTACATACGGAACTGTGCGGAGCGGTAATCTGGACTTGCATCCGGCTATACACGCGGATGAAACTTTCTCCACGCTGCTTAGCAAGCAAGAGCACGTGTCACCCGTGCCTACCGTGGCTGGGCCGCGTTCAGCCTCAGTCTGGTTGCTGTTGTTGTTGCTGTCCTTTATTGGCAACGGGGAGAATAGGTTTGAGGCGCGAGTTGGGAAAACCAGGCTTAATGCATCTGCGATAAGTGTCGTCCTGGGGCCACATTCCAGACACATCTTAAGTTGATCTTAAAATAGTTTCACTTCAGTTCCAATTTTTGTAAGGTAATTTTTTTTCAACTACACATAAGTTGATGAATCCGATTACAGTTAAGTAAATATTGGTTAATAATAAGTTGATCATTAGTGAACGTTTAGCAGAATTTCATGTATACATGGAATGAAATGCTTAAGAAAAAAGTATGATTTTAAGGCTGAGGATAAGATTTCATTTAAAATGTTTCTAGAATACCACCCCTGGATCAGCCGGGGCAGTCCGCACAGGCTAATCCAGGACGGCACTTTCCGCTTTTATGGTGTTTTCTGTTTCAAGGAAGTCTATTCTAAACATAAATCCACTGTAGGCGGAAAGTGTCGTCCCGGATTAGCATGTGCGGACTGCCCCGGCTGATCCGGAACGACACTTTACGCACATGAATTCAGTCCGGTTTTCCCACAACACGTCACATTTATAAAATGCTGAATATTTCCAACACGTGGAAAGCTTAAGATTAGGGGTTGTATAGCACCCATGCAGCGCATTGATCACCAGTAGTT
Organism: Congeria kusceri; assembly: GCA_027627225.1. Lineage (NCBI taxonomy): Eukaryota > Metazoa > Mollusca > Bivalvia > Myida > Dreissenidae > Congeria > Congeria kusceri. The sequence continues at coordinate 35,350,587 of CM051031.1, read as the reverse complement.
ATATCTTAAAATGCATAAAATGTGAACATTTACAATTTTCAGTTGCACTAAATTTGAAGTCAACCTGTGTACTGTGGTTCTATTGTTAACAAAAAACAGAACTTTTCTTGCTCATACATATCCATGGAATATCAAACAAACGTTACTTTAAAATACGCTTGAAAATGTCAGCACATTTACCACATGAAAACCTCCACTAACGGCCCCCAGCAACTCATCGGACATCATGGTCGGGCGCAACCGATCCTGTCCTAAAATATCAAACACACAACTTTCATTGAATAAAATGTCGACAATATCGCAGGAATTTAAGTAAACTGCACATGTGATGGAGTATAAAGTAATCAGCATTGCTTGTGATGTTTTCCATATCCTCAAGATTTAATTCCAACGCATCTAAAATTCTGTTCGTGTCTTATTCGACAACAAACTATGACTTAAATTTTATTTTTCTTAAAGGCCTAGTTTAATCTTTCTTCATTTGACCCCCCCCCTCCCCCCAATCTGGGGTATTGTACTCCTGTGTACAGGCACCCTGCTGTGGGAACAGTGTGGACACAGTGTGGCGACCCTTATCAGCTGATATCAATGCACTGCTGCAATGCTTAACAACAGTCCATACCACAGTGTCTGAACAGTTCATCTAGTTTCTGTTTTGGACGGACATCTCCGTTACCATGGGCGACTGACTCGTCAGCGAACATCTGAAAATGCATGTAGTTTTGGTGAGGAATCAGCATCACGTGAGTACACTGTACAGTAATAAAATAGGCAGGGCGGCTACGGTGGATAATATTGTTGGTACTGACCGTCATGTGGTAAAAAATGCATGACTTTACAGTGATCGAGTTTGCAACAACTTATGCAACAGAAACTTACCACATTTAATGAAGTCGAAAATAAGTTCATAAAATAGAAAGAACAAATTATACCCTAAAATAGGCGTGTTCCAAAATGAGTATCGGACAAAAATAATTTCCATAATACTTCTAAAAGTGGGCGTATTTTAACTTTATCAATACTCCCCCCCCCCCACACACACACACATCAACGGTTGTGAAGGGTTCAAATATCTCAAGAGATTCATAATAAATGCGATCCTTATTTGAAGAGAGTTCATATCATATTAAATTGAAAGTCTGACATACGGTAAAAGCTCTTTGTTTTCGGACACTATTAATTTTCGGACACCCTCTTTGTTAGCCAAAATAATTATTTGTTGTCACTATAAAATTACGGACACCCTGATTTTAACCCATAATTAATAAATCTAAATGTTCGGACTTTTTATATGACAGTGGTATTTTAGCAGAATTCTAACCTGTTCGCGTTAATCCGGTGACACATCGCACAGGTGTTTTTACAACCGCATGAAGGTAATTACACCTAGCAGATGAATGAGTGGAGGCCGTGGACCGTTTCATTTGATTGGATTGGTTTTAATTAACCAATCAATTGAAACAACGAAATTTATTAAACCTTAATAACTGTATTGGAACTGAATAAGGGTATGATGAAAATAGTGCCATTTATGATAATCTGATACCGGTTGCATTTGAAATCTTTCGTTATCTTGCTCAAAACGAAACACGGACAAGCAGAACAAAGGCAGCAAAATGGCGCAAAATGTTCAGTTGTCACCGGGGGCGAATCAAAACGGAAATCTTTCGTTATCTTGCTCAAAACGAAACACGGACAAGCAGAACAAAGGCAGCAAAATGGCGCAAAATGTTCAGTTGTCACCGGGGGCGAATCAAAACGGACATATACAGGCAAGTCAGTTTTATAACAATCCACAGCTACCCCATATGCCTATGAATCCATATTCATATCTAATGAATACACCCACGTTTCACGGACAGGGGTTTGTACCCCCGGTAACGCCATCGTCACCAGGTCCTGACATTGAACATCAATTTTGGAAAGGTTAAATTCAGTGGATATAAAACTATCTCAGCTTGACCAAATACAAAAAACAGTGTCATCCATGGCATCCCGGATGGACAAAATGGAACAGCGGATAAGCGATTTTGAGAGCAGAATAAAGGAAGTAGAAAAGTCGTGTGAATTCAGTAGCAATACGGTTGAAACGTTAACAAAAAATCAATCTGAATATGACTCACTGCTTAAACCACGAGCAATTCACAAAAATGTGACCAGTCCGTGAACTTGAAAGAATCTAAATTGCAAGCCGAAATAACGGATCTCAAATGCAGGAGTATGCGGGAAAATTTGTTATTTTTCCAAATACCTGAGGAGAAAGACGAAAAGTGTGAGCACAAGATACTGGATTTTATTAAAATCAAAATTGCACGTGCAAAACACAAAGTCCGAGATAAAGCTGCACAGAGCGCATAGAGTTGGACGATACCAACCGAACAAAGTGCGTCCCATCGTGGCCAAGTTCGCCTACTTCCCGAACAAGGAGAGGGTCCGCAAGGAAGCCAAGCAGTTGAAGGGAACCGCGTTCGGAATATCAGAACAATATCCCAAGGAAGTAATGGACGTCCGACGGAAACTTATACCAATAATGAAAAAGGCGAGAGCCGAAGGCAAGGAAGCGTTCCTTAAAATTTACAAACTGTACATAAACCGGCAATTGTATGTGGAATAGGATGTACGTGAGAGCTGTCACATGGAATGTTGAAGGACTAACTACACCAAAACTCTCCGATAGTAAGTTCACATCTTTCCTATACGAACACGATATAAATATGCTTAACTGAAACTTGGACAAATAAAGACTCTATAATAGACCTGAAAGGGTATAGCAACCCGATTCACTCATACAGACGTTTTCAACACCGTAGAGCGAAGCGCTCAAGTGGTGGTATTGTTATTTATATTAAAGACTCTATTCGTAAAGGTGTCACATTATTAAAGAATGATATTGATTGTATTGTATGGCTTAAATTAGATAGAGTATATTTTAATATTGAATCTGATGTATACTTATGTGTTATATATATATTGCACCTGAAAACTCTCCTGCTCATTATATGTATAACGATGATATTTTCCAAAAAATGGAATATGATATAAATTTTTATCAAAACAAAGGAAAAGTATTTGTAACTGGGGACACAAATTCGCGAACAGGGCATAAAGCAGATTATATTGAACATGATAGGTATATGAGCGATAATGATTTTGGCATTGACACAGATATTGATACCCCACTCCCACGCTCAACTTGCGACCCCGGCACGAATCAATTCGGTGACTACTTGTTAGACGTATGCGCAGCTACCAATATTCGTATCGTGAATGGTGGTTTATTTAACGACTACAATATAGGCAAGATTACGTGCTACACACATAACGGCGAAAGCTTAGTGGATTATGTTTTAACAGCAAGTACCAATTTTAAGGATATTTCGGATTTTACCGTACACAATTTCACGGAATTCTCTAATCATGCGCCGTTGACATTTGATTTCCGCACAAATCACACTATTCTAAACGGTAAAAGTAATCCGGGTGTTTATTTTAAATGGAAACCCGAGAGTAAGGGTGATTTTGTACGAGATGTATCGTGCGATGTACATAATCTGGAACAAACTCTATTGTCTCTAATTGACTCACAATGTGACCCAGATATTCTAGTTTTAGAATTTTCAATTATTTAAATTCTAAAGGAGAAAAATACTTTAAACATACTATTAGAACTGAAAATAAAGGATTTTTATCTTTAGATAAAAATAAAAATGGTTTAACCAAGAGTGTAAAAACAATCATATTCAATATACAAGAGCATTGTATGAGTACAATCTCAATAAAAATAGACTTACAAGAGAACAAATGATTGCAATGAAAAAGGAATAGAAATACACATGTAGGAAAACAAAATTAAAATACAATCAAGAGCAGAGTAAGCAAATGAGTAATATGAAACGGAAATCACCCCGGGAATTTTGGAAATTATTTAAACGCACACCTGCATCACAAAACACAGACACTATATCATTACAAGAATTTCACGATTATTTCAGTAGGTTAGCGACTGAAGTAGACGTTAATATAAATGCATTCGATGCCGGGAGTTTCTTACCTGAATTTGATAATAGGCAATACACAGAAAGTTCATACCCCGAGTTAGATAGGCCTATATCAGAAGAAGAAATAACAAGGGCGACAAGGCGGTTAAAAAAATAATTAAGCGCATGCGCACGACAACATGATCTATGAATACTTTAAAGAAACAATACATGTTATTGTCAAACCGTTAGAAATACTCTTTAATTACATACTTGATAAAAAGCGTTTTCCACGCAGCTGGTCATCCGGGGTTATTATACCTATAAATAAACGTGGGGACATGTCAGACCCAAATAATTATAGGGGAATTACCTTGATAAGTTGTTTTGCAAAATTGTTCACGAGTATAATAAATGAACGCCTGAAACAGTGGGCGGAAACAAATGATATTCTAACTGATGCACAGTTTGGTTTTAAACCAAATTGTAGCACAGTCGATGCAATATTCATCCTTAACGCTCTCATAGAAGACAGTTGCAGAATAAAGATAAGCTATATTGTTGTTATATAGACTACCGGAAGGCCTATGACGTCATCAATCGCAGTCAGTTATTGAGTAAAATGATTAATATAGGCATCGACGGAAAACTCATATCCCTTATTCGATCCATGTACGAAGAAGTAAAATTACAGGTGAAACACATGGGCAAACTATCGGACATATTCAATAGTAACGTTGGATTATTCCTGGGGGAGATAACCTCTCCGATCCTGTTCTCTATGTTTATTAATGACATTGAATTTGACCTACAGAATGGTATTAACGCTGGCATTATATTAAATCAAATATCTATATATTTATTGCTATTTGCTGACGACGCCGTTTTATTTTCTGAAACACAGAAGGGCCTGCAAGAATCATTTAATAATCTAGAAATATATTGTAATAAGTGGAATTTGACAGTTAATATTGATAAAGCCAAAGTAATGGTATTTCGAAAAGGGGGGAAACTTAGCAAAACATTAAAATGGACATATAAAGGTCAAGTATTAGAAATTGTAAATAATTTTAATTATCTTGGAATTGTCATGTCTAGTGGTGGATCATTTGTTCCAGCCACAAATACACTGTATGGCAAAGCTATAAGAGCAATGCATTCCTTGTTCACTCTAACACAAGATATGAATGTACCAATAATTATCATGTTCAATTTATTTAACATATATGTATTGTCCATCCTGAACTATAATTGCGAGGTTTTGGGGGTTTATAAAAGCGGCTAATATTGAGCGCGTCCATCGAAAATTTTGCAAAAGACTTCTGAATGTAAAAATGTCAACAAATTCATTATCGCTCTATGCCGAAGTTGGTCGATTCCCTCTATATATAGATAGATATGTAAGGATCGTTAAATACTTTTTGAAACTATATACCGTTAAATTGCTTTATTACAGAGATTAGAAATCGATTGTAAAAATCAAAATGTAAATTGGTCATCGAAAGTACGTGACATTCTAAACCAAACCGGTTTTACCGATGTATGGCTATTTCCCGAGTCAGTGAATATCGATCAATTTATCCCACTACTTAAAAATCGATTACGAGACCAGTACATCACAAACTGGCATAATAGTGCCTCAGCGTCTAGTTCAATGGTTTTATTTAAAGAACTAAAACCGGTATTCCAAAAATCTTCGTATCTTGATATTGTTGAAAATAAAAAGCATAGGGATATACTAGCTAAATTGCGTTTGTCATCGCACACATTATTTATTGAGACAGGAAGACATCAGAACATAGACAGAGATCAACGTAAATGTGTGTTATGCAATCTTAATGACATCGAGGATGAATACCACTTTGTATTAAAATGTCCATACTACTCAGAGTGCAGAAAAAAACTTATTCCAAAATATTATTGGTCCCGTCCAAATATGTTCAAGTTTATCGAGCTCTTAAATAGTACAAACAAAATAGTCCTTAGAAAACGAGCCATTGTTTGTTTAAAATGCTTTAAAATAAGAGAACAGTCGTATATATCTAGGATAAATTGATCATTCTTTACACAAATTAAAACAAATATATGATATATTATTATATTGTAATTGTTCAAATATGTATATGATGTTGTCATTTTGATAATGCAAATGCTAACCTCCATCCATGTGGCACTCTCACGCCAAGCATGTATACTTCATGTTTTTGTACTTGTTATTGAACTGATGTATATGTTTGTATTACATACGCATGTATTTTATATACTCATGTTAATGACGATGAGCTGTTCTATACTTAGTCGAAATAAACTATTCTGATTCTGATTCTGTTATACCAATTAGTGCCAATTAACAATTCAGGTATCTACTTCAAACCTTATTTTTGTCACTCGCCCACGCTTAACAAATCTGAGTCACTTCTAAAATCAACCTCCAGTTCTACGTTATATAATATCGCTAAATGTATATACTTTGCCGTGAAACGAAGAATAAATACTTGAATTTACATTTATTTTATTGTAGATTTACACTAGTAAAATTTCCACCATGCTGTTTGAATTTATCTGTGTAATGAGTTGACTTGTTCCCAATTGTTCTACGTAATATAATACCGCAAAATGTATATATTTTTCCGATAAACTAAGAATAGATACATGAATTTACATTTATTGTATTGTACATTTTACGCTTGTTCACCACGCTGTTTGAATTAATCAATGTAATGATATGACTTGTTCATAATTGTTATAACACTTCATTAATTTTTTGTGATGCTCAACACTTTCCGGTTATATGCTCTGGTAACTGTGTACTTCTCCATGTCAATATTATTTATTGTGCTTTAACATTGTATAATGTTTATCCAATACATTTTGGACTTGGACTTAGTACTATGTCCCTTCTCAACACGATAAGTGTGACAAACAGGCTCCAGATTTTACCGCACCCTATTACAAGTTGCACGAATGTTTGAAGGTGTTAAAGACAATCGTTTAAGATTTGTGGTTCAAGAACAAACAACAAAATCATAATTTGCATCTTTTATTGCATTAATTACAGGTTAATAATATACGAGATGGTAATCTTTAAACTCGGTCGACAAAAATGCATTCTTGGCATAATATTCTGTAAAACAAAATCATACATATGAAATTATTTAAAATTCATTGCAAGCATCGCTAAAAATAATTTTGTGTATCAAAATTTTCAGACACGAAATTTTTTCATTATTTTTAAGTTTCCGAAAACATAGAGCTTTTACGGTACGTCATAAAGGTCTGCAAAGCTGTACACTTGTCGGATGTCGAACTACGATTGTGACATGGGACAATACCATTAATAACGAATGCAAAATTATTCAGTCTCTATGCCTTTCCAAACACCCACATGTAAATCTTCAGACAGAAAAGCAAACAGTGTGGAGTGCGGGTGACATCGAAAGTAATTCAAGTAATTGAATGAATAAACGAATTTCGTCTCCTTAAAAACAATTTGTTTAAGCCCTATATATCTCAACATAGAAACAGGCGTTTTAGTTCGAAAATGTTGAGTCACCTTTTTCGTACTAGCATTCTCTGCCAAGAGTGGTTGCAAGTAGTTTTAATGATGTACATGTGCCTTTATTAGTAGTACATGTATAAATCGTCGATGTGATTTAAACTCAAATATTACGTTCGTGTTTGACCAACGGCAGTTTTGTTTATGTGGGACATACAGCGAGTTCGGTAGTGCAGCATTTTCAACAGGTTAAAAGCAGAGTAAAGAATTGAAAATTTAAAAGATTTAATGCTGCTTTCAAACTTTCAAATGAATGCATCTACCGCTCTGCAATCGAGACAGGCGCCGAGTTATCAGATACATAAGAAGCACGCAGAAGTTGACGCGATGTTACACATCTCCAGAGACAGCACGCGGATATCTGTGAAAGTGGGACCTATTTTCCTCGCGATACTGGTTCGCTGCGTCTTGCTGCTGCACAACTTCCTGTCCGTTTGGCGGGTGGTGGAGACGCGCCGGGACCGCCGGCTCTGGGCGCTGCTGACCACGAACGCTCTAACACTGCTAGAGGCTGCGGTCGTGATCAGGTTCAACAGAGGGGTCGAGTGGAAATGGTGAGTTAGTGTACGTTAATTTTTGCAAAGATACGTATAAGTTAATTTGGTTAATATTATCGATATGTTTTGATCTGTATTTACTGTACAGTCACTATTCGTTTATATTTTGACATCATGTTTGTAAAATGTAAAACAGTTTAAGTATGCGGTTTGCCTTGATTTTCACTTAACTTATCGCTACTAAAAGAATTCGTTAATCAAACACGCTCGTAAATTCTGGCTCGTTTGATACAAGCAATATGCAAGCACTATCTAAGAACGAACTTGGTAACTCCAGGATTTGAAATCTTGCGTGATGAAACATTTCTGGTTTCCTTTGCGCACCTGTTTGCTATACATGCACAGCAGCAGACGAACCCAGGTTCTGCGATTTTTGTCGTGATTTTATTGAAAGTAGATCTACAACAATTTCTACAGAATTTCGAAGAAAATCGTAAATGCAAATGTTCATATAAATTATATATTTTATAATGTAAATAAGTATTCTTGTTCGTCCTATTTCCCATCAAAGCTACTATCAGTTGGTAACATTTAAGACAGTTAACACCGGTATGTGACTACTTTCTTAACGTGTGCTCACTAACATTAATTAATTGTCTCCATTTTAATCATTAAACTTCGCCATTTTTATTATTAGCAAATAAGGAAATTTGATTGTATATAACAACGCAGGAAACATGCATACCATTTGAATACGAGAACTGTGTTAGTCTACTTAGTACTTTAGTTCCAATTTAGTGTTGCTTTTTGAAGGCTACAGTCGCGACAAAAGTCAAGTAGTACTAGTGAGAGAGCTAAAGATTAATGAGTCATGCAATGCAACATCGCAAGATATAAAATGTACCATAACTGCTATTCTGGATTGAAAGAATTCTATGCATGCAGGTTAAAGTACATGTACAAGCTGCAGGACATAGTGCAAAACATAGTTGGGCCCCTTCGCCATCCATTTGTGACACATTGACATCTGAGACGGAATTTGATTGGAAGCTGCGATTGCAAATCATTTTAATTGAGCATTTTTTTTATTTTGTGGCGCGGGTAAACCGGAGATTTCAGGGGATATCTTACGGTCCGGTATTTTGACCTATAGGCCTATGCGTCATTACTGGAATCGAACACGAGTCGACGAGGCGAGAAGCGAGTGCACCAACCACTTCGTTGTGCTATTTTCGTATGCATATGTATTGTATAAGTTCGACATTGGTTTACAGGTGGGGTCCATGTTATTGCAAGTAGTTTCTTTGTTTTACTGATGGCCTTGGTGTCCTTTTTTCAGATAGTGTCCTCGTCTTACTGGGGATGTCCACGTCTATGCAGGTGGTGCCCGTGTACTGACACTTGGTGTCTATGTTTTTTCAGATAGTGTCCTCGTCTTACTGGGGATGTCCATGTCTTTGCAGGTGGTGCCTGTGTATTGACACTTGGTGTCCATGTTAATTCAGATAGTGTCCTCGTCTTACTGGGAATGTCCATGTCTTTGTAGGTGGTGCCCGTTTGTTGACACTTGGTGTCCATATTTTTGCAGGTAGTGTCGTTGATTTTAAGATAGTTTCCGTGTTTTTGAAAGTGGCGTCCATGATTTGACCGGTGGCGCATATTTACGTGTGGTGTCCATGCATATAAATGTGTTCACTTCTTTTGCAGGTGGTGCCCGTGTTTCCTGTTCCACCTGCTGGCTACTCTGCCCTGCTTCTGGTTGCTCCAGATCTCGCAGTATGAGCACGCGACCGCAGATGCGCAGCAAGGTCAAGGTCAAAACACATCCGCACACGGTCCGCAGTACCAGAAACTGTCTGGGACACCTTCCACAACCCGGGACGCAATAAACACCACGTCATCAAGTTTGGCAGTAACAACAACAAATCTACACAACACGACATCTACAAATATACTGGTTTGTTTGTTTTTACATCCCTTTAGTCGAAATTATGGGTTTGTAACTTAGCCATCTTCGTATGCTAAAATCTTACGAGACTGGTGGTCATGCTAGCTCGTTGGGTCCGAAAAGCATTTTATAACAAATATTTTATTGTAGTTAAGTTATTATTTCCAACATATTTGCTTTTAAATTCAATGGGTTCTGTTTTCAGACACAAATCAACACCCTTCTGCTGAGTATCGGCGAACAGACGTGGATCGTGCTGATACAGGAGTCCCTGGTCTATCTGATTATATTCGGTAGGTGGGTCTTGCCCCGGGCGAACACTTCCCGTGCAGACCTGTCCGCCATACTGCTCGAGTACATAGCTATGGCGTCGGACATCATGGAATTGTTTGCCTTATTCGATGAACCGGTCGTACAGACGAATTTGGGTATAACGTACGCCATATTGGCAGTTTGGTCAATCAGTTTTCTTCAATTCATTCCAATTTTAAAGCACAAGCAGAAATACCGGCATTTGCAAAGTGAAAGAATGCTGCGAATCACGAGGTCGTGTGGTGAGTACTTTGCGGAGGTTGTGGTCACGTGCATGAGTATACTGCTACAGGACGGTCCCTTTCTGTGTCTTCGACTGATCATCATTGTGCATCAACAGCTCATCACTTACAGTCTGGTGTTCTTCGTTGTAAAGAACATAGTGACAATCATGCTTCTTGTGTACCGACTCATAGTGCTGTGTGTGAAGTTGCCATGCTGTTATTATGAGCACCGGGAGTTCGATGGTGTTGCCTATATTGACTTCTCTGTGCCTTTAAGGATTAATACTGCTGAACCTGGGCTGCACAGACTGCAGAAACAATCCTTGAAGGGTCATGACGCGACAGGCGAGTCTAGGTTAAAGACCACTTCAACAGAATCGCAATTTAATATTTTACAAACCTCTGTGGTTAAATCTATCATGTCACCGCTTAAAACGACAATCGAAAGTGAACTGCACAAAGAAAGCGACGCGCTACCCTGTGCTCCACACAAGTTACATTCCGTTACAAAAAGGAAGTCCAACTCGTTACCCCTCAAAACCGCGCCAAACGACGTAACACCCATAACCGGAAAAGGGAAATCACACTCTCTTCCGTTCCTCGCATCCATGTGACGTAATCATATTTACTTGTATGACGCAACAATGCAACCGAAGTGACATCTGAAAGGTGCATTTAAACCGCCAATACTGCAAGTTAGAGTGATTGTCAGCTACCTACGGTTTAGCTGAAAAACAGAAATAATCATTACCTCACGAATATATGAGGAGAAATCTCCATCCACAGTGTGACTTCCGTTGTTCGTACCGGCTTTCACTGACTGGCGAATACAGCCCTTGCAAGGGAAACTACATACCACCTGAAATTCAAAATGGCCGATAATGCTTGCTCAGTTGATCTGTTAACATCTGTTACATGTAACATCGAACATAAAACTTAAAGCTTTATAAAACTCATACATGTACTCACACCGTTTTATGCATATATGTAAAATTATTACTTAATTACAAATGGTTGGTATGTTCAATATTTCTGCATTATCTGCGCATGCTTTAACTCTAGAATTTCTGGTTGTGACATATTCACACACAAATGTATGTGTCCAACACTGCACTAGTATAAAGCGGATATTTGTTTGTTATCGGTGTGATAACGCGTTATATCATCACAAGAAAGGGAGTATATCATCACTAGAAAGGGAGACAATTAATATTTTCACGAGCGCTTGCGCGAATGAAAATATGTAAATTGTATCCCTTTCCAGTGATGATATAACGCTTATCACATCGAAAACAAACAAATATCCGCTTTATACTAGTGCAGATGTTGGACACATACATTTGTGTGTGAATATGTCACAACCAGAAATATTTATTTCATGCCATAGAGTATTTTTTTTTACATTTAAAACAAGTACTCCAGCACAGTGAGTGATATAAGGATTTATTATATACCTATAGACAATCTGACTCAAATACTGATGTATTTTCGGTATAAAATACAATAGGCCAGATAAAATTCCCGTATACACTGTGAAATAATTTTCCGTATTCAACGGCTGCAAAAACCGGACTACTTTTACGTTCGTTGAGTATCGTATATTTCCGTAACGTTCCGAGCGACACTGGGAAATACCCTATTCTATTTATAGATACTACGACGCCGTTGCAAGATATTGATTGAATTGCATGACGTCATTGATGTACATGATATGTGTTCGTGCGCGTTCTTAAACGGTACTATTTTGTTATTATTTTGTTTGTTTCGTAGCGTATTTGTGATGTTTTGATCGTAAGGAGGTATATAATAAATGGAATACTACATGACTGTGGTGTTCCGGTGGGTTGTATCGCTCTCGTTGATTGTGTAAAGTTGTATTCCACTCGCCCTGCGGGCACGTGGAATACAGCGTTACACAATCAACTGGAGCGATACAAGCCACCAGAACACCACAGTCATGTAATATTCCATATTTATTATATACCTATACATAATCCTACTCAAATACTGGTGTATTTTCGGTATAACATACACTTGGCCAGATAGAATTTCTGTATTTCACACTGTGAAATAATTTTCCGTATTCAACGGCTGGAAAAAGCGGACTACTTTTACGTTCGTTGCGTATCGTATATTTCCGTAACGTTCCGAGCGATATTGGGAAACGCCCCGTTCTATTTATAGACACGATTACGCCGTTACATGTATATTTCAATGACGTCATTTTTTTAACGACATGTATTTATGCGCGTTCTTTAGTACTGTTTTTATCATTTTGTTTGTTTCGATGCAGTATCTAGTGGTGTTTTGATCGTAAGGAGGTATATAATAAATGGAATACTACGTGACTGTGGTGTTCCGGTGGATTGTATCGCTCTACGGGCTCGTGGAATACAGCGTTACACAATCAACTCGAGCGATACAATCCACCGGAACACCACAGTAATGTAATATTCCCTATGTATTTTTGTCGAACTTTTTGTCGGTGCACTATGCCAAATGAATATAAAAATACATACAGGTACAGTTAAGCGTTATTTACAACACACGAGTGTTACTTAAATCATCATCAACAAGAACAACAACGACGACGATGACAACGACGACAACAACAACAGCAACAACAACATGCCTTGAGCTCTTCAAAGAGAGAGCACACGCTGCAGTGCGGAGCCGACAGTGCCGACGCCAGGTTGAACGATCTCTCCGCGTTGAGATCAGTGGGCGTGTCCTGCCATAGTCTCCTAACTGGCCGGGCCCAGGCCTCGTGTCTACGGTCTAAGAAATACTGTTTAGTCCATCACTACACTAACAATAGTTTGCAACCAATCAATCAATGTTTTACATATTAAACGTACGTATTAAATTAATATTTGTATTGGATATAGTCACGGCTCAGGCGTAGAATTTACAGGCACTGATACTTGTGGGTTCATATGAAATGACCACATGGTAAATTATTTCTCTAGCTGCACTGAGCAGTCATATTTCAATGGAAACTCTGTTGCAATGCGCCAGGACATCCGTCCAAACAAATATAGTACGAGGCGTGTCGTGGGAAAAACTGGCTTAATGCATGTGCGTAGTGTCGTCCCGGATCAGCCTGTGCAGTCCGCACAGGCTAATCTTACCCAGAACGGCATTTTCCGCATACAGTGGATTAATGTTTAGAAGAGACTTCCTTGAAACAGAAAATACCATGTAAAAGCGGAAAGTATCGACACTTAACGCACATGTATTAAGCCCGGTTTTCCCACGACACACTTCTTTTTTATTTAATTTATTACTAATCCAAACTCCTAACGCATCACATATTTAATGCTCATTTTAATACACAACAAAGATAGTAGCATACAATTACATGCAATTAAATCAAGATATAGTGATATGTAGACATGTCACAATAGTAAAATTGCGCGAGACAGTGTACACAATGAGGTATGGCTCAATAACACGCACAAGGGCCATAATAACAAAATACACAAATCAATAACGGGTATGCCCCCCTTTTGCATTCTATACCACAGTGCATCTCCGACGCACGGAAAGAACAAGAGTCTTCACCGTGTCTAAAGGACTGGTGACTACTCTTGTTCTTTCCATGCATTTTCCTATGTATTAAAAGAAGCCTTTAATATGTGATGCGTTAGAAGTTTTGATTAGTATATTTACCGGTGTTTTAATTATTATGAAGCTCTAACTACAGTAACATAAGATACGTCATAACATAAAATACAACACAAGCAACCGACTTCAACGGGTCATTACGTAGACGTTGTGGTGTTGGTACAGTATTTTATGATGATCAATATTACCTGTTCCGTTCTTTAATTTGCTTCGTCGCTTAGCTTTCTGACTCTTTCTGACCTTTTCGGCAGCCTCAGTGTTCGACTGTTTCTGCTTAGAAGTCGTACCTGTCTTGCCAGCTAACTAAAATATAGTTATTACATTACTATTACATGTGTACTTACAATTCTACATTTGTAGAATGCAAATAAACATGAAACAATCTATAGCGTAGCAATTGTATACAATATTTGATACAAAATAACGAGAGCTTTGTAGGATTATCAAGAACTGCATTTGCCAGAACTGACGTTAAACGCCCGTTCTGGCAAATGCCGTTCATGATATAGTTACGTTTAATACGAAGACTCAAACATGGCTATTAACAAATTCAATAACGTCTTTAAACGAAAGTACACTTAAATAAGAGCACGGCTTACGGATGCTGGACGATCGACTTTTTCATATTTAATAGTACTCTAGGCGTTTGTTTATAGAATAAGTTTATCACTGGCATAAAGTATTTAGAATTTCAAGTCAATACCTCTTATAGATACTGTGAAATTTTACCTAAAGCAAAATTTCTAAGTTGAAAAAGGGCAGTTACTCAAGCAAAATCCTTGACAGAGTTACCTTGTCTTGTCTATAGAATCAAGTTCATCACTGTGATCAGGTACTTTGAGTTTCAAGTCAATATCTCACATAGGTATTGAGAAATTTGACCTACAAGGAAAATTGTAAGTAATAATTCCAACACTATCCGTGAAAGAATTACCACCTCTTGTCTGCAGAATGGTGTCAGCACCATAAACAAGTACCTTGAGTTTCAATTTAATGTCTTTGATAGTTATTGTGAAATGTTATATTTAACCCTTTTTATAGTGAACAAGTATTGAAAGTTTCAAATGGATACCTTTGATAGTTTTTTGAGAAACGGACTCTGACAAAAAAAACAAAAAAAAACTGAACTACCGCAGACGCTGAAGCAGACGCAAACACAGACGACGGGGCGACGAAAATAGCTCGAGCTAATAGCTGTATACATACCAGTGTCAGAAACAACTCATTGCAATAAAGAAATCACAGATATACTTGTTCAGTATATATGACTTGTTCAGTAAATATGTTTATACGGCTTACAAAACATAGATATTGCTGTATCTTATCGGCATTTCAACAGCCATGAATTACATGTTTGTGTGTTTTGTCGATCACTTATTCCCTGCAAGTCAATCAGTTAAAGTCATAATGTACATGTGTATATTTGTATCTTAGTCAAGGTTCTGGAGTGCCGCCTGCCTGATCATGGATCTCCCGGCTGAAGTCTGCTGCGGAGTCAAGGTCACGCTCAGCTCGTCTGCATGACATCACAATGCAGGCCCGGCAAGGGAAAATCTATACGAGAGAAATGACAGCATTGTTCGTGAAACAAAAAAAACCCCATAGCATGGTTAAAATAAAACTTCATTGTTCAGCCATACTAGCGCATGGATACAGTTTTGTACTATTTATATATATACTATTAAGAATGAACGTTCCTGAAACAGTAATATAATGTGGGTAAAACATACATGTAGAAATATGAAAATATTCAATCGATCAATATCTGACAGATCTGTCATTATCAAACAGGAAATGTAAAATTGTGCAGCGAATTTAAACAGGTGGCAAAAGGCGTCGTTATTAAGATGCGGTTTAATTCTTCGCACTGGAAGTAAGGCATTACTTGTAATTATCAATACAGTTGTTAACCAGATATGAAAAAGTAACTTATGATGGTTCACAGACTGAACAAACCATTTCTACCAAAAATAGTATATGTTCTAGTCCGTCTGCCATCGGCAACTACTAGTATAAACATACAACAACTACGGATAAACCAGTACAGAAGCGCACTCACACGGCCAGGTTGGCAGTTGCAGTGTTCGGGGGCTTGTGTTGCATCCTCGACTTGGTTCTCTACCTTTACAAAAACATTTAAGAATAAATGAGGCGTGTCGAGAACCCGGGCTTAACCAGTTATGAGAAGTAACTTATGATGGTTCACAGATTGAACAAACCACTTTCCGCTTTAATGGTATTTTCTGTTTGAAGGAAGGCTCTTCTAAACGTAACTCCACTGAAGGCGGAAAGTGCCGTCCTGGATTAGCCTGTGCGAACTGCACAGGCTGATCCGGGACGACACTTTACGCACACGCACTAAGCCCGGGTTTTCAAACGACACGCCTCATAAGTTAATTTAATCATGAATACTACCCACAGATGTTGCAAAATACCATTAGACAGCCAAGTGTTAACGACTTAACATGAACACCGGGGGATTTTATGCGAATTTTTGCATGTATGTATGCACGCTTGACAATAAGTGTGCGACAAACATGCAATAACAAATAAACAACAAATCTAACCAAACCCACATAGAGAATAGCTAGATTTAAAGCGGTGTCAATACTTAGCATCATTTTGTTAAAGAAATAAAAAATTCATACATAATGTATGCGCGAATCAATCAACAGACAATATCAATGACCCCATTAATTAGGTAACTTAGGTAAGAAAATTAATGTCACAGCCTATATTATTTACATCAGTTGATAATATCAGTACTGAACTGAAAAAGCATAGTCAAATACCGACGTACATCACGTGCATCTGAAGTTGGACCTGCGACCCTAGCCGGTGTCCAGATCGTGCCCGACTGATCCTTGCTCTGCATTTCCTGTGCAGGGTCAATACCAGGGTGGGGGTTGTCCAAAACGGGTTGCAGTTGCGACGCTTTTATGGCGTTCTTCCGTTTTCGATTTGAACAGCGTCTCAAGATACAAGCCTGCTTCGTCATCCCCGGGCCCCCGTATCTGCGTAAATCTAGACAGTACTTACATTGACCGCAACTGGCGCTCTTGCAACCTGTGCACACTCTGCAGCGTTTCCCCCTACGAGCTGTCGGCATGGCGGTCCTATTGTAAGAGGTCGGTAGTGACGTGTGTGAGACAGAAGTTTTGTTTACTACGTCTGTGTTTCTTTGTAACGACCGTCTGCCATGATCTTGTTCAACGGACAGAGCAACATTGTCATTTGATCCGTTTATAGCTCTACTGGTCGTACTTTTACTATTTATATTAAATTCTAAACGTTGAGAATTTATTTTGCACTTCACATGTTCAGTGCGTGACTGAGGTTTACTGGCCATTGGACTGCAATCAAGGTTTGCGATGTACACATATGGGTTTAACAAAGCTCTTCCGGTAGTGGCACCACGATGTGATGTTTCCTCGACTGGCACGCCGTTGGAAGACTGCTCTTGGCCGGATGTTGTCATGTTGTGTTTGGAACTGCTTAGCGCATGTGGAACTTTGGTTCCACTCTGTATGTACAACAGTCCAGCCTGTTTGAATAAACAAAAATAAGGTCAATACCTAGAAGAAAAGTGAAATAGAAACGGTAAAAGTAATGTACCGTATCTTAAATGCATCCCACGTTTTTGTATAATAAAGTGCAATGTGCATTTAATAACAATATACATATACATGTATTTGTCATTCATTAATTTATAAGCAAGCACATTACCTGTACCAACACCTCAGAGAAGTCAGCCTCGCCCGATGTGTTGTCTCGAGAAAAGGCCATGAAGCAACGCCAACAGGGCATTTTGAACTGGGGAAAAGAACAGATATAAAACACATAACAATTAACAATCATACAAATCGTGTAAGCGAGTAAATCTACATGCTGTGGTTTTTCTTGAATTAGGATTTCCATACATTGCATACAACTTCCTGTCAGGACAGGGAGACTGCGTGTATTCATTGCCAATACAGGTGACTATTACTAGAAAATAAAAATCAAACCTTTGGTCGAGTGATCGGGTGTTTCCGTAATCTATTTCCATAATTTTTTGGATGACCAAGACAAAAGACACAATCGGTTTTAGCCGAATTGTTCAGGAGATATACGTTCTTTGTTCTAATCTGGAAATATGGCAATTTTATGTACAATTAGAATACACATTTGAAAATACAAACAATCTTTCATCCTTATTTATAAAGAAGCAGTTCGAATGTGATTTGAACATTTTAACATACAGCGGTATGGTTACAACCCTTTTTAAATTAAGGTTTCGCTTCATACAGACAAGATGTTTACTGTTTTCCTCCATCACTTTTTTTTATCTGTAGTTACGCTTAGTTTGAATAACGATTTTGAAAATGTCATATACAGTAGAGCGTGTGTTTTGACAATTGCTTTATATTCTCTACTAGTTTATAATGAAAACCAACATTATTATGCGCCACTGACAAACACAAGGTTCACCTTTCTCCTCGACGCCTTGAACACTGGAGTGCGTTTCTTATGAACATTCTCTCGTGATCGCCTACCGAGGAATCGTGAACGTTTTACATTGTGCCTTGAACGGTTAGCATGGGCCTGAAATAATGAAGTTGAACAGCTTTGTAACTTAAGCGAAGTTCCGTTAATGTAAAATCTGACAAAACAACGTTTGGTAGATGTAGAAGTGCAAGCAGATATATTCGAATTTAGCTAAATAATTATAAATAATAATAATAATAAAATATAGACGACGGTACGGATGTGATAGATTGTTGTGATTAATATAATTCTTACCTGAACTATTCGTTTTCTGCCAGACTGATTCCCTACTAAATCTCCGCGTTCATACAATCCGTCAGTATTTGTTATACAGACGCGGCTGCCGTCACATACGTAGTTGACACGCGATAGGCCTGGTACAGTATACATTCTTCCGTCGCTTGCGGGCAGATCTGGAGAGTTCCAAGCGCAACGGAAATCGTTTGGCTCGCTTTCAACATAGGACGGAATATTCCAACTGCAGACCCCTAACTCATCACTGCCGTGTAACTTCCACGTGGTTTGTAATGGAGGAGACGAGAAACACGCGTTCGAGAAGAATGATTGGTTGCACTGGGAATAAAGTGTACAACTTCGAAACGGTGGCTCGACGGCTCTGTAATCGGCGCAGAAATTGCGTTCATCTGACATGTGAAAATAACATCCATTACAAGTACAGGACCAACATCCACTGTATGTGTTGGTCAAACAGTTGCATTCATAGAAACGCTGCTCATTGTGCGTCATCATGCTGCCTCCGCGGAAATAAGGTACTGAAGATAGTGAGTCGAATGTCTGGTGAAAGTGTCTGCCAAACTGATCCAATGATTGGCCACTAGGTACACAGCTCGCTGGCAAGCGACAGGACAAAATATCTTGGGTTTCCATGACACTGCTCGTGTGTTGTTCATTAAGGTAATAATCCGCTGCATATGAAATGTCAGGTGGCTCAGTTTTGATACGTAAAGTTCTATTTTCCTCTCTATGAAGTAAGGAGCTTTCAGTTTCATTTGATATTTGTTCTGTTTTAACATGGCGGCTTGCCTCAGCGCACACATTTGTTGAACTTGTACATAAAGTATCACCTTGACTGATGACACCAGCACCAAACGTTTCACAAGAATAGTTATTCGTGCATGTGTCAGTACAGTCCGTTTCAATTTTAATTGTACTGACGGACAATTTAGTATCCGTGGTGTCAGTGTCGCAATATATGTCGTCGTGTCTTGTCGCTGAGAATGTTGTCGGCAAGTCAAGTAATTCTCCACATTTGTTTAGTTCAGTTGATAAACCGTTGTCTATTTCTGTGTCTAAATTCTCTGTTTCAGCATCTGCATCCGATTCAGTCCTGGCTTCTTCAATGACAATCCACTCCTTGTCCTGGGTGAGTAAAGCATAAACGGACCTGCCCTTTGTAGCCACCGCGGCACAACCGGCATCTGTTGTTGCCATCTCGATTGGTGATGTAATCCCAAACATGACAACTCACAGATCTATGCGACATTTATCTCTGAAACATAAATTATACAGTAAAGTATATGTTTAGTTTTTATACATGCTCAGGTAATAGTATTTATTTTGCTCAGGTAATAGTATTTATTGAATACACACTTGAAAGTAGACACGTGTTAACCAATGAAGCCTGAAAATAAATGTAGGCCTACTGACATGCAACATTCTAGAAATCTGAAAAATCCGATATTACACTCGTATATTGAATACATACACATCGCGAAAATGTGTTACATCTATTGTGTTTTTACAAAATATGCCATATTACTTTCATTTAGTTTTACTCGAAAACACATTCGACTACCGCGACAGGAACATAATCATAAACAGCATTAATACATGCAATCGTTTTAAGTGTGCCTTAAAAAATACATTTAAAAACACCTCACGTTACCGATAGTCTGCCAACTGCATTGTCGCGCGCCCTTTTCTGTGTGTGTTGCGCTTCCTGCAGTCACGTCGAGCTAATGCGCATCATGCAGTCACGTCGAGCTATATGTGAATACATTAAATGAACGCAAGTATATGTTAGTTTAGGAGCTAATACTTTCGCCTACATATATATAATTAAACATCTGTGTGTACTGAAGATTAAGGCAGCTATGGTCATGGAGCTCTTCCGTAATTACAAGTATATAAGTACGCGGATTGACATGTACACTCTTCCGGCTGTCCGGCTAGCGCAGTGGTTTGTACACTCGCTTCTCACCTAGGCGTCCCGGGTTCGCTTCCCTATCCCGACGCATGTGAGTTTGGTTGGTTGTCACCATACCGGACAAGTGGGGTTTCCTCCGGGTACTCCTGTTACCCCCCACAGCACAAGACCACACCGGATTAAAATATATTTCAGTGAAAAATAAATAGCTGGAAATTGCAGCTATGATTCAAAATTCGTCCCAACTTTCGTGAGTGTCTTATAAGCTAATTAGGTAGGAGTGCTGGGACACACTCCGGGTCCTCACATAATGCAGCCTCTGGCTTGGAAGGACCTCATCAACTTCGAAATACACACACATGTACACTCTTAAAACTATGGATCGTTGATTAAAACTATATTATTGTTGAATATAATGAATAATATTCCAACATTATTTAAACCTAATTGCCCACAATGAAATAATGCGCATTGAACAATCGTTGAAACCGAAGCAGGTAGATTTATAATTTATAGCATACATACATGTACGGGTATAAAGTGTCAAGCAATGACATGTTAACATGCTCATGCTGTGTATATGCACGCGTTAAATTGCACACTGTTAGCTCACAAACTGTGTCTGGCGTTAATTAGCTTGGAAAAAAACGATATTGAACGAAATCGAATATTGGGACAATTTTAGAAGGGTCGTACGCCGCTTCCGCAGGATAGGCATGACATTAAAAAAAATCAGTGTATCAAAACATTCTTAAAACACAGTCCGCCAACCCGTATGTTGGCAATAACAACAATAATTACTAGCACATTCTTTAATTTACCTGCGTTAAATAAACAACAACCTCGTTTGTGTATTTCTTATTTTATTCGAGTACACAATTCATCAATTAATAAAGCTAGCAAAACCAACGAAAACGAAACAAAACACGTTTCTTACATTAAACATACGAAAATACTCGTACAAGTATATCAAAATACATAAATGTTTTCTAAGACAATAACACAAACCAATTCTGCCGAATGCTACAACAAGAGACCGTGGTCCGATTTCATCAACCCATTCTTAGACTTGAGAATAAAAAATAGACTTGGACTCAAGAAATAATACTTGTGGGTTTGCATATACCCGTGCATACCCCGGTATGCTAGGTACCAATGACACTTATCCATTAACAAGTCATTCCATATAAAGAATGCTACAATTAGCGTTAGTGAATACCATGTAAGATTTAAATACACAACCTTTGTAGAAGAAAACAATTATTAGAATATTCTTTATTCTTAGGTCTTACGACTTAGAATGTGTTGGTGAATATGGACCCGTGATTTATGGCTTGTGATTTCAGTGTAGCAGCGCCGCTTGTCTGAATGCCAATACTGCCCGATTCATTGCACATAAAGGGTCTAATAGAGTTTAGCACCATCCTACACATAACTGCTATTGAATAAACGAGTTAGTAGCTACTTACTAAAACAGGTTCATTGGTTAAATTGACGAGGCTATTGAATATGTAACAGTTTGTAGAAACATGAGTATAAGACTATGAAATGAATACAAGATCTACACAGAATTAACCAAAAGAAATATAACACATAGTTCTATTCTAAGACCATTATGTTATATTCTGTTTCTGCAAAGACAACAACTTTACAGCTTTGTTTACATTGAAACAAGATTTATATAAACATAATATAAATTCTACAACTAAAAATACAAGTTATACACATTTTTCTCTACAATTCTCTTGAATCAAACATTTGTTTTAACTGTTAAACATTGCTTACCACCTTATTTCTAACAGAAACAAGAGCTGTTTGTAAAACAGGTATGCCATCTCTAGGTTAAAATAGCTAAAAAGGCTAATTTTAGATAATCAAGGGCCATAACTCCACAGCTACTTGGATGATTTGGTTGATTATCTAATTTAACCAAGATAATACGGCCACAAAGTTTTTCACCAAGTTTGGTGAAGATCGGCTATGAACTGTTGGACTTAGAGAACGGAAACGGCTAAAAAGGCCGGTTTTTAGATAATTCAAGGGCCATAACCCCACAATTCCTGAGGCAATTTGGCTGATTATCGAACTTGACCTGGATATTATTAATGAAAACATTTCCATGAAATATGTTGAAGATCTGATGAAAACTGGTGGACTTTGGGAGCGGAAATGGGTAAAAAGACCAATTTTAGATAATTCACGGGCCATAACTCCACAATTCCTGGGGCGATTTGGCTGATTATTCAACTTGACCTAGATATTGTTATTACAAACATTTTCGTGAAGTTTGGTGAAGATCGAATGAAAACTGTTGGACTTCGAGAGCGGAAACGGCTAAAAAGGCCAATTTCAGATAATTCAAGGACAATAAAAAAATTCCACAATTCCTGAGTGATTTGACTGATTATTGAACTTCACCTAGATATTATACCCACATCATTTTCATGAAGTTTGTTCAAGTTCGGATGAAAACTGGTGGACTTAGACTGCGGAAACGGCTAAAAAGGCCCATTTTAGATAATTCAAGGGCCATAACTCCACAATTCCTGGGGCAATTTGGCTGATTATTGAACTTGACCTAGACATTATTATGCCCCCCAGCGAAGATTGCGGGGTATATTGAATTGCTAATGTCGGTCGGTCGGTCTGTCAGTCGGTAGACCACTTTCGTTTCCGTTCTGACTTCTCTAAGTTTGGCAGCTTTCATCTGATCTTCACTAAACTTCATGAAAATGTTTGTGGCCATAATATCTAGGTCACGTTCTATAATCAGCCAAATCGCCCATGGAATTGTGGAGTTATGGCCCTTGAATTATCTAAAATTGGCCTTTCTAGCCGTTTCAGCTCTCTAAGTCAAACAGTTTTCATCAAATCTTCAGCAAACTTCATGAAAATGTTTGTAATAATAATATCTAGGTCAAGTTCATGAAGTTTCATTAAGATTGGATGAAAACTGTTGGACTTAGAGAGCAGAAACGGCTAAAATGGCCCATTTAAGATAATTCGAGGGCCATAACTCCACAATTTCTGGGGCGATTTGGCTGACTATTGAACCTGACCTAGATATTATGCCAACAAACATTTTCATGAAGTTTGGTGAAGATCGGATGAAAACTGTTGAACTTAGAGAGAGACAGCGGAAACGAAAGTTGTCTACCGACAGACAGACCGACATCAGCAAACAAATATACCCTGCCATCTCCGATGGGGGGCATAATAAAATGTATGCAGGTGATGACAACTTGAGATTCTCATATTATTGAACACAATGGTTGCCGTACTATGTACAAGATCATAAATCAAAGAAAAGCTGTTTACAATATGTGATTTAAAATTAACAAGAGATGTTTGCAAAACATGTATGCCCCCCGACTTGCAGCCAATCGTCTATATGTGCAATTGTTAAGAGATTTTTTAAATATTGTATGTGCACATTAACACATGGGGAGAAAATTAAAATTGATGCTTTAGAAAGTAAATATAAAGCTGAACGAAAGATAGAGTATAATTATGGAGTATAATTATGGATTTACTTTTAGAGTCTCTTATATAACGATACCTGTTTCTGTTTGATTTAAACATCAAATAGGCCAAAACGTCTCTAGATATCCTGCGGAAACAAAATGGTCTATGGCGAAAACAGTTTTCATGTAACAAGCCCCTGTGACCTTGACCTTTGACCTGTTGACCTCAAAATCAATAGGCGTCTTCCATTCCTCACTAGTAACCAGCATACCAACTTAAATGATTGTAGATCAAAGCGTTCTCTAGATATCGTGCCAAAACGAAATGGTCTACAGACAGACCGACCAACCATCTGACCGACGGACAGGTGCAAAGCAATTTACCCCCACTTCTTCGAAGGGGGGCATAATTACAAAGGCTTATGATGAAGCAATTCTGTAACTTCAACATAGGTGACATTTCAATAATGCTGGGAAACGACCAGTATCATAGTTATCACTGTTAATGCCCATGTGTGCTCTCCAATGCTATACAAATACTGGCAATAAAGGTTATTCAATAATAGTCGCTTTAAAGAAGTATAAATGAAATAATAAATCATGATAAAACACCATCCAAAGAAAACATAGTAGTTTCATCAATACAGTTTCCAACATAGCATATTTAATTTTGAGTACTATATCATTCTATGAATTGTTTCCCTTTTGTTCTAAAATTTAGAAGCAATATTTTATTAATGAAATATAGTATCACAACTCAAACATATAATTACAGGTGGATAAACAGTATAGATTTAGAGTACTGTAAGTTCAGTGCAGTTCATTTGAAGCTATGACAGTTGAATGGACTTGATCATAATTTTTTTTTATCATGCCATTCATGTGTTGACAAATTAAAGCATCTGAACTAGAGCTCAAGTTCTAAAAACAAGAAAATTATTTTTTTTCAACGAAAAGAAAATGTTGCTCCCACCGGGGTTTGAACCTCAGACCTCCAGATCAAATAGCTAACCTCTTGGTAATTCCGACTTATACACTTGACCTTATATGTTTTACTTAATGTTTGATTTCTGGAATCTGTGATAAAAAGTTTGAAAATTGTCAATTCTTCAATCTGTGAACAGGTCCCTTTAAAAAAAATAATACAATGTCTCTAATCGTGCTAATAAACAATTACATGTACAATTTCACTAGGAAGAAAGATTAGTACCGGTATACATAGTCAATACTTTTTTCTCCAACATTTAGAACAGTAAAATATAACGCACGTTGTTCAACTATTACACTATTAGAACTGAAACAAAACCTGAGCTGACTAAAATTAAGAGTTTAATTGTTTTTGGGCATGACAGTTGTCAGCAGCTAAAGTTCTTGCACAATTATGTACACGTACAAGTAACATGCATGGAATTTACATACATTGTTACAGGATCCTTAGTCTTTCTTTACAGCATCTAGTAAACTGTACAAATGCCCATAAATTGAGCATAAAACACCTAGATCCACACTCCAAAACACATTGTAAACAACCAGACATAGCCCAACATCTTCAATCTGCATACACAGAACAAATTGGCAGGTTTGCTAAATGTACGTAACATGTCTTTTTCAAGTCTTTACCCACAACACAAAAGGAAAGTCCCCTCTAGGATTTCTTCTCATCTTTGCCCGTATTTTTCACATTTGCCCTGTCTTTAGTATGATCCTTAGCCTTGTCTTTTGTACGCTCCTCCATTTGCCTTGTCTTTAGTATGATCCTTAGCCTTGTCTTTTGTACGCTCCTCCTTCGCCTTGTCTTTAGTATGATCCTTAGCCTTGTCTTTAGTATGATCCTTAGCCTTGTCTTTTGTACGCTCCTCCTTCGCCTTGTCTTTATTTAGGTCATAAAGTGTCTTCACCCTGACCAGGGAGCCCTTGCCAGCCTGTATCATGTCCTTCTCCCATACCAGTAACTTCTCCTGGTAGTCCTCATACTGCTCCTTGGCCAGCTTTACATATTTCTGAATGTAAAAATGTAAGTTTGTATTTGTATAGCTTAAATGAAAAACATTTCCTTGATACTGACCTTTATGCATGAATATATTAAAACTTGATTACAAAGAAGATATTGTCATAAGTAAGGGAATCCAGTTTATTTGACATATACTGCTCGTATATTTGAATTGCCAGATAATTAAAAAGCCCACGCACTAAGACAAGTATAAATATAGGAACTATTGGTTAGTCAATCATTTACTTATGCTAATAAATTTTACAGGTTCATATGATATACACATAAGTGCTAAAGATTGATTTTTTGTTTGGAAGACCCTGTTATGTTGAAATATTTCCCTATAAAAGTGTGGAAATATACCTTGTTTTCAAATAGTTTAAAAAACTTATTACTCACAACTGCCAGTATTACAATGGAAACATTACCTGTTTTTCCTCCTCCGACATTTGCTTCCACTTTTGGCTGCACTCAGCATGAAACTGAAATTGTTGCTGCAAATATGTAGATGGTTTTACAGATGGATCGATGATGAACAGTGCATAAATTATGTCAAATTACATAATAAACAAGATCTGTTTGTAAAACAGTTTTGCCCCCTCTAGGTTAAAAGAAATCTTTAAAATATCAAGTTTGGTGATGATCAGATGAAAATTGTTGGACATAGTGTAAACTGCTAAAATGGCAAATTTTAGATAAATCAAGGGTCACAACACTGCAGTTCTTGGGGCGATTTGGTTGATCATTGTACTTTGCTAAGATATTAACACCTCAAACATTTTCATCAAATTTGGTCAAGCTTGGATGAAAACTGTTGAACGAAGAGAGCAGAAACAGCTAAAATGGCTAATTTTAGATAATTCAAGGGCCAATACTCCACAGTTCCTGAGGCGATTTGGTTGATAATGATTATTGAACTAGACCAAGATATTATGCCTACAAAAATGTTCTTGAAGTTTGTGGTGAAGATCGGATGAAAACTGTTGGATTTAGAGAGCAGAAACGGCTAAAACTGTCAATTTTAGATAATTCAAGGGACATTTCCGGGGCAATTTGGCTGTTATGCCCACAAACATTTTCATGAAGTGTGGTAAAGATCGGATGAAAACTGTTGGACAAAAGTGGCCTACGGACAGACTGACCGACATTAGCAAAACAAACTACCCTGCCATCTTCGATGGGAGGCATAATAAACAGATTTGTTGGTATGTTGATACAAAAGTTACATACCATTTCTCTGTTGTGACACTGTTTAAAACATGCCATTAAAGTCGAAAGAAAACAACCAATAGCACACACATTTTGGACTTAATGTAGCCTATTACATGACAACAAATATGAAGTATTGTAAGAACAGTTCTAATGTCAGTATTATAAGGTGTTGTTAAAACTTACTTGTTATTTACATTCATTAAAAACATTGGCAAAATAATAATATCAGTTCAAAAATAACAATGTTGTTAAAACTTATTTGTTCTTTACATTCATTAAAAACATTTGCAAAATAACTAACAAGCAGGAAGCAAGTATCAAACAAACAATACATAAAATATTTCAAAATGCATGTAATTATGTCTAATTAAGTCATAATAATATTTTGTAAAGTACACAACAAAAGAAACCATGCAATTTCCTCTAAAATTCACCCCCTTTGATCTCTTTGTGCCATATAAATATAAGTACATTACCAGGATTCCCTCAATAACCCAAGAAAATAAGCTCTGTATTGATAATTAAATTTTCCACCAAACCTCTCTTCCCTGTGAGAATGTTGCCAGTTCCCTGCCTGTTGCCAGTGCCTTCTCCCTAGCGTCCATGAGGAACAGGAAGTATGCGCCACCAGGACGTTTGGGCTTGTCATTCTCCTTCATCATCTAAACATTGCAGAATAAGTATGTCACTGTAGCTTTTACATTACAGGAGTACAATAGAAAATGAATGTACTAACGGTAATGTGTCAGAGCAAATGAGCACTTTAAGTCTTACTTAAACGCCTAGTTTAATCCTTCTTTATTTGACCCCCCACCCCCAATCTGGGGTATTGTACCCCTTGTATTGGCACCCTGCTGTGGTCACAGGGTGGACACAGAGTGGCGACCCTTATCAGCTGATATCAATACACTGCTGCAGAGGAAACAGTGCACACAGCCATTGCTTAGTCAGCTGAGAGAAAAGATTGCAGATAATGATGGACCAATACACAGAGTGGAATGCCCCATGGAGAGGCCATACATTCCTTACTATATAATCACACCAATTTTGAGTCAAAACAGTGTAGAAGTATTTTTCAATTAAGGAGAAATAATAAATCAGCTTCAAAAATCGTGTAAGATAATAACTTGAGTTTCCAAACTCCCAATTCAAATGTATAAGTCAGTCCAAAAGTTACATGATTAAATGATACTGAATAAGTTACTAACTAAACAGGCCAAAAACTACAGAAAATAATTAGCCCTTTCAGGCACTAGATCACATGATATTAATCCTATATTCTGATCGCTTGTTTACAACATGAATTTTAGCTATTTATTGTTGTTTACATCTTTTTCCTGACTGGATGCCAAGACAGACAGTGGAAAAATTTACTGCTGCACACATAGCCAAAATATAGGTCAGCAGCAAGCTATACATGGATTATTACATGTATGTGTAATGATGCTGATCTAAAATAGAAGTATCATGTTGACTCAGAGTGATGCATTGATTTTACGGATAAGCAGACTCCACTATCTGGGTTATATCTGTGACTTAAGGGAAATAACACATTTATGGCACTTATCTTCCTGATACTGCATTTACCTCCCTTTACCAGGTGAGTTATTCAGGAATAGATGTATTTGGGGCAAAAAAAGGGACAATAACTCTGGTGTTCCTGGTCCGATCGGGCCCATTATCGAACTCGTCCAAGATTTTATGGTCATATACAAACTGTGCAAGTTTGGTCAAGATTGAATAAAAAATAGAGTCTTTATCGCGATAACGGTCCAAATTAATGACGGCATAAGGACGACGGCCAACGCCCGAGAGGTCCCCTATACCAATAGCTCACCGAGCGCTTCGTGCTCAGGTGAGCTAATAAGAAAAAACAAATGTCATGAGAATAAGTGATGCTGAAGTAATGAAGTAAAATAAAATAATAAAGAAGAAAGATTTTGATAGGATTATAACCACAGTCATTGTGATTCAAAGTCTAAAACACTATCCACCGCAATATACTTCCTGACACTTGTTGATGGGGATTTTTGTTATATGACTGTATAATCTGTGCTTTACACGGTAGATAAACGTTTAACCAATATAAATAAAACAGCCAGGTGCTACCGGAGAGTAATTAGTGCCAGGTCAATAAAATTGTACAATACATGCATTAGCATAACAAATTAGGCCCTGTGCCAATATTGAGCTACTTTTTACATGGGCAATATTGGTGGGGCCTAACCGGGGAAAGACCAATTCTGTGGTGGAA
This sequence comes from Congeria kusceri, assembly GCA_027627225.1. NCBI lineage: Eukaryota > Metazoa > Mollusca > Bivalvia > Myida > Dreissenidae > Congeria > Congeria kusceri. The sequence goes on along the minus strand of CM051031.1, from coordinate 35,320,832 downwards.
ATTTCTCCCTATATGTCTTTAGAGTAGCGACAGGATTTTCGTCGCTACTTTCATGTGCTGAAATGGCATGGTTAGCATTAATATTTCTCAATAAAATTTACATACCTGCAAAGAGAATTTATTCCTCAATAATGTTTCATAAATATTTGTACGATAGCACTTCCATTTTGGATGCAACACCCATTTAAACCTACACACTATTGCATTTTCAACACATCTCGCTGTCCTCCAGTGTGTAAACTTAATCGATATTCTACTACACTGAAACGCTTGAGTCATTTCGACTGGTCATTCATTTTATATCATTCATCATCCGATTGGTTGAAGCATATTTGAAGGGTCAAACAAGGCAAGGTAAACATGGTGGACTGTACATGAATGTAGATTTATTCGCAAGTTTAGATCGGAATAAACGCATGTTCTAGGTAAATTTCGGCAAATGTTAAGCAGTTTAGGTATTGTTTAAGTAAAATACGTTGATTTATAACTTTATTGTCGCTAATAATGGAAATTAAAGAAAATTTAAACTTGTAGGTTTCCACCACATAAATGGTCTTTCGGCGATGAGACGTCCCAGCGAATTTAGCCCTATATAAAAAGTAACACTAAATTCGCAGCACGTCTCATGAATTAGACTATACATGCATGTGTTTACCTTCTTCTTCTGTTGTTTTTGTTTCTTCTTTTTCTTTACTTCTTTCTGCTTCTTATTGTCTTGTTTCATCTTCTTCAGCTTCTCTGGACCCATATTGCTTTTCCACTCTTCAACTTGCTGCTTGTATTCAGCAAGCAACTTATCTGCTTCTACCTTCAAATCCTGAAATATGCAAAATACATGTAGTTTAAACTTTAACCTATAGTAGTCTATGGGCTGTGAAAACTGGCAGATGGGTGGTCCCACAAAGTGGCAGGCCAGGCTGCCCCTCCATTTTGAAACATAAATATTTATAATACACATCACCCATTTATATAATCAATATTAGTATTGACTAACTGATGGCTGTGATATTAATATATACACAAACCTACTTTTATACTAAACTAGAATTTTCACATGAGTGACGGATATACTTCCACAATATGGCCTTGTCACAAAACCATGGCATCCATTCAAAAGAAATAGACACAGAGAGAATGCTTTAATTTGTGAATGTTTAACAGTGTATTTGAAAAAAATTAATTTCAATTGGAGCCACAACTCTGTCATCATTTAGTAATTTGTAACTGAAGTTGAACTGGATCTGTATTATATGATGTTACACCTGTGTACCAAACATAATTTAACAAGAAAGGTGGAAATTCCACAAAAACCAAATTTTTCTAACGAAATGCATACGTCAGCACAATAATGAAAGAAAGTTCTGGGTGCAAGGTAAAGGTCCTACACCTATGGCTAGGAAATGGTGACCTTGACCTTGCAATCCAAAGCGAGGTCTCAATATACGGTATCTGCATATGAAGTTTCATTAAAAATCTAAATAAGTTCTTAAGTTATTGAATGCAAACAGTTTTTTTTATTTTTAGTAAAGGTGACATTGACCCCACCCACTCTATATGCAATCACAAGAGAGGTCTAGATATAAGGTATCTCCATATGAAGTTTCATTAAAATATCTAAATTCGTTCTCTATGTTTTGGGTGGAAACTTTATTCTATTTTTAGTAATGGTGACCTTGGTCCACCCCATATGCAATCCCAAGCAAGGCATCAATAAGAGGTATCTACATATGAAGTTTCATTAAAATATCTCAATGAGTTCTCAATTTATTGAGCAGAACCTGTTTTTCTATTTTTAGTAATGGTGATCTTCACCCTGACACCACCCACCCCATATGCAATCCCAAGCAAGGTCTCAATATAAGGTATCTATGTATGAAGTTTCATTAAAATATATCAATGCGTTCTCAAGTTATTAAGTGAAAACTGTTTTTCTATTTTTAGTAATGGTGACCTTGACCCAACCCATCCAATATGCAATCCCAAGCGAGGTCTCGATATAAGGTATCTATGTATGAAGTTTCATTAAAATATCTCAATGCATTCTCAAGTTATTGAGCAGAAACCGTTTTTCTATTTTTAGTATCGGTGACCTTGACCCCACCCATCCCATATGCAACCCCAAGCAAGGCCTCGCTATAAGGTATCTATGTATGAAGTTTCATTCAAATATCTTGATGCGTTCTCAAGTTATTTAGAGGAAACCGTTTTTCTATTTTTAGTAACAACGACCTTGACCCCATACGCAATTCCAAGCGAGGTCTCGATATAGCGTATATATGCATTAAGTTTTATTATGATAGCTCAATTCGTTCTCGAGTTAGAGAGCGGAAACAAAAAGTTGACCCCGCCACCCCTCTGTTAAAATTTAGCGGTTTGTAAACAAAGTCGAACTTAACTTGTATTTTATGATGCTACACAAGTCATGTATACCAAGAATTATTTGAATATGTCAAGCCATTGTTGAGTTATCGTCAGGAAACCATAATTTTAGGGAATAGAAGTCGAAAAGGGGCCATAACTCTGTCAAAATTTATTGGCTTGTAACCAAAGTTGAAATTGACCCGTATTTTATGATGCTACACGTGTATACCAAACATATTTGTAATATGTCAAGCCATTCTTGAGTTATCATTCAGAAACCAGAAAACCAACAGAAAGACAGACCAACAAGCTCACTCTTATATACGTCCCCTAAACTTCGTTTGTGGGGGTATAGAAACAAATAGGAGGTTATTGAATACTACTCAAGTCTATAGTAGCAAAGAAATTGTGAGTCCTTACAAAATTATTTAATGGAACCAAGAATCATGTGACAACAAACATGTAAAAAATCAGAGTCTGTAAATACATTTTTCCAAATGGTTCTAAGGCTTAAGAAATACAATGTTACAAACCCCTTTTTGTTCTTCTGGCAACTGTCTGTACAATTCACCAATTTTCATAGCTCTTTCCATCATTGAGGAATCTGCAATCATTTTAGTTTGCAGCAATTTGTTGCCATATATACTATAGTAAAGATATTTAAATTAATTCTAATAAATACTAAATACGCAATACTATGATATGAGTAATTTAGTATATTTTAACATCTTACACCAACTATAAGGGTTTTAGAATTCATTATTTATAGACACTACTCATACGTATGAAAATGGAAAACAAATAAAAGGAAAAATGATAGCCTATTACATGTACTAATATTACTATAAGATGCTAATGAATCCATTTCATATCATCCCTGCAAAGTTTTAAAATCAAACCTGGAAAGTTCTTAAGCAACTCTGGCACCATCTTATTCTTGAAAAGCAAGTAAGAGTTGGCAGGCCTCTTTGGCCTTTTATGACCGTCACTAGGCTGATCAGTGAAACAACGGCAGTGAAACAATCCACTTCTGTAAATGAAATATATACATATTTGGGTTACTATCACGGAAACAAATCTGCAACGAAGGTCACAACAATTAAAACAGCAAATAGATTAAATAGTTTATTAATGTTGTTGCTTAAAGTAAGTTTGTGAAACAGGGGTGTAAAAATATCATGCCCAACTGGTCCGACGCGGGTAAATTTTTCCAGTCAAGTTGTCCATGGACAAGTACAATGTCAGGCTGTGAAAATGATGTAAAAACTGGGAGTTGATTATTATACTGATATTATAATCATATATTTTAACAACATTAATATTGTAATTTATTTATAATTTGATGACACATTATATTAGGAATGGCAGGAATATAAACTTAATTTTTATTTGGACAAGTGACATTTGTTTGCTGACAAGTAAATTTATGCAATGAACATGTCCATGGACAAATGAATAATTTTGATATTTCCACACCCCTGGTGAAACTTTTTTGAGATTTAACATATTTCATTTAGTAAATAAAAAGTGAATGTTAATACTATGGGATTCTTACTCTTCAATAATGAACATATTGTTTTGCAGATTACTTACTTCGATATTTAATGCTAACTAGAACTCGTGAGTCAGCTGTGTCGCCTGACGCCGGATAGCTTATGTGAATCCAAATGAAGAAGCACTTAAGGTTAATGCTCAATTTTTTTTTTACAGATTTATTGAAATCTTCAAAAGCACTGCACTCTGGCTAATTCCAAAGAAAAGAGTTATTAAAACCAAAAATGCGACACAAAAATAAGTATTAAAATTTACAAAGGGCAATAACTCCGAAAGTATGAGGTGAAGAGTAACGGTTCTTGTGCATTGCAATGAGATCTATCTACCTATGAAGTTTCAAGTTGATAGCTTTCATAGTCTTAAAGTTATGCTTGGACAAAAATTAAGTATGAAAATAAACAAAGGGCAATAACTCCAAAAGTATGCAATGCAGAGTAACGGTTCTTGTGCACTGCACTTCTCCTGGACGAGATCTATCTACCTATGAAGTTTCAAGTTGATAGCTTTCATAGTCTTAGAGTTATGCTCCGGACAAAAATCAAGTATGAAATTTAACAAAGGGCAATAACTCCAAAAGTATGCGGTGCAGAGTAACGGTTCTTGTGCACTGCACTTCCCCCCCAATGAGATCTATCTACCTATGAAGTTTCATGTTGATAGCTTTAATAGAGTTATGCTCCCGACAAGCGAAAGGGGATGCTGCCCTCGACGACGACAAAAGTAACCCCTATATGTCGCCTAGTCAGGCGACGCAAAAAGTATGAGGCTCAAATAATGACGACATTTGAACTTGTGGCCAAAAATTACATAAACTGAGTGCAATTTATTAATCGTAAAAATTGCAATAAAACAATAGTCAATAACTTAGCTATTTTCCTCACAAGTATGCTTTCTTAATATCATGTTGGATACAATTTAGCATACTAACAAGTGGGTTTCTGTTATTTAGCGTACCAAAACAATGTTAAAAGACAAGTTTTTGTAAGCAAAATAATTCAATCAAATACTCTACTGGTCAGCGGACAATTTTTCGCCCGTACCAAGTATTCGCCCACTATTGAAAATCAGTCAAAACAACAAACAAATACTTTTAACCATACTGGAGTCAATTTGCCTAGTTGTTTTGTTCAACTTCAGCCAATGATTGCAGGAATCCATAAGTATTCAAAATTATAATATTCATGTAAACAAACAATGCACTACTGGCCTTGTCGGGAGTATGCGGGGGGGGGGGATGACGCATGCGCTCATTTTTGTTTGAGGCGCTTGAGGGGGGTCTTTTTTCCGTAAGGCATTTTACTTCTAGACGATTTTTTTGTTAGTGAACAATTAATGACTCTAGATTTGTAAACGACCTCTTCCAGTTTTAACTAAATATATTTAAATTATTAAAAGTGTAAACATAAAATGATAAGTGTACAAACATTTCAGTACCCCTGTTCGGGCCTCAATTGTTGCTATTTATATATTGTGTGACTTACGGATATAATTAGGTTAGCATATTTTTCAGAAGTGTAATGTAAACATAAATATGTGTTTTATAATGGAGTATCATCCTAGAAATAGAAAAATAAGCAGTTTGTTAATCAATATATTTTGTTGAGTATCAAGAAAATTTTACACTATCTTCGTGTTGAGACATGTTCAGGTGTGTTACAAAGTAATTGTGTGCACATTTGAAATTATCTCATAAAAGCTTTTCTAAAATGAAATAATATTACGAAAAATATTTTTAAAATCGCTTTTGAAAATAACACATTTTCAAATGGTGGCAATTAATTGGTACAGTTGTTAATAATTATGCATTCAATTATAGGTGTTTTTGCATGTGATATAATTCTATTTGTGTAAATGGATTTTGAAAAAAAATGTTATTGTTTATTGTCTTAGGTGCCTAACATTGCTTGTGACAAGTTTCATTACAAACTGTTTAGTAAGACGCGAGTACGAGGCAAAAAACCTTCATTTCTGGGCGAACATGGGTCGCTAACCAGTACAAGATACCACTGTTTTTACTCGGATAAAATATCTTCAGAAAATAAATGTCCGAAATTTATGTGCCCATGTACAACTGTTAGATGAAAATGGGTCGCTAACCAGTATAAGATATCACTGTTTCATCTCTGATAAAATATCATCCGAAAATAAATGTCCGAAATTTATGTGTTCATATACTACTGTTAGATTATCAGTTAATGGAAATAAAATTGCGTCGAAACAAGTACATACATACGTAGAATTCCAATACAAAAGCAATAACTGTTTGCATTTACCTGTGGAACAAAGACAAGTCTGAAAATTTTGAAGTCAAAATTCTGCAATTTAAGGACGCTGCCAGCATGGGGCGCGCCATTTTATTTGTAGGTTAGAATGCACCAATTTCTTTAAGCTTATATTCTTTTGTTGATTTTGACTATACGTTCAGCCCCTCACCCCCACCACCCAAAAAAGATTTTTTTCACATTTAAATTTCACTTAAACATATTGATATCCCTTACTCATGTATAAAAATATATCACCAATAAAATAAAATTGTAATAATGAAGATGTAAGGAAAGGGCCCTGCTATGATGCTGGCATAACTGAAGGCCCAATCCTTTTGTATCTCTATCCAATGTCTCGACAATAGAAAGCCTAGTGCATCACATTGAGCTCACTTTATTTCTTGTACAGTGTTTTTTATTTAAGTTCTCGCCATTGTTAAGTTGTTCGAGGTTTAAACTGAAATGTATTGGATATAAAGGTAGACCTGCCAATGCATCTCTGATTTCTGTTTTTACTGTCATGTTGAACATCTTCATACACTTTCTGCTGTTCCATTCATGTCCTGATATGGTGTGTTGATGTAATCTATATATATTGAGCATCAGCATGAAGTTGAACTTCAGTGCACAATTTGTGATATTAAGTACAGGGCCCACTCTGGAGCATCAACACACTTGGATAATCGATAAAAGGTCGACAAAAACATGTGCAAAAAATAAAGTTCATTTGCTGAGAATTAGCATTGAAGCATTGTTAAGTTTCATGGCCTTTTTCTATCAACTGTACACAAAATTTAATGTATATAATTTTAATATTATGAACAGTTGACACTTTCGCAGGCAACGAGAAATTAGTAGTACTAGTAAGATTGATACGAATAATATGGCTATGACATACTGTTTCATGCATGGGCAACATTGTTGAACGTTGTGTAGCACAGTGAAGTTTTCAATCAAGTGCGGGATTGGGAATTCTTCTTTTAATATGTGTCTATATTTATGAGAAATACCGTTGATATGCCCCTTAAAGGGGATATATATGATTTCAATATCAACATCTCAATTTCTCATAATTTGAATAACCCAAATAGAGGACGAATATGATCGAATAATCAGTTAAATGTACCATATTTCATGTTTTTGTTTTTTTTAAAGAACTTCTTCAGAACGACAAATTTATTCCTAGCGCTACATCGATACAGACACGTTTAATCGTATAAATTTGTGGAAGAAACAACAAAAGTGTCAATGTGTCATATAACAAATCTGCACAGAACTGAAGTCAACACGCAACAGATATTGGGGATTTCCCAATATTGTACATGTCTAATGTACATGTATGAGTTTTCGACTGGAAGACGAAAAGTATTATAACGGTCCATATGGCTACGAGTACCAGTTCTTCTGAACTTTTATTTTAGTTTGTTATTCATCAACGTTTTATCAATTTTAATTTACTATTTTTTCTATGAAAATCTGATGAGATCGTACAATACCCTCTTTAATTAAATCATGTTGGCCTGCATGAAGAAACAAAACAATTATGTAACACATCATTTTTTATTTAAAATAATAAATATGTATAATGTGAGTTACAGTTATTTGTAGTGTATTATTTTAATTGAATCATACAATGAATCTCTCATTATCTCTGTATTGAGTTAACACAATTTACTACACCATACTACAGTAATGCTTGAACACACTGACCTGACACTCATGAACTCTTATTAGCATAATCATGCACTTTAATTATTTCCTATATTTATACTCTGTTTTGTTCGTGCACGTTTGTCTCGTGTTTATTGATACCAGAACTGCATTTTCAATGCAATACTTTTTCATCAATTTTACTCAATTCCAGTATGGAAAGTAATATATTCAGCATAACAAATGTGTAACAACTGCTTAAAACATGTTAACAGTGATATATTTGCATGACATGTTCAGTAGTCCACTTCAACACAACTCTCTTATTTAATAGCTCACAATTCTCAAACTTGCAAAGTAGTACTGTGCTTCATTACAGATATATCCATATATACATGCATAATAATGCCAAAAATAAAATCTGATATTTTCCTAAACATACGCATATAGTTATTCACATATACTAAATAATACACAAACAAAACTTACAAAATTATAAATCCACATTGAGGTTTTTAATATACAACAAGGCTTGTCACAAGATGTGACGTATGCCCCCAAATGCTTGTCAGAGGAAGGTAACACAATGTCAGTTGCATGTTGGTGTCATAGGAGATCAATCGGTTGTTTTAAAATATAGTGCTTACATCATTTATATGTGCTTCGTGAAAGCAGGAGACTTTTATATTCACATGTACTATTCAAATATTTAAATATTATTACAAACACTCAGTCTTACTCTGCCGATACTGACAAGTTATCACTCACATCCATACAGTCATTCATTCATGCGTTCATTCTAATCCTTTTGCATACTAACAACTAACCTGTCACGCACGACCAATCTCTGAATGCGGTACAGGTAGCATTTGTTTTTGATACCTTTTACGGAATGGTCGTTATTTGTGTTGTTAATAAATATATCTTGGATATAAAGTTTTTAGTTATCGCTTGTCGTCAGCGTTGCGCTTAGTACCCAGACACGATATAAAAATATGCCGACTGGGCTACGTCGACATTGGCGCCCAACGTGTTTGAATTGCTGGTAGCTGGATGTCTCCGACAACAGTGTACATTTGACGAGCGGTAGCCACATTGAATACCCGTGTACATAACACGGACATGCGTGTTTACCTGAACAGTCCAGAGTGTACTTAATCTGTGTTTACAACGACGCATTTACACAGATATCGTGCAAGGATATTCACGGTCAATAACGATGCACATCACATCGGTGCAACAACTTTATCACGTGAGCCAATGCAGGATTTCGATTTGACGGGTAGAGTGCGGCATTATTCATGTGACCCGGTCAACTTATCACGTGAACCAATAGAAGTTTCGCCTGACGTGTGTATCGCTGGGTATTATGCATATGACCAAGTCAATCTTCCAGCCACGGAATTCTATTGGACTAGCCTTTGCGGCTTTTCGTTGATTGGATATTATATCCATACATTTTGTTTACGTAAACATTGTCACGTGCGTGCAATTTTTATGTGTGTGGGCCCATACTACTACGAATATACGGACTTTGATAACTCGAGACGTCGAGTTATATATACGTTACGTTGTGAGGAGCAACGCAGCTGGATACGTTTCTCGCCGCATTGTACGTACGATGGACACTTACAAGACATTTGACTTATAGTGAAATTGAGAGCTGAGACACTTTGACAGTGTGTGAATGTGAATTTGTGTGTATGAATTTGTTTTTGTTGGATTTATTTTGTTTACTGTGAACACTGTGAATTACAAAGCTTAAAGTGCGAAGTGATTGAGTGAATATACAAGAAGTGATTGGATGAATATACAGAGTTACATTCGAGGTGTGTTAAAATTAAAGGGTACGTGGACACTTCAATTTAACATCAATCGTCAATTGAACATCAATCGTATCATTGACCTTATCTTTGGTATATGGTGAAAGAGTGTTATATTCGAACAATGGCCGAAGGAATCAGTGAACGTGAAAGACGATATATACGCAGAAATGCTGTGCGTGATGAACTGGAACACCGAGAGATTGAGAATAGATATGGTGATATGGACGATTATGTACATAGTGACTTTCATCATGAAAGGGATAGAGTAAGTGAATGACAGATCTGAACACCATAGACGAGTACTTTCATGAACAGAGTATACAGGACATGGAAGAGCATGATGTTTCACAAACAGGACGAAAAATGATATCTGAAAGTAACTTTGAATTTCTGGATGATCGTTATGAGAAATTGGAGCAAACGTTCAAGGAGTTAAAAGCTGACTGTGAACTTGATAAACAAGAAATAGAAGACAGAACACCAAAAGGAAGATACTGAAACAATAACATTTACATAAAACAGGATACATTTATGCCTAAAGGCTCTTCAATAGACTATAGAACTGAACTGAGAAAAATTAAGACAGACTAAGAAGATATAAGAAGCCAGTCAAGCATATATGAACGAGAAAGCTTAAAGTTAAATAGGCTACAAAATGAGGAAGAGAGGAAATATAGATTAATGCTTGAGAGTAAGAAGAGAATAGACTATGAAATCTATGTAAAGGAAAAAGCCGAGAGAGAGTTATTGGAAAAAATTAGAGCACTAGAACAGCAGGAAAAGGATCTGAGTTCAAAAAGGAATGAGAATGAAAAGTTAGAGAAAGAGATCGAGTTGCGGAAAGCACATGGAGGGAAGATAAGCAAGCGGTTGGAACTGCTGAAGGAAAAGGAGAGATTACTCATGGGAGCAGCTAGTGAGAGGGATAGAACTATCAGACGTTATAAGATAGACAATGAAGATATTCAGAGAAAGGACAATGTAAATGAGCGGTCATCGTTCAAAATAGGTTCACCGAAGATACCTAATTTCAAGGAAAAACAGTTCGAGCAATGGAAAATGGAAGTTATTTGTGTGCTGAACAGTGAGGTATATCCTGACTATGCAGTGGTACAAGCAATTAGAAACTCTTTACAAGATGAAACTAGACAGGTTCTTTTAACGCTGAAACCTTCGGCTAGCTCGAAAGAAATACTAAACAAACTTACTGAAATTTACGGTGATGTAAAAACGGCCGACAGGGTTGCTCAAGATTTCTATTCAGCCAAACAAAAAGAGGATGAACCTTGTTCTACATGGGGCGTTCGAGTGGAAACTCTGTTCCAACAGGCAGTTGAGAAGGGAGAAATTGATGAGAATAAAAGAGACCAGAAATTAAAAGAAAGGTTTTGGAGGGGCATGAGGTCAGATAAGTTAAGAATGGCTACCCGTGTATCGTATGAAAGTTCGGATACGTTTGAGTGTCTGAGAAAGAAGACAAGGGCAGAAGAAGAGGAAGAATGTAGTGAAGAAGTCATGGAAAAAAAAAGAAAGCCCGAGGTGGTTGCAAACCAACAGAGAGACGACAGCATAATGAATGAGCTTTTGCAAAGACTAAAAACGATGGAGATCGAGATGAAAGAACTACGAAACCAGAGTAAGCAAGTCAATAGTGTTGTATTTCTTTAGTACTAGAAATAAATTAAGACTGCTTTCTTTGATGCCATCTTGGTATGGTGGAAATCAGTTATCTGAACAGGGTATGTTATCATCGTTTACCATCATAAATTAGCAAAGACTGGTCTGTTCTGTTGCTCAGCAGAGTCTGTTTGGGTGAACCTTCAACAGTTGCCTTCATAAATATTAATTAATAAAGGTAACTTCATGTTATGCTGTTTTGTCTTTTAACAGTTATTATAATAAACAATGATTGTAGTGACAAGACTGTGTTCTGGAAATATAAATCGCTTAGCAGTTATCCTAATAAATATTAGGGGCCTATCATTGTCAATCCACACCTTGGGTGTGTAATACCCAAATATGGGAGAGTAAGCAGATTCGTATAAAAGCCAGGAACACGCAGAATCTGGGGGGAGTTGGGAGTTGAGCTTGGACATGGAATGATGTGAGGAGTTTGAGAGAGAGTTATTCATGAACTATATTGGTGTATATATTTATTATCGTAGAGTGTAAATAAAATGTAGAGTGTATATTCTGTTGTGTGACGTTTGAAGATATGAACTACTCGCCCTCACATTCTAATTTTTGTAACACTGGTGGCAGCGTCGGGATAAGGACTTTAACACGCTTTTGAGAAAAGTGGATATTTTATTCATCACTGTGTCGGGATCAGGACTTTAACACGTCGGATATTTGCAATTATATTCTGCACTTCCCATGGGGGATTGTATCAGTATGTTACCATGCCACAAGGTCTTCATGGATCACCAACAGATCAAATGGCAAGATGGTTGGAAGTATTATCGCAGTACGATTTTCGGATACAACATCGAAGTGGCCGAAAACACATTAATGTGGACAGCCTCAGTCGAATACCCAGTAAACCAGAAGCATGTCAGTGTTATGAGGGACATCTAACACTAGAAGAGTTACCGTGTAAGGGGTGTGACACGTGCTTGAAAAAACATCAGCAGTGGTCGGATTTCTCTCAGTTTGACGACGCAGTTCCTTTATTTGCAAAAAGGAATGCTGAGACAGCACAAACCTCGGGGTCGTTGAAAGCAAGAGTTTCCAGAGTAAAACTTCATGAAAGTGGATTCTGGAGTTGGATTCTCTTGCTGCTACAGCTTCAGATGGTGAAGTTGTTGAACTGTGTAAGTTTCACGTATCGTGGATTACTCAGAATAAGGAAATACTGTCGCTACCGGATATCCCGACTGCGCTTCCGTGAAAATTCTGACAACCCAGATGCAGATCACAGTTCAAAGTTGGGTGACAGAAACAAGAAAATGCTGAAAATAGACGGAAACCCTACTTTAGGTCAAGTGGCATCTCCTGTAGGAAGTCTTGTGAAATTCAGCACAGTTAACTGTTCACCGGAGAGAATGGCCAGACTCCAACAGCAGGACCCAGATATTGGGGCTGTTGTGAGGTGGCTTAAATCTGACAGTGGAAGACCCCCAAGAGACACTGTTTCTGGCTATTCACCTAGTGTTCGAAATTTATGGCTAGATTGGGACTTACTGATTTTGATTGACGGTGTTTTGTTCAAGAAAAATGCAGTTCGCCAGAAGAAGGATTATGATTCACGAATCAGTAAACATAATTATAAAGTTGGGGACTTAGTGTTGTGCATTAATACTGGAAAATGTAAAGGACTATCAAAGAAAATTACACCAAATATATGGGAAGGACCTTATCAAATTCAAAGAAAAATCAGTGACCTTTTGTTCACATTGAAACAAGGTAGGAGATCACAGGTTAAAGTTGTACATCATGACAGATTGAAGCCATACACAGGCAACAGATTCCCTGACTGGTGCATTCGAGGTCAAGATGTTAACCTGCTGCCGACACCAGAGAACAAAGGAAATAAGAACGCTAAGCAGGTATCATCCCAGACTGCTAACAAGGTCAAGAAAGATGTCGTTAAGCCCCGCAGAAGTCTTCGACAAAGAAAGCCAATTCACCGTTACCAAAGCTAGTGCTGGACAACAGCCTGATTTAATGGCCATTAAGCTGATAAGGTGGACAATTAATGGTTAGATGTTTACATTTCCCTGCAGTTCAACTTTGAATTTGCAGATCAGAACTGAAATCTGTCAGCGCATTTCATCTCATTGAGCAGGAATCTGGATAATTCTACATGTGTGTGCCTCCACTGTCAAAATTGGAATATATAGTGTGTGTTTTCCTCATGTGTTTAGTGATTTAATTCCAAACCGATGACTTCTGGAATATATTTTGTGTTAATTTGGTTTAATCAGTGTTTCCAGAGTGTTTGAAGAATTCCATGGATTTAACACAGTGCCCACATGGAATTAATTCTTTTTCAGAATCAAACAATTGCGCCATATTCTTATAGCATTGTTTATAATATAAAAATATGTTCATTTAATAGTAAGGCGCACAGGACAATTTAGCAGGACGACTGCTACTACAAGTTTCATAAACATTTTAAATTTGAAGTGCCTATTTTACAGATTCATATTAAAATGTTAATTTAAAGTAATGATTAAAAGGCACTTAATGCGGATGCATATCAGGACGTTTGTGTGATAGTGATATGTGTGATTGTGTGAATTCGTGTAATGGAGTAATAAGACTTTCTGTTCTAGTAATAAGTTGGACGATGAAAGAAGAGTTTATGGATTTGCTTATTAAACAGTGGTTTACTATGCATAGGACTACACATGTTTATTCATGTTTTCATATAACCAAACTCTTACAATGTTTTAAGTATAATGCATGAAATTGGAGACTAAGTTTTCAAAGGATTTTCTTCTTTGAATGTGTTTCCGGATAATTAAAGAGGGTATTGCTAATGCTTCATTATTTTGATGCACAAGTCTTTTGTATTTTGTATTGAGAAGTGAATTTGCAGTACAAGTAATTTTAAAGAGATGTTTCTTGTAATGTTATGTAGTCATTTACTAGTAATATTCCTTGCTGTGGAGAAGGTTTCTAATCTTAGGACTAATAATACATAGTTTATTTGTAACTGTAGATTTTTGTAGTTTTATTATATTGATATCAAGTGTTTGAGAATACACAACTTACATGTAGTGAGTGTGAGACTGGTTCTTTAGTCATTTTGACAACTATTTAGCTTAATTGGGGACAATTATTAAGAAGCTAAGGGGAGGGGAGTGTTGTATTTCTTTAGTACTAGAAATAAATTAAGACTGCTTTCTTTGATGCCATCTTGGTATGGTGGAAATCAGTTATCTGAACAGGGTATGTTGTCATCGTTTACCATCATAAATTAGCAAAGACTGGTCTGTTCTGTTGCTCAGCAGAGTCTGTTTGGGTGAACCTTCAACAGTTGCCTTCATAAATATTAATTAATAAAGGTAACTTCATGTTATGCTGTTTTGTCTTTTAACAGTTATTATAATAAACAATGATTGTAGTGACAAGACTGTGTTCTGGAAATATAAATCGCTTAGCAGTTATCCTAATAAATATTAGGGGCCTATCATTGTCAATCCACACCTTGGTAATACCCAAATATGGGAGAGTAAGCAGATTCGTATAAAAGCCAGGAACACGCAGAATCTGGGGGGAGTTGGGAGTTGAGCTTGGACATGGAATGATGTGAGGAGTTTGAGAGAGAGTTATTCATGAACTATATTGGTGTATATATTTATTATCGTAGAGTGTAAATAAAATGTAGAGTGTATATTCTGTTGTGTGACGTTTGAAGATATGAACTACTCGCCCTCACATTCTAATTTTTGTAACAATAGTACCAACAATACTTTTAGACGACCCTTCAGAGGAGGATACAGAGAAGGATTTAGAGGGGGATTTAGAGGAGGAAACAGAAGTGGACGACAGAACAGATATGCAAATACAAGCGATAGAAAGAAAGAACAAAATGAAAACCAGAATGTGAAAGAAGACCCAGATAAGAATTTAAACGGACCGACGCTTTCATCGGGGGGCACGACGAAAGCGCGGAAGTAATCAGAGAATTTTCAATTTGGTGTAAGTGTAAGGAATTCGATGATGTACCAAAAGAGTGGAATGTGGTATTTGAGGTATCAAGTTGTCAAAACGTTGGTATAGTAAAGGTAACAAAGAGTTTTACCCTTCAGCCGATGGAAGTTAGAACAATTACAGGCCTCGTAAGAAAGTCTGCAGAAGTTGAATCAGCTGTAACAGAAGACATAGTATATGCAGGTCCCGACAAACCAACAGTATGCCCAAGAGTAGTGAAATTACCTAACCCAGGAAAAACTGCTAGAATACCAGTGCGTGTCTGTAACCTTTCAGCAAAGGTTTTGAAGATAAAAGCTAGATCACCTATCTGTCGGCTACAAGAAGTTAGTGTTTTAAGATCGGCATCTATTTTTGACAACAAGGCTATGAAAGGTGGTGACCCTGAAACAGTAATACTGACCTGCCCTGAATCTACAACGATGGTAAACCAGAATGCTGAAAATAAAGAACCCGGATACACAAGTGAAATACTTACCTTTCCTAAATCCATTGCGAAGAAGCAGCTTGCTGAAAAGGAAAGTGAACCTGAAACAGCAGTACTTACCTGCTCGGAATCTGCATTCGTCCACCAACAAACAGCACCTGAAAAGCTAAATATAGATGACAGAGCAGAGAATAAAATTAAGATAAGATATGGGATCCAGTTGAATTCAACGTCATTAACACATGAACAAAAAGAAAAGGTTCTCAAACTCTTTGAGAAGTGGGATTCTATTTTTCCCAAAACTGCACTTGATCTGGGGAATACTTCAGCAGTTAAGCATAAAATAGAACTCACCAACCAGGAGCCATTCAAACAGTACTGTAAGAGGATACCCCCTGCACTGTTTCAAGAGGTGAAACAACATCTTCAAGACATGCTGGAGATTGGAGCTATTCGTGAGTCAAGCAGCCCATTTTCGTCCAATGTGGTCATCGTTAGGAAAAAGGATGGAACAATACGCTTTTGCATCGACTTCAGGAAACTTAACTCCCGCACAAAGAAGGATGCCTACGCACTCCCACGTGTTGAGGACACGTTACACATGTTGGCGGGAACAAAGTTCTTTTCAAAATTAGACCTGAAGTCGGGCTATTGGCAAGTGGAGCTGGATGAGGAGGACAAGGAGAAGACAGCCTTTCAAGTTTGGGGGCTCGGATTTTATGAGTGCAATCGGATGCCCTTTGGTCTCTGTAATGCACCGGCAACGTTCCAGCGACTCATGGAGCGCTGTATGGGGGACCTCAACTTGAAAGACTGCCTTATCTACTTGGATGATATCATTATTTTCAGCCCTGATATCTGCAGCCATTTAGATCGACTAGATGCCGTGTTTCAGCGCCTAGCTGGATACAACCTGAAGATTAACCCCAGGAAGTGTGAATTTTTTCAGGAAGAAACCACTTATTTAGGCCACATGGTTTCCGCAGAGGGGATCAAGGCTGATCCTAAGAAAACAAATGCCGTAAAGGATTGGCCGGTACCTAAGTCCACCAAGGAAGTCAGGCAATTCCTAGGTTTTGCCGGTTATTATCGGCGTTTTATTCGCGGATTTACCGGGACAGCGAGGCCGCTAAGTGATCTGCTGGTGGGACAACCGACGAAATGGAAGAAGGGAAAAGGGTCACTGAAAGCGATACACAAGATTCCATTTAGGTGGGAAGAGCCACAACAGAAAGCCTTTGATGAGCTGAAAGCACAGCTAACCAACCCTCCAGTATTAGCCTACGCCGATTACAGCAAGCCTTTCATCTTGCATACCGACGCCTCCTCGTTTGGTCTCGGTGCAGTATTATACCAACGCCAGGATGGCAAGGAAAGGCCCATAGCTTTTGCGAGTCGTAGTTTGAAACGAAGTGAGCGTTGTTATCCTGTTCACAAGCTCGAGTTTCTTGCCTTGAAATGGTCGGTAACTGAAAAGTTTCATGACTGTTTATATGGCGGGAAATTCGGGATTGTGACTGATAACAATCCGCTTACTTACGTGAATACGACTGCCAAGTTAGACGCGACGGGACACAGGTGGGTTGCAGCGCTCTCTAACTACGATTATACCATCACTTACAGAAAGGGGTCGAATCATTTGGATGCCGATGGTTTAAGTCGTTGTGTTCCCAGGGAGGTCATTGACGCCGTCAGTTACGCTGCGACAGCTGAAACAATTCCTTTATCAGAGACTGTGCGCAATCCTGAAGTAGTACCTCCTAGCCAACATCTGGATGTTCCGAACGATTTGATAAGAGCACATGGTCTATCGACGACAGATTGGAACAAGGCCCAAAGTCAAGACGAGATCATTGCGAAGGTAGCCTATCATATTTCCTGCGGAACCAAACCGGCTAAGCCGATGGACCGTCGACTGATGGCTTACCTAGCGGAATGGTCCAATCTGACGATGTTGCAAGGTGTACTCTACAGAAAGACAGCTGTTGGCCCAGAGGAGCGTTTGCAACTCATATTGCCAGAAGGCCTTCGACACGATGTCTTTAAGGCTCTTCATGATGACCTTGGACACCAAGGTCGAGACAGAACCGTCGCACTGTTCTCAGAGAGATTTTACTGGCCCGGAATGAACACATTTGTTGCAAACTCAGTTAGGAGTTGTGGACGATGCATTCGTCGTAAATCACGAGCATCTGTGGCCGAGATGACACCCATTACGTCAACAGCACCGATGGACATTATATGTATCGACTATTTGTCTCTCGAACGTTCGAAGGGTGGTTTCGAAAACATGTTGGTGCTGACGGATCATTTCAGCCGATATGCACAAGCCTATCCAACACGAAACCAAACGGCGAAGACTACCGCCGGTATACTATTTGATAGTTTTATAGTGCATTATGGTTTCCCTGCAAGGATTCATAGTGATCAGGGACGGAATTTTGAATCGGCACTCATCAAGGAGCTGTGTAACCTCGCTAGTGTAGAGAAAACGAGGACCACTCCCTACCACCCAATGGGTAATGGGATGGTTGAGCGATTTAATCAAACCTTGCTCAACATGCTCGGGTCGCTGGAGGAGTGTCAGAAGCAAGACTGGAAGTCCCATGTTGCCAGCCTGGTGCATGCATACAATGCCACTCGTCATGAGGGTACAGGGTACTCCCCGCATTTTCTGATGTTTGGTAGGCATCCACGTCTCGCCATTGACGCTTTTCTTGGGCTACCGACCGACAGTTTATCCTCCGGATTCCAGTCAAATTACGTTCTCAAGCTGCAAGACCGTCTCCAATTTGCTTACAAAAAGGCACGAGAAGAAGCTGCGAGAACTTCGTCAATCAACAAGGCGATATATGACTGTCGTGCACGAAGCTCCGCCCTTCTACCAGGTGACCGTGTACTGGTTAGGAATGTATCCATCCGGGGTAAACAGAAGTTGGCAGACAGGTGGGAGCCACATCCGTATGTTGTTGTACGGAAGCCCATTGATGACATACCTGTGTACGAAGTGAAACGCGAGAGCAGTCGGTATAAGAAGTCTAGGACTCTTCATCGAAATTTACTCCTCCCGTTCATGAGTACGACGGATGTCAAAAGCGTCGACGAGGAAGTTGAAGATGACGGTAACCTTGCCAATACATTAGGTGAGAGAAGAGATGGGACGGATGAGGATGTGGATGGTGCAGACGATGGTGACGCGGCTTCGGGTTCAACGGGTCCGTACATCATCCCTGCAAGACGAAACCAGCAAGGGACGGCACAGACAACGGTATCCAGACCCAAGAGAGACCGTAGACCGCCTAAGTGGATGACAACGGACAATTGGAGAACTTGATTGTGGTTATTCTGGTTACAATTGACATAGTGAGAAGTGACTTAAATGTGTAATTTTAGTGTGATTTTACTAGAATGTTTGTTTAAGTGTGTTTGTGTTTATTGTGAAATTATTGTAATTGTTTATTTTGTAATGGAAACATAATTTTGCTAAGCATTTTGTTAATACTTCATGTAAGATAGGAGTAATGGAGTTATTATAATACACTGCATTATATTTCTGATTTTAAACATACACTAACGTTCGCTTGTTCATGGACCGATAGTCATGTAATTAGTAGTCCTTACTTACCTTACGGGTAGTAATTGTAGTCATAGTTCTAGGAGTATCTTATGTTGGGGTACTAAGGTACTATAAGTGGTACGGTACAATAAGTTGTAGTCGGATCTGGTAACCTTAGGTATGTGCATAATATTGAGTTGGAGCCTAGCCAGCATGCACATTTCGTTTTGTTATTTACATAACATCCTTTAAATGTGCTTATTTTGTTGAATTTTAAAACTTTATTTATGCATAGTGTTAAATGGTGGTGCAAAAAAGTCAGGAGCCTTTTATATCAGCAGGGGAAACATGTCATAAGAGATCAATCGGTTGTTTTAAAATATAGTGCTTACATCATTTATATGTGCTTCGTGAAAGCAGGAGACTTTTATATTCACATGTACTATTCAAAGATTTAAATATTATTACAAACACTCAGTCTTACTCTGCCAATACTGACAAGTTATCACTCACATCCATACAGTCATTCATTCATGCGTTCATTCTAATCCTTTTGCATACTAACAACTAACCTGTCACGCACGACCAATCTCTGAATGCGGTACAGGTAGCATTTGTTTT
The DNA here is from genome assembly GCA_027627225.1 of Congeria kusceri. Classification (NCBI taxonomy): domain Eukaryota; kingdom Metazoa; phylum Mollusca; class Bivalvia; order Myida; family Dreissenidae; genus Congeria; species Congeria kusceri. The sequence continues at coordinate 35,300,912 of CM051031.1, read as the reverse complement.
TGATACGTTTTACGGAACGGTCGTTATTTGTGTTGTTAATAAATATATCTTGGATATAAAGTTTTTAGTTATCGCTTGTCGTCAGCATTGCGCTTAGTACCCAGACACGATATAAAAATATGCCGACTGGGCTACGTCGACATTGGCAAAAATGATGCTTGTTACAAAAAGAGTTTTAATGGCCCTTGTGCTCTGCACTTCCTCTCACTGTCCTCTATCAATATATGTGGTTTTATTTTAATCACTTCAATACTAATGGAGTTATGTTCTGCACAAAAAATAAACAAAGAGCAATTACTCCATAAATATTGAAGAAAGAATTGTGGTCCTTGTGCTCTGCACTTCCTCTCACTGTTCTCTATCAATATATGTTGTTTTATTTTAAATCACTTTAATACTAATGGAGCTATGTTATGCACAAAAAATAAACTATGGGCAATTACTCCGTAAATATTGAAGAAAGAGTTGTGGTCCTTGTGCTCTGCACTTCCTCTCACTGTCCTCTATCATTATATGAAGTTTCATTTGAATCCCTTCAATACAAATCTAGTTATGCTCCGCACAAGAAAATGAATGCTTCACATGCATAAAATAAAACAAAGGGCAATAACTCCATAAATATTGAAGAAAGAGTTGTGGTCCTTGAGCTCTGCACTTCCTCTCATTGTCCTCTATCATTATATGAAATTTCATTTGAATGCCTTTCATACTAAAGGAGATATGCTTCGCTTAAGAAAATTAATGCTTCACATAAGGAAATAAAACGAAGGGCAATAACTATTAAAAGAGTTGTGGTCCTTGTGCTCTGCACTTCCTCTAATTGTCGTCTATCATTATATGAAGTTTCTAGTGATGGCAACGAATATTCGAATAACGAAAATATTCGAATAATATTTTAGGTATTCGAATACTTCCATGTTTATTAACTTAATAAGCATATTTAATACAGTATTTGTAAAAAAAATGTCTGTCCCTAAAGATATAGCGTTTTCGTGTCACCTTAGCTTCTCTAGTACACAGAATATGTTCAAAATCTACCTATCACCCTATTGTTATGTAGACGACAGTTTGTTGTTATTGCTAGTCCCATTATAACAACCACGGTCCTTTATCAGTTCACAAGTCACTTATATGGGAAGTAGGAGATTAAAGCGTGTTCGATGTGCTAATTGGTGTTATTGCGTACATGTGAACATGTGCTCTGAAACAACATGCCACTTCCCAGTTATGTCGTGGAAACAGACAGCGAAGTTGTCAGCAAAGATTTGCATTGTGCTATATAAATGGTTAGAAGTCTTTCCCATTAAATGAAATTGAAAAAATCGCAATAAGTCATTTTAGTAATATATTTCCATCAGTTTACTAGTATTGCCTCTGATGATCGAATATTCGAATACTTCATCAATCGAATATTTGAATATCATTTTTGGTATTTGTTGCCTTCCCTAGAAGTTTCATTTGAATCCCTTCAATACTAATGGAGTTATGCTCTGCACAAGAAAATTAAACAAAGGGCAATAACTTTGTAAATATTGAAGAAATAGTTATGGTCCTTGTACTCTGCACTTCCTCTCATTGTCCTCTATCATTATATGAAGTTTCATTTGAATCCCTTCAATACTAATGGAGTTATGTTCCAAACAATAAAATTAATGCTTCACATAAGGAAATAAAATAAAGGGCAATAACTCAGTAAATACTGAAGAAAGAGTTGTGGTCCTTGTGCTCTGCACTTCCTCTCATTGTCCTCTATTATAATATGAATCCCTTCAATACTAATGGAGTTATTTTCTACTCAAGAAAATTAAACAAAGGGCAATAACTCTGTAAATATTGAAGAAAAAGTTGTGGTCCTTGTGCTCTGCACTTTCTCTCATTGTCCTATATTTATATGAAGTTTCATATGAATCCCTTCAATACTAATGGAGATATTCTATGCACAAGGAAATTAAACAAAGGGCAATAACTCCGTAAATATTGAAAAGAGTTGTGGTCCTCGTACTCTGCACTTCCTTTCATTGTCCTCTATCATTAAATATAGTTTCATTTCAATCCCTTCAATATTAATGGAGTTATGCTCCGCAAAAGAAGCGTGACGGACGCACAGTCAGACAGATGGACGGATGATGCAATTACCATTATGCCCCCCAAGTTCCCTTCGGGGGTACAAAAATAACGGTAGATATGAATGTTATGAAAGACGCGAGTTTTGTAAAACATTCAAACCACATCCATGCCAGTATATCAATTCAGTATGAATCCCCAGATCAGCAAACACAAACAGATGCAATGATGCACCAAACTCACACATTGCTGAAAGTTCAAACGAATGAGATCACAGAACCGTTTTTGTTTCTTTGGATTTTTTGCCATTTTTAACAGTATTTCAGTCATATCACGGCGGTCAGTTAACCTATTCACACTTTTCCTGGGCAAGCTTAGTAGATCTAAGCGGTTTACCAGTACTCAGTGCACATACCTAAGCCAATAATTGACAACTGCCCTACTTGAATCAGAGGTAGGGGGAAAATGGCCGTAGAAATAATTTCATGACCAATGCCCACACAAGTTATGCGGCCGGGCTGGGGATCGAAGAGTTCACATAACTATTATATGAAAATATGTAGAAACAATTCATACGCTGTCCTTGTTTAATCACGTCTTAAACCATTTAACACCTAAGTCTTTTAACTTGTCTGTCAATTCTATACGTGAGGTACTGCGGACTAAATGTGCCTTTCCTTCTGATACCATTCTTGCCTCCCACTCTTTCATTTTAACCTCGTATTCATCTGCCTGTTTCTTAGCCTGCGAAAAGTAAACCTGAAAATAGGACACATACAGACAAATATAAGAGAGTCTTATTTAAGAAAACAAGAGCTGTCGGAGGACAGCGTGCTTGACTTTTCTTGTGCTTGTCATAGTTACTGTAATTTTTTTTTCTAAAACAAGAAATATGGAAATTCCATGAAAACCAAATTTTTCTAACGAAATGCATTAAAGTCAGCACATCAATAAAATATTTAGCAAAAGTGACCTTGACCCCACCCACCCCATATGCAATCCCAATCAAGGTCTCGATAGAAGGTATCTATGTATTAAGTTTCATTAAAATATCTCACTGTATTCTCAAGTTATTGAGCTGAAACCGTTTTTCTATTTGAGTAACATCGACCTTGACCCTATACGCAATCCCAAGAGAGGTCTCGATATAAGGTATGTATGTATTATGTTTCATTAACATATCCCAATGCGTTCTAAAGTTATTGAGCAGAGACCGTTTTTCTATTTTTAGTAACAGTGACCTTGACTCCACCCACCCCATATGCAATCCCAAGCGAGGTCTCGATATAAGGTATGTATGTATAAAGTTTCATCAAAATATCTCAGTGCGTTTTTAAGCTATTGAGCGGAAACCATTTTTCTATTTTTAGTAACATTGACCTTGACCCCACCCACCCCATATGCAATTCCAAGCAAATCTCGATATAAGGTATCTATGTATTAAGTTTCATTAAAATATCTCCATGCGTTCTTAAGTTATTGAGCGGAAACCGTTTTTCTCTTTATAGAAACAGTATTCTTGACCTTGACCCCACCCACCTCATGTGCAATCCCAAGTGAGGTCTTGATATAAGGTATCTATGTATTAAGTTTTATTAAAATATCTCAATTTGTTCTCAAGTTATTGAGCGAAAACTGTTTTTCTATTTTTAGTAACAGTGACCTTGACCCCACCCACCCCATATGCAATCCCTAGCGAGGTCTCTCTATAAGGTATCTATTTTTGCAGTTTCATCTGTTCTCAAGTAAGAGAGTGGAAACAAACAGTTGAGAAACTAGCTTAACCGAAAAACTTTAACCTGTCCATATAGCTTATATGTAAACTTTCTAGGTGTAAGAAGGCCCGTAATTTTAATAAATTTCTAATAAGAGTTACCAAAATTGGCCCATGAGTTCATTTTAATGTGGGGAATAAATGTTTTAAGATTGAATGAACTTCCTCAAGCCATTCCTGAGAAACTAGCTTACCAAAAACTTTAACCTAGCTCGGACGCCGACACTGGGGCAAGTAGAATAGCTTGCCTTTTCTTCGAAAAATCGAGCTAAATATTATTGACAAACCATTGAAAAAATAAAACATTTATTTGGAAAAATAAAAAAACGGTAATATTATAATATGTCATAAAATATATTAGTACCATTAAAATACCTGAAGAACAATACCTGATTAACAAATCAGGTTTAAGTTATATGAAAAGATTTATAGCATGAATTTGCGGAATTCTATGTGTCAGAAAAATACATAAAATATAAAATGCTATAAAAAATTAATGTTTTTGTTTCGTTGTGCTTTATATCTGTGTTTAGAACGCAAGTGCAATGTATAAACAATGTATAAAGAATTAAAATAATCTGCACAATTATAATAATATTCAAAGTGAATGTATTTACATGGTATGACAAAGCAAACCGTACCATTTTGCATGGTATATTTTTTATAAAGTACAAAATTCAAACCTGTTTTTGTTCTACGGGCATTTCAGACCACTTAATTCTACATTCTTGGATGATTTTCTGAAATAAATGAATACCTTGATACAAATAATGTTTTCAGCATGGAAAATATTATAGCTATCCACAGCAATTCTCGCTAATATTTATATGACTATGACTGTGATCGGTGATGTCCGACAACATAACCAAACACCTAACAGGTGGTTTTTTTTGGGGGGGGTACCCCCATTTTCCCCCACATCACAAGACCACAGAAAGATATTTCAGTGAAACATAAACAGCTGGAAATTGCAGCTATGATTTGAAATTGGTCCTAACTTTCAATGTGTCTCTACTAAGTAAATTATGTAGAGGTGCTTGGAAGCACACCAGGTCCTCAAGTGTCCGACAAATTTTACAATTTACAGGTAGCCCAGTATGTTACCAGAATTTTGTATTGGTAGCCAATTACTTTTTACATGAAACTCACAGTAATCAGGAAAACAAGCAATATAGTTTTATATTATTTCAGAAATATGAATAGTCTTTTAAAAAGTGTTCTATGATAAGAATAATCTTTATTGATTAATAAAAACATACGAGGAGCGTCGTGGGAAAACCGGCCTTAATGCATGCGCGTAGTGTCGTCCTGGATCAGCCTGTGCAGTCCGCACAGGCTAATCCGGGACGGCACGTTCCGCTTTTATGGTATTTTCTGTGTCAATGAAATCTCTTCTAAACATAAATCCACTGCAGACAGAAAGTGCCGTCCTGGATCAGCCTGTGCAGACTGCACAGGGTGATCCAGGACGACACTTACGCACATGCATTAAGACCGGTTTTCCCACGACGCTCCTCATATGTTTTTATTATATATATATTACTTAATTACATATTAAACAATAATTAATAGTAATACAGGCAATCTGAAACAGGTTTAGTAGCCGGTGGGCTAGTAATTTAAGGTTGTGTTAGCCCACTGGAAATTTTGGTAGCCCCTGGGCTACTGGCACTGGATTTATTGGACACTGTGACCTCACATATGCATCTTTGGCAAGGTCCTCATACAGTTTGAAATACACGCATACAATTACAATTGAAACACAAGCAAGCATACCATGTATGGTTTTGTGGGGTACTTAGCTCTCTCTTCATCCAGCAGGATAGCAAATGGTGGCAATGGGTGTTCAGGTTTCAAATTCTTCTTTCTCTCCTTTGGAATAAAACAAAAGCAGTAAGAACCAAGACAGACACAATAATTACTGGTATTTTACGACGAAAAGTACCATTTGTTCAATATTCTCACTAATTGAATTAAATAAAACAATTTGGACTTATCAAATTTTCAGAAACTGATAAAATGTGTTATTTCTGAAAACTTTTTATCTTTTATTGAAAAAATTTAATATCGCATAATAACAACATTTTAAAAGTTAATGAACTGAAAATGGTAAATGGCAGGTAAGCAATCAAACGAATACACAAACTTACTTACTTTTTTCAGCATTTTCTTTAATTTCATTTTCTTTCTTTTAATCCTTTTTTCTTCCAATTGATTGTAATACTCATCAGTCAAGGATTCATGCCACTCTTTCAGTTTTTCTTTATAGTTAGCTTTTTGTTTCCAATACTGAAAATAAAACATCATGTGAAAAAATAGTTCTTTTTTAATACAATTCTGAAGATGTCTATGAGCTTTTATACTGAAATGTCAGCTTAGCCATATCTAAAGATGCTAAACAATTAACATAGTTTAAAAGCCATAAAAAATTCAAACTGGATAACAATCAAACATGTGTGACATTTAACTTTGAAGATTTTATCAGTAACTGTATTACTTTTTTTTAGGATGCATATATATATACATATATATATACATATATATGTAGGTCCCTGTTATAGGTCATTTCCAGAATGAAAACTATGACATGAAAAAATATATATAGGTGAATAACATAAACATATACGTGGCACGTCATGAGAAAACCGGTCATAATGCATGCGCGTAAAGTGTCGTCCCGGATTAGCCTGTGCAGTCTGCACAGGCTAATCCGGGATGGCACTTACCGCCTTTATGGTATTTTCTGTTTCAAGAAAGTCTTTTCTAAACATAAATCCACTGTAGGTGGAAAGTGCCATCCTGGATTAGCCTGTGCAGACTGCACAGGCTAATCCGGGAGGACACTTTACGCACATGCATTAAGACCGGTTTTTCCATGACACGCCTCATATTATGTACTTCGCAAATGGTGACCTGCTAAATAACTGAGACAAAAACACTGTACCACCAATTCTGATTCGGAAAGTTTGCTATACAGTTCAGACGCTCGTTTACATGTCTGTTGTCTTGTGAAATCTGAAACAAAGAACAGAGGCTAACAACATGTTTAAATAATTATTTAAATAAGGCATGTGCTATAAAAGAGTTTCTGTTAGCTACTTTTTTTTGCAATACGGCATTGCCTTAAAATAAAGTTAGACAGGCTTCAGTTAACTTAAAACAAGAATAACAGTGAAACTGATGGATGCTCAATAATAAGCTTTGTCAATTGATGGGAATTAAATGAGAAAGGCAGAAACAACCGAATAATATGCACAGTTCTCAAGGCAGAGATGTTGCACATCACAATTAATTGAATGTGAGTAATTAGTTTCTGAGAATTAGCACAGAAAACAAAAAAAAACACCCTATTTTATAATCAAAGGGCATAACTCCATGACAAATCATCAAACCGGTAGTGATGCTGGGCATAAAGTTTCACGAAGTCATGAAAAAATTCATCAGACTGGAACTGTCTCACTCTGCCTGATAATATTCATAATTGTGTCCTCTATGTAGAGATGATGCAAATAAAGTTTCATTGAATTTGAGTTATTAATTACTGAGTACTAGCACAGAAGCAAAACACCCTATTTTATAATCGCGATACTGCACACACAGTGTCATTTAATAGTCACTGTTCCTGGGATCTTGCGCAAAACTAAAAATACCCGACAGACAGAATGATGGATAAAATTTGCAGGGAAATGCATTAACATGCAGACAAACTGCATTACAGTTCAATTGGAATTCTGATGGATGAATGGACAAAGAAGTTATTATATGCTCCCCTTGTCAATGAGTATAACTATATGGATGTCAAGTCAACTGGTACAAGTCTATAAAAAATATTTAAACATTATAATAGATGAAATACTTGGATTGTCTTTGCTAATCTGTGGTGACATCTCATATAGAAACACGAAAAATTTATTTCTGGGTCGTTTTGGTGGGCCTGAATCAGAATGCAGGACTTCTGTGGATGTGAGTTTGCAGCTGAAAACATACAAATTATTACAACTTTTCATGTTTGTTCAAATTCTACCTCATGTCACATTATGGCAAAATAATAAATATGAAATCAAATCATAGTTCAGTGATTACATTTTATCACCTAAAACGTACTCAGGACGATATTTGGGCGTTTGTGTCTACAACAACAAGACCGTGGTAATGTACAGGTAAACAGTAAACCTTTTAGTCTGTTGTTGATCTACATACATAACCAAATTTGCAGAATATAATCTCTTTAAATAATTAAAACAAGATAATGTGTTTGATAAACACACATGCCCCAGGTTGGTGCTGGATAGCCCATTTCTTACTCCAAATTAGGTCAAGGTCAAAGTGAGGTTGGGTGATATGAGTGGATTGGGAACGGTCATAAGTAACAAATGTGTAAATATCCAATTGTTGTAGCAAGCGGTGTTGGTGCCAGACGAAATGGTAAAATCTAGTTAACCAAGAAACAGCCATTTGAATTATTCTAAGTGCAAATTAGGTCAAGGTCAAAGTGAGGTTGGGTCATATGGGTGGATTGGGAGCAGTCATAAGTAACAACTGTGTAAATATCCAAGAGTTGCCAGGGCTTTCCTTTGACTCTTATGTTGACCCTTTGACTCTTATATTTTTAGAATTATGATTTTTGACTCTTCTATTTTACCCTCCAAGAGTCAATTATAATACACAAAGAAGAATAAAAGTCACAAAATCTGACTGACTCTCAGAAACGTGAGGCCATGAGTCAGTTTTGACTCTCGAGTTTTGCAGTCTAGTGAAAGCCCTGGTTGTAGTAAGCGGTGTTGGTGCTAGACGAAACGGTAAAATCAAGTTAACCAAGAAATGGCACTTTTGATTTATTTTAAGTCCAAATTAGGTCAAGGTCAAAGTGAGGTTGGGTGATATGGGTGGATTGGGGAAGGTCATAATCAAAAGTTGTGTAAGTATCCAAGTGTTGTTACTTGTAGCAAGCAGTGTTGGTACTAGACAAAATGTAAAATCTAGATAACCAAGAAACAGCCCATTTGAATTATTCTAAGTGCAAATTAGGTCAAGGTCAAAGTGAGGTAGGGTGATATGGGTGGATAGGCAATGGTCATAAGCATCAACGGCATAAGTATCCAAGTGTTGCAGTAAGCGGTGTTGTTGCTAGACGAAACGGTAAAATCTACTTAACTTTGTCACAGACAGACGGATGGAAGGATGGACAGGACTATCACTATATGCATCAAGATGCGAAAATAAAATTGTAATTTCTTGACTTATTATTATACATTAAATAAAAATCATATATAGCATCTAATCTGGTAAGTTTGTGGCCTCTGGTAAGTTTGTGGATGAAATTATGACGTAATTTTCTCTTCAATGATGTAGCGTCGCATGTCCGAATTCTATGCAAGTGTGAGCCGAAGAACAGCCTGACTTACTAGTGCACAAAATTTAGTAAAAACATCGACAGATAAATATACCATAATAGTTTAGTTTATTGCAGTTATTTGTGTTTTAAACTTATTAATTGTTAAAAAAATTCAACACCTTGTGTTGCTAATAAACATTTTATAAGTATTAATTTCATGAAAATCCAACAAAAATCAAAGGAAATAAAGAAGGACATTAAAAACTTGCCGTATTTATATCAAAACACAGAAATCAGTGGAAGGGCCCTTTGCATATGACGTCATATAAAGTTGCCACGAACTTACAGGAAGTTGAAAAAGATCAAGGTCATTGTTGAGTCACGTTTATTTTCAAGTAAGATTACAGATTTCCGAATAAATATTGGCAATTTTGACATATAAAATTGTTAGTTTACATTCAGATCGATTTAATTTTATTTGTTTTTATTTAAACAAGTGGGGTTTTATGCACATGCGCAAAGTTGAATGCTTAACACCCACGAACTTGCAGGTGTAGAGGCTAATACCAAGGTTGTCAAATTTTTTACTTTAACAGTTGATTAATATTTCTGAAACATTCTTTGTAACAACACGTTTCATATATTAAAATAATAATAATTAAGAAGAATATTTATATTAAATATTTTTATGTTTTAATAATTTTCATTTTGATATTGTGCTAAAATATGGAAATCGACTGAGTATCCGAAAAGCTACCTTTCCGATACCTATTCAAGGTTAGGAACGCATGTAAAGCTCAATATTACGTTCTTAAAATTACTAAGAAATGCATTTATCTTCAAAATGAGATGTAAACAAACAATTCATTACCAACACAAGGAAAATATTGACGATCGCGTCTGCAATCGCAGACAATTCTTGAAAATTACGGATTTTACCATGGGCGCCGCCATTTTGGGTCAGACTATGTTAATTATTCAAGGGACCTACCCAAAATCTATAATGGAACATTCTAACCGGCTGCTGAAGCTGATCATTCCGCTAGCATCGTTGCGGAGTAAAACATCAAGCAGAAACATATGGACTGTAGATATGTAAGTAAAATTTTAGGAATTTGTTAAACTTTTCATTTCATACACTACACAGTAACATATTGAAAGGAAACTTCAGCGTTAATGAAAGTGTCAGTGTTTTGTAGTTAATTGCTTTTACATTGATACATAATTGAACACGGAATTGGGCATACAGCACAGGTGAAGCAAGAGCAATCAATAACTATCGATTTTGAAGTAATTATGATTCATAACCTGAGAGCAGGCACACAAGTTCTTACAAACAGTAACACAGATGTTCATGGTATTTGAAACAGTAAATTTTAGGAATATATTATACATTTGATACATGTAAATTGTAATGCTCACGGATATAGCGTCTAAGTTCGTGGCATCCGGTAAGTTTGTGGATGAAATTATGATGTAATTTTCTTTTGAATGACATAATGTCGCATGTCCGAATTCTTTGCAAGTGTGAGCCGAAGAACAGCCGGACTTATGAAAGCACAATTATGCGTAAAAATCATCGACAAATAAATATATCATGTTATTTAAGTTAATTGCAGTTATTTGTGTCTTAAATTTATTAATTAATAGATGAAATCAACCCCACGTCTTGTTAATAAACATTTCATTAAAAACCACACAAATCAAATAAAAGAAACAAGGACATTAAAAAATTGTCGTATTTATATCAAAACATGAAAATCAGTGGAAGGGCCTCTTCCTATGACATCATCAAAAGTTGCCCACGAACTTACAGGAAGTTCTAAATGATCTAGGTCTGTGTTGGGTCAGGTAAGATTATGGCTTTCCGAATAAATATTGGCAATTTTGACATATACTGGCGCAGTGCCTTAATCCGCCACATTTGGGGGATATTTTTACGATATTTTCAAAAGTTGTTTACCAATTGACATACAAATTCACATCAATAAAGTTAGGTTTTATGTGCATTTGCTGGCGTATTTTTGTTACATTTCAAATACATGGTAAATGAAAAATATTTATTGAGATTGAAGGCCTAAACAAATGTATGTACAAAATAATTGGATTAAAGATTCATTTATGCACAAATCAAGATGAAAACTCATCAGCGTTGTAAAGGGAAATTATCTGATTGATCGAGATCAACAAAATAGAAATCGCAGGTAAAAAAACGCTAAATCGGATGGGGTGGCGGATTTAGCACTGCGCCAGTACAACAGTTAGTCTACATTCAGATCGATTTAATGTGATATGTTTATATTATATATATTGAAACAAGTGGGTTTTTATGCACATGCGCAAAGTCGAAAGCTTAACACCCACGAACTTGCAGGTGTAGAGGCTACTAATATTTTATGTTTCAAACTTCAAGAAACAATAATGCAGGACTTTAATATTGTGAAATTGAAATCATTTCAGCCACATGTTGTGTCTGCTTGAGAATTAAATGTGATTAAAATAGTACATTCTAGTCATTATATAGAGTTATTAATTATTATAGAGGTAGATTATGCTATTAAAAATTTCTACGCCAGTAAACAAACTCAGTTTTTCCGTGCTATTGAAAAGCAGACTTTTAAATTGTGGTGGTGACAAAAGAAGTAAAAAAACGGATGTTTTATTATTAATAAATTACATCTGAATATGAGAGTAAAATATCTTAAATTTTAAAAATACAGCAATACATGTTAAAAATGTATTTTGCTGTGTGAGCTGCAAAATTAAATAAATAAAATTTAAGGTAAACATCTTTTTTTTCAATTTTTCTAGCAACTTCAAATTATAAATTGTGTTTTTCTGGCAACGGTCTCAAAAAAGTCAGGTAGTGTCGGGATTTAGTTTTAGTTTTTTTTAACTGACACATTGTGGTAAACAAAACAACATTGAATATGTTTTAAAATTTGACGAATACGGATTTCACAAAAAACATCAATGTCGGGGGATTTTCGCTAGGTAGGTTGCCCAAAACACAGAAAATTTGTGTTTTGGCCTTAGGAGTGTACCTAGGCACATTGATGAACATTTTCAAATCTGTTCTGTTTCAAACATGAAAATAACAAAAATGAACAATAAGTTGTTTTTTTTTTAGCTCACCTGAGCACAACGTGCGCATGGTGAGCTTTTTTCATCTCCTTTTGTCCGTCGTGCGTTGTGAATCGTGAAACATTTTCCTTGTGAACTCTCTAGAGGCTACATTTGTTGCCCAATCTTCATGAAACTTGCTCAAAACATTTGTCTCAATGATATCATGGACAAGTTCGAAACTGGGTCATGTGGGGTCAAAAACTAGGTCACTATGTCAAATTGAAGAAAAAGCTTGTGAACACTCTAGAAGTCACATTTGTTCCCCAATCAGCATGAAACTTGCTCAGAACATTTGTTCTTATGATATCTCGACCGAGTTCGAAAATGGTTCCATTCCGTTGAAAAACATGGCTGCCAGGGGGTGGGGCAGTTTTCCTTATGTGGCTATAGAAAAGGCTTGTGAACAGTTCTGTTGTTGTTGTTGTTGTTTTTTGGCCGATTCAATACTTTAACGTGCCTGGTTGTTTGTTATTGTTTTGAGAAAACAGTTTAAATACAAAATATTCTGTATATTTAGATAAAGGCATTCCCAAATTAAAGCCCAGTATCATACTAACCAAGACAAGGAAAGATCTCAAGTAAAAAAAAATAGGTGCTGTACTATGCATTTCTTTGACCCCCACACCCACCCCTGCTGTCCATCTGAGCTTGTTAAAAACTTTGCAAGAAGACTTTAATTGGAATTGGAGTTGTCCATTTTGTATAAAATATGAAAGAGCTGGTCAGATTTTCCCCTGCCCCTATTGAGCTGAGCACCTAGCTGTACTTTCTTCTGAACCTAGATCTTTAACTGTAACAATATCATTTTGATTCAGTCATTTTCTTTAATCTTATAACTCCAACGGACTACATAACATTTTTGTATTTCCCATGTATTTTATTTTCACTCAACATGGAATTCAATTATGTACCTATCACGTATATTATCATGTTTGTATTTCAGTGAGAACGCCCTGACACTGCACCGAATCCAAGATGAAGTCCTTGTTTCTCTTAGTGATTCCTGTGGCCCTGTCTGCTGTGTACGCAAGGCCAAGGGATAGACTGGTAAGTGTGCTGTTGCTTTGTTATAGCTCGGACAAATTGAAGGGGCATATCACCGGCATTTCCCTTAAATATAGACACATTAAAACAAGACACATTTTTCTCGAATATTATTTTCTAGTAGCAATCATATATTGTGGAATCATTAAGACTATTTTTATACAAAGCCAAAAACATTGTTTTGGATACATGGCTCCTTTAGGATTCAAACTCACGCCTACAAAATCATGCACTTCAACTAAAACTTTCCTACGCTACACAACATTTATCATGCAGGAACTGATATACATTTCATTCATATCGAGTTTACTACTCCAACTAATTTTCCCGCGCCTGCGAAAGTGTCACAGATGATCATTGTGTAATAGTATTTCACTGAAAATACAGTGATTAGTATCAATGAACATGTGAAACACATGCATGAACAAAACCCAAGACAAATAAATATAGGAGGCGTGTCGTGGGAAAACCGGGTTTAATGCATGTGCGTAAAGTTTCCCGGATGGCACTTTCCACCTACAGTGGATTTATGTTTAGAAGAGACGTCCTTGAAACAGAAAATACCATAAAAGCGGAGTGTCATCCCGGATTAGCCTGTGCGGACTGCACAGGCTTATCTGGGACGACACTTTATGCACATGTATTAAACCTGGTTTTCCCACGACATGCCTCATAGGAAATAATTCAAACGCATAATATATGCTAATAGTGATCATGAGTGTCAGGTGCCCAATCTATACCAGTAACCAGAATAGCCAATGACTACATGTACTTACCTGGTTCATTTTGGAAACTATTTGAATATGGGACATATTTTCACATTATCTCCAAAAAATACTCTTACAGACACCAAAATACTTGACCTTCCATGTGAATAGACTTAAAGTACATGTAGCTCTAAGCCTCTGTAACTGTATTTCAAAGAAGTACTGTATAAAGTACACACTTCAATTAATTTCTTGGCAGATATCCTATATTAGAACCTTTTAATGGACAGACCTTCAGTGTGTTTATTTATAAGTACAGTCATACAGACTCATGCAAGATAAATGTTGTTTCAGAATAACCACGCACATTGTTTTCGGTCTTTCTCTTACTGTATTTACCTGTAAAATGTGTTTTAACAAAGTATTTTAAACCAGCATGTTTTATATATATGATATGTACATTAAATTAGGCGCAAACTTCTCACACCTGAATATGATTAGAAGAAATTAGCCAATTGTTGTTAATTACTCCATGTATTGTCACGTTACAAAAAGATGCAGGATAGCATAACTTGTTAGGCACTGGTCAGATGTTTAGCAACTTTCTATATGGGCAATATTGTTACAGCAAAATGTATTGCCTGTATAAAATAGTATTTTTTTAATATTTGCACAGCTTGTTAGTAAGCCTGGATTATGCATCACATTGTCTAGGTGAATGTTCTGTGGTGTCACTGAGCTGTGGTTGAGTCATCCAGCACCAATGACTCAGAGCAGTGCAGCTCAATATGTCTACCATTGTAGTTCAGCTCAATAATTACCGGTATGTCTACCATTGCAGTTTGTCATGAAAATGAAAGCTGTTCATTCAATGAACGGTATTTGTATTCAGTCAAATGGATTTCCATGTAACAGCTTTAACCCTTATTATAATGGTAAATACCATTAATTGACGCTTCCACAATTGGCATTCATATTCAAATTAATCTGCAATATTATTTAAAAAATCGCACTTAGATATCATGTTTTTAGAGGTTAATTCAACGATAAACGATTTCGTACAAAAGAGCATGTGCATAATGTTTGTGATATTCAAAGAGCACGTGGTAATGTTTGTGATTGTCGATGAATGAAATTAATCCTTTAACAATAGCTGGGGCGGAGTTTAAACAATCCATAGCAAAACCCTAATCGGTCTGTTACATCTAGTCATTGCAGGCCAGTCTGCTTTCTTTTTTGCATTTCTTACTATTGATTTAAGGTGAGCTTCTAGCTATCTTACTTAAAATGAAGCTTTTTATTTCATTCTTTCCATTTAAATTTACACCTAAGTTTAAACTTGAAAATACATAGTTCTACACAGACAAATTTAAAGTTATCACAAAAATAAGTTAAGGAAATTAATACATATAACATTTGAAGATTGGCTTTTTGATATTGATGTATGAAGTGTAATTTTGACCAGATCTAGGCAATGTTCTGGATGCATAAATTGTTTTCAGCAATCAACATAATCAGCTTTATCACATCAGTTGTGCTAGACCGGTGAAATCCAGCTTTATTGCTGACATCTGCATTTTCTCCTTATTGGCCATGTTGAAGCCAAGTCATTGATTCGCAGTAGTATGGGACGGGTTTTAAGTCTTGTTTATATAAGGTGATCTCAATGATGTATGAAATTTTTTATTGAAAACAACAACGATTATAGTAACATAAAGGTATGTGATTAACTAGCGTATGTGTATTTCAGTGTAAATTATATAGGGTATTACCAGTAATGAACAGAGGTCTAAATAAAATCATATATAAATAATAAATAACAATATGAGAATTTTGATAGCGACTCGAAAGAATGCCTGCAAAATAAAGACTATAAAAACTATAAACCCGGACTCATAATTCAACAACCTATTCCTAGACTAAAGAATAAAGAATGGACTTAGACTCAAAAACAAAAAACATGTCTTGTTTGCAAATACGCTGGGTTCAAATGTCATTTATGTAATAAAAAATAATTCTAAATAATGAATGTTTTAAATAGAATTGGTGAATACCAAGTGAGATTCAGATTAACTTTGATATTAGAACATAACAGTTTCAAGAATATTCTTTATTATTAAGAGTTATGCACCTATTAACATTTTCCCCCAGGGGGGGAGCGGCGGGCAGGCCTTGGGGAATTTGACAAATGTTTTTGGGGGGGTTCCAATTCCGCACTCTAGAGCCAAGCATATTTGTCTAAGTCCCCTCAGTGGGAAAATCTATAAAGTGGCCCGGGGCATATATTACCTGGTTCTAAATTCCAACCAAAGTCAATTTGCCCGGGACCCAGGATCATTCAGCATATCAGATTCCTGCCTGTCGGGAATCGTTTGCAGTCTAAAGTCCCCTATATGCCCCCCGCTCCCCCCCTGGGGGAAAACATTGATAGTTGTATTATGCCTTGTTTTAGTATAAATGTCAACTATGGTTATATAAGAGATTTCATAATTTTTGCATCAAAATGTGAACACTTATATAATATATGGATATTTAATTATCCTATTATATTTTTTTATACTTTTACTGGTGAAGTACCTAAATCGGGACACTTTTGCTGGTTTTGGGAAGATTTCTCTGGATAATTGCATCAAACGAAAATAAAAAGTTAAGCATAACAAGTAAGGTTTAATCTTAAGCTTGGTTAAAATCTTAGTGGCATTTACTATTTAAAAGTCTCTGAATGCTGAAAAAAGTCCTGTAACACGTATCGAAATACAGCTGAAGAGTACCTAAATCTGGACATTAAAAAAATAAAAATGTTTTATTACAAACAAAAAGAATAAAAATAAACATTAAACTACAACTTGTTTGTCCATAATCTTGTTATTCTTCTTTACTTACCTTGTTTTAGTGTTTACTTTTAAAATTTTCTCTGAAAAGCTTTTTTATCGGATATACTGTTTTGATTTCAACCCCCCACGTGCAAAAATGTTTACATTTGAAGGAAGAAAAAACTATACACGGTAGTAAGTTGCTGAATTAATACTCACTTGATTCTGTTGAAACTTCACATACATTTATGAGACAGGTGCGTGCATCAATTTATACCATAGAATTATGGGTCTTGATCGTACTAACACATTTTTTGTCAGGCGTCAGGATTTAAGTACTGTCCGGTTTTTCTGAACTGTCAAAACATGAATAATTTCACGGTGGTTGAATTCGTTATTTTTATATCCTCGGCAAGCATTCGTGAATTTCCGATAGCGTGCTTCGGGTTTCGGGTAGAAAATGCTACATGTGATGTATGATATTTAAAGCAGGGTTTTTAATAATGCAGTAATTTCTACCTGTAAAATATTAGAGAGGAAATAGCTTAGTGGTATTATGCTCGTCACGTCAACCTATTTGTTGCTGGTTCGAGTCCCGTGATTAAAAAAATATTTTGAGCAAAAAGGTAATATTGTTAATGTTAAATTGCATTTTTTTTTTTTTTATTATATTTTATCTTTACAGATATTTGTTATTATGTCTTTTTTTCTTTTCTCTTTTTTTCTATCTTTACTTTTTTATTATGTTTTAATGTTCATTAAATAAATAATTGATAACATAACAATTTAAAAACAAAATCAAACAAGCTCTTCTTTGCCTTCGTCTGCCGTAGCCATGTCTGTGGAGTTTTTAATATCAATTTATTCGTGAAAATCATGGTTCACTAATTAAAGCAATGTACAATGAAAAAGTTTCCGTTAAATAATAAAATAAAAAGTATAACTCTCTGGGATTCGAACCCGGTTCGCTCAGTTAACAACTGATGTACTTCGTCTTTAAAACACTCCGTTCCGACTGATGGTCAGTGCAGAATAGCTAATGTTATTGATCATGTATTTTGCATATCATAAAAGGCTAATCAATACCCGTAAATACAACGGAAAACTGCGATGAAAGTCAAATTCTAACCATAACACATTCAACCCCCATGAAATTATTCCTGTTTTGACAGTTCAGAAAAAAATGGACTATACTTCACCAGTATAGCAACAGCAGTCAAAATGTTCATACAGTGTTTGCAGTATTTATCTTGGTTACATTGTACATATGAGGCGCGTCGTGGGAAAACCAGACTTAATGCATGTGCGTAAAGTGTCGTCCCAGATTAGCCTGTGCAGTCCGCACAGGCTAATCCAGAATGGCACTTTCCGCTTTTATGGTATTTTCTGTTTCAAGGAAGTCTGTTCAAAACATAAATCCACTGTAGGCGGAAAGTGCCGTCCTGGATTAGCCTGTGCGGACTGCACAGGCTAATCCGGGACGACACTTTACGCACATGCATTAAGTCCGGTTTTCCCACGACGCGCCTCATATTTGATAAAAGACTCGAAATGATAATAGTCATTGGCAGGCTAAAATACCATGTCTCATATTTTGTCATGTAATGCTTGTTTGTTCTAAGTGGTTCATAATGAACATGTTTATTTTTAGTCTTAAAGATATTCAGTGATATTGTAAAAGGCTGACAAATAAATAAATAAATGGTGTTCAAAAATAGCTTATTTTTAAAATGGAGACTCTTTTGTGCAATCATTCAGAGACCAGTTGCTATCGTATTGATTGGTGGGCACAGGGCATGTTTGACGACATCTTTCATAGGCGGACATGATAGACAGTCTGCGATGAAAGGGCAAAATGCGTCTACAAGAATCTTGCCAGGCCAGTCGGCAGAGCTAACAGTATTGATTGTCACGTATGGATGACCAGGCTTGTTTATGGGAGAGTTCCTGGGCACAGATAATAAATTACATGGCGAGAAAGTTAATAGCTTCCTATAGTGTCGTATGCTGGAAGCGTAATTTGCCAAAGTCAATATGAGCTTAAATTAAGTTACAATATCATTTCCAGAGTTTATTGTTCCATATTTACATAATCTCAGGCATTGTTTGCAATTTATATAATATGTCTGTGTTCCCCAGTCGTGTCATTCTGTTGCAATAGTGTGTTATGCTTGCAAAGTGTTTTATGTTATGTAACCTTACTTTGGTATTATAGTCCAAATGACCTTACCCTGAGATTTCATTGACAATGTGCTTGGCCACTCAGAAAGCTAGAAATTAATTGTTTGACGAAGATGTCTTGTAAACAAATTTGTATACTGTCAACAGTGCTTGTTGGAGTTCGACCGAAGTAGGAATGGTTATAAGCCCCAATAATGTAAGGTCAATTGACCGACTGCTGAGATTTGATTGGCAATAAGTGAAGCCATTCACAAAGACAGGACAGAGATGTCCCCTTTTTGGAGCCAATCTAATTGATGCCGAAGTTTACAATGCTGTGGTATAATTTTATATATATAACATCAAATATTATGAATACCTGCTAATTCTTTATGATTTGATAGGTCATCTTTGCATGACCTTAATACGTTTTCAGAACCGTACAGCTGAGTTTGAAAGCAAGCATTAGGATTTGATTTTGAGATTGTAGTTTAATTATAAATGCATATATAAAGTTATTCTTAGGCTGCTTGCTAACAGACCTTTATCCCAGACTGTAACTTTTATTATACCCCCACAAAGAAGTTTCGAGGGGGTATATAGGAGTGAGCTTGTCGGTCTGTTGGTTTTTTGGTTTCCGAATGATAACTCAAGAAAGGCTTTGACATATTCAAATGATTTTTAATAAACATGTGTAACATCATAGAATGCAGGTCAAGTTCGATTGTGGTTACAAACCACTAAATTTTGACAGAGTTATAGCCCCTTTTTGACTTAAATTCCCTAAAAACATGGTTTCCTGACGATAACTCAAAAATGGCTTGACATATTCAAATAATTCTTGGTATACATGCATGGCATCATAAATTTCAAATACACTGTTAAACATTTTACAAATTAAAGCATTCTCTCTGGCCATTTCTTTTGTATGCATGCCATAGTTTTGTGACAAGGCCATATTGTAGGGGTATATCCATCACTCATGTGACAATTCTAGTTATTGTAGGTTTCAACATAATTTTGAGAGTGATACTTTTAATTTGCAAAAGAAAGCATTCCAGAATAAAAATTCTGAAGCCTCAAGCACACGAAATTTCAGTGGCGTTTATTTTATTCATTAATAATGCATGTTTGCATTGTCAGTAATACATCACTTAAACCAATTCTACAAATGGATTTAAAAGTGGTTTTAACACACTATTATGTAAAGTTAGAATAAGCATAAACATAGAATAGACTGTTGTATTATACCAATGTTGTGTATGCTGTAAACCTTTTGCGCTATTCTGACTTGTAAAAATGCATACTATGGATGTATAAGATAAGCACAAATCTGAACTCAAAGTGTAAACAAGAAAAGGCCCAAACAAACACGACCTAAACTATATAATGATTTTTTTTCTCAGAATGATTACACTATTTTACCATTATATGTACATCATTTTAACCTTTATTATATGCCAATATTAATGTCTATTTTTCAGATTGTTTTCGTGCCGTTGCCCCTTAGGGGCCCTTTTCACTCACATAGTCCCTTTTAACAAAATATCTTATTTGCCATTCTTTCATATGAAATACCCTATAAGCAGTACTGACATGACCTTATAGTTTAATGTGTTTTATCTGAACATTTTTAATGGCCACACATAAACATCAATAACAAAAAGAATCCATAATATCTCTTTTTCCAGACTTGAAATATGAAGTTCATCTGAGCAGGATACTAACAAATGAATCACACATTACTCATGGCTATTGATCCTGAAATGTTGGTATTTCTTTGTTACTCAGTCTCTCATTTATTTGTTCCATTCCATAAAAATCTATGGAGGTTCTGCAATTGATAAGCCAGTGTGCAGGCTCCAGAATGATTGTTCCTCACTTATTGGTATTCATATATCGGCTCTTTCAGGGGAAATTTTCCATGTTTTCCTGTTGTTAAAAAGTAAATCATACTGCATAGTTTTAGGGTTTGGGCGGTAGGTCGCCGCCAAGAGATAAGGGACGAAAAATGTTAATGTACAGAAATTGAAAGAATGATTATAATTGTTCCTGAAATAATATGTGAAATGATTTCTGAGAAACTATGCATGCAAATTGTTATCCGCGTGCATACCTACATAAATGCATGCCATGAAATAACATGAACATCCTGCGTAAATGAAATAATAAAGTGTATTGGTCTCTTGTTTAGTCATTTAAGTTTGAATTGGTCTCTTGTTTAGTCATGTAAGTTTGAATAACTCTTTGTTATTGTGCGATTTTATTGACCTGGCACTCATGAATATTCATTGTATTTTCGTAAATTTTAAGCTACTAACCCAGATAGGAGACTCAGACATGAATATGTATGGATTAAATCCTTACCACATAACAGTTGATACTGTAGTGCAGTGGTAAGTACACACAGTTTGTAAGCATGATGTTCTGGGTTCAAATCCCAGAACAGGCACTTTTAATTTATTCATTTTTTTAATTTATTTTAATTTATTCATTTTTATTATTTATTTTAATTTATTCAGTTGATCATTTTGCTGATGTCACGACACGGAATCTCATCATCAACCTCGATTCTGTCACAGAAGAGAGCTGCATCGATACTGCGAGCGAAACAGTCTTTGTGTATGCATTTTTATGTAGATAAAACAATAACTAAGAAAAATTAAAAAAGGAAGGAAAAGAACATAAAAAAAAAATGTTATGAGAATAAGTGATGTTGAAGTAAACCAAAATAAGAAAAAAAGAAAGATTTTGGCTGGATTCGAACCACAGTCATTGTGATTCTAAAGTCTAAAACACTATCCACCGCGCTATTCTTCCTGACACTTGTTGATGGTTTTTTTTTTTATATGACTCTGAAATCCGTGTTTTACACCCTAGATGAACGTTAAACCGATAGAAATAAAACAGCCAAGCGCTACCGGAGATTAATGAGTGCCAGGTCAATAAAATCACACTATATCTTGCTTTATTCTAGATACATGTAGACAAAAAGATGAGTCAGGAATGTGGGTAGATTTCAGTTTTCAGTTTGATCATATTTTTGCATCACCTCATGATTACAGTTACCCTATTGCAGACATGAGCAATTTCAAATATGATATGATTACATTTTATCATTGTGCCGTTCCTATTATATGGCCAAATTCTGTAAAGATGTGAACTTACTGGTATGTTAAAACTGTTTAAATATACATATTTGTTTTTACCAGGTGTTTCTGTATGCTAATGTACATCCCTGTCAGTGTTGTGCACCAATCAATATTTTCCCCGGGGATGGGGGGGAAGGGGAGCGGCAGGCTGACTCAGGGGAATTAGATAACTTTTATTTTTATGCCCCCGGCATCTTGATGCGGGAGGCATATAGTAGGGATGCAACGGATACCCGAAAATACCCGCATTCTGGTTCCATAAAAATTAACTCGAGTTCGGTTCCTCATTGGAAAATTCGGATCAGGTCGGGTATTAAAATAATAGTGCAATTCAACCTATTTAATCATCGTCATCTTTCTTAAAATTCTTCTTAATCTAAAACCATATTGAACAATGTAATGAAACCAAAGCCCAATAGGCATAGGTGTTTGTATTTAACTTTTTATTTTACAAATAAAAGCAAATATTCTGCTGGCGCTTTTGGATATTGGAGTGCATCGCTGAACGAACGCCACTGCACAGCTGTATGGACGTCTTAAGCCAAGGAGTTTCAAACCGTCAAGTTGAGGAAATAGGTGTGGCAGAGTGCATTGGCTTTTAACAGGACTGAATTTAAACTCACAGCATCGTTATTTATATGACCCAACCTAAGTTAATGTCAAATTTATCATCAATGAAAAGAAGTGATGAAATTTTTGCAGCGAACGAAACGGTTGATGGTTAGGAGGGTGTTTGTTCAGTATTCATTGTTTCCTTTTCCTGAGCCATATATTTTCCCCGTCAAGTTCACGCCTCGAATGACGAATCGTTACCTTTATAACGCATATATATCCATACACATACACAAGAAGCACGTGCATTATTTCCTGCTGAATTATTACAGTAATCCCTGTGCAAAAAAACCTATGCAAATAACTTACCGAACAAATCTGTATTTATTGAAATGAGAATACTTTTTTTGAAAACAAACATTTCATCAAGGTTTATTTCTTAGAACTTAACTGTCCTGAAATACAAATTATCTGTATACATATATCTTTTCCCTTCAGTTTTAACTTGATATAGCTGTTGGTTTCCTTATCATTCAATTGAAGTCATTAATAGGAAAAATGAGATTTTGAGGTAAAATACATGTATATACTCTAGAGCTGGAAGAATTGGGCACTATTTGGCTTAGAATTCTCGTTAAACAACAATGTTGATGACAAAAGTCCAGTGAAAAATAACTATTAAGGAAACAGGTACAGTTCAAACTTCATAGTTCCTTTCTCTCATTATTACAGAACTAATGTCCAATCACAACATATTTGTAGCTGAAATCCTGCTGCAAATAGGCTAAATTCTGATATAGTTTAAATGTTAGCAGGATTACAATTAATAACAAGGATATCAGTGAAACTGATGGATGCAGCCCAATGTGGTTTGTTAAGCAATATAAATGCAATGAGAAGGGTATATATATTTTAAAATGCTTAAAACTCACAGGACCAAATCTGACACCAAAACTGTTTGAACATGTCACAAACAAGAATAAGTTCATTAATCGCCTAATCTTCAAATTAGAAACAATGTTTATCATCGGAACAGCCCTCTAGAGGTACAAAGTTGATGTGTACTTTTACTTATATAAATACCCGACCCGACCCACAAATACCCGACCCAAAGAAAGATACCTGACCCAACCCGACAAAAATTTACTACCCGTTGCATCCCTAGCATATAGTGATCATCCTGTCCGTCCCTCCTTCCGACTGTGATAAGGTTAAGTAGATTTTACCGTTCTGTCTAGCATCAACACCTCTTACTACAACACTTGGATACTTAGACAGTTGTTGCCTATGACCATTTCCTGTCCACCCATATCACCCAACCTCACTTTTACCTTGACCTTGACCTTATTTGGACTTATAATAACTCAAAAGTGCCATTTTTTGGTTAACTAGATTTTAGTGTTTCATCTAGCACCAACACCTCTTACTACAACACTTGGATATTTACACAGTTTTTACTTATGACCGTTCCCAATCCACCCATATCACCCAACCTCACTTTGACCTTGACCTTGACCTAATTTTGACTAAGAAATGGGCTACCCAGCACCAACCGGGGGCATGTGTGTTTATCATACACAGAATCTTGTTTAGGGTCTAGTTCCTCACCCTAGAGCCAAGCATTTTTGTCTAATTCCCCATGTTGGGAAATGCTTGGTGTATCAAATAGCCCGGGAGTGGCCCAATATTACTGGGATCTAAAATCCAGTCAAAGCCTATTTTCCGGGATATGGAATTATTCAGCGCGTCAAATTCCCGCCTGTCGGGCATTACTTTCAGTGTAAAGTCAAGTATATGCCCGCCGCTTGCACTGGGAGAAAATATTCATAAATGCATCTAAAGTGTAAGCAACAATTCCCGATTTTGACCTGCTTTCATTGACATATCACTTTAGAAAGAAAACAACAACAGACCATATCTGTATGCAAACAGTTTGTACTGGAACCAATTATTGGAATCCATTCTTGTCCATATGCAGAATGTGGTTTTCGTCATAGTTTGTCATGGAAGCAGGTATACATTATTGATGAATAAGCTAGACCAAACTGGAAACGTGAATGCATCCTTGCACAATCACACTATCTAGGGAGGCAATTTGGCACGAGATACAAGTTTTTTGCACATACTACAGTTATGTGTTTGCATCATAAAAGGTAAAGTAAGCATTCACTGCAGGGCTTGCTGAACAATTTTGATGTTCATTGATCGGGTGAAAAATTGCTCATGGTTGTCTTTTTGCGAGAAGCTCTGGAACTTTCTCCAGGAATACATTATGCCTGTTCCTGATTATTCTTGAAATTTCTTGTTGATGTTTTCATGTTATCATCTTTCTGGACATTATATTATCTGCTACAATTATAAATGTTTATTGTTTGGTGTTGATCATTCCATATGCTTCTGTCTTTTTCACTTAATTATTCATTGGGTTGTACGTATTCATGCTTGAAGTCTGGGTTTCCGTTATTAAACTGAAATCAATATAAAACTGTAATTAATGATTCCAGTGATTCTTTGTTGTGGTTTTCGATTTCTTTGTGTTTGTTGGCTAATTGGCTAATGTGTTTTTAATGCAGTACAGTTATGTCTGTAAGATTCTCTAAATAGGACATAAATGGTCTTTTTAGACTTGTTTCTATTAGCAATCATTTCAGTAATAAGTCATATTGTAATTTCCTGTGATTTTCTATTCTTGTCTGCTTCGTGCTTGCCTCTGGCTAATAACAAACAGTAAAAGCATTAGCATAGCAATTAGGAATCATTTGATGAGAGTCCATGGGAAAACAAGTTTATCAAAACTAGCAATCAGCAATATTGGCATTTCCCTGATCAGTATAGATACATTTATGGAAGTAATATTGACCGTGTTTGCATGCATGGCTGGAAGAAGACATTTTAAGCATTACCTTCTATTAATGAAGATTGGTTGGCACGTTTTATGAGCATTTGAGAATCGTTTCATGAGCTTAATGTATTAGCTAAGTAATAGCATTGGAGGGGCACTAATAGACCGATCGGGTTTGGCCACGAAAATCACAAACATTACCACGCGCTCATTTAAATATCACAAACGTTAAGCACGTGCTCTTTTGTATGAAATAGTTTAACCGCTAAACATGTGATGTTCAACTCCGATTATGGGATAATATTGCAGATTAATTTGAATATGATTTACATTTGTGGAAGCGTCTATAGTTTGTGATAATAAAATGTTCATAGATGTGCAAATATATTAATAAAATGCATGTACCAATAGGTGTTCGACATGTAATTTGTCTTAAAAAGGAACTTGGGAAGTAATATATGTTTTTCAGTTGCTGATGCAGCAAGAGTTTCCCCATCTTTTCTATTGAAAGAGTATCTTACACATGTACACATTGAATTAAGATATTTTAAGATTTTATGCTATGGTGTGGAAAATACCACAAAATGATAACATGATCATTTCACTCTGGGTTATATACATTAAT
The DNA here is from genome assembly GCA_027627225.1 of Congeria kusceri. Taxonomy (NCBI): domain Eukaryota; kingdom Metazoa; phylum Mollusca; class Bivalvia; order Myida; family Dreissenidae; genus Congeria; species Congeria kusceri. Next base: position 35,274,718 of record CM051031.1, on the reverse strand, counting down.
GAATAAGAATAATACATTTTTGACAACAAGCATGAAATTAATATGGGTTGAAAATTTGTTAATTTTAATGCAAGAGGTTATTTCATTTCATGCTTGGTTTTTAAAAAATTGAATTGATATTTTCTATGACCTCTCATGAAATTTAACACAATCTTACTCTGAAATTAACAAATATCCTATACATACACCCACAGGCACTTCCAACTAGACCTTTATTTATTGCGGTTTTCTCAAAAATGACAAATCGCATCGGTTTCAAATTTTGCACAGCCCCATGATACACAATTTCAAATACAGGTATGATAAAAATTGAACAGCTGAGTGATCATTTATATTTCCTCATGCTCTCAGGCGTTAAAACTAATAATTGCACAAGAAAATTGTGGTGAATGTAGAAATTTGATGCAGTTTGTAATCAAAGTGTTTAACAATGACACTCCAACCCAACAAACATTTAACATCAGTCATTTCATGCATAACACCATCCCACAATGAAGAATAGATGTTTCCAAAAATGTCAATCATGTGCAAATTAATCTGCAATGTTATCCAATCCTTGTATTTGGATATCACATGATTAACGTTTAACCTATTCAACACAAAGAAGAACGCGGTAAACTTCCAATCAGTGATATTTGATTAATGTAAATTTATCAGTAAACAGTAGTAAGGGAGGAGTTTTAAATGTTAGTGGCAAAACCTACTACTGTGCAGTATACAGGACGGGCGCGCGCCATTGGTGTGTAAGAGGCCGCATTCCACGTACTTAGGCGTGGAGTAATTATTATAAGATAAATTTTCTCTTTATTTAGATTAAAATTTATTAAATCATTATTTTAATGATTTTAAATCAAAATAAAGGAAACATAATTAAACATTTTTGCTGTTAATTTCAAACAGTGAAATTGACTTTATTTCGTTCTCACATTTTTGCAAATTTTTGTTTGATATTACGTTTTATTTTTGTAAAGTTTTGTATGAAAACCAAATTTGTATGAATTCGGGTCAAAAATACAAAAGTTTTAGCTCATTAAGCGAAGGTCTATTTAGAAGTGCCCAAGCAGATTACCAGTAATTATATTTGAGTGCTTGACATATAATAACTGTGCCCACAAAAGGCTCTGATAAAACATTTTCCAGTTATAAATGTTGCATGTAATAAATATATACACTCAGCAAAAGATAAAATGCACCAAATGGAAATAAATGGGAATCGTTGCATTTTTTTTATTAGCTCACCTGAGCACAAAGTGCTCATGGTGAGCTGTTGTGATCGCCTGTTGTCCGTCGTGCGCGAGTGCGTGCGTGCGTGTGTGCGTCGTCAACTTTTCATTCAAACAACATCTCCTCCTAAACCGCTAGGCAGATTTTCACCAACTTCTCAGGAATGATCCTTTGGTGGACCTCTTTCAAAGTTGTTAAAATCTTTCCGGTCCGCTGAATATGTAGGTCACCAGAGCTAAAAATAGATTTAAAAAGTGAAAACTTTAAAAAATCTTCTTCTATGAAACTGCAAGGCTCAGACCTTTCATATTTGATATGTGACATCCTCTAGAGGTCCTCTACAAAGATTGTTCAAATTATGCCCCTGGGGTCAAAACGGGCCACGCCTCGGGGGTCACATGGTTTATATAGAATATATAGCAAAATGACTTTAAAAATCTTCTCCTCTGAAACAACAAGGCCCAGAGGTTTCATATTTGGTATGTAACATCCTATAGTGGTCCTCTACAAAGATTGTTCAAATTATGCCCCTGGGGTCAAAACTGGCCACGCCCCGGGGGTCTCATGGTTTATATAGAATCTATAGCAAAATGACTTTAAAAATCTCCTCTAAAACCGCAAGGCCCAGAGGTTTCATATTTGGTACGTAACATCCTTTAGTGGTCCTTTACAAAGTTTGTTCAAATTATGCCCCTGGAGTCAAAACGGGCCACGCCCTGGGGGTCACATGGTTTATATAGAATATATAGCAGTGACTTTAAAACTCTTCTCCTCTGAAACCACAAGGCCCAGAGGTTTCATATTTGGTATGTAACATCCTATAGTGGTCTTCTACAAAGATTGTTCAAATTATGCCCCTGGGGTCAAAACTGGCCACGCCCCAGGGGTCTCATGGTTTATATAGAATATATAGCAAAATGGCTTTTAAAATCTCCTCCTCTGAAACCACAAGGCCCAGAAGTTTCATATTTGGTATGTAACATCCTATAGTGGTCCTCTACATAGATTGTTCAAATTATGCCCCTGGGGTCAAAACTGGCCACGCCCAGGGAGTCACATGGTTTATATAAATTTATATAGCAAAATGTCTTAAAATCTTCTTCTCTGAAACCGCAAGGCCCAGAGGTTTTGTATTTGGTATTTAACATCCTATAGTGGTACTCTACAAAGATTGTTCAAATTATGCCCCATGGGTCAAGACAGACCACACCCCATTGGTCACATGGTTAATATAGACTTAAATAGGAAAATGACTTTAAAATTCTTCTCCTCTGAAACCGCAAGGCCTAGAGGTTTCATATTTGGTATGTAACATTGTATAGTGGTCCTCTACAAAGAGTTTTCAAATTATGCCCCTGGGGTCAAAACTGGTCAGCCCGGGGGGGTCAATGGTTTAGATAGACTTAAACAGCAAAATGACTTTAAAAATCTTCTCTGAAACGGCAAGGCCCACAGCTTTCCTATATTTGTTACGTAACATTGCATAGTGGTCCTCTCCAAAGATTGTTCAAATTATGCCCCTGGGGTCAAATCTGGCCACCCCCGAGGGTTCACCTGGTTTATGTAGACTTAAATAGCAAAATGACTTAAAAAATCTTTACCTGAAACCGCAAGGCCCACAGCTTTCCTAAACATTGCATAGTGGTCCTCTCCAAAGATTGTTCAAATTATGCCCCTGGGGTCAAATCTGGCCACCCCCCGAGGGGTCATATGGTTTATATAGACTTAAATAGCAAAATGACTTAGAAAATCTTTACCTGAAACCGCAAGGCCCAGAGGTTTGTTCAAGGTTGTTCAACTTATGCCCCTGGGATAAAAATAAGCCACGCGTCGGGGATGCAAATTCCAATTGGGTTACAAGGTCTCAGGTGAGCGTTCTAGGGCCCTCAGGGCTCTCTTGTTTATAAGAATTTCAGCTTGAAATGTCGGCTATGATTATTTGAGACATACATGCATGTGTTCATACCAAAATATTGGAAAAAATACAAAAGAATTTCGTGTTTACCATGAAATTCTTATAAATAAAGATAATACAACAATTTCCATTTGGTGAGTTAAAACTTTTGTTGAGTGTATTGGATTTGTGAAGAAAGCTTTTCCAGGCTACTTCTCACATCCAAGATTTCTATGAAATTACAGTGCAGATGTAGAAAAATAAACAAGAATTGTAAAACCAGACTGAATTTACATGTTGGATCCAGAATGGAATAAGTAGTCCATTGGGACCCAAAGAGAGTTCTTAACCAAAAGCAATTAATGTTTTGATCCACAAAGGAGATTAGTGGTTAAGGAACATTCTAGACAAACTGAATGTCTTACTTAATCAAGCATCAAAAGGTCACAAGAGACCATTGAAGTGTTTGAGGAGAAGATTTACTAAATTCCTATTAAACTGGTGTGACAAATATGCAGTATGGCAAATATATACCAATATAGAGATATGTAAAGAATATTGATAAAAAGATCTGAACAGTTTGTATATGTGACAGTGACATATACAACATACCAGTATCAGGCTTTATCTTGACCTTTACAACTGGGAGTTGTATTCAGGTATATATTTGCTTGTCTCATTTCCCACCTTCTAACCATACTAGTTTGTTTTGTTTGTTTGTTTTGATTTTTCGCCTATTTCAGTCATATCACGGCGGTCAGTTAACATACTCACTCTTTTCCTGGGCAAGCTTAGCCGATCTTAGCGGGTTACCAGTACTAAGTGCACATACTTATGCCAGTAACTGTCAACTGCCCTACTTGAAACAGAGGTAGGGGGAGAATGGCCGTAGAAATAATTTCATGGCCAATCCTAACCATATTAGCAATGGGTCTAACTGTCCACATATCAAACATAAATGCTTATCTGAACAAAATGATTACAAGAATGTTCATTGATCAATATGAAGTCATTTATTTAATGATGACAAGAATGTTCATTGATCAATATGAAGTCATTTATTTAATGATTACAAGAATGTTCATTGATCAATATGAAGTCATTTATTTAATGATTACAAGAATGTTCATTGATCAATATGAAGTCAGTTATTTTATCACTATCACAAATGACCCCAGGATATCTTAAAATATTGTAATTAGTTGAAAACTTGTTCATTAGACATAATGCATTGACAAATTTTGTAGTTTCCATTATTAAGTTACGCCACCTCATCTCGCAATTTCTAATTGCCTTTAGAGTGATGGCATTTTATTAATTAGGTAATGCACCACACAATATTAAACCTAACAAATCCATTTTTATGCCCCCACAAAGTGGGAGGCATTAAGCATTGCACTTATCTGTCCATATGTCTGTACCTACGTACGTGACGTACGTCCTAAAATTTTGTGGACTCAACTCCTCCTTAACGGCTGGGCGGATTTCACTTAAACTTTCACAGCTGAACAATCTTAGTGTGTAGATGATCTTAAAGGAAGGAAATTTGGCAGAATAATGGCCCTTTGACATGTTTTCCACTATATATACTTCATTATCTTTTGTGGACTCAACTCCTCTTTAACAGCAGGGCAGATTTTGCTCAAACTTTCACAGCTGAACAACCTTAATGTGTAGATGATCATAAAGGAAGGAATTTTGTCTGCGACCAAGTTTGGCAGAATTATGGCCCTTAGACATTTTTTCCAATATGTATACTTCAAGCTCATGAAATTTGGTGGACTCAACTCCTCTTTAACGGCTGGGTGGATTTTGCTCAAATTTTCACATGTGAACAACCTAAATGTGTAGGTGATCGTAAAGGAAGAAATTTTGGCTGCGACCAATTTTGGTATAATTATGGCCCTTTGACATTTTTTGCACATTATATACTTCATGAAATTGTGTGGACTCAACTCCTCTTTAACGGCTTGGCGGATTTCGCACAAACTTTCACAGCTGAACAACCTTAATGCTTTAGTGATCATAATGTAAGAAATTTTGGCTGTGACCAATTTTGGCAGAATTATGGCCCTTAGACATTTTTTCCACTATGTATACTTCATGAACTTTTGTGGACTCAACGCCTCATGAACGGCTGGGCAGATTTCGCTCAGACTTTCACAGCTGGACAACCTTAATGCCTCAGGTGATCATAAAGGAAGGAAGTTTGACTGTGACCAATTTTGGCAGAATTATGACCCTTTGACATTTTTTCCACTATATATACTTCATGAAATTTTGTGGACTCAACTCCTCCTTAACAGCTGGGTGGATTTGGCTAAAACTTCACTTATACTTAATGTGTAGGTGATTGTAAAGAAAGCAATATTAGCTGCGACCAACTTGGAATTGGCAGAATTATGGCCCTTTGTATTTTTTCCACTTTAGAATTTATATGACAGTAAATTTGTGAAGGCAAAAATTAGTGTTTGCAATGTGTCCTTTGTCTGTGTGTAAACATCTGTCGTGGGGCCATCCGTGTCAGTGACACATCTAGTTGTTTCATAGTTCGTTATTATAGACAATAGGTCTGGTCATATATTATAACCATAATGAGCGAACATAAACAGTTTAATTTTGTACCAAAGAATAAGAGCATGTGCAGTACAATTTTAAGACAAATCTACCATTTGAGCCTACATTGATAGAATTATCTGGGTTATGAACAATGCATTCGAAAATAATATTATTATCTACTTCAAGCATGACATTAATGTTCGATTTCTTTGATTTGGTGTTGATGTAAAATGGCATATTTAATTTAACATTGAAAATGAATAAAGCCGCACAAAATGTTAAAGTGGCCAAAATTCGGACTCTGCAATTCAACGGTTATCTTATTGTCTGTCTTACCACGTGTTAACGTTAGTATATAACCTACGTCAGGAACATTTGGTGTGCTATATACTTTTTATTACAAAAACACTGATCCTCCAAGTAAAACTGTTTATAAACACTTGCTTTATTTATTGCCGAATATCGTGGCGATGCGGATTAAATCCGACTATTCACTGTTAACATTCGGCGAGCAGCACAAAATTCTACAGAAAACATGAGGAACTTCGGCTAGTTACTCATAGTGTTGAAAATGTAAACACCATGCTTAACTTCAAACTGTTTAAATATAATTTATTTTATGAAAATATGTATAAGTTTTTAGCTCATAATGCATTGTTTTATGTATTTGTTACCTCAACATTAAACTTTAAATGTTTAGTTTACCGTGTATCACCTCGTTAGTGCCTTTTGACTTTGTCACTACTGCTTTTGCCACCACCACTATCACCTCTAAAACTACAAGTGATACCTTCTGAGACCTTGTAAGACCTTTATTGCTGTGTAGTATATTATGCATTTAGCGAATATTCTTGTGATCCTTCAGTTGAGTGGATATTACCATTTTCTTTTTCAGAGTCGAAGAGGAATATACGACGACTTGAAGACAGTTCCATTTGTTGACAGTGAGGATCACAAAGTGTTGGGTGAATATGACAGAGATTCTTATTCTGGTAGCAATGCGCATGATAAGTATGAAGCTTTATATAAAAAGTATAACCAGAAATTAGGTCGTGGAAATGGTGGTTGGCCTGAGCGTAATGATAACAATACAGGTGTCCGTAGTCCTGAAAAGCAAGCCATTTCTGAGAAGACAACTCCTGTAGCAGAGATAAAAGCAGTCGAAGGAGGGGGGCTAGAAGATATGAGAAAATATGAACAGAAGACCAGTGGTGGGAAATCCGAGAACAAACGTGGAAGGAAAAAGCGAAAGAATCGCAAAAACAAGAAGGAAAAGAAGCATAGGTCGGTTAAAAAGGAGTTCGCAGTGGAAGATGGTCTTGAGTTTAACATGGAGAAGTTTTACAAGGAACACCCAAATTTCCATAAGAACATTGCAACCATTACTGATCACGACGACAAGGTTTCTACAGAGGGAAAGCCGACAAATCCTAGTTTTACCGAGCAAGGTGTAAAAGCAAATGAAGACACTACTGTAAAAGCGGAATTTAATGTTGAAAATACAAAGAATGCTGAAGATTTTACTAATGTTTCAAAATATATTGGAAGTGAAAGTGAAGATGATTATGATCAGAAAGACACAGATAAGTATGACATCCAAGATGATTTTGATGATGCCGAGAGCGTTGGTGTAGACAGTCAGTCACATGACTACAGCAGTGAGGGTAATGATTATTACGACCTGTATGATGAAGGTCAGGACAGCAGTTACAGCAGCAGCGAGATGATGGCAGAAGCCGCAATGGATGGGCTCACACCACCAGAATGGTTCAAAAGTTTTGATGATAAGAAACAAGTAGTTGATCCGAATGCAGGCGTCCTGGAAACGTCATCAGATACCAAATCAACAGTAACGGAAAAGGAAAACCTGGATGCAACACAAGTGATTGAAAAAGTTGATAAGAGTCCAATTGATGCCATTCCAAAGACAGATGTTGAACCCAGTACGAGTCCAAATCCAGCTACGCCAGACAAGGATATAAAATCGACGGTGACACAGCCTGCATATTCGAACTGGAATGAGCGTGTTAACACATGGAATCTCATAGAATCAAAGCCCATTGGTACGTAACCTGCATGAAAATCTGTTTTGATTTTCAGTCCATTTTCCAGAATTCTTATGAGAGAAAATCAGAATACAACGCAGCTAGATTTTAGATAAAGGGAATATTTTAATTTATAACATTTTTAGTTCTTTGATTTCGTGCCTAATGTTGATTGGTTTTGAATTGCATATTTCATGGTTGTTGGTCTTTATTTTATGTTCCTGATACAAATGTGGATGTAGCTTTGTTGACACTTAAACATGTTTTTATTTAAATAACTTTATAACCATACATGCCATAATTTTTTGGATCATTTCCTGGACTCTGCCCGTGAATTTCCGGGATTTTTACTGATTTTCAGGGACATGTACGAAAGTTAAATATTTTTCCAGATAAGCGTTCTTATTTGGCGGGAAATAGGGGCGTGTGTTCATGTATTTATTCCAATCCAAGGCAATGTACTTTTTTTCTGAAAAATATTTTTATTGTTATAAGTACTCGTAGCGAGAAAAATATTCATTAAAATGCTAAAGATCGCAAAGTTATTGCACTACGAAACTTACATACAAAAAGTAAAGATTTCAAAGACTGTTCACTATGAAAAGTTTTTATTGCCAGTTGACACGTCTATATTTAGCAAAGCACATGGTCGGTACAAGCACGCTTTCCATGCATAGAACATGATGTCGTTGGTGCCAGCAGACATTTTGCGCTCTTTTCTAGCAAAACACGGGTTTTACATGGCATAACAAAAAAAGAATGTTTACGACTATTTTACCCGAAATGTCAAGGAAAGTAATTTTAAACAATGCCTGCGGATATTGTGAACAACGGAAACCATTGAGTAAACTGCTTTTACTTATGGCAGGGATTATAAGTACTCTTTCGTTATCAACTGATGCATGTATACACTTACTAATGCGTGTATAAATGTTTATTACACCGATTGGTCGACTGTTCACGGCATTGGCAAACTGAAATAACTCGGTGTTTTAATTGGCTAATATTGATTTTCTGTAGGAATGACGCTCCTCCTTGAAGGCGGAGCTACTCTGTGACTGATTGCAGCTTAAAAATGCAGTGTGACAACTGCTGTTAATTGCTCGTTAATGACACGTTGCCTAATTGGATATGCATTGCCTTGGGACAAATTAGGGGATAAGTGGTCTGTCAAAAGTTAATCGTATATAGGTATGCACAGTTTTTATGATTTCCGGGACATATGAACTAATTCCGGGACTGTGGGATGGGCACTGCATTTCCGGGACAATCCCGGATGATCCGGGACATATGGCATGTATGTTTATAACAGTATAATAGTATATGGCTTAAATTCCTCATAAAGATAGTTATTACACATTTAATTGCCTTTCTGAAATGTTTTAATTCTAAATCGTATATATAATTATGGTAATTGCATTTATTATTAACTGAACATTTTCGTGTAAATGTAAAATATTGTCTATTTCCAAATAACAAAATTCACTAAAATTATTTACTTACATTAAGCCAAACTTTTTACATAAGTTATTAAACTACTTTGGAGCTTTATTAGTACATGTATGAGCCCAGGAAAATTTCAATGCATTTAACAGAGTCCTGCCAGGACAATATTGATTGTGCAGCAGGGCGAATGTGCAAGTATGGTCTGTGCCTGTGTGGTCACCCGGACATGTGCAACGGGCACAGCAAGCCTGTATGCGGGTCTGATGGGCGCAGGTACCCGAGTCACTGCGAGCTGCATCGAACTGCCTGCGTGCTGGGAGTGCACATTAAGATTGACAGAGAGGGCAGCTGCTTGACTGAAGGTAAGTGTGAGAATGTTAATTACTACAGGATTAGAAATAATGAAGGAATTTGCGGATATTCCCAAATACCCATTTGGAATATATTAACTTGTTTTTCAATACTGGTTAGTTAGTTTGATGAATTATAATGTTTCCAGTATAAACTTCAGAATTTGAACCATGTTGATTTAATTTTATATTCATATCAAGTCGTCTTTAAAATGGGTTTCATAAATGCCACAAACAAAGAATAAGTGAAGGAGAAAAGCTGGATTCCTACAAATATAGATCTAGTCAGAATAAATAATTGTCCTCTGGCACCATCTGGTAAAATATCACTTGACAGTTTCTTTTCTCATTAAATGTCTTGTTGCAATGAGTGGCAATAATGGAACTTGGTAGAGGAAGTCTGTTTTTGCTTTACATGAAAAAATAATTGAATCTCTTTAAGCAGCTTGCACAACACCTAAGCAGTTGGTCAACACATCAGAATGGTTGTTGTGGTATTTCTGAAGCAGTTATACAAAAACAGTATTTATCTTTAAGTACCGTGTAACTCAGATAACAATACATTTTAATGAATGACATCTCGAAATTAAAAGAGTTTCTGTTAGAAAACAAATTAGTACATGCACTGATTTCTTTAATTCATATAAAATGTTGTAATAGAATTTATGATAATCACCCATGTTTTAAGACCTTTCGTGCAAATATAGCTTCTAGTGGTAAGAAAATGTTGCTACATATTTGGGCATGTGTCTGTAAAAAAAAAGATGTTTGTCATCACTATTCAAAATTTCTGTCATAGATACAGAAAAACACAAATGTCAGTCTAAGAGAACATTTCTTTAGGGAGAAATAGGTTTTGTAGCTGTTAGAGATATTAAGTATAAACAAATTACCCAGTATGCCCATAATGTCATTAATGTAAACATATAGAAATTCATTGGTATGAAATTGTGTGGTTTCTTTAAAAATAAACAATTTTGTTGGTACTTGATTTCGTGGATTTCAAATTTTGAAAAAAAATATGTAAATGCTAAAATTTACTTTCCTAAATTAAATATTTCCAAACTAACAGGAAGTCGTTCTCATTGAGCATGCAGCAAATCACGTGATCTTATAATCTCTGCTGATTAGCCACATTGTGTGTATAATGGTATATCTATGTAGCCGATAATTGTTCGAACAGAACAATATAACTGTGCCCTTTTTTACCCCTAACCCTTTATTGGCATCTAATTGACATTTGTGTTGTTATAACAAAATATACAAACTGTTAATCTAGTGGCCCAAAACAAGAGATAACAATGCGTAACAAAAGCCTTAAACACTGTGGTGTGGAGATTTTTTATTTTCCCTTATTTACATCTCAACCTTAATTGACTTTAATTGGCATTTGTGACAAATCTACAAACATTTACTATGGCGGTTTCAATCAAGAGATAAAGAGTGTAGTAAGTACCTTTTCGGACGCTAGATGTATGAAATTTTGTTGGGACTTGAATTCATGGTTATGTCTGCCCATGAAATCCACAAAAATTAGTACCCCACGAAAAATATTAATAATGGTTTTACAGTAGCATAGTTCTTTACCAGCATTAATGACTGGCAATATTGGTAATGGAGTAGCCAAAGTGTTCATAAATTATAACTGTTTCTCTGACCAAGTTGTCACAAGACTAATAAAAATGGTTTATACCTTATATATTTGGCACCATTGTCCACTGATGCATGTAAACACATTTACTACACTCCAGTGGTGCAGACAGACGGCCATTAGGGAGCTGACATTTGTCACCGATACCATGTAATAATAGAACCTAGCCACAGTACAGAGTAATTTTCACTTGGGAGTAATTTTCACTTGGAAGATTGGTTTTATGGAAAATAAGCAGTCTGATAATAGCCTGCAATTATCGCCAGGACATAGCATTGATTTGTCAGATACATGAACATTACTCTGTCAGGAATGCAATGTTTGGGTCTAGATTTCACAAGGCGAATGTATGAACATAGTACTAAACATTTACAGCTATGAAATATATGGTCGGGTATTTCAAGAGACTGACAAACAGCCATTTTGAGTTGATATAAACTACCATTAAATTTCATCTTGCATTTTCATGACCATTTTAGTCCTAAATATAAGTTTTTCAGTTGTAGATCTTGACATTAATATCTTTCAGATTGTGACATAGGCACAAGTGAATGCTACTTTTGTTGAAATGAGCATTATTTTATGTTTCATTTTAGTTTTAATTGCCAGAACTGTTCATTATTGATTAAGGTTTAGACTATAAATAAATGATTTTGAATTATTTCTGTGGCTACATGTAGTTGTAGTGTCCTAGCATAATGACGATAATTTAAGGAAACTAATAGCCAGCAACTTTTTATTATAGTTATATTCATGACATGTTTAATTCCAGTGAAGCTGTGCAAATTCAACTGTCTGGGGAAATAAAAGTACTAAAAGCCTCTCATTTCTAAAGAAATAATACTGCCTGAGAGAATTGTCTGTATAATATAAACAGCAAATCAATACTAATGCAATAGTTTGGAAAATTACACAAAATTGTTCTGCATTAAAATCATCTGCAGATTCCATGTAAGGGAAGATAAATGGCAGTTGGGTTATGGATTTTATGCAGCAATTGTTGGTAAAGCACAATGAGTGCCAGGGTTTGACCTTAACTTTTGGGAAGTGGTGGTCCACAGGACCGGCTACCTTGGACGCCTACTGGTCCGATACTGTATGAACTGGTCCCGATAATCAAAATACACCGAACTGCATAGTGCATACAATAGTTTAATAAAATAAATAATGATTCTCAGAATTGAAATCGGAAAATATATTGATCACACACGAAAATATATTATTCAATATACATTTTATAATATAATATATTTTCGATCAAAATGTTGTATGAACATTGTTGCTTAAATAAAGATGAAATATCAACTTGTTGAAATAGACATAAATTTGAGACCCATGCATTTTCATGTGCTGAGCAATCAAAATGCAATTAGAGCAATTAAAAAGATAATTATTTATCGTTATCTGATTGGGCTGTCCTCTCCTTAACGTTTTGCAATCATTCCCACAATGCTGAAACCTAGACTTGAATTTTGTTTACTTCGATTGTTTTTTAATAGAGATACAATTTAAAACTGCCTAATGTAAAACAAAAACAATAATTAATAATTGTTGTGTCGAAAAGGGAATACGTTGTTCAACTATATTTGAGCCAGGAATAATATTAACGATATCCATGTACAAAGTATTTAGCCAAACTTCGGAATTTCGGTTTTTGGTCAAAGAAACTTGTGAACAAATTTAATTAACCCTGCTAGTATTGCATGTTATAATTTGAATAGAAGCTATTACTAACTGATTATTTTATGCAATATTTGTTGTTTAATTAAATTTGTATTAAAATAATAAATGGTTATCAAATAACTATAGTTAATTATTATAAATGGAAATTGCTTCTCTAAAAAGCGACTACAATGCCGTCAATATAATTTCGTAAGTAAAAATGGTGTTTAAGTTGATGTTACAACGTATAACACGCGTTTATAACATAAGAATTGGAAAGTTGAAGAATCCGAAAAGGTGCGATTTATACACGAGAGCTTGTGGTAAAATACCAATAAACAATATCATCTCGGATGGATCCCTTTATTCTTAATCACAAATAATAATCCACGAACTACACAGTTGGAACCAGTCCAAAACCAACTGGTCAACGGACCGGTCGTCCTTCAAAGACAAGCGGTCCGAGCAAAAAATCACAGGTCATTGACCGGCGGACACGCGTTAAGGTCGAACCCTGATTAATGCTTTTCGTCATGGTGTTGCATTTAGTGATTAAGTTGAATATCATATACAAAAAACTTTACTTTATTCATTATCCTAAAGATTTAAATTTGTGAATTCCTTTTCGTACACTCTATCTGTTCACAGTTAATAGTTAGTTGGTGTTGAGATTTTGAGCAGTCTATTAAGTGATATCTGTAATAGTAAAAGATTTCTTGGTTTTAGCCGATTGGACATTTTTGAAACAATTTCATGAGTACACAAAACCTACTGTATGATTTTTAAGTCCATGTATATTAAATTTTTGCAACAATTTTATTAATATGAATAATTGTACAAGGAGATTGATTCACTTGCAACAATTTTATTAATATGAACAATTGTACAAGGAGATTGATTCACTTGCAACAATTTTATTAATATGAATAATTGTACAAGTAGATCGATTCACTAGCAGTTGTGAAATGGTCCCAATCTCATTAAAATCAAATCCTAACATTGTTAGGATCTGAAGACATCATCTATGAGGTACGTTCAAATGACCTTCCGAACAATAAAACATCAGCCCTGCTGCGCCCAATGAAATTGCCTTTTGCACAGCAATTTTTGGCTACGGTTTTTGAAAAGTGATGCATTTCCAGCTGATCCTCGGGAATAAATCATTTACAGTTAATTTTCACGGGGATAACAAAGGATATAGTGGTACCTTAAACATCCAAAGTTCACATTAATTTCGTGCATAGTATTTGTGGTATATATATGAAGTTATACCACAAGATTTTGAAGGCAACAGTTTGCTTGGCTCCTAAAAAGGTCATCTGAACGTGACCTCTAATGCAAAGTCAGCAGATCCAGTCAGCGGATGTCACGTGTCCAAATAAAAATACAGTTTCTATTCCTGGCGTTCCTAATAAAATGTGCCGTCAAATTATAAATAAATTACAATTAGTTAATGTTGTTAAAATACATGATTTAATATAATAATTAACTCTCAACTTTTACATTGTTTTCACACCCTGAAATTGAACTTGTCGACGGACAGCTTGACAGGGAAAACTTACGGTACTTGTCCGATGGTAAAATTACCTACGTCGGACAAGTCAGTCATGGGATTTCCACACCCCTGAGTCGCAAATTGGGTCCCATCCATTTAGAAAAATATGTCTGATGCAAAATCTTCAACTGCAGTAGCTGCTGACTTTCGATCAAATTGTTTTTATAGCAAGACAGCATGATATATTATATTGATGTTCGAGATTCCTGTAATAAAATTACTGGATAGTGATGTCATATCTCAAGACATAAATCGTCCGCAGACAGATCTGGATCAATAAACATCGTTGTAGGCCTTGTTCCTAAGATGCTTCCGAGAAATTTGTATGCAAAACAGATAAACTTGTGCAAACAGAAAAGTTTTATATTATTTGAGTAAAATCGGGAGAGAAAGTTTAAGTTTTATTACTTTGAGCATCATTGTGTTTGTTCATCATTCAATGGTCGTCAGTTGACGTATGTAGACTGTTAAATTGAAGCTTACAAAATTATAGATAGTTGCCTTGTCTAGATTGCTGTCAGAAATAGATGTCTGTGACAAGAAAAGTGTAGAGTAGCACAATAATGTATAAGAAATATAAATCAGAGTTTTTGTCTATGATGAGTGTCCTGTGTATTTGATGGATAAATTCAATAGACATTTGAAAGTAAATATGAGGCGCATCATGGGAATAACGGACTTAATGCATTTGCGTAAAGTGTCATCACGGATCAACCTGTGCAGTCCGCACAGGCTACTCCGGGACAGAACTTTCCGCTTTTATGGTATGTTCTGTTTCAAGAAAGTCTCTTCTAAACATAAATCCACTGTAGGTGGAAAGTGCCATCCTGGATTAGCCTGTGCGGACTGCACAGGCTAATCTGGGATGACACTACGCACATGCATTAAGACCGGTTTTCCCACGACGCGCCTCATATTGAGGGTTGAAAACATGAAGGTACCATCTTCCATTGAAATCTATAGCAATTGGTACCTTCTGGTTTTCAACCCTCAATATGTTGTCAGTAGAAAATAATGTTTCTATAAAGAATGCAGTTTTTCAATATTTTCATTGTTTTATAATTAAATATGCTGCTAATGGCGATGTTGGCATTTAGTTTTATGTATCGGGACAAACATCAACAGACATAATGATTGAATACTCTGTCATGTATTTGATCAGTAAGGGCACCTGAGGAGTAAATTGACACCTTTAGAAAAAGTATTTGACAAGCAATTATTATATAAGATCAGAACATTTATCATAGTACACATGATTTTCTGCTGTTACTTGTGCCAATATTTGTTTAGGAATACTCAAAATAGGAATACCAAGTTACCATGTAAAACTAGGGCTGTTTGTCCATACACATTATTACACTAATTAAAGATCTTTTCTCTTCTTTCACTAACACATAATACAATGAACCATGGAAAACGGAACAATCTGGCTGGTCCAAGAATAATTGTTCTTTACTATTTTTACCAAATTGAAACCTTAGATAACCAAACCGTCAATGAAATTAACTATTGTTCATAATTACTTATTAGTGTTAGCATTTTTCAGATGACAAAACAAAACTATTTGATACTAAAGAGAAGCCAGTCAAAGTAAAAGACAACAGCTACCTGATGCAACACGACGAGCCACATGCTGACAACATAGTTACTAACGGCAACAATCACATGGCAGAAAACAACACTGTTAAACCTATCAAAGGCACTGACTCAAATAAATCTGATGCCGATGTGAACAAAACTGATGATGAGGCAGGCAACCTTGCTGAGAAAAATGTCAAGCTCCCTGCTGTTATTGCTAGAGTTACAAATGAAGTGAGTAGCAGTCAAGTTGTTATTGATAACAAAGAGAATGAGACAAGCAGCCTTAGTGTTGTGGATAGTGTGCAGAAGAATGGAACTGAAAAAAAAGCTGATAATGCTACAGATTCTGATTATTATGGTGACCATTATGACAGTACTGAAGACATTGATAGTAATGGTAGCACAGAAAATCTTCAAGCTATCTATGATGAATACATTGACGGCAAATCTGAATTGAAAGACGAATATGACGATGATTATGAAGATATTTCCGTGAGCAGTGTCGATGCCCCTGATAATACGACTGATAAGCCCAGCCTGGTTCCCCTGTACTGCACCCCAGACCTGTACCTGAGATTCAAGGGAGACGTGCTGCAGTATCACTGTATCTTCTTCAAGGAGGAGCACTGTGACGGACAGACACAGCAAGGTATGAGGAGGCCCCCAGCAGCATTCAGCATACACTAAGTTTGGTTCATTGTGCTTAGGCGTCAAAAAAAATATGTTTGTTTCAGGTTACCCGACCTACCCTAAAAAATGCCCCAACCTTAGAATATTTTATTTAGTTTTTTTGATAGTTTTTTGTTTCATTTATGTTTTTCAATAATTATATGTTTTGTTTTGATTAAATAAGTGTTTTGTTTTGATAGCATCAACTTGAAAACAATGTTTAAGGATATTACCGTTATGTTTTGCATATTTATTCAGTTGTAGAATCTTCAAGTTGACCATTTATTAAAAAAATAATAATAATAAAAATAAAAAAAATACGTACCTATCTACCCAAATTTTGTTGGTCACATAACCTGAAACAAACATATTTTTTTTACAACTTATGGATATCATCCCCTGAAATTACAAGTGATACATGTTCCGATATGCTATTATGGCTTGTAAAAAGAAAAAAAATTATTCTGTAAATAAACATTCTGCAACAAAATATTGGGTTAACAGACATTTAAAAATCTAAGACATAAGATATGTCAAAGTCTGTAATACCCAGCATTTGTCCAGTTAAAGTGACTGTTTCACAGTTTTGAGTTGGAAAAACGTTTCTCTAAAAATGGAATTTTAAAATTAGAAATTGTAGAATCTATCAAAACGTTTTGTCTGCTTTGTTGTTTTGGTTACAAAACATAATTATTTTAATATTTATTATGCCTTTTTATATAAAAAAAATACTAGGGTATGTCTACCAGGTAGAAAAATGTAATCGAAAAAATAACAGATATTTGTCAAAAGTTTAACTTTGCACAATTGGACAGGAAAGTCAGATAATTATTTTCACAGCTAAAAACTGTGAAACTGCCCCTTTAACTTCAAGAAAATTATATTTGGCTGTGTGTCTTGCAGTATCTACCACTTTTCTACAAAACTACATTCAACTTGTAGTCCCCTTCTGAAAGATCATGAATGAATGTTAAAGAAAATAACTAGGTAGTCACATTTTTTTCTAATGAAATTTTGTCTAATGAAATAAAAGGTTCAAAAATACTGTTGCTAGGATATTCAAGGATTTTGTATTAACTGGTTCTTTTGAAACAAAATTCTGTTGCAGACAATAATACTCACAGTGTATTTCATGTGGTAATATGTTTCCTTATGTTGTTGTTGTTTTTTTCTTCAGAAAAGCAGAGATTGGCTGCCATCATGTTCAACTACTATGACAAAGACTTCAGTGGCTACATAGAGAAGGAAGAGTTATGGGCCATGCAGTTGCTGGAAAGAATGGATGAGTTGTCCTCCCTCTGTACTCTCCTGGACATTGTCATGTTTGATGAACTTGGGGCAAAGGATGGAAAGCTGTCTGCTGATGAGTTTATCCAAGCATTTGGTAAGTACTGCATTCTAAATTTGAGTTTTAATTTTACGTATTTATTTTAGCTTGATTGTGTCATAAGCCTAAGGTATATTGAGACACTCTTGAGTCCATTTCCTGGGTAGAACGAGTACTTTTGAGCAAAATCTTTCGAAAACTCGCCAAGTAGGGATTGAACCCATGACCTCCCAATCACAAGGCAGACACCATATCCATTACACCACTGCAATGCCAAATAAATTAAATTATTGGTTTTGATTTTAAATAGTTTGTTTTACTAGCAAGCTTCAATCGAAAACAATGTTGCTACTAACCCTTTGGTTATGACCAGATTATGTAACTTACGCCTGGTTTATTGGCCAAATATGAATAATATCTGCAGTAAGTTGTTTTGGTATGATTTGATTGAAAATAAAAATGCATTGGCAAAATTATTAAAGAACAAGTTTCGCAATCAGTGTTGAGCAGAACAAGATATTACCAAAGGGAATTAACTGTTAAGAAGAAAGCATAATCTTATATACAGTGCCAATCTATGGCCGCCTGTCTGCGATGAAAGTCCCGTAGCTATGTATAATAAGCATAATGAATGTTTTATCGTAAGGAATTATTCAGATTACATTCAGTTCCCATCTGCGTAACTGTTCAAAATCAGTGTTTTTACTTTGCACCCACTGAAAGCCTCATAGGACTGAATTAACTGGATAATGTAGACAGATCCGTACAGATTGATGAATTAACAATACTCTCTGATAGGCATATCTCGTTCCTGCAACTTGTAATCAATATGCCTCATATTGTATTGAATTCCAGGGTGTTATCGTTGGTCAATTCCATGGTATATTCATAAATAATTAATTATGCTATAAGCGTGTGGAAATATCCCAGTGTGCGACTTGGCATTTCATCTGACATTTTATGTATAGCTGGGATCTTGTGATAACTGGTATAGACATTTGTTTTTCAGTTGTTTTGACATTAGTTGATTAGGCCAAAAAAGATAAATTGTGTGTTTCGGGCAGCGGTCTCAAAAAAGTTAGGGAGGATCGGGATTGAGTTGTTTTTTATTCTTTAAATTTTAGTAAAAAAACATTGAGTGAAAATTATCTTAAATCTGACGAATACAGATTTCACTGAAAACAATCATTGCTGAAAAATTTTGTGTTGGGGTGTTTTCGCTAGGTACAGTCAGGTTGTCTGAAACACAGACATTTTGGGGGGGGGGGCTGCTAACCTATTCATGTGCAGAAAGTGACAATAATAGACCAGTTCTGGTAGAGGTTTTTGCTCCTGGTACATGTTCATGTTTAAAATCCATTTTTATCAGTTTTACAAGTTCGTATTAACACCAGTTTTACATCATCTATATATTTTTTTTAGATAATTGAAATTTTGAGCAGCGATACAAAATGAATAAGAATTTGTTTTTTTGTTATTCGAAAATTACATCATCACTATGAGTATGTCCATCCAATTGTTATAATTATTTAAATACGTAGGACCATGAACATAATTATAGTCATGCAGTGTGTAAGTGTTCATGCTCAAATGCACCCACCAAGTGCATTTTACCCACTTCTAGAAGGTGAAAAAAAAATCCTTCTCTAACGTGCCATCACAAGATGATGAATATCATTCTGATATATATTGGTAGAATCTCAAACTGCAACCAAAGCTAATAAATCAAATACAATGTTTTCTTTGTTATGAGTAGAACAACAAGAGTGGACACTAAGCAGTGATAGATTTGCTGGAGCGTGGAAAGCAAGACAGAAGTTTTATTGCCATGGATTTCCGATATTTCTTGCAGACATTCCCGATGTCCTGGAGCACAAGACCGTTGTCGTTCCACTGCTGGCTACCGTCGGTAACGGTCTGGAGGTTAAGTGTGATGTCACGGACTCCAAGGACGTGATCTGGAAGAGGAATAACGTGGACCTGGGAACTGTGGGATTTCCAGGAATAACTGTACGTTGGTCGCCATGAATGTAGAAAATAACTGCACTTACTTTGTTAACATTTAATTTAGAAAATAAATGCATCTGTCGATGATGTATGTACTGTAATGTAGAGCCAATAATGAATATAATTGAGTCCATAGCTTTATAATTATTATGGAATTTGGTAACATCAAACAAGACTTTTCTAGAATGTTCATTTTACAAGAAATTGATTAAAAACATCGCCTAACATTACAGTTATTTCTATTGCATAAAAATTACATTTTTGTAATAACAATAGAAATAATAAGATGTAGACAGTAAGAGTAATAACAAAAGCTGCTATCATTCTGTTGCTTAGTATTATATAACTGAAATCAGGAAGGAAAATAATTTGATTTAGATTAATATTCAAAACAATTAATACACATTCAATTTAAATAACACAAATTATAACTAAACCCTTGCCATAACAGTTTTGTACACATAAAATCTGTAATTCCTTTGTGCCAGGTGCTGGGGGATGGCAGTCTGTACATCGAAACCATTGGTTTCCACGTGGTCGGCAACTTGACCTGTCACGATCGCAGGAAGCCGTCAGTCAAGCAGATTCACATGCTTACTGTTCATAGTAAGGAAGTTCCTGCAAAAGTGGTTATATTACCCAAATATAACTGTTTGAGGCATGTCATGGGAAACCCTGGCTTAATGCATGTGGGTGAAGTGTCGTCCCGGATTAGCCTGTGCAGTCCGCATAGGTAGCCTGTGCAGTCTGCACAGGAAAATCCAGGACGACACTTTCCGCTTTTATGGTATTTTCTGTTTCAAGGAAGTCTCTTCTAAACATAAATCCACATAAAAGCGGAAAGTGTCGTCCTGGATTAGCCTGTGCAGACTGCACAGGCTGATCTGGGATGACACTTTACGCACATGCATTTAGCCCGGTTTTCCCAAAACACGCCTCATTTGAACCAGGCAGTATCATTTCTAGTTGAGTAGTTTTTTTAAAGAAGCATAAAGTTAAAATCACAAAACACCTTAGTGTTGCTCCATTTGATGCCACAGATATCCTTCGTAATGTACATTATGTATTACTTAAATGTTTGCTATTATGAATATACTAGTAGCATTTGAATATGGAACTGGTTCTGTTGTATATTTTAATAAGAAAAAAGCAAAAAAAAGAATCAGCATAAACTGAAGGTGATCTGCCTTCCTCATTATTATTTTATTACCAGCAATTGAGGTAGTGTTCAGCATACCACATGTGCTTAACTATCACAGGGCCCAGTTGTTCAAAATTGTAACCATTAGTTATACTAACCATGGTTAGAGTTTGGAGACAAATTTCTCTTTCTTTACTGGGATGATCCTCATTATGAAAGCTAAGATCTGCAGAACTAGGTCAATACTTTGTGCTGATTTTGAACAGTGATAAATTAATCGAGGGAAATCAAATCCATATATGTTAGGAAATTAACCATGGTTAATTTTAACCAATGTTAAATTTTTCAACCCATTATCCAAAACTTGCATTCTACCCATAACTTACTTCTGCAGAATCACCCCATGTACAAGTGCTCACTAAGTCCCTACACGTGCCTGACGGAGTGGATCTGGTGATACAGTGCCATGTGGAGGGATATCCCCGCCCATCAGTCACATGGCTGGCCCATGACAAGCCGCTGGAAAATGGACCTAAATACCACATACAGAGCTGTAAGTACCTGGTTATTTTAGTGAGTTTTAGAGCATATTGATAGTATGCTGGAAATTGTTTAAAATTAATTATTAGTTAAAGTTTTCAATACATCCTGCAGCAAAGTGAGATTATAGTTTGAAAGCATGTATTTAAATTTTCTCTGTGTAAACATTAATTCAAGAAAACGTGTAGATAAGAAATATGTATGAGTTACCCGATTTATTTATCTTTTCCTATTAAACTGACATAAAAAATAACATACTTAAAAATATTGAAAAAATAAGACGGTAAGACTGTTTATGTACATTTGATATAACCATCATTCCTCACACTCATAATCATTCATCTATCACCTAATGACTGTTATTAACTGCTTAACCAAGATGACTGATACCTTGCAAGCAACCAGTCCTTCATATGGTGGCTGATGAATGATTGTCTAAAAAGTGTATGATATAGCCATACATTGTACATTTACATGTCCATTGTATCATTGTGACAGATGATGACACGTTGATCGTGCACAATGTCAACTACGCTGTTGACTCAGGGGTTTACACTTGCCAGGCCAAGAACACCGCCGGTATGGCAGAGGGAGCAGTAACCATTACAGTGCACGCTTCCAATGACTCCAAACAGTTAGGTAAGTTTGTGAAGACTTTCGTTTGCATAACATGAATGCTGTTCATCTTAGTTTAGTTTTTATGAACAAGAGCATGTGATAAGTGCAATAAATGTACATATTGTTCATACCATATGAGTTTTCTATGACTTTCATGTATTGAAATGAGCATTAAGTACTATAAATCTTTGACATCTCAAGTAAGTAAGAATGTGAAAGTGATAATGTTAAATTTTTTAAAAACAGCCATGAACAAAAACCCTCTTTGTAAATTTAATGCATGAAATAAATTATAGTGTAGAGATGTTACATCTTTCTGCTCTACTCCTGCAGATGGTCCACCAGTAGAGGAGAGTTTTCTCATCTTCCATGACGATGGCTACACTTTAAAAGAGCCCAGCCAGTGTCTGACCCAGCGACACGTGAAGCCCGACTTTGGCAACTTCTTCTTCATCCCAGACGAGCTGGATGCCCCGCCATCACTGTGTGAGCCTGGAATCCCCTGTGTGTGGGGCGCAGCTGTGAACGCGAAAGGCGTGTTCGTGTACGTGACCCAGCCCCGGCAGAACAGGGTGGTCGTGATTGACGTGAAAGACACACTAAATCCTAATCAGGTGGGTGCTCTAAATGCCAATGAAAGACACTCTAAATTTTAGTCAGGAAGTTCTGTATGTCCTATCATACATTCAGGGTTTCTGTTGCACAACACAGACCAGAACTACTGTATAGCAGAAAAATAACAGTTTACTACTAGCTATGTTTTGTTTGAACAGTATATGAAGATCATTTGGTACACTCATATGTTATTATTTCAAAGTTTTAACTCTGAAAGTTTCTTTTTGAATGTCAAGATGATCATTTAAGCCTGAACTAAACATTGTTTTTGAAATGAAATATCGTCTGATATTGAGTATGAATACCTAGACTACTTTCGTTGTATAGCTATTAACAAAACTCTAGAGGAATCCCTCACAAGTGAATTATCAGAGCTGAAAACAGTAAAAGAGTAAATGTTTCTCAAATGTTTTTACTCAGTTGATAAAATTTCTGAGAATGTAATATTTCAGTTACATTTTCCATATTGTCATAGTTACTGACCAGTCTTATTGCACTTTCTTGTCACCAAATATTTTGAGAATTACTGTTGTCATATTTCTTACTTATTACTCAGTTTCTAATGCATGTCTACACATGTTACTGCCTGGAATCCCCTTAGTGGTATGATAATGATGGTGTTGACCAGGTGATATCCACGGATAAGATGCCAGTCTCCCTGCACTACATGGAACACCTAGACGAGGTGTGGGTGTTGTGCTGGAACGGGGAGGAAAATAGCGGATCCAAAACGATCGTCATCATCCGCAACGCCAGCCAGAAAATCCAGCACCACGTGGTTCATACACAGCCCATTGGAAACAGATATGACCAGGTCATTAGCTAATTTTTGTACTTTTTAGGCTTCAATTTAAGTGTGGTATTTTGGACAAAAACTTTGAGACAATTCTTTTCATATACATGTATTGCAACATTCCTATTTTTACCAGCAGGGAGTGACAAGTTACAACACTTGCTTTTTTGCTCTAGATCTTTTCTTGCATAGATATTGCTTTTTGTTGCCTTAAACAAAAATACATATGTGGCGCATCATGAGAAAACCGGTCTTAATGCATGTGCGTAAAGTGTCGTCCCGGATTAGCCTGTGCAGTCTGCACAGGCTAATCCAGTACGGCACTTTCCGCTTTTATGGTATTTTCTGTTTCATATGTAGAATGTTCTAGAAATAAAAATGAATAATTTTCTGAAATAATTACGAAGTAAAGTTATTATGTGTAATTTTAGATTCAGGACATGTTCCTTCCACCAAGCAGCGAACTTCACCACCCCTATCGCTATGGTTACACAGTGCATCGTGGGCAGGAGGGCATGTTCAAGGTTGACCTTGACCTACAGAAGTATGCAAAGGCAGTGGACCTCACCAAGTATGAGTGTGTGCCGTCTGCAGTTGCCTTTGTTCCTTTGGGTAAGAGATTAATTAGTTTGGTTTGATTGTGGTGCCCATTTTAACGAACAACTATAATATATTTCAGGCTGGATATATCAGAGTCACTTCAAAACAACTTGTAGTGAGTCAAGTATGGGGCAGTTCATTATTGTTTAGTAATGTTTTAAAGTGATACACATGCATAACTATCCGTTTCAAAGGTATATTTACATGTGCGTACAATTAGCTGGTTACCTAATCACAGTGTAAATTGTGAAATTATGTATGTACATGGTCATTTACCATCAAAATTCATTGTTTGGACTATACTATAAAGGTTGTACTGTTACTTGTGGAGTGTCTGAAAGCGGAATATTACCAGTTTAAAAACGAATTTGGCTTGAACAAAGAAGTTGTTTTTTTTTAAATGTCTTGTATTTAGAGCATCAGTACTCTTTCTCTGTTTTCATGTTCCATCTTGTTGCTTTTTTGGACATAATTTGAGGCGTGTCGTGGGACAACTGGGCTTAATTAATGTGCGTAAAGTGTCGTCCCGGATTAGCCTGTGCAGTCCCTATAGGCTAATCGGGGACACCACTTTCCGCCTACAGTGGATTTATGTTTAGAAGAGACTTCCTTGAAACAGAAAATACCACAAAAGCGGAAAGTGCCATCCTGTATTAGCCTGTGTGGACTGCACAGGCTGATTCAGGATGACACATCACGCACATGCATTAAGCCGGGTTTTCCCACGACACACCTCATTTGTTTCAGTACAATGACATGGGTGTGGCACTCTGCTCATGCTTAAACTTGAAACCCCATAAGAGTTACATCAATGCTTTACCACTTGAGCACATATCAGCTTGAAACCCAATGGCAGAGATGTCAGTGCATATCCACCTGTGAAAACATCTGCACAGTAGTGAATTTAATAATTTATGTCCATTTAAGGCCCCAATTTTGACTTTCTCTTGCCTAGTGTTTGCCATATTTGCAGAGTTCAATATAAGTGCAGATGTGTCAAACTGTGTCTTACCTGTATCTAGTAATAACCTTGGCAGAGTATTTGGATATCAACCATTACAAGTGTCCCATAGTTTTCTGCTGGGGTGAACTAATACGTCAGTATAGTATCTATAAACCTCCATTTCTGGACAAGAGTTACTTTATCTGTTTTTACTACTTCGGTAAAAATGTTTGCTGATAACAGTTGCACATAAATACACCGCCATGCATATGATGAATACAAAGGAACATCTAAAAATTCCATCTGTTATGTATCTATGGCCAGAAAAAGCAGTTAGGGTAGATTAATGATGGATGGAATATTGATGCCACAGAATCATTCTCAGCAGATTGTTTGTGATAGAATTTGCAATCGAATATGCAATAGTCAGGATTTGAGGAAATACAATAGAAGAATGGTTAATTGTATAAATGATGCATGTTTTAGATTTGGTTATTTATACTTGTCATCTTCGTGTTTAGAAGTTTCTTAAGACAATCCAAAGAAAGAAATATGGTTGCTTCATTGTTTACAAGATGACCATGTTGATTGTGAACTGTACATATTTGGCATATTAAATTTGAAATTAATATTACTTAGTCTATATGATTATTCTTCTGGCATACATTTATCTTCACTCTGTTTTGCAAATCTGTATATTTTCTGTTCTGTTCGTTTATCTAACAATTTTATTTTATCAGTTTTATCGGTCCATAATTAGTTTATCTTCCCTTATACTTGTTAGACCATTTTTAGCTCGACTTTTCGAAGAATAGGTGAGCTATCCTACTACCCTCGGCGTCCGTGTCGATGTCTTAATTGGTGAAATGTTTTATTCAAAATTCTTATAACTTCAAACTACAATAGTTATTCACTTGAAACTTGGAATATACCTTTGTCATGAACTCCAGTATCAGGGTGAACATTCCCTATAACTGTGTTTTGTATATCGTCAGAGTTATGCCCCTTTTTCACACAGATTTTCTGGTTATGTTTATGTTCAAAAGTTTTGTAACTGCAGAACTAAATAAGTTGTTTACTTGAAACTTGGAAAATACCTTTGTCATCAACTGCAGTATCAGAGGCAACATTCCCTATAACTCTGTTGTGTATTTTAACAGAGTAATGCCCCTTTTTCACATAGATTTTCTGGTTAAAGTTTATATTCAACAGTTTTCTTCTTCAAAACTACATTCGTTTTTAACTTCAAACTTGGAATATACCATTGTCATCAACTCCTGTATCAGGGGCAACATTTCCTATAACTCTGTTTTGTATTTTGACAGAGTTATGCCCTTTTTTCACATAGATTTTCTGGTTAAAGTTTATATTCAGAAGTCTTATAACTTGAAACTACATAGGTTGTTCAATTGAAACTTGGAATACCTTTGCCATCAACTCCAGCATCAGGTTCAACAATCCCCATAACTCTGTTTTGTATTTTTAGAGAGGTATGCCCACTTTTTACATAGATTTTGTGGTTAAAGTTTTTGTTCCAAAGTCTTAAAAAATATATACTATTTACTGGAAACTTGGAATAATTTGATGAAATAATTGCCATAACTCAGTTTTGTATTTCAACAAATTTATGCCCCTTCCACTTTCCAAAATATGTACTAACTGAAATACTTCGAATAGTCGAGCGCACTGTCCTCTGACAGCTCGTTTTCTCTCAAATTAAACCTGATCCTAAATTATAACTTTCTGTTTTATGTTAAATCAAAGCAGTGACTTTCATACATAGCGGGCACAGAAAAAAAATAAATTATGAGAGTATATTATCGTTTTACTCAACTGTTTTTGTTCCCTGTTATCTAGGCGGGAACGTTATCGTTCAGTGCGTGAAGGAGACATCTTATAACCGTGTAACCAGTCTGCTGACAGTGGACATGATCACAGACACGGTGGTGAGCAACGTGACCAGTAACGCAGTCCCGTACGTCAGTCCTGACGTGAGCAACGTCGTGTTTGTTGATGAAGCCGGTGGCAACATTGCAGTGCATCAGGTGTCGGAAGATGGTACGAGAGTTTTTGTTGAAACATGTTTGTCAGTGAATGTATTAATTTTTATACTTTGTTTAGTTTTAAATCCAGTGTATGTTTTTAAAGTAATATCTGAGTTTACAAAGTGAGAATGTTTATTACTTCTGAATTGACAAACTTGAGAAAATTGACAGAAATTGCATTTAAAGATTTTTTTTCGCCTTCTGTAGAACGTGACCATACAGTACCTATATTTCACATTACAGGGGAGATAACCCATCAGTTTGACGTGACCTTGGGGACCCCTGTCGGCAAGGCTACCTTTCATAAGGCCAATTATCACCATGGTTACGATATCTATCTGACCGGGAAAGTGAAGGAAGTGGTCTTTTCTGTTGGCCTGAATAATGGGAAAATAGAGTCTATTACAGGTACAATCAGGCTATTAACATTTATTAATATATCTGAACCAGAAATGCATGCATATTTTAGAAAGCACTTCCAGTGAATAAGATGCATTTCGAAAATATGGTTGTTTAAATTTAAACTTGCAAAGTGTCCTAAATTTGTATTTATAGATGATCTAGTTCATTTTTTTGTAATGGTTAATTTAACCAAATGCTGAGCATGTAACTGATGTTGGGTTTCATTTGTTCTTGTTGTAAGACTACAACCTGAAATATCTTTCTGACTCGTTAGACATTGGTGAGCCAGATCGCGAGATGTTTCTACCCTGGTTCACCCAAGATCGACCCCTCGTGTCCGGCGATGTTTTCAGCGACTACCTGGCTACGACTGGAGACTCAAGCATGCTGGTTCTGGAGAGCATTCAGCACGAGATAAAGTGCCACATGCAGGACCTGCAGCATCCTTCAATCCTCGTCTACACACACCTTAATGACCCCTGAGCAACATGCTAATGATACGGTTGATTGTAATGGTTATGAAATAAACATATATGTAGAAGCTTTGGAATTAGGGCAAAGTTAGCGCAGTGTTTTACTTTTTGTCAGTTCATTTTTAGTAATCATTCCTTACAAGTGTATATTTAGAGAAAATAATCAACACCAGTTTGCATTTGTTTCTCTTTTGTGGTTATTTTTTACAGAGAGCAAAGTAAATTGCAGTGTATGTGATGCTGTTTTTGTATTTGGACGACAAATGTGCAATAAGCGCGCTTTTTTATGACAGATTTGCTGTGATCAGTTGCCATGTACACATAGATTATTAAAAAAAAATTGATTTATATTATGTTATTTATTGATTGCACAGTAGAAGTTTTTACAGCTTTTATCCTGTTTGAATTAGACATATTATAAAAGTTTGTGTATCTCATTTTTGCATGTTTAAAAGTACTGAATACATGTAGTTTGTAAGTGTCATCGACAGCACAACCGAATTATCATTTTGTTGCAATAAGATTGAATTAAGGTTGTTTGCATTTTAGTGGGGATTACTGTTGAGTCATGTTTTCTTGCTTATTGAAGCATAACAGTTCCAGTGTCATGCCATTAGTAACACCCATAGCAACAATGTCGGTTTGACTTTATATAAACCATCTATCAGAATATTTAACAGAGTAAAAAGTAGAATCATTTCTGATGGTCATGCTTCTGTCATCTGAGTATGGGGCTGAAACCATTCAGTTTAAATACTGATCTGAGTATTTTTCTACATTGCAACCAAAATTTAAATAAAGCAATATTTTCATTAGTTAAGAAACCTGATTTCAGTATTTTCAGAATTGTATATGTTAATGCTTTATTTCCAATATTTGAATGTGTCTGCTGTTTGATGATATTTATTGTAATGCTGCTGGCCCCAACTGACCTAAGCTGACCATGGACTCTGAGCTAGTGCTAACTTGTGTGACATTATATGTACCATGGTATAAATACAATGTTGTCATCTTCTGGCAGAAATACACACTGTGTTGTTGTAAATGTATTGGTTATGTATCACATGCTTTTATAAGGCTTTGGAATGAACGATAGGATTTTTCGAGTGTGTGGTTCAATTAGTTTAAGGGAAATTTTCAACTAACAGATTGTAGTACAACCACTGATCTTCGTGTCAATACCACCGAAACTAACATATTTAAGCCTGCCGATGTGATGGAAGGTTTAGTAAAGGAAAGAATGTTCTCATTGGGTATGAATGTATTTGCCTGCGTCTGCATGTATGTGGCATTTTTTCTTCAGAGAAAATAGGTACATGTGTCATTGAAGCTTGGTTTACTGTAACAGTTATTCAGTATGCTAATCACATAGTGAGAAAGCCAGAAAATTCCAAATAAAATATGTCATGTTGGCTGATTGATCCGAATTTGAATGAACATTATTACCAGCAATGTACAAGATACTCTGTGAAATGATTCTACATGTACTAAATGTTGTAGCTGCTAACATTCCTAGTCGGGTCATGCATTTTATATTATTGTTTTTTCATAGTACATAATGTAACCTTTAACATTTAATATGTGTGTGATACTAACGTTTTTGCAAGTGTGCAAATTGTTTTGGTGCAATATTTTTTTTGTGATGTTACATTTATGGAGTCAGCCAGAAGTTCATATTGTTCAGTTTCTGAAGTTTAACACAATGTTCTAATCATGACCAAATGAACTGTGTAATTTTGATGATTATTTGACACAATGTATTTATATTTTAATTGACTTTAGGCCAATAGACTGACATACAGACAAAATGTGAACAAAATAATGTCTGTATTTTTTTTTTTTATTGGTGTGTCCACCTTATTGTGAGATGCTAAATATTGTGTAATCGATGTCAATACTCTGTGATTTGTTTCAGTTCATTCCACCAATCTCACCTAAATTTGTATGTTGTTGTTGTGAAGCTTTTTGTTATTTGTATGGTCATTGCTTTTTTCAATAAATGGCCTAAACAAAAATGGGGGTCTGTTGTGTCTTTATAATTATCGACTCTTATATGTACTGATTTCTTCAGTTAGATTAAACCTTTTTATATAAGCTTGATTGTTTCAAAAGCTAGAGGCTTACTGAGACACTTTTGAGTCTGTTTCCTGGGTAGAACCAGTACTTGGTGTCTTAAGAAAGATCATTTGAAGGCTCCCTGAGTAGGGATCAAACTCATGACCTCCAGGTCACAAGGTGGACACCATATCTATTAAACCACTTTGATCTCTGATTTCTTTAGTCAACTAAACAAAAAGGACTCAGAAATATAAGGAACATGTGGCAAAAAGACTAATATGCTTTATTCAGGGTAGCCAATTTGTCGAGAAAATGAAAATGAAATTCCCTGACTGTTGACTGACTTCCCTGACTAAATTATACTTTTCACTGACCAATACCAAGATATTTTTTCGGCCTCCTCCTCCCATACAGCCGTCCAATCCACTGTTTGTTTTTATTTTGTTTCAGATATATCAAACACCAGAATTACATGAAACTTAATCATGTGCACATGGCAAAAATGAGTAACTGCTTCATGGGTGCTACTAGGATTTATAACCTTTACAAAGGCAGAAAGAATGTTCGTCACTTTAGATACTACTGCAAACTTATCTTTGTACTTCTTTCCATTGGCATGGCTTCTAAGAGCCTGCTTCCCAATATTTTCAAGCAAAAATCCTCCACCACAAAAGACAACATGCTTTTTTGACATTTGTTGAATCCTTTCTTACCCATGCTGAGTCAGTCAACCAAGCATCATTAAATATTGGTTGTTTACTCCTGTTTGAAACTTAAATTTACTCATATCTGTAGATCTATTATTATAGATTATTATATTGTAGATCTATTATTATTCATCTATTAGTAAGTGTAACCTTAAAATTGAAGCATGCATGTTTGATTCATTAACTATAAAACCATTTCATCATCTGTTTCATTTATTATTGACTAATACACTGTAGAGTTAGGATGCATGTGACTGCTCTGGAGGCAAGGGTTGCAAGGCCTTTCAGTCTTCAAAAGTCACAAAATTGATTCAAGCACATTAACATTATGTTTATACACAATCACACCAAAATGTGTTTGGTAATACTACTTAGAGACTGTCATTACCACTGAACATTTGTAACATCAAACCTGAATTCAATTTTCCCTGACTTCTCCCCGACTTCTCTTAAATTTTATTTTTTACTGACCATTTTCCAAATTCCCTGACAATTCACTGACCTTGAAAAAAAAAAAGGTTCCCCTGACTTTTCAAGTAAAGTGGCAACCCTGTTATTCCGCTACAAACTTCATCAACAGCTGATGATGTGTTGAGCTAGTACTTTGAAAAATGTACACAATTGTTTTTACGTTAATCAAAACGCCTTTGACCTTGCACCACATATCAGATGGTTTTCCTTGTTGGACATTTTGCTAACGATAAAATATTCAAGAACTTGCTTGACATAATTTTATATTTCTGTATTACTGCATATTTCAAAAACATCCCTTTATGTTACCAAGCACACTCACTGAATCTGAAAGTAAAAGTAACCTGGTTAAACTTTTTAATAAATATTTATTTGGTGAACAGTTCTGTGATCCTCAGAGCAAATAAAAGCATTAAGATTATTCACAAACAATGTCATTATATGTGTACATAAGTGTATATATGTGTATATATAACATCAACTATAGTTATAATAATATTAAATTGGGTTTAAAAATGTCAAAACAATTAATTCATTCAAAACATGTTAATTATTGAGTTTGGTTTGAACATGTATGAAATACTAGGGAAAGATCCAGAGCAAAATAGCAGGGTGCTCCTTTTTGGTTCCCCCCCCCACCCTGCTGCCCCTCTGGGCTGGGTGCTGCACCCTGCTCCTTTTTGGTCCCCCCCCCCCCCTGCTGCCCCTCTGGCCAACACAAAAATGATGAATATCTTTTAAAATGCAATTTATTTTTGCAAATATTAAATGAAAAAAAAAAAAGACTGCTTAAAAGCCATAATTAGAAGCAGAAGACTAATAAAATCTCTGGATTTAGCAAGTTATTATAAAATGTCAACAGACTGGTCCGGCTTTCCACACCTGCTCCTATTTTAGCAGCACCCTGTATCTTTTGTGATCCTAGATCTTTCCCTAGATATACTGATGACTCTATCAAGGTTTAACCCCGCATTCAGTCATGGCATTCAAAATACCAAAAAGCAAACTACTCAACAACTTCAGAAATTGTTAGATCAATATCAGTGATAGCAAGCAGCAATGGTATTTCTTTTGAACATACATGTAGTAACCAATCACCATTAAGTACATGTACTGATTTCTGCTACAACACAATTAGGAATCAAAATCATGTGCTGATAATTGTTCTGTTTTGGCAACATGAAGTAAGATGGCAAACTGATGTTCTGATTGTTGTTCTATTTTTGCATTAATATGTACAAATGCCTATTTTAGGTTTTCAATTGTCAAATCAATATGACATGTACTGACAAAAATTGGCATTAACATAATGAATTGGTCATCTTTCCTCTGTGACAAAAATAACTAGAATGTTACATGAGTGACGGATATACCCCCACAATATGGCCTTGTCACAAAACTATGGCATCCATGCGAAAGAAATGAACAGAGAGAATGCTTTAATTTGTGAATGGTCAACAGTGTATTTGGAAAAATTTAATTTCAATAGGAGCCATAACTCTGTCAACATTTAGTGGTTAGTAACCAAAGTTGAACTTGATCTGTATTTTATGATGTTACACCTATGTACCAAAAATAAGTTAATATGTGAAGCCTTTCTTGAGTTATTGTCCATGTTTTTCGGGAATTTAAGTCAAAAAGGGGGGCCATAACTGTGTCAAAATTTAGTGGTTTGTAGCTAAAGTCGAACTTGACCTGTATTTAATGATGCTACACATGTGTACCAATAATTATTTAAATATGTCAAGCCATTGTTGAATTATCATCAGGAAACCATGTTTTGGGGAATTTAAGTCAAATAAAGGGCCATAACGCTGTCAAAATTTACTGCTTTGTAACCAAAGTCAAACTTTACCCATATTTTATGATGCTACGCATGTACACCAAGAATTATTTGAATATGTCAAGCCATTCTTGAGTTATCATCCGAAAAACATGTTTTTAGGGATTTTTAAGTCGAAAAGGGGCCATAACTCTGTCAAAATTTAGTGGTTTGTAACCAACATCGAACTTGACCTGTATTCTATGATGTTACACATGTGTACCAAAAATTATTTGAATACGTCAAGCCTTTCTTGAGTAATCATCCGGAAACACTGTTTTCATGGAATTTTAAGTCGAAAAGGGGCCATAACTCTGTCAAAATTTAGTGGTTTGTAACCAACATCGAACTTGACCTGTATTCTATGATGTTACACATGTGTACCAAAAATAATATAATATGTCAAGCCTTTCTTGAGTTATCATCCAGAAACCAAAAACCAACAGACCGACATACCGATGGACAGACAAGCTCACTCCTATATACCCCCCTTAAACTTTGTTTGTGGGGGTATAATTATAACTCCAATGATTTTAGTACTTATGTACTAATTTCCTGACCAGTAAAATTGTACACACAGTTTTACTTGTATGCAGATACATGTATACAGGATTTATTTCAACATAAATTAAAACAGGGTCTAGCCATATGACTTCATCTAAAGTTGCACACACAAAATTGGAGGACATTGAGAAAGGTCAAATAGTTGTTGGATCACATTTATTTTTAAGAAAGAAAACACATTTTTCATAACATGTTCACTGTTTTGTAACATAAAATAGTGAGCTTACAATCCAATCTCGAATGCACAACAGACACACACTCGCAGGTGTAGAGGCTACATCTAAGCCAACCAGTGAGTTGGTGTGGGGCTTATTGTGAAGTGAAAAAAAGATATAAAATTTGAACACCAGACCCCATGTAAACAAAACAAGTTAAACCTGATTTTTAGGTTCAGGATAAACTTGAGCTAGATATTTCAGGATCGGGTTCAAAAATGGATTTCACTAAACATCTGGATCAATTTTAATTCATATCAGATAGAAAACGTACGCTGAGAGGAGTTCATAATCACGTACATGTATAACATAATTATATTTGACAAACAATTATATGCAACTTAAAATGCATGTTTAATTAATCTCTTAGAAAAGTAATTTCAAAAATAAATATTTTTTAGATTCGGCTCTGTTGAGCTAGAAGATCAAGATAAGCTAAGATTGATCTTGATCTTGCAGTGAATCCTTTGTGAACACAGGGCCAGATCTTCTAGTAATTGAAATGATTGAATGTCATCACAATGTGGCATACCTAAGGCAAACTGAAGCTTCCACTTTCCAGACCTTGAAAGTAAAGCTCTTATTAGCTGGTGTACGGAACTCCCGAATGTGAACTTTTGTCAGCTTTTCCCAGATTCTCATGTCGGAGATTATTTTAATACAATTGGTGCAGAATGCAGTAACATCGAAAACTACTGTAGCGCATTGTGGAAAAACCGGACTTAATGCATGTGTGTAAAGTGTCATCCCGGATTAGCCTGTGCATTCAGCACAGGCTAATCCGGGATGGCACTTTCCGTCTACAGTGGATTTATGTTTAGAAGAGACTTTCTTGAAACTGAAAATACCATAAAGCGGAAAGTGCCGTCCCGGATTAGCCTGTGCAGGCTGCACAGGCTAATCCGGGACGACACTTTACGCACATGCATTAAGTCTGGTTTTCACACGCCGCGCCTCTACTATTCTCACTATTGTTGTGCTGTGTCACATTAATCAGAATCATCATATTTTTCCTGGACAAAAAGAAGAGTTCGTCTGCTTAAGTTCAGTTCTTGGAGGGTCATCTGTGGCCTAGCTGGTAGTGGTTGCCGTGGATATGCAGTGCACAAGGAGTAATTCTCAGGAACAAACCCCAAGGTGGACATGTAGTCGTTGAGATTCTAACAAGAAATAACCAACACAAATTGAAATATAAGAAATTTGGCGGATTGCAAGAAATTACAAAATTAAAGTAAAACGTGTCGCAAAAGAAAGAACAACTATCAGACAGGAAACAACACTGAAAAGATGGGCAGTTCAAAAGATAGCACTTAAGTTATCATATCTACATAATCAATATATATTCAATTCACATGCATATGTGAAATACTGTATTATCAAGATGGCTTAATTGATAAACATACATGCATGAATGGGCAAAGGTACATTTACAATGACGCATAGTATTAAAGTGCAGCCGTCATTTTCACTGCATACATTAAGTCTTAGACTAATTTTGAATAAGTTATGAATACCTGAATAGTGTCATCGGGACTAAATCTGCGCGTGTGCCTTTGACCTTTGCTGTTGTCGATGGTAACAGTCACAGCACTGGGGTCATCTTCTGGGGGCTCTTCTGGCAGGGTGATGTCCTGAAGGCAAATACAAAACATAGAATGAATAAATGAATAAATGACTGAATATTGAGTAAATGAACAAATCAATCATTAAATCAATTAATCAATAAATTTATCAATTAATCGATCAATTAGTCAATGAAAAATCTATTATAACAATCAACAACAAAAAATCAATCAATCAATCAATCAAAATAATGAATGAATGATTGAATGAATAATATAAATTTTGTATTAATTATAAACACAATTGTAATTCTATAGTTACAATAGATAAACCACTACTTACAAATGCACTATATTACAGACATATAAAACAACTGATATCAAAAGAATAAATAAAAATTAAGTTAGGACTTCATGTAACAATAGCAAACTATAACTTTAGACTCAGCATTATCAACAATTCAGCAGTCATGCTTAACAACAGATTGTTTCATAGATAACTCTCTTATGCAATACATCTCAAATGTGTTTGCAACCAGTTTCCTGACTGGTGATATAAATATATACGTACTATCATGACGCCATGTCACAACTACCGGTCAAAGGGCGCCTGAATGTGGATTTTACATTTACTCCAAAAGTAGGCACAGTCATCTCCAAACCTTTATCAGTTCATTATCAAGTTTTGCGAATAAGTAGCGAATTTGTATGATAAACTATATATAACCTACATAGATATATAAAAATCCTAATCTTGAACAAAATTCGGATATCTAACACTTGTGATTTGTATCGATACTTGGCTCAGTTACAGGGAATATCCTGCATTAGAAATATATTTGA
Organism: Congeria kusceri; assembly: GCA_027627225.1. Classification (NCBI taxonomy): domain Eukaryota; kingdom Metazoa; phylum Mollusca; class Bivalvia; order Myida; family Dreissenidae; genus Congeria; species Congeria kusceri. Next base: position 35,238,336 of record CM051031.1, on the reverse strand, counting down.
GGTCATCAAAAGGCTGAAACTGATTATAATAATATTCTTTTAGTTCATGAGTTGGTATTTTTAAATAAATATACAGGACTTTAGACTGAAAGCGATTCTCGACAGGCGGGAATTTAACACGCCAAATGATTCCGGGTCCCGGAAAATAGCCTGTCGGATTTTAGATCCCAGTAATATTGGGCCCTCCTGTGCCATTTGATACACCAATTAAGCATCTCCCACTGAGGGGATTAAGAAACAAGAGGGCCACGATGGCCCTAGATCGCTCACCTGAGTTAAAGGCATGATAATAGCTTATAACAAGAGGGCCAAATGGCACTAAAGCACTTACCTGAGTATAAAGATCTGGGCCTTGCAGTTTCAGGAGAAGATTTGAATAGTCCATATAAACCATGTGACCCACAGGGCATGGCCACTTTCTACCCCAGGGGTATAATTTGAACAACATTTGTAGAGGACCACTATACATTATTACATACCAAATATTAAACCACTGAGCCTTGCGATTTCAGAGGAGAAGATTTTTAAAGTCATTTCGCTATTTAAGTCTATATAAACCATGTGAGCCACAGGGTGTGGCCAGTTTTGACCCCAGGGGCATCATTTGAACAATCTTTGTAGAGAATCACTATACAATGTTATATACCAAATATGAAACCTCTGGGCCTTGCGGTTTCAGAGATTTTTAAAGTCATTTTGCCATTTAAGTCTATATAAACCATGTGAGCCACTGGGTGTGGCCAGTTTTGACCCCAGAGGCATCACTTGAACAATCTTTGTAGACGGCTACTATACAATGTTACACACCGAATATGAAACCTCTGGGCCTTGCGGTTGCAGAGGAGAAGATTTTAAAAGTGATTTTCCTATTGAAGTCTACATCAACCATGTGACCCAGGGAGTGTGGCCAGTTTTGACCCCAGGAGCATCATTTGAACAATCTTTGTACAGGACCACTATACGTGTTACATACCAAATATGAAACCTCTAGGCCTTGCAATTTCAGAGAAGAAGACATTTAAAGTCATTCTGCTATTTAGGTCTATATAAACCATGTGAGCCACGGGGTGTGGCCAGTTTTGACCCCAGGGGCAGCATTTGAATTTTTTTTGTAGAGGACCACTATACAATGTTACATACCAAATATGAAACCTCTGGGCCTTGCGGTTGCAGAGGAGAAGCTTTTAAAAGTCATTTTGCTATTCAAGTCTACATAAACCATGTGACCCCTGGGGTGTGGCCAGTTTTCACCCCATGGATATCATTTGAACAATCTTTGTAGAGGACCACTATACAATGTTACATACCAACTATGAAACCTCTGGGCCTTGCGGTTTCAGAGGAGAAGATTTTAAAAGTCATTGTGCTATTTAAGTCTATATAAACCATGTGACCCCCGGGGTGTGGCCAGTTTTGACCCCAGGAGCATCATTTGAACAATCTTTGTAGAGGACCACTATACAATGTTACATTCCAAATATGAAACCTCTAGGCCTTGCAATTCACAGAAAAAGATTTTTTAAGTCAGTTTGGCATTTAAGTCTATATAAACCATTTTAGCCCCAGGGTGTGGCCAGTTTTGACCCCAGGAGCATCATTTGAACAATCTTTGTAGAGGACAACTATACAATGTTACATACCAAAATGAAACCTCTGGGCCTTGCGGTTTCAGAGAAGATTTTAAAAGTCATTTTGCTATTCAAGTCTATATAAACCATGTGACCCCCGGGGCGTGGCCAGTTTTGACCCCAGGGGCATAGTTTGAACAATCTTTGTAGAGGACCACTAGAGGATGTCAGATATCAAATATGAAAGCTCCAAGCCTTGTTGTTTCAGAGAAGATTTTTAAAGTTTTCAGTTGTAATATCTATTTTTAGCTCTTGTGACCTAATTATGCAGCGGACCGGAACGATTTGAACAACTTTGAAAGAGGGTCATCCAAGGATCATTCCTGTGAAGTTTGGTGAAAATCTGTCCCGCGGTTTAGGAGGAGATGTTCTTTGAATGAAAATGTTGACACACGACGGAAAACGGAGAAAAGGCGATCCTAAAAGCTCACCATGAGCACGTTGTGCTCAGGTGAGCTAAAAATGCTTGGCTCTAGGGTGGGGAATAATACCCCCAGAAATAAAAGTATTCAGATTCCCCTGGGTCAGCCCGCCACTCCTCCCCTGGGGCAAAATATTGATAGGTGCAAAAGGGTCAACAAAGAACTTCCTGAGCATGTGTAAATATGGAATTTTAAAAATATACATTATCAATATGATTTATTCAAATACATGTACTTACAAGTATGTAAATTTAATTAGTTGCTATAAATTACACAATCCTGAGGCCAGAGTAATTTAATACATTTACAGCGAGTATAAAGTATCTGATAATACAAATCCTGTAATATGTACAAACTAAAATTTCCAACTAATGAATTGAACTATCAAAATAGCACCGTTATCTGTTAGAAAAATTGTTAATTTAAACAAGCAGTTTGCACAGTGACACTGTATTTCGACACTGTGACATCCTAGAAAATGCTTGAGCTGTCCTTTAAACGCAATGAACTGTTCTTGAACAACCAACGCTTGAAAATATCCTTTCCAAATGGAAATTGTTTTAGCCAAATATTAAAATTCATTGCCATTGGCCATTTTGGTGAATGGCAGAGTAAGCCCTGGTAAAACCGTGATAACAGAAGCCAATGAACAATTACTTCAAAAGTGAGAGCATTTAGTAAATCCAACATTGACAATGCAGACATGGACATGACACAAATAATGTACAAACTATTTTTATGATGCAGTGATCTCTCAGGACAGGTGAGAAATATGGAATACAGAACAGCAACCTAATTGATTAACCAGCATGTGTACTGGTAGTCCGGTAACTTATAGTTTTACAGACTTTCTGTCATCAAATACTATTAACACTCAAATTACTTCTAGCTTTTTCTACATACCTACTGTCACACAAGATTTATAAATACATGCAGCCAGTGCTAATTATCAAGACGGATCTTAAATGTTTATGATTTTCGTCTATAAAATGTCAGTCTAAACTGTGTGTGTGGAATAGATTATACTACACAGTACACATCAAATGTGCCCACCTAAATTTTGTTTTGCCCTAATAATTAAACTAGTAGACTTTCAAAAGTATTTAAATCTGGCAAATCCAGCATGCACATTCACGTGAAACAAGCAAAAAATCGTGATGACGCAAAATGTTGAGACTGTTGGGGTACATGCACGCATAAAAATGTCTGGTCCAAATCTTGATTCAATTTCCTGGGCCAACAATTTCTGTCGTCAGAGTATTTATTCAACGGATATTTATACAAATTGGTCGTGAATCCCGAATTTTTTAGGATATTTGTTTATTTTCCCATTACAGCAACTTTCGGAAATAAATCCAGTTTGGTCCGGATTTTCGCACCTACATCGCTACTCTTTCATAAACATTTGTGTTTTATGACAAACAATAACATGGCCCGCTCAACATCAAAGTGTAACAGTTTAATGTCAACAGCTTAATTCGCTCATGCCACCCATAGCAACGTCCTTTCACTGCTGACGTCCTACATGCCATCCACGTGGAGGGTTGTGTGTCATAGATCAACACTAACCTATCGGAATGACAATAACGTTATCAATAACTGCTTTTTCATTTTAGAGGAAATGTTTATGCTGTCAGCAAAAGGCCAAGTAACCACAATATAAGTACAACTGCACATCGTTTGAGTTACAGGTACCCAAATTTGTTGTTTTGTGCTACAAAACTTTTATACAAAAGTAAAGATTTCACAGTTCTTTGCACTACTAAATTTTTATAGCGCAGTCCATACACGCACGCTTTTCATGCAGATGAATTTTTGCAAGTTTTTCGAGCAAAAACACGTGTAACATATTTAAGTCTGCCGATGTGATGGAAGGTTTAGTAAAGGAAAGAATGTTCTCATTGGGTATGAATGTATTTGCCTGCGTCTGCATGTATGTGGCATTTTTTCTTCAGAGAAAATAGGTACATGTGTCATTGAAGCTTGGTTTACTGTAACAGTTATTCAGTATGCTAATCACATAGTGAGAAAGTCAGAAAATTCCAAATAAAATATGTCATGTTGGCTGATTGATCCGAATTTGAATGAACATTATTACCAGCAATGTACAAGATACTCTGTGAAATGATTCTACATGTACTAAATGTTGTAGCAGCTAACATTCCTAGTCGGGTCATGCATTTTATATTATTGTTTTTTCATAGTACATAATGTAACCTTTAACATTTAATATGTGTGTGATACTAACGTTTTTGCAAGTGTGCAAATTGTTTTGGTGCAATATTATTTTTTTTTGTGATATTATAATTATGGAGTCAGCCAGAAGTTCATATTGTTCAGTTTCTGAAGTTTAACACAATGTTCTAATCATGACCAAATGAACTCTGTAATTTTGATGATTATTTGACACAATGTATTTATATTTTAATTGACTTTAGGCAATATACTGACATACAGACACAATGTGAACAAAATAATGTCTGTATTTTTTTTATTATTGGTGTGTCCACCTTATTGTGAGATGCTAAATATTGTGTAATCGATGTCAATACTCTGTGATTTGTTTCAGTTCATTCCACCAATCTCACCTAAATTTGTATGTTGTTGTTGTGAAGCTTTTTGTTATTTGTATGGTCATTGCTTTTTTAAATAAATGGCCTAAAAACAAAAATGGGGGTCTGTTGTGTCTTTATAATTATCGACTCTTATATGTACTGATTTCTTCAGTTAGATTAAACCTTTTTATATAAGCTTGATTGTTTCAAAAGCTAGAGGCTTACTGAGACACTTTTGAGTCTGTTTCCTGGGTAGAACCAGTACTTGGTGTCTTTTAAGAAAGATCATTTGAAGGCTCCCTGAGTAGGGATCAAACTCATGACCTCCAGGTCACAAGGTGGACACCATATCTATTAAACCACTTTGATCTCTGATTTCTTTAGTTAACTAAACAAAAAGGACTCAGAAATATAAGGAACATGTGGCAAAAAGACTAATATGCTTTATTCAGGGTAGCCAATTTGTCGAGAAAATGAAAATGAAATTCCCTGACTGTTGACTGACTTCCCTGACTAAATTATACTTTTCACTGACCAATACCAAGATATGTTTTCGGCCTCCTCCTCCCATACAGCCGTTCAATCCACTGTTTGTTTTTATTTTGTTTCAGATATATCAAACACCAGAATTACATGAAACTTAATCATGTGCACATGGCAAAAATGAGTAACTGCTTCATGGGTGCTACTAGGATTTATAACCTTTACAAAGGCAGAAAGAATGTTCGTCACTTTAGATACTACTGCAAACTTATCTTTGTACTTCTTTCCATTGGCATGGCTTCTAAGAGCCTGCTTCCCAATAATTTCAAGCAAAAATCCTCCACCACACAAAAGACAACATGCTTTTTTGACATTTGTTGAATCCTTTCTTACCCATGCTGAGTCAGTCAACCAAGCATCATTAAATATTGGTTGTTTACTCCTGTTTGAAACTTAAATTTACTCATATCTGTAGATCTATTATTATAGATTATTATATTGTAGATCTATTATTATTCATCTATTAGTAAGTGTAACCTTAAAATTGAAGCATGCATGTTTGATTCATTAACTATAAAACCATTTCATCATCTGTTTCATTTATTATTGACTAATACACTGTAGAGTTAGGATGCATGTGACTGCTCTGGAGGCAAGGGTTGCAAGGCCTTTCAGTCTTCAAAAGTCACAAAATTGATTCAAGCACATTAACATTATGTTTATACACAATCACACCAAAATGTGTTTGGAAATACTACTTAGAGACTGTCATTACCACTGAACATTTGTAACATCAAACCTGAATTCAATTTTCCCTGACTTCTCCCCGACTTCTCTTAAATTTTATTTTTTACTGACCATTTTCCAAATTCCCTGACAATTCACTGACCTTGAAAAAAAAAAGGTTCCCCTGACTTTTCAAGTAAAGTGGCAACCCTGTTATTCCGCTACAAACTTCATCAACAGCTGATGATGTGTTGAGCTAGTACTTTGAAAAATGTACACAATTGTTTTTACGTTAATCAAAACGCCTTTGACCTTGCACCACATATCAGATGGTTTTCCTTGTTGGACATTTTGCTAAAGATAAAATATTCAAGAACTTGCTTTACATAATTTTATATTTCTGTATTACTGCATATTTCAAAAACATCCCTTTATGTTACCCAGCACACTTTCACTGAATCTGAAAGTAAAAGTAACCTGGTTAAACTTTTTAATAAATATTTATTTGGTGAACAGTTCTGTGATCCTCGGAGCAAATAAAAGCATTAAGATTATTCACAAACAATGTCATTATATGTGTACATAAGTGTATATATAACATCAACTATAGTTATAATAATATTAAATTGGGTTTAAAAATGTCAAAACAATTAATTCATTCAAAACATGTTAATTATTGAGTTTGGTTTGAACATGTATGAAATACTAGGGAAAGATCCAGAGCAAAATAGCAGGGTGCTCCTTTTTGGTTCCCCCACCCCCCCCCCCCCACCCCACCCTGCTGCCCCTCTGGCCAACACAAAAATGATGAATATCTTTTAAAATGCAATTTATTTTTGCAAATATTCAATGGAAAAAAAAAAAAGACTATGCTTAAAAGCCATAATTAGAAGCAGAAGACTAATAAAATCTCTGGATTTAGCAAGTTGTTAGAAAATGTCAACAGACTGGTCCGGCTTTCCACACCTGCTCCTATTTTAGCAGCACCCTGTATCTTTTGTGATCCTAGATCTTTCCCTAGAAATACTGATGACTCTATGAAGGTTTAACCCGGCATTCAGTCATGGCATTCAAAATACTAAAAAGCAAACTACTCAACAACTTCAGAAATTGTTAGATCAATATCAGTGATAGCAAGCAGCAATGGTATTTCTGTTGAACATACATGTAGTAACCAATCACCATTAAGTACATGTACTGATTTCTGCTACAACACAATTAGGAATCAAAATCATGTGCTGATAATTGTTCTGTTTTGGCAACATGAAATAAGATGGCAAACTGATGTTCTGATTGTTGCTCTATTTTTGCATTAATATGTACAAATGCCTATTTTAGGTTTTCAATTGTAAATCAATATGACATGTACTGACAAAAATTGGCATTAACATAATGAATTGGTCATCTTTCCTCTGTGACAAAAATAACTAGAATGTTACATGAGTGATGGATATACCCCCACAATATGGCCTTGTCACAAAACTATGGCATCCATGCGAAAGAAATGAACAGAGAGAATGCTTTAATATGTGAATGGTCAACAGTGTATTTGGAAAAATTTAATTTCAATAGGAGCCATAACTCTGTCAACATTTAGTGGTTAGTAACCAAAGTTGAACTTGATCTGTATTTTATGATGTTACACCTATGTACCAAAAATAAGTTAATATGTGAAGCCTTTCTTGAGTTATTGTCCATGTTTTTCGGGAATTTAAGTCAAAAAGGGTGGCCATAACTGTGTCAAAATTTAGTGGTTTGTAGCTAAAGTCGAACTTGACCTGTATTTAATGATGCTACACATGTGTACCAATAATTATTTAAATATGTCAAGCCATTGTTGAATTATCATCAGGAAACCATGTTTTGGGGAATTTAAGTCAAATAAAGGGCCATAACGCTGTCAAAATGTACTGCTTTGTAACCAAAGTCAAACTTTACCCATATTTTATGATGCTACGCATGTACACCAAGAATTATTTGAATATGTCAAGCCATTCTTGAGTTATCATCCGAAAAACATGTTTTTAGGGATTTTTAAGTCGAAAAGGGGCCATAACTCTGTCAAAATTTAGTGGTTTGTAACCAACATCGAACTTGACCTGTATTCTATGATGTTACACATGTGTACCAAAAATTATTTGAATACGTCAAGCCTTTCTTGAGTAATCATCCGGAAACACTGTTTTCATGGAATTTTAAGTCGAAAAGGGGCCATAACTCTGTCAAAATTTAGTGGTTTGTAACCAACATCGAACTTGACCTGTATTCTATGATGTTACACATGTGTACCAAAAATAATATAATATGTCAAGCCTTTCTTGAGTTATCATCCAGAAACCAAAAACCAACAGACCGACATACCGATGGACAGACAAGCTCACTCCTATATACCCCCCTTAAACTTTGTTTGTGGGGGTATAATTATAACTCCAATGATTTTAGTACTTATGTACTAATTTCCTGACCAGTAAAATTGTACACACAGTTTTACTTGTATGCAGATACATGTATACAGGATTTATTTCAACATAAATTAAAACAGGGTCTAGCCATATGACTTCATCTAAAGTTGCACACACAAAATTGGAGGACATTGAGAAAGGTCAAATAGTTGTTGGATCACATTTATTTTTAAGAAAGAAAACACATTTTTCATAACATGTTCACTGTTTTGTAACATAAAATAGTGAGCTTACAATCCAATCTCGAATGCACAACAGACACACACTCGCAGGTGTAGAGGCTACATCTAAGCCAACCAGTGAGTTGGTGTGGGGCTTATTGTGAAGTGAAAAAAAGATATAAAATTTGAACACCAGACCCCATGTAAACAAAACAAGTTAAACCTGATTTTTAGGTTCAGGATAAACTTGAGCTAGATATTTCAGGATCGGGTTCAAAAATGGATTTCACTAAACATCTGGATCAATTTTAATTCATATCAGATAGAAAACGTACGCTGAGAGGAGTTCATAATCACGTACATGTATAACATAATTATATTTGACAAACAATTATATGCAACATAAAATGCATGTTTAATTAATCTCTTAGAAAAGTAATTTCAAAAATAAATATTTTTTAGATTCGGCTCTGTTGAGCTAGAAGATCAAGATAAGCTAAGATTGATCTTGATCTTGCAGTGAATCCTTTGTGAACACAGGGCCAGATCTTCTAGTAATTGAAATGATTGAATGTCATCACAATGTGGCATACCTAAGGCAAACTGAAGCTTCCACTTTCCAGACCTTGAAAGTAAAGCTCTTATTAGCTGGTGTACGGAACTCCCGAATGTGAACTTTTGTCAGCTTTTCCCAGATTCTCATGTCGGAGATTATTTTAATACAATTGGTGCAGAATGCAGTAACATCGAAAACTACTGTGGCGCATTGTGGAAAAACCGGACTTAATGCATGTGTGTAAAGTGTCATCCCGGATTAGCCTGTGCATTCAGCACAGGCTAATCCGGGATGGCACTTTCCGTCTACAGTGGATTTATGTTTAGAAGAGACTTTCTTGAAACTGAAAATACCATAAAGCGGAAAGTGCCGTCCCGGATTAGCCTGTGCAGGCTGCACAGGCTAATCCGGGACGACACTTTACGCACATGCATTAAGTCTGGTTTTCACACGCCGCGCCTCTACTATTCTCACTATTGTTGTGCTGTGTCACATTAATCAGAATCATCATATTTTTCCTGGACAAAAAGAAGAGTTCGTCTGCTTAAGTTCAGTTCTTGGAGGGTCATCTGTGGCCTAGCTGGTAGTGGTTGCCGTGGATATGCAGTGCACAAGGAGTAATTCTCAGGAACAAACCCCAAGGTGGACATGTAGTCGTTGAGATTCTAACAAGAAATAACCAACACAAATTGAAATATAAGAAATTTGGCGGATTGCAAGAAATTACAAAATTAAAGTAAAACGTGTCGCAAAAGAAAGAACAACTATCAGACAGGAAACAACACTGAAAAGATGGGCAGTTCAAAAGATAGCACTTAAGTTATCATATCTACATAATCAATATATATTCAATTCACATGCATATGTGAAATACTGTATTATCAAGATGGCTTAATTGATAAACATACATGCATGAATGGGCAAAGGTACATTTACAATGACGCATAGTATTAAAGTGCAGCCGTCATTTTCACTGCATACATTAAGTCTTAGACTAATTTTGAATAAGTTATGAATACCTGAATAGTGTCATCGGGACTAAATCTGCGCGGGTGCCTTTGACCTTTGCTGTTGTCGATGGTAACAGTCACAGCACTGGGGTCATCTTCTGGGGGCTCTTCTGGCAGGGTGATGTCCTGAAGGCAAATACAAAACATAGAATGAATAAATGAATAAATGAATGAATATTGAGTAAATGAACAAATCAATCATTAAATCAATTAATCAATAAATTTATCAATTAATCGATCAATTAGTCAATGAAAAATCTATTATAACAATCAACAACAAAAAATCAATCAATCAATCAATCAAAATAATGAATGAATGATTGAATGAATAATATAAATTTTGTATTAATTATAAACACAATTGTAATTCTATAGTTACAATAGATAAACCACTACTTACAAATGCACTATATTACAGACATATAAAACAACTGATATCAAAAGAATAAATAAAAATTAAGTTAGGACTTCATGTAACAATAGCAAACTATAACTTTAGACTCAGCATTATCAACAATTCAGCAGTCATGCTTAACAACAGATTGTTTCATAGATAACTCTCTTATGCAATACATCTCAAATGTGTTTGCAACCAGTTTCCTGACTGGTGATATAAATATATACGTACTATCATGACGCCATGTCACAACTACCGGTCAAAGGGCGCCTGAATGTGGATTTTACATTTACTCCAAAAGTAGGCACAGTCATCTCCAAACCTTTATCAGTTCATTATCAAGTTTTGCGAATAAGTAGCGAATTTGTATGATAAACTATATATAACCTACATAGATATATAAAAATCCTAATCTTGAACAAAATTCGGATATCTAACACTTGTGATTTGTATCGATACTTGGCTCAGTTACAGGGAATATCCTGCATTAGAAATATATTTGAGGTCATCAAAAGGCTGAAACTGATTATAATAATATTCTTTTAGTTCATGAGTTGGTATTTTTAAATAAATATACAGGACTTTAGACTGAAAGCGATTCTCGACAGGCGGGAATTTAACACGCCAAATGATTCCGGGTCCCGGAAAATAGCCTGTCGGATTTTAGATCCCAGTAATATTGGGCCCTCCTGTGCCATTTGATACACCAATTAAGCATCTCCCACTGAGGGGATTAAGAAACAAGAGGGCCACGATGGCCCTAGATCGCTCACCTGAGTTAAAGGCATGATAATAGCTTATAACAAGAGGGCCAAATGGCACTAAAGCACTTACCTGAGTATAAAGATCTGGGCCTTGCAGTTTCAGGAGAAGATTTGAATAGTCCATATAAACCATGTGACCCACAGGGCATGGCCACTTTCTACCCCAGGGGTATAATTTGAACAACATTTGTAGAGGACCACTATACATTATTACATACCAAATATTAAACCACTGAGCCTTGCGATTTCAGAGGAGAAGATTTTTAAAGTCATTTCGCTATTTAAGTCTATATAAACCATGTGAGCCACAGGGTGTGGCCAGTTTTGACCCCAGGGGCATCATTTGAACAATCTTTGTAGAGAATCACTATACAATGTTATATACCAAATATGAAACCTCTGGGCCTTGCGGTTTCAGAGATTTTTAAAGTCATTTTGCCATTTAAGTCTATATAAACCATGTGAGCCACTGGGTGTGGCCAGTTTTGACCCCAGAGGCATCACTTGAACAATCTTTGTAGACGGCTACTATACAATGTTACACACCGAATATGAAACCTCTGGGCCTTGCGGTTGCAGAGGAGAAGATTTTAAAAGTGATTTTCCTATTGAAGTCTACATCAACCATGTGACCCAGGGAGTGTGGCCAGTTTTGACCCCAGGAGCATCATTTGAACAATCTTTGTACAGGACCACTATACGTGTTACATACCAAATATGAAACCTCTAGGCCTTGCAATTTCAGAGAAGAAGACATTTAAAGTCATTCTGCTATTTAGGTCTATATAAACCATGTGAGCCACGGGGTGTGGCCAGTTTTGACCCCAGGGGCAGCATTTGAATTTTTTTTGTAGAGGACCACTATACAATGTTACATACCAAATATGAAACCTCTGGGCCTTGCGGTTGCAGAGGAGAAGCTTTTAAAAGTCATTTTGCTATTCAAGTCTACATAAACCATGTGACCCCTGGGGTGTGGCCAGTTTTCACCCCATGGATATCATTTGAACAATCTTTGTAGAGGACCACTATACAATGTTACATACCAACTATGAAACCTCTGGGCCTTGCGGTTTCAGAGGAGAAGATTTTAAAAGTCATTGTGCTATTTAAGTCTATATAAACCATGTGACCCCCGGGGTGTGGCCAGTTTTGACCCCAGGAGCATCATTTGAACAATCTTTGTAGAGGACCACTATACAATGTTACATTCCAAATATGAAACCTCTAGGCCTTGCAATTCACAGAAAAAGATTTTTTAAGTCAGTTTGGCATTTAAGTCTATATAAACCATTTTAGCCCCAGGGTGTGGCCAGTTTTGACCCCAGGAGCATCATTTGAACAATCTTTGTAGAGGACAACTATACAATGTTACATACCAAAATGAAACCTCTGGGCCTTGCGGTTTCAGAGAAGATTTTAAAAGTCATTTTGCTATTCAAGTCTATATAAACCATGTGACCCCCGGGGCGTGGCCAGTTTTGACCCCAGGGGCATAGTTTGAACAATCTTTGTAGAGGACCACTAGAGGATGTCAGATATCAAATATGAAAGCTCCAAGCCTTGTTGTTTCAGAGAAGATTTTTAAAGTTTTCAGTTGTAATATCTATTTTTAGCTCTTGTGACCTAATTATGCAGCGGACCGGAACGATTTGAACAACTTTGAAAGAGGGTCATCCAAGGATCATTCCTGTGAAGTTTGGTGAAAATCTGTCCCGCGGTTTAGGAGGAGATGTTCTTTGAATGAAAATGTTGACACACGACGGAAAACGGAGAAAAGGCGATCCTAAAAGCTCACCATGAGCACGTTGTGCTCAGGTGAGCTAAAAATGCTTGGCTCTAGGGTGGGGAATAATACCCCCAGAAATAAAAGTATTCAGATTCCCCTGGGTCAGCCCGCCACTCCTCCCCTGGGGCAAAATATTGATAGGTGCAAAAGGGTCAACAAAGAACTTCCTGAGCATGTGTAAATATGGAATTTTAAAAATATACATTATCAATATGATTTATTCAAATACATGTACTTACAAGTATGTAAATTTAATTAGTTGCTATAAATTACACAATCCTGAGGCCAGAGTAATTTAATACATTTACAGCGAGTATAAAGTATCTGATAATACAAATCCTGTAATATGTACAAACTAAAATTTCCAACTAATGAATTGAACTATCAAAATAGCACCGTTATCTGTTAGAAAAATTGTTAATTTAAACAAGCAGTTTGCACAGTGACACTGTATTTCGACACTGTGACATCCTAGAAAATGCTTGAGCTGTCCTTTAAACGCAATGAACTGTTCTTGAACAACCAACGCTTGAAAATATCCTTTCCAAATGGAAATTGTTTTAGCCAAATATTAAAATTCATTGCCATTGGCCATTTTGGTGAATGGCAGAGTAAGCCCTGGTAAAACCGTGATAACAGAAGCCAATGAACAATTACTTCAAAAGTGAGAGCATTTAGTAAATCCAACATTGACAATGCAGACATGGACATGACACAAATAATGTACAAACTATTTTTATGATGCAGTGATCTCTCAGGACAGGTGAGAAATATGGAATACAGAACAGCAACCTAATTGATTAACCAGCATGTGTACTGGTAGTCCGGTAACTTATAGTTTTACAGACTTTCTGTCATCAAATACTATTAACACTCAAATTACTTCTAGCTTTTTCTACATACCTACTGTCACACAAGATTTATAAATACATGCAGCCAGTGCTAATTATCAAGACGGATCTTAAATGTTTATGATTTTCGTCTATAAAATGTCAGTCTAAACTGTGTGTGTGGAATAGATTATACTACACAGTACACATCAAATGTGCCCACCTAAATTTTGTTTTGCCCTAATAATTAAACTAGTAGACTTTCAAAAGTATTTAAATCTGGCAAATCCAGCATGCACATTCACGTGAAACAAGCAAAAAATCGTGATGACGCAAAATGTTGAGACTGTTGGGGTACATGCACGCATAAAAATGTCTGGTCCAAATCTTGATTCAATTTCCTGGGCCAACAATTTCTGTCGTCAGAGTATTTATTCAACGGATATTTATACAAATTGGTCGTGAATCCCGAATTTTTTAGGATATTTGTTTATTTTCCCATTACAGCAACTTTCGGAAATAAATCCAGTTTGGTCCGGATTTTCGCACCTACATCGCTACTCTTTCATAAACATTTGTGTTTTATGACAAACAATAACATGGCCCGCTCAACATCAAAGTGTAACAGTTTAATGTCAACAGCTTAATTCGCTCATGCCACCCATAGCAACGTCCTTTCACTGCTGACGTCCTACATGCCATCCACGTGGAGGGTTGTGTGTCATAGATCAACACTAACCTATCGGAATGACAATAACGTTATCAATAACTGCTTTTTCATTTTAGAGGAAATGTTTATGCTGTCAGCAAAAGGCCAAGTAACCACAATATAAGTACAACTGCACATCGTTTGAGTTACAGGTACCCAAATTTGTTGTTTTGTGCTACAAAACTTTTATACAAAAGTAAAGATTTCACAGTTCTTTGCACTACTAAATTTTTATAGCGCAGTCCATACACGCACGCTTTTCATGCAGATGAATTTTTGCAAGTTTTTCGAGCAAAAACACGTGTAACATATTTAAGTCTGCCGATGTGATGGAAGGTTTAGTAAAGGAAAGAATGTTCTCATTGGGTATGAATGTATTTGCCTGCGTCTGCATGTATGTGGCATTTTTTCTTCAGAGAAAATAGGTACATGTGTCATTGAAGCTTGGTTTACTGTAACAGTTATTCAGTATGCTAATCACATAGTGAGAAAGTCAGAAAATTCCAAATAAAATATGTCATGTTGGCTGATTGATCCGAATTTGAATGAACATTATTACCAGCAATGTACAAGATACTCTGTGAAATGATTCTACATGTACTAAATGTTGTAGCAGCTAACATTCCTAGTCGGGTCATGCATTTTATATTATTGTTTTTTCATAGTACATAATGTAACCTTTAACATTTAATATGTGTGTGATACTAACGTTTTTGCAAGTGTGCAAATTGTTTTGGTGCAATATTATTTTTTTTTGTGATATTATAATTATGGAGTCAGCCAGAAGTTCATATTGTTCAGTTTCTGAAGTTTAACACAATGTTCTAATCATGACCAAATGAACTCTGTAATTTTGATGATTATTTGACACAATGTATTTATATTTTAATTGACTTTAGGCAATATACTGACATACAGACACAATGTGAACAAAATAATGTCTGTATTTTTTTTATTATTGGTGTGTCCACCTTATTGTGAGATGCTAAATATTGTGTAATCGATGTCAATACTCTGTGATTTGTTTCAGTTCATTCCACCAATCTCACCTAAATTTGTATGTTGTTGTTGTGAAGCTTTTTGTTATTTGTATGGTCATTGCTTTTTTAAATAAATGGCCTAAAAACAAAAATGGGGGTCTGTTGTGTCTTTATAATTATCGACTCTTATATGTACTGATTTCTTCAGTTAGATTAAACCTTTTTATATAAGCTTGATTGTTTCAAAAGCTAGAGGCTTACTGAGACACTTTTGAGTCTGTTTCCTGGGTAGAACCAGTACTTGGTGTCTTTTAAGAAAGATCATTTGAAGGCTCCCTGAGTAGGGATCAAACTCATGACCTCCAGGTCACAAGGTGGACACCATATCTATTAAACCACTTTGATCTCTGATTTCTTTAGTTAACTAAACAAAAAGGACTCAGAAATATAAGGAACATGTGGCAAAAAGACTAATATGCTTTATTCAGGGTAGCCAATTTGTCGAGAAAATGAAAATGAAATTCCCTGACTGTTGACTGACTTCCCTGACTAAATTATACTTTTCACTGACCAATACCAAGATATGTTTTCGGCCTCCTCCTCCCATACAGCCGTTCAATCCACTGTTTGTTTTTATTTTGTTTCAGATATATCAAACACCAGAATTACATGAAACTTAATCATGTGCACATGGCAAAAATGAGTAACTGCTTCATGGGTGCTACTAGGATTTATAACCTTTACAAAGGCAGAAAGAATGTTCGTCACTTTAGATACTACTGCAAACTTATCTTTGTACTTCTTTCCATTGGCATGGCTTCTAAGAGCCTGCTTCCCAATAATTTCAAGCAAAAATCCTCCACCACACAAAAGACAACATGCTTTTTTGACATTTGTTGAATCCTTTCTTACCCATGCTGAGTCAGTCAACCAAGCATCATTAAATATTGGTTGTTTACTCCTGTTTGAAACTTAAATTTACTCATATCTGTAGATCTATTATTATAGATTATTATATTGTAGATCTATTATTATTCATCTATTAGTAAGTGTAACCTTAAAATTGAAGCATGCATGTTTGATTCATTAACTATAAAACCATTTCATCATCTGTTTCATTTATTATTGACTAATACACTGTAGAGTTAGGATGCATGTGACTGCTCTGGAGGCAAGGGTTGCAAGGCCTTTCAGTCTTCAAAAGTCACAAAATTGATTCAAGCACATTAACATTATGTTTATACACAATCACACCAAAATGTGTTTGGAAATACTACTTAGAGACTGTCATTACCACTGAACATTTGTAACATCAAACCTGAATTCAATTTTCCCTGACTTCTCCCCGACTTCTCTTAAATTTTATTTTTTACTGACCATTTTCCAAATTCCCTGACAATTCACTGACCTTGAAAAAAAAAAGGTTCCCCTGACTTTTCAAGTAAAGTGGCAACCCTGTTATTCCGCTACAAACTTCATCAACAGCTGATGATGTGTTGAGCTAGTACTTTGAAAAATGTACACAATTGTTTTTACGTTAATCAAAACGCCTTTGACCTTGCACCACATATCAGATGGTTTTCCTTGTTGGACATTTTGCTAAAGATAAAATATTCAAGAACTTGCTTTACATAATTTTATATTTCTGTATTACTGCATATTTCAAAAACATCCCTTTATGTTACCCAGCACACTTTCACTGAATCTGAAAGTAAAAGTAACCTGGTTAAACTTTTTAATAAATATTTATTTGGTGAACAGTTCTGTGATCCTCGGAGCAAATAAAAGCATTAAGATTATTCACAAACAATGTCATTATATGTGTACATAAGTGTATATATAACATCAACTATAGTTATAATAATATTAAATTGGGTTTAAAAATGTCAAAACAATTAATTCATTCAAAACATGTTAATTATTGAGTTTGGTTTGAACATGTATGAAATACTAGGGAAAGATCCAGAGCAAAATAGCAGGGTGCTCCTTTTTGGTTCCCCCCCCCCCCCACCCCACCCTGCTGCCCCTCTGGCCAACACAAAAATGATGAATATCTTTTAAAATGCAATTTATTTTTGCAAATATTCAATGGAAAAAAAAAAGACTATGCTTAAAAGCCATAATTAGAAGCAGAAGACTAATAAAATCTCTGGATTTAGCAAGTTGTTAGAAAATGTCAACAGACTGGTCCGGCTTTCCACACCTGCTCCTATTTTAGCAGCACCCTGTATCTTTTGTGATCCTAGATCTTTCCCTAGAAATACTGATGACTCTATGAAGGTTTAACCCGGCATTCAGTCATGGCATTCAAAATACTAAAAAGCAAACTACTCAACAACTTCAGAAATTGTTAGATCAATATCAGTGATAGCAAGCAGCAATGGTCTTTCTGTTGAACATACATGTAGTAACCAATCACCATTAAGTACATGTACTGATTTCTGCTACAACACAATTAGGAATCAAAATCATGTGCTGATAATTGTTCTGTTTTGGCAACATGAAGTAAGATGGCAAACTGATGTTCTGATTGTTGCTCTATTTTTGCATTAATATGTACAAATGCCTATTTTAGGTTTTCAATTGTAAATCAATATGACATGTACTGACAAAAATTGGCATTAACATAATGAATTGGTCATCTTTCCTCTGTGACAAAAATAACTAGAATGTTACATGAGTGATGGATATACCCCCACAATATGGCCTTGTCACAAAACTATGGCATCCATGCGAAAGAAATGAACAGAGAGAATGCTTTAATATGTGAATGGTCAACAGTGTATTTGGAAAAATTTAATTTCAATAGGAGCCATAACTCTGTCAACATTTAGTGGTTAGTAACCAAAGTTGAACTTGATCTGTATTTTATGATGTTACACCTATGTACCAAAAATAAGTTAATATGTGAAGCCTTTCTTGAGTTATTGTCCATGTTTTTCGGGAATTTAAGTCAAAAAGGGTGGCCATAACTGTGTCAAAATTTAGTGGTTTGTAGCTAAAGTCGAACTTGACCTGTATTTAATGATGCTACACATGTGTACCAATAATTATTTAAATATGTCAAGCCATTGTTGAATTATCATCAGGAAACCATGTTTTGGGGAATTTAAGTCAAATAAAGGGCCATAACGCTGTCAAAATTTACTGCTTTGTAACCAAAGTCAAACTTTACCCATATTTTATGATGCTACGCATGTACACCAAGAATTATTTGAATATGTCAAGCCATTCTTGAGTTATCATCCGAAAAACATGTTTTTAGGGATTTTTAAGTCGAAAAGGGGCCATAACTCTGTCAAAATTTAGTGGTTTGTAACTAACATCGAACTTGACCTGTATTCTATGATGTTACACATGTGTACCAAAAATTATTTGAATACGTCAAGCCTTTCTTGAGTAATCATCCGGAAACAATGTTTTCATGGAATTTTAAGTCGAAAAGGGGCCATAACTCTGTCAAAATTTAGTGGTTTGTAACCAACATCGAACTTGACCTGTATTCTATGATGTTACACATGTGTACCAAAAATAATATAATATGTCAAGCCTTTCTTGAGTTATCATCCAGAAACCAAAAACCAACAGACCGACATACCGATGGACAGACAAGCTCACTCCTATATACCCCCCCTAAACTTTGTTTGTGGGGGTATAATTATAACTCCAATGATTTTAGTACTTATGTACTAATTTCCTGACCAGTAAAATTGTACACACAGTTTTACTTGTATGCAGATACATGTATACAGGATTTATTTCAACATAAATTAAAACAGGGTCTAGCCATATGACTTCATCTAAAGTTGCACACACAAAATTGGAGGACATTGAGAAAGGTCAAATAGTTGTTGGATCACATTTATTTTTAAGAAAGAAAACACATTTTTCATAACATGTTCACTGTTTTGTAACATAAAATAGTGAGCTTACAATCCAATCTCGAATGCACAACAGACACACACTCGCAGGTGTAGAGGCTACATCTAAGCCAACCAGTGAGTTGGTGTGGGGCTTATTGTGAAGTGAAAAGAAGATATAAAATTTGAACACCAGACCCCATGTTCACAAAACAAGTTAAACCTGATTTTTAGGTTCAGGATAAACTTGAGCTAGAGATTTCAGGATCAGGCTCAAAAATGGATTTCACTAAACATCTGGATCAATTTTAATTCATATCAGATAGAAAACGTACGCTGAGAGGAGTTCATAATCACGTACATGTATAACATATATTTGACAAACAATTATATGCAACATAAAATGCATGTTTAATTAATCTCTTAGAAAAGTAATTTCAAAAATAAATATTTTTTAGATTCGGCTCTGTTGAGCTAGAAGATCAAGATAAGCTAAGATTGATCTTGATCTTGCAGTGAATCCTTTGTGAACACAGGGCCAGATCTTCTAGTAATTGAAATGATTGAATGTCATCACAATGTGGCATACCTAAGGCAAACTGAAGCTTCCACTTTCCAGACCTTGAAAGTAAAGCTCTTATTAGCTGGTGTACGGAACTCCCGAATGTGAACTTTTGTCAGCTTTTCCCAGATTCTCATGTCGGAGATTATTTTAATACGATTGGTGCAGAATGCAGTAACATCGAAAACTACTGTGGCGCATTGTGGAAAAACCGGACTTAATGCATGTGTGTAAAGTGTCATCCCGGATTAGCCTGTGCATTCAGCACAGGCTAATCCGGGATGGCACTTTCCGTCTACAGTGGATTTATGTTTAGAAGAGACTTTCTTGAAACTGAAAATACCATAAAGCGGAAAGTGCCGTCCCGGATGAGCCTGTGCAGACTGCACAGGCTAATCCGGGACAACACTTTACGCACATGCATTAAGTCCGGTTTTCACACGCCGCGCCTCTACTATTCTCACTATTGTTGTGCTGTGTCACATTAATCAGAATCATCATATTTTTCCTGGACAAAAAGAAGAGTTCGTCTGCTTAAGTTCAGTTCTTGGAGGGTCATCTGTGGCCTAGCTGGTAGTGGTTGCCGTGGATACGCAGTGCACAAGGAGTAATTCTCAGGAACAAACCCCAAGGTGGACATGTAGTCGTTGAGATTCTAACAAGAAATAACCAACACAAATTGAAATATAAGAAAGTTGGCGGATTGCAAGAAATTACAAAATTAAAGTAAAACGTGTCGCAAAAGAAAGAACAACTATCAGACAGGAAACAACACTGAAAAGATGGGCAGTTCAAAAGATAGCACTTAAGTTATCATATCTACATAATCAATATATATTCAATTCACATGCATATGTGAAATACTGTATTATCAAGATGGCTTAATTGATAAACATACATGCATGAATGGGCAAAGGTACATTTACAATGACGCATAGTATTAAAGTGCAGCCGTCATTTTCACTGCATATATTAAGTCTTAGACTAATTTTGAATAAGTTATGAATACCTGAATAGTGTCATCGGGACTAAATCTGCGCGTGTGCCTTTGACCTTTGCTGTTGTCGATGGTAACAGTCACAGCACTGGGGTCATCTTCTGGGGGCTCTTCTGGCAGGGTGATGTCCTGAAGGCAAATACAAAACATAGAATGAATAAATGACTGAATATTGAGTAAATGAACAAATCAATCATTAAATCAATTAATCAATCAATTTATCAATTAATCGATCAATTAGTCAATGAAAAATCAATTATAACAATCAACAACAAAAAATCAATCAATCAATCAATCAAAATAATGAATGAATGATTGAATGAATAATATAAATTTTGTATTAATTATAAACACAATTGTAATTCTATAGTTACAATAGATAAACCACTACTTACAAATGCACTATATTACAGACATATAAAACAACTTATATCAAAAGCATAAATAAAAATTAAGTTAGGACTTCATGTAACAATAGCAAACTATAACTTTAGACTCTGCATTATCAACAATTCAGCAGTCATGCTTAACAACAGATTGTTTCATAGATAACTCTCTTATGCAATATATCTCAAATGTGTTTGCAACCAGTTTCCTGACTGGTGATATAAATATATACGTAATATCATGACGCCATGTCACAACTACCGGTCAAAGGTGCCTGAATGTGGATTTGACATTTACTCCAAAAGTAGACACAGTCATCTCCAAACCTTTAACAGTTCATTATCAAGTTTTGCGAATAAGTAGCGAATTTGTATGATAAACTATATATAACCTACATAGATATATAAAAATCCTAATCTTAAACAAAATTCGGATATCTAACACTTGTGATTTGTATCGATACTTGGCTCAGTTACAGGGAATATCCTGCATTAGAAATATATTTGAGGTCATCAAAAGGCTGAAACTGATTATAATAATATTCTTTTAGTTCATGAGTTGGTATTTTTAAATAAATATACAGGACTTTAGACTGAAAGCGATTCTCGACAGGCGGGAATTTAACACGCCAAATGATTCCGGGTCCCGGAAAATAGCCTGTCGGATTTTAGATCCCAGTAATATTGGGCCCTCCTGTGCCATTTGATACACCAATTAAGCATCTCCCACTGAGGGGATTAAGAAACAAGAGGGCCACGATGGCCCTAGATCGCTCACCTGAGTTAAAGGCATGATAATAGCTTATAACAAGAGGGCCAAATGGCACTAAAGCACTTACCTGAGTATAAAGATCTGGGCCTTGCAGTTTCAGGAGAAGATTTGAATAGTCCATATAAACCATGTGACCCACAGGGCATGGCCACTTTCTACCCCAGGGGTATAATTTGAACAACATTTGTAGAGGACCACTATACATTATTACATACCAAATATTAAACCACTGGGCCTTGCGGTTTCAGAGGAGAAGATTTTTAAAGTCATTTCGCTATTTAAGTCTATATAAACCATGTGAGCCACAGGGTGTGGCCAGTTTTGACCCCAGGGGCATCATTTGAACAATCTTTGTAGAGAATCACTATACAATGTTATATACCAAATATGAAACCTCTGGGCCTTGCGGTTTCAGAGATTTTTAAAGTCATTTTGCCATTTAAGTCTATATAAACCATGTGAGCCAGTGAGGGTGTGGCCAGTTTTGACCCCAGAGGCATCACTTGAACAATCTTTGTAGACGGCCACTATACAATGTTACACACCGAATATGAAACCTCAGGGCCTTGCGGTTGCAGAGGAGAAGATTTTAAAAGTAATTTTGCTATTGAAGTCTACATCAACCATGTGACCCAGGGAGTGTGGCCAGTTTTGACCCCAGGAGCATCATTTGAACAATCTTTGTACAGGACCACTATACGTGTTACATACCAAATATGAAACCTCTAGGCCTTGCAATTTCAGAGAAGAAGACTTTTAAAGTCATTCTGCTATTTAGGTTTATATAAACCATGTGAGCCACGGGGTGTGGCCAGTTTTGACCCCAGGGGCATCATTTGAATTTTTTTTGTAGAGGACCACTATACAATGTTACATACCAAATATGAAACATCTGGGCCTTGCGGTTTCAGAGGAGAAGCTTTTAAAAGTCATTTTGCTATTCAAGTCTACATAAACCATGTGACCCCTGGGGTGTGGCCAGTTTTCACCCCATGGATATCATTTGAACAATCTTTGTAGAGGACCACTATACAATGTTACATACCAACTATGAAACCTCTGGGCCTTGCGGTTTCAGAGGAGAAGATTTTAAAAGTCATTGTGCTATTTAAGTCTATATAAACCATGTGACCCCCGGGGTGTGGCCAGTTTTGACCCCAGGGGCATCATTTGAACACTCTTTGTAGAGGACCACTATACAATGTTACATTCCAAATATGAAACCTCTAGGCCTTGCAATTCACAGAAAAAGATTTTTAAAGTCAGTTTGACATTTAAGTCTATATAAACCATTTTAGCCCCAGGGTGTGGCCAGTTTTGACCACAGGGGCATCATTTGAACAATCTTTGTAGAGGACAACTATACAATGTTACATACCAAATATGAAACCTCTGGGCCTTGCGGTTTCAGAGAAGAAGATTTTAAAAGTCATTTTGCTATTCAAGTCTATATAAACCATGTGACCCCCGGGGCGTGGCCAGTTTTGACCCCAGGGGCATAGTTTGAACAATCTTTGTAGAGGACCACTAGAGGATGTCAGATATCAAATATGAAAGCTCCAAGCCTTGTTGTTTCAGAGAAGATTTTTAAAGTTTTCAGTTGTAATATCTATTTTTAGCTATTGTGACCTAATTATGCAGCGGACCGGAACGATTTGAACAAATTTGAAAGAGGGTCACCCAAGGATCATTCCTGTGAAGTTTGGTGAAAATCTGTCCCGCGGTTTAGGAGGAGATGTTCTTTGAATGAAAATGTTGACACACGACGGAAAACGGAGAAAAGGCGATCCTAAAAGCTCACCATGAGCACGTTGTGCTCAGGTGAGCTAAAAATGCTTGGCTCTAGGGTGGGGAATAATACCCCCAGAAATAACAGTATTCAGATTCCCCTGGGTCAGCCCGCCACTCCTCCCCTGGGGGAAAATATTGATAGGTGCAAAAGGGTCAACAAAGAACTTCCTGAGCATGTGTAAATATGGAATTTAAAAATATACATTATCAATATGATTTATTCAAATACATGTACTTACAAGTATGTAAATTTAATTAGTTGTTATAAATTACACAATCCTGAGGCCAGAGTAATTTAATACATTTAAAGCGAGTATAAAGTATCTGATAATACAAATCCTGTAATATGTACAAACTAAAATTTCCAACTAATGAATTGAACTATCAAAATAGCACCGTTATCTGTTAGAAAAATTGTTAATTTAAACAAGCAGTTTGCACAGTGACACTGTATTTCGACACTGTGACATCCTAGAAAATGCTTGAGCTGTCCTTTAAACGCAATGAACTGTTCTTGAACAACCAACGCTTGAAAATATCCTTTCCAAATGGAAATTGTTTTAGCCAAATATTAAAATTCATTGCCATTGGCCATTTTGGTGAATGGCAGAGTAAGCCCTGGTAAAACCGTGATAACAGAAGCCAATGAACAATTGCTTCAAAAGTGAGAGCATTTAGTAAATCCAACATTGACAATGCAGACATGGACATGACACAAATAATGTACAAACTATTTTTATGATGCAGTTATCTCTCAGGACAGGTGAGAAATATGGAATACAGAACAGCAACGTAATTGATTAACCAGCATGTGTACCGGTAGTCCGGTAACTTATAGTTTTACAGACTTTCTGTCATCAAATACTATTAACACTCAAATTACTTCTAGCTTTTTCTACATACCTACTGTCACACAAGATTTATAAATACATGCAGCCAGTGCTAATTATCAAGACGGATCTTAAATGTTTATGATTTTCGTCTATAAAATGTCAGTCTAAACTGTGTGTGGAATAGATTATACTACACAGTACACATCAAATGTGCCCACCTAAATTTTGTTTTGCCCTAATAATTAAACTAGTAGACTTTCATAAGTATTTAAATCTGGCAAATCCAGCATGCACATTCACGTGAAACAAGCAAAAAAATTGTGATGCACGCAAAATGTTGAGACTGTTGGGGTACATGCACGCATAAAAATGTCTGGTCCAAATCTTGATTCAATTTCCTGGGCCAACAATTTCTGTCGTCAGAGTATTTATTCAACGGATATTTATACAAATTGGTCGTGAATCCCGAATTTTTTAGGATATTTGTTTATTTTCCCATTACAGCAACTTTCGGAAATAAATCCAGTTTGGTCCGGATTTTCGCACCTACATCGCTACTCTTTCATAAACATTTGTGTTTTATGACAAACAATAACATGGCCCGCTCAACATCAAAGTGTAACAGTTTAATGTCAACAGCTGAATTCGCTCATGCCACCCATAGCAACGTCCTTTCACTGCTGACGTCCTACATGCCATCCACGTGGAGGGTTGTGTGTCATAGATCAACGCTAACCTATCGGAATGACAATAACGTTATCAATAACTGCTTTTTCATTTTAGAGGAAATGTTTATGCTGTCAGCAAGAGGCCAAGTAACCACAATATAAGTACAACTGCACCTCGTTTGAGTTACAGATACCCAAATTTGTTGTTTTGTGCTACAAAACTTTTATACAAAAGTAAAGATTTCACAGTTCTTTGCACTACTAAATTTTTATAGCGCAGTCCATACACGCACGCTTTTCATGCAGATGAATTTTTGCAAGTTTTTCGAGCAAAAACACGTGTTTTACATGAAATATACGTGCCTACTAACTGTAAAGTGAATTTGTGTGCATGTCTTGTGAACGGTAAAATTCAGATGAGTGTCATATAATGGTATATGCATTGTCAAACCGCAGTCTGATGTTAATTGCCTGTATAATTTTTATATTTGAAATATTTTATTTATAGATGTAACACATGAGTGAATTATATTTTCTTTTGAAGTAGCGAAAATAATATTGTGTATACATGTATAGCCTATAGGTAAATTTGACATGGGTATATACGAAAACCAATAAGTTATTTAGTTGTACCCCGATTTTTTATTGTGTATCCACATTTTTTAAAGGCTTTGGGTACATGTACCCTCAATTTTGAAAGTTAGTGGGCATGCCGCAAATCTAACAACACCCATACACTGAAGAATGTCAATCCTGTGATGATCATGAGATAACAGTATTACTTCTGTCACTGTATGGCTACCAATGATGATGTAATTACTACCACAGGTACCGTATCTTGAAACTTACACTTACTGGTACATGGTGTCAACAATGGGTTTAAAATCTAGTATTTAAACTTTAGTAGTAAATTGATGGTACGATAATATATAGAAGTCAGTCTATTTTTTATATGCAGGTACTAGTGTATTATCAATATTTATTTTTCAGTCATGAAAAAAAGATTATACTGAAAATATATTACAATATACTGATAACCATGCCATTGAAACCCTTATGATAACAGTGTAAACTAATGAAATCCCTTATTACAATGCATTTTTAAATAGAGTAAAAAACTATCCAAATTTCTAAAATTAAAGATAAATGTCTATAAACAAGAGATGTTTGTAAAACATGTATGCACCCCGACTTGCAGCCTTTGTTCATCACAGAAGTGTACTGTTTCTGAAAAATCTAAGCTGAGACATCTTGATAGGAGTTGTCTTCTCTGCAAGAGCATTTTTCCCATCAAATTTTACGACTCGACCCAAGTATTCAGAAATTATCACTATGTAATAGGTCATCTACTCAAACTGACCATTGTACCTATATAGTTTGAGGACCATGTACCAATGGTTCATCTGTTATTAAGTGGATTTTTAATTTTTTTACAAGCTCCTGTGACCTTGACCTTTGATCTCTTGATCTCAAAATCGATAGCGGTCTTCCTTCCCTCAAGACTAACCAGCATACTAATTTATATGATCCTAGGTTAAAGTGTTCTCTAGATATTGTGTGGAAACGGTTTTCATGTTACAAGCCTCTGTCACCTTGACCTTTGACTGGTTGACCTCAAAATCAATAGGCTTCTTCCTTTCCTCCCGAGTAACTAGCATACTAACTTGGATGATCGTAGTTCAAAGCGTTCTCTACATATCCTGCTGAAACAAAATGGTTTACTGTGAAAACAGTTTTCATGTTACAAGCTCCTGTGACCTTGACCTTTGACCTGTTGACCTCAAAATTGATAGGCATTTCCCTTTCCTCCCGAGTAACCAGCATACCAACTTGGATGATCGTAGGTCAAAGCGTATCCTACATATCATGCGGAAACAAAATGGTCTACAGAGGAAACAGTTTTCATGTTACAAGCCTCTTGTTACCTTGACCTTTGACCTGTTGACCTCAAAATTGATAGGCGTCTTCCTTTCCTCCCAAGTAACCAGCATACCAACTTAAATGATCGTAGGTCAAAGCGTTCTCTAGATATCGTGCAGAAACGAATTTCATGTTACAAGCCCCAGTGACCTTGACCTCTACCTGTTGACCTCAAATCAATAGACGTCTTCCTTTCCTCCCAAGTAACCAGCATACAAAATTAAATGATCGTAGGTCAAAGCGTTCTCTGGATATCGTGCGGAAACAAATGGTCTACGGACAGACCGACCGACCATCCGACCGACCGACCAACGGACAGGTGCAAAGCAATATACCCCCACTTCTTCGAAGGGGGGCATAAATATTGAAAAACACACATAACTGTACCTGTTGATGTGTGACACTAACAGGTATGCCTGATCCCAGCTTCCTCCCTTGGCCCGTGAAATGCTGCCCTAAAACATTGGCCAGGTGTCTCTCTTTCCGTTCTATCTTTGCTCTTTCACGAGGTTCCAAAATTGCCTTCTTGTAGCTCTCCGCCTACAAACATTACGATTAATGCCTTGAACTTTGTCAATATGCACCAAAAAGTAGGAAATGATTTTAAACTTTATATTCATGTAATGTGCAGTATTTTCATTTCATTGCACAAACCACCTATGAAAAATAAAATAAATATGGATGAGCAACTACCACCATCGCAATACCTCTGTCTGATTTGTACAACAATTCAATACAATCACAGTCCATGTAATTGATTAAGTATTCTTTACAAATAAATAAAGACAAGGGCTCACATCTATGTTGTTTGAATCAACATTATTTGAAGAAACAAGAGGGCCATGATGGCCCAAAGCACTCACCTGAGAACTACAGATGAAGACCATACTGTTGTGACAGGTTTGAAAATTAAGGTATCTGAACAATACGCAGAGGATGATAGGATCAATTTTGATTTAAAACAGCAGTTAGTGCAATGGGCTAACTAAAGTATGAGCTGGGTAAGTGGACGTGCGTTTTTTTTGCTAATGGTTCTCAAATCATTTTTCTCTATATTTTTCCCTGACCCTTTCTCATTTAGTCCTTGACAATTCTGGAAAATGCAGAAACTGTGGATTTTAATGTCTTTTTCGCAAATAGTTTTGGAGAACTAGTTGCAATGCAATAATTGGGATGGCTGTGCTATAAGGTAGAATTTAGCTTTTTCTTTGATAATTTTCTGTCCAATGATGATAAATGATGTTAATGCAGGCTCTGAAGACATCAATGTTGCATGTACAAATAACTGCATGCAAGTCTTGCAACTGTTGGAAATCAAATTTTATCAATCAATTTGAATGGTCATGTGCAAACTGTGTAAGTTTGGTCAACATTGAATCAAAAATCATGTGTGCAAGACAATCATAACTTGTTGATGTTTTTTTCCAAACACAAGCGGCAATAACTCCGGTGTTTCTGGCCTAATTATGCTTATTTTCTAGTTCACCTGTAGTCTTACGTTCATAGGCAAACTGTACATGATTGGTGAAGATTGGATGAAAAATGAAGTCTCTATCCGGATTAATGTCCATTTTTGCATATTTTTTCACAAAAAAAGGGCAATAACTTTGGTGTTTTTGGTCCGATCTTGCTTATATTCGACTTCACCTTTAATCTTATGGTCATAGGCAAACTGTGCAAGATTGGTGAAGATTGGATGAAAAATGAAGTCTCTATCCTGAATAATGTCCATTCTGGATATTTTTTCGCAAAAAAAGGGCAATAACTCTGTTGTTTCTGGTCCGATCTTGCTTATATTCAACTTCAACAGTAATCACATAATAATAGACAAACTGTGGAAGATTGGTGAAGATATTAAAAATGAAGTCTCTATCTTGAATAATGTCCATTTTTGTATATTTTTTTAATAAACAAGAGGGCCCTGAGGGCCCTAGGACGCACACCTGAGACCTTGTAACCCAATTGGAATCTGCATCCCCAAGGCGTGGCTCATTTTTATTCCAGGGAAATAATTTGAACAATCTTGAACAAAACTCAGTTTCAGGTAAAGATTTGTAAAGTCATTATGCTATTTAAGTCTACATAAACCATGTGACCCCTGGCGTGTGGCCAGTTTTGACCCATGGGGCATAATTTGAACAATCTTTGTAGAGGACCACTAAAGGATGTTACATACCAAATACGAAACCTCTGGGCCTTGCGGTTTCAGAGGAGAAGATTTTTAAAGACATTTTGCTATTTAAGTCTGTATAAATCATGTGACCCCTGGGGCGTGGCCAGTTTTGACCCCATGGGCATAAATTGAACATGTGTAGAGGACCACTATAGGATGTTACATACCAAATATGAAACCTCTTGGCCTTGCGGTTTCCGAGAAGAAGATGTTTAAAGACATTTGGCTATTTAAGTTTATATAAACCATGTGACCCCTGGGGTGTGGCCAGTTTTGACCCCAGTGGCATCATTTGAACAATCTTTGTAGAGGACCACTATAGGATGTTACATACCAAATATGAAGCCTCTGGGCCTTGCGGTTTCAGAGGAGAAGAATTAAAAGTAATTTTGCTATATATTCTATATAAACCATGTGAACCCAAGGCGTGGCCCGTTTTGACCCCAGGGGCATAATTTGAACAATCTTTGTAGAGGACCACTATAGGATGTTACATACCAAATAGGAAACCTCTGGGCTCTGCAGTTTCAGAGAAGAATATTTTTCAAGTTAACACTTTAAAAATCTATTTTTAGCTCTGGTGACCTATATATGCAGCGGACCGTAACGATTTGAACAACTTTGAAAGAGGGACACCCAATGATCATTCCTGTGAAGTTTGGTGAAAATCTGCCAAGTGGTTTAGGAGGAGATGTTGTTTGAATGAAAAGTTGATGACGGACGCACGCACTGACACACGGATGCACAAATGGACGACGGACAACGGGAAATCACAAAAGCTCACCGTGATAAATCAGGTGAGCTAAAAATCAGGCTACAAAAGATAGTTTCTTGTAAGCTGTTAAGTAATAGTAAGATCATATTAAGTAAAATCTTATGGGTTAAGAAGGGGCAGAATGTAACATTTTGATTGGTTGGGCACATGTACATCAGTAAAACATGTAAACAGTAGATATCCATAATGCTTACAAAGAGGTAGAGTTCAGAATAACCAATCTAAACCCAGAAATAGTGCCCATTAAGACCATGCTTTTAATGAATAAGTGTTTAAAGGCCTAGTTTAAGGAATGTATGGCCTTTCCATGGGACACTCCACTCCGTGTATTGGTCACTCCACTCCGTGTATTGGTCCACCATAAAATCTCTTATCATTATTTGCAATATTTTCTCTCAGCTGACTGAGCAATGGCTGAGTGCACTGTTTCCGGTTTTGCAGCATTGTATTGATCTCAGCTGATAAGGGCCACCACACATTGTCCACCTTGTAACCACAGCAGGGTGCCAATACACAGGGGTACAATACCCCAGATTTGGAGGGGGGGGGGGGGAATAAAGAAGGATTAAACTAGGCCTTTAACTTGATGAATACAATCCAGAATGTAAGTTATATTCTAAGAAGCAATATGTTGAAAACACAAACAGAAAGGGCACTGCAAAACACATTAATAATGAAACCTTAAAACTGGATTCTGATGCAACATTTTGTATCTAACAGCCTCCTTTTATAAAGTTTGTTATGAAAATATATGTAAGTGACAATCAAGATTTGAAACAACATGGTACAGTTTCTCACCTGAGCACAGTATTTCTCCTGTTGGTCATCTGCCAATATGTGACGTTTTGCCTCGTAGTGTTGAACTTTTTCTGGATCGACTGAAATAATAGTACATGTATGATGTTATCATTTATTTTGTCATCCAGAATGGCTGTTGCAGTTATTACATTAAATATTTAGAAACACCTTGTGTTGCCTCTGTTACTGTCTGCACTGACAGGGAGTGGGCAGTAGGATAACAGTGTGTGCAGCTGATTGTCAAGACTTTCTGAAAGTGCTGTATGTTACTTCACATTTATTTTTTAGTGACACACCAGTAAAAAAAACTGTGTTTATTATATAATAAGTATACTGTACATTATAAGAATACATATAAATGGGGACTTCTGACTTTAAACTAAGTGTTTATTTTTCTGTACTCAAACACTTCGGTAGGCTTTTCAGTTGTAGTTATTACATTATTGTATTATGTGTCAAATGCATACATTTATGCCATACATTTCAAACAAAGCCCCATTCAAACAAACTGATATGTTAAGATGTTATACTGTATAAGTGGTTAAGTTAGCGACGTGGAAATGTTTGCGAATTTTGCGAATTAGAAGAATTCGCTACAATTTCTGCCAGCGAAAATTAAATCGATTGCCGATAACTAGACAGGAACACCGATTGCAGATGATAATGTGTACAAGTACAGGGTGTTTCATATCTGTCCCCATTACATATCAACATAAATGTATCATGGTATACAGTATAATAACAATTTATACAACACTAGATAGTGGATAAATGAAATATTTTTATACATATTACAGTTATGGAAAACGTTAACGTCATTACGTCATCAATGACGTCATTTCCTCTGGGTAGTTTTTAGTAATGGCGCCGTCACAACAACAGTGTTCTGAAGTGGTAAAATTGTACTATGAAAGTAAATGACCTATAACCGTAATAAGTATCATGCAAAAGAAATACCCAGAGTCGAAAAGATTAAGCAAGAAGCAAGTTCAACGAATTGTACAAAGGTTTGAAGCTACTGGATCAATAGAAGACGGAAGACACAGAAACGCTGGACGACCAAGATCAGTACGAATTTCTGACAGCATTGAACAGGTCAAGACGGTTATTGATGAAACTCCAGAAATGTCAGTCCGTAAGGTTTTGGGAGATATAAGTAACCATGCAAGTGCTTCAAGTGTGTACCGAATTTTAAAATTTGATTTAAAACCAAAACCATATACACGGTTAGGAGACTCACCAGACCACCTAATTTCGAGGTGTTAAGA
This sequence comes from Congeria kusceri, assembly GCA_027627225.1. NCBI lineage: Eukaryota > Metazoa > Mollusca > Bivalvia > Myida > Dreissenidae > Congeria > Congeria kusceri. Next base: position 35,206,061 of record CM051031.1, on the reverse strand, counting down.
AAATGTCCGGTGGTGACTTCCGAGGTGGTCCGATGGTGCACAAATATTGTAAAAAGTAAGTATGACTTTCCAATTTTGTATTATTTTCTTATGATAAATGTGCTTTTTAAGAAATTGGCCAATGTCATTACCAGTAGGAATGATAAAAGAACACTCGTTCGTAGTTTCGTTAACTAATGTACAAAAATATAAGCTGTAGGATTTTTATAAGTTGAAGTCATTGAAAGAATATGTCTATGATACTCTATATACTGACATGTTTACCTGTCTAAGTTCTTACTACAACCCGTTTTGAAGTGTATGACAACTGACGATGATCACAAATATAAATGTCTTCACATACGCATGACATGGTTTACAATAATTAATAATTTTTGTTAGTTTTCTGGGATTTTCTTGAAATGAGGTGGTCCGGAAACCGAAAGTAGAACTGGTAGACACAACTAAAGCTTGTCAAGATTCATAAACATCAAGTTATTGTGTTTATTCTTCCTCTTTCTGTTTTAGAAGTGTTCGTATATTAAACAACTGTGTCGCTGAATTAACGTGGAAGGCTAAAAATACAGTGTTACAGCGACTGCATTTATATTTCCTAGAGTAAGTAGTTCTTCAACAATGTGCCCTATCGTGTCGCCCATTTCGCCATTGGCATATATTTCTTTCTTCTGCATCTTATCTACAGTCTATAAATATCCAAACATTATAAGTAATTCGACGTTTATGAATCTTGACCAGATTTGGTTGTGTCAAATTCTACTTTCGGTTTCATGAACATCAGCTAACTCAGCACCACCGGACCACCTGAGCACCACCGGACCACCTCATTCCAAGATATTCCCAGAAAACTAAACAAAATTACAAGTTATTGCAAAACATGTAATGCGTATGTGAAGACATTTATATTTGTGATCATCGTCAGTCGTTACACATTTCATAATGGGTGGTAGTAAGAACTCAGACGGGTAAACATGTCAGTAAACAGAGTACCATAGACATATTCTTTCAATGACTTCAACTTATAAAAATCCTACAGCCTATATTTTTGTACATTAGTTAATGAAACTACGAAAGAGTGTTCTTTTATCATTCCTACTGGTAATGACATTGGCCAATTTCTTAAAAAGCACCGTTATCAGAAGAAAATAATAAACAATTGGTAAGTCATACCATATTTTTGCGCCACCAGACCATCTCGAAAGTCACCAACGAACATTTTCTTAACACCTCCAAATGACGTGGTCCGGTGAGTCTCCTAACCGTGATATACGATTTCCATCATGCAGCATCTGAAGCCATCGGACATCTCAAGTAGACTGTCATTTGCAAACTGGATGAATGACCACAGTCATATTGTAGAAAACATCTGGTTCTCAGACGAAGCACATTTTTATTTAAATGCAGAGGTGAACAAGTAAATTGCAGATATCGGGGAAGTGAAAAACCGCATATCTACATTGAAAAGCAATTGCATTCCGAAAAAGTAACTGTTTGGGCTGCGCTTAGTGCAAATGGAATTATCGGGCCATTCTTCTTCGAGGATTGCAATGGAAATGTTGAAACTGTAAATAAAGACTGATACATGCATATATTAAATAGTAAGTTCATGCCGGCATTAAAACGGGAAGGTATAGATAAAGACACTATCTGATTTCAGCAAGATGGCGCGACTCCCCATACAGCCGGTGATGTAATCAAGATGGCGCGACTCCCCATACAGCCGGTGATGTAATCAAGATGGCGCGACTCCCCATACAGCCGGTGATGTAATCAAGATGGCGCAACTCCCCATACAGCCGGTGATGTAATCAAGATGGCGCGACTCCCCATACAGCCGGTGATGTAATCAAGTGGCTTCAGAAGACATTCCGTAGCAACTTCATCTCTTTCAAAACTGATAATGGCAGCCCCACTCTCCTGACCTTAGTCCCCTGGACTTTTTCTTGTGGGGGTATTTAAAGGACAGAGTCTACAAACCTTCTACACAACTGATGGCAGCCATTAAGAGAGAAATCCGCACCATCACTTGTGACACATGTGTCGCTGTGATAAGAAATTTCCAGCATAGACCTGACGTTGTGATTACCAAGAACGGGCATCATTCGGAAAATATTTTGTGACATTGATATGTTTAATAAGATGTAGATATCAGGTGCTGGAATTATCATATACATATATTGTATATCAAAAGAAATTTTATTCCTTAAGCAATAAAAATATACTAATCATTTTGCATTTTAATCATTAGCATAAAAAATATATCAATGTTTGTAATGGGGACAGATATTATGAAACACCCTGTATATGTAAAAGTACATATGCAGTGCATCATGTAGAAAAATCATGTTCAAAATATAGGAATATGAAGATACACATTTTTTTTTTATGTATTTTTCGCTAATATTCACAAATTCAAATCACGAGGTGCAGTTGTGCTAATCGTTTATGATAAGTGTAGAACATCTTTTTTAAACCCCGTAGCTATAATTTGACTGCAAATTAATGAAAGCGACTGCTACAAAAGGACGTTGTCTAGGGTGGAACGCGCGATATAAGCTGATGACGCCAAACTGTTACATTTTGATCATAAGCAGTTTGAGTTATTGTTTGTGGCACTTTACGCGTGTGTCAGTGGAGTAGCATTGTAGGCGTGTATTTTTCACACAACATGATATCGGAAATTCGCTAACATTTCCACATGCTAAAAGTCCAAATTTTAAATTCGCTAATTTTTTGACACACGGAAATATCCACTTATAGAGTACAATGAAGTCCCACGGCTCTAGCTCAAATGTTTTTCAACAAACAAATGCTAGGACCTTTTGGGATGTCGACATTCAAAGTAAGATGCAAACCAAGAGTGCAACTCCACCTGTACTTGCATGAACTCTGTTAACCCAGGTAGAATGCAGCCTGTTTTTTAAAGCTACTAACACTGATTTCTCAAGAATTCATAAGTATGTTACAACTGGATTTGCTATCGTGCAGTAAATACACGTGCATAAATAACATGCTCAAAAAATATTAAATTTTGAATTAAAATTGTATGTCAGATAATGACATCAAATAATATTTTTTATTTAATGCGAAGTAGTGAAAAAAAGAGAATTATCAGTGAGATATATCCCTATATCACTCAAAGTCAGGTACTACTTTTTGGGGTCCCGATTTAATACAGTAAATGAAACGGACCGCCATCGATGCCGGGCTCAAAACTGTGAAATGACGTCATTATTCTGACGTCATGACGTTATGATTCCCACGATAAAATGTAAAACAAAGGTTAATAAAGCATAAAACAAAAAGAAAATTTGATTGTTTTCGGTGTGATAACGCGTGATATCATCACCGGAAAGGCAGAAAATTTACATATTTTCACTCATGAAAGAGCTCGTGAAAATATTAATTGTCTCCCTTTCCGGTGAAGATATCATGCGTTATCACACAGAAAACAAACAAATATCCTCTTATATTGTAACATCAATTATGAAATAACAAGAGATATTTGTAAAACATGTATGCCCCCCCTACTTGCAGCCAAGTTGTCAATATGTGCAATTGTTAAGAGATTTTTTTAATATTGTATGTGCACATTAACACATGGGAAGGAAATTAAAGTTGATGCTTTAGAAAGTAAGCATAAAGCTGAAAGAAAGATAGAGTATAAGTATGGATTTATTTTTACTGTCTATTATATAAGGATACCTGTTTTCTGTTTGATTTAAACATCAAATACGCCAAAACATCTCTAGATATCCTGTGGAAACAAAATGGTCTACGGAGAAAACAGTTTTCATGTTACAAGCCCCTGTGACCTTGACCTTTGACCTCAAAATTGATAGGCATCTTCCTTTTCTCCCGAGTAAGCAGCATAACAACTTGGATGATCGTAGGTCAAAGCGTATTCTACATATCATGCGGAAACAAAATGGTCTACAGAGGAAACAGTTCCATGTTACAAGCCTCTGTCACCTTGACCTTTGACCTGTTGACCTCAAAATTGATAGGTGTCTTCCTTTCCTCCCAAGTAACCAGCATACCAACTTAAATGATCGTAGGTCAAAGCGTTCTCTAGATATCGTGCGGAAACGAAATGGTCTATGGACAGACTGACCGACCATCCGACCGACCGACGGACAGGTGCAAAGCAATATACCCCCACTTCTTCGAAGGGGGGGCATAATAATTCTGATTAATGAAATAGGAGACTTAGGCCTGGTATTCCTTTAAGAAATTTGACCCCCCCCCCCCCCCCCCACCAGTGGCTGTTATTACGATTATATTACATGGTATTGAAACAGGCCCCAAGTATTTGGCTGCCCATGTTGGTCACTTACTTTCATCGTGGGTCGCTGTGTTCCTATGCCAGAAGTTCTGTATGTTCCGCCATACTACCCAGATTGATCGGACTACAATGCTACCAAACACGTACAGAAAGATGGCCTGCACACTGAGACGAAACAGACTCCACACGACCTTGGACGGATGTTCTGTAAGAGTAGTCATGTTGGAAAGCCACAAGGGTCTCTTACTTATAACATTATTATGCCCTCTTCGAAATAACCAACTTGCCTGAAGCCAGGGACCAGTAAAACACTATCCAGGCAAGTATAACTTATCGAAAGGGCAAGTACAGGAAGGATGAAAACACGAAAAAAAACAACACATGAGGCGTGTCGTGGGCAAACAAGGCTCTTAATGCAAGTGCTTAAAGTGTCGTCCCGGATCAGCCTGTGCAGTCAGTACAGGCATATCCTGGACAACACTTTCCACTTTTATGGTGTTTTCTGTTTCAAGGAAGTCTCTTCTAAACATAAATCCACTGTAGGCATGAAGTGCCATCCCGGATTAGCCTGTGCAGACTGCACAGGCTGATCTGGGACGACACTTTACATACTTGCATTAAACCTGGTTTTCCCATGACATGCCTCATATATATACATGAATGTTATTTACACAGATTAGGTTATTTCTAAACCTTACTACGGCATTTCGGACAATTCCACAATATATTTGGGCAAGTATAAATTCAATGTTCTCTGCCTGAATAGGCAATTCTATCTAAAACATAAATGATAATAATTAATAATTAAATAACCAGTACTTATTGTTTCATGTTTTAATGTAAATTGTATGTGTATGACAATGGCTAGTGACCAATTTTCTCAGAATATTTATATTGAAAGAACCAGTAAAACCATATTAAAATAAAAGCCTATTAAGTGATAAAACCTAAAAATGGCAGCAACTACATACTATATGAAACCCAATTGTAAGTTTGCCAGTACAAACAAAAGAATAATTAAGAACAATTTCAATAAATTTCTAACGCCAAAACAAAATGTCAATGGTAAGCTATTAAACACAAGAATATTGGTAGAATTGATGGGATGCTCCCCGATGCCACTTTGACCTCAAATTGTGGCCTTGACTTTAAACCTAAGAACATGATTCATTCGGAGACACTTTGAGGCTAACATTCATGTAAAGTCTTGAAATTAGGGATGTCAACGAATATCCGGATAACCGGTTATCCGGTTACTATGTTCATATCCGGTTACCAAGTTAGTAACCGAATATTCGTATAAAAATTGATATTCCGATTTTTCTCGTTTTTTAGTCATACAAACACCCTTCTTGCATGTATATTATTGATTAACACAACACAGCAAATAGGCCTCTACAGAAGGTCTCCACCTCGTACTGCGGACGTGTCAGAAACACACCCCTCGGTCAGTATACGATTATCATAAAACAATAGGTGGTGCTTTCACACTACACTAACTTTGACAAGACTATTAAACAAACAAGATATCACAATCGATTATGCCAATTAGGTGCGTCCCTCTTGATAAGAGATGGTTCTCTACCAGCTAACAATGCCAATTAAAATAAAATATATAGTAACATTGATCTATCCTTGTTTTTGTGTTTATGTGCATTTGATTAGCACATTACTCAAGCATCGCAATTTACGGGTTTACCATACACCAGTCAGCCTTAACACTTACTTACATTTACGCAAATCAAATGTTTAATTGGGGTGCTTTAATTGAAGGGCATAACAACATTGCACGCTACACAAAACAAACAAAACGCAAGATGTGAACTTAATTTTGCAACTTTAACATGTGCCAGATTCCGGCTGCCAATGCCGATCTATACGGTTATCCGGATAGTATCTGGATATAACATACGAATAACCGGATACCAATTTTGGTAGCCGTTGATATCCCTACTTAAAATCCATTCAACAAATTAAAAGTCCAGCCAAACAAACAGTCAATTTCGACTTTTGACCTTTAAGTATGACATTGACCTTTGACCTTCAGATCTAGTTCATATGCGTAACATGCGTAACATGCTGTCTCATTTAGACAAACATTTTTACCGTTTAATTGGAAAACAGCTCAATCTATGACCCAATTTATAGTCCAGACAAGAGAAAAGCTGATTTTAACCTTTGCACTTCATGTTATCTCATTGATGGTTAACATTGGTGCCAGGTAGTTTTTTAAATCCATGGCAGTGTCAATTTAGCCCTTTGACATCTAGGTGTGACCTTGACCTTTGACCTAGGGACCTGATTCATGAGCGGTACATACCAGCTCATTGCAGCAAACATTTGTGCCTAAATTTTGTGCCTAGTAATTCGAAGATCCCTCCATCGATGGCCACGTTATAGTGTGGAAAAAGCCAAAAAGCCAAATTATAATCAAATGGCAATTACTCCTTGAAAACTCACCAGACTGGAACGACTTGACAATATGCGCATGTCCTCTTGGTAGGAATGCTGCATAGAATGTTTCATTGAATTCCAGTTGTTAGAACCAAAGATTTTGAGCGGAAAGGAAAATATTTAATTAAAATGTATTATTTTAAATATAAAAAGGGCAATAACTCCAGGAAAAATCATCAGACCAGAACAACCTGACAATATACACATGTCCCCTTGGTAGGGATGCTGCATATAAAGTTTCATTGAAATCGAATAGTAGCTTCAGAGATCTGGTGAGGAAACAAAAATATTTCATTAAAATGTATTATTTTTAATATACAAAAGGGCAATAACTCCATGAAAAATATTCAGACCGGAACGGCCTGGCAATATGTGCATGTCCCCTTGGTTAAGAAGCTGCATATAAAGTTTCATTGACTTCAAGTAGCAAGTTCCTGACATCTTGCGCGGAATGGAATATTTCCTTATAGAATGTCCTATTTCTAATAAAAGGGCAATAACTCCCTGAAAAATCATTGGACCGGAACGACCTAACGATATGCGCATGTCCACCCGATAGGGATGCTGCATTTAAAGTTTCATCATATTCGGGTCTTTAGTTCCTGAGATCTCACGTGGAAACTAAGTACCGGACGGACGGAAGAATGGAATGACAGAAAGATGGACAGACATGGAATATGATCATTGGGGAAATATGTTTCACACCCAGACAAACTGAATTGCAGCAAAATTAGAATACGGACAGACGGACAAAGCGGCGGCTATATGCTCCGCCCTTTCGGGCAACAAAACAACATAAAACACAGAGAGGATCTTGAAATTCAACAAATTTTAGGGTATATTATTTAATGGAATACTTTTTCACGGCAAGGAAGATTTAACTGCGAAATGATGTAACGGGATTAAAATAATTATAAGCCCTTACATGAGCTCTTTATTATTATTATTCTGGTTAGCAACTTTTTGAGAAATATTCTTCCTACCTAAAACAAGAAACTTGGAAATTCCGCAAAAAAAAATATTTTTGAACGAAATGCATTAAAGGCACACACAAGGTGCTGTGAGTTAAGACAACTACCAATATTTAACCAAGATTTAATCAACTCATAAAATAAAACATTATGACCAAACACTAGTTTACATTTTCTTAAAATAACTGAAATTTGACTCGTTTTATTTCCACTTGATTGTTTACATTTAAAGACATTTGGTGTCCTAGTTTCCCGTAAAAGTAATGCAAATCCTATGCATGATTTTTGCATGGAAAAATCCCGTTATTGTGGTCAGTGAAGTGTTTCAATTTCGAGGGTCGTCTAATAAACCTTTACTAGTATCAGAATTGAATAAAGACATTGGTACAACATATTGAGAAAACAAATGAAACTATTCTCGTTTCGAAAAGTACAGTATTGTACGGTATTTAGTTATTTTTCGAGTGATTATAGCAAAGTTTGGCGGGTTAAGCACGGAATTCTCGTGCAAGGGTATGTGAGCCGTGTATTGAAAATTTATCGTCAGGGTGTTCGTTTGACCCGAGCTCCCGGGTTTTGACCCGTGATTTTCATGGAAATCATGAAATTGACGCATGGTAAAATCGCCTGAAGAGTCATATTGACCCTTGGTAAATGTCTGGATTGCGTCATCACTTCCTTTAAAACTGAAGCCAGTCAAGACACTGTCTGTTATTAACACATTAGGCCTACCTTATCTTAATCCGTTCTGCATTTACTGATAAGATCTTCCATGCCAGGAAGTTATCAGTGTATGTATTTGACCGTTCCACCAATGAAAACACGGACATTTTCCATTACGGTATGCACCTTTAGCCTCGTTGTGAACTTCAGTGTGTTACACCTTTTGTTACGGCATTTGTGTACTGTCAACCTGGATAGCTCTGACGTTTACATGTTGAAATGTAGATGAAATGATGTTTTAAATGTTAAATAATAACAATATTGAACATACAATATCATAATCTAAAAACAATACTGATAAAATACACCAGAAACACTTGCAAAAAAATCGGCCGAAAATTCACAACTGTCAATAATTTCGGACAACACTTTTGGATATTTGTTGATAAAACAAAAAAATAGCAGCATTAAGTTTTGTCTTTCATATTTATTTATCAATTATTCAAAAATCTTACCTTTTTAGGTCTTTCTAAAGAATTGTACATTGAATGAAAAAACAAACAACAACACAAACTTACAAAGGCTAATTTTTAAAGGGACTCGTTCACAGATTGTCAAAATGACATTTTCCCAACTTTTTGTCACAGATTCAAAAAATAAAAGAACACTGTACACCAGGGAGCGAAATGACACTAATGGCGTAGACTCATTATGAAAATACAGTTTCGTTTATGAATAGTGAACATTTGAAATTGATAAAATTATAAAGCGTTACAAACGCCAAACGATTGAATAATTTGGAATGTTTCTGTTGTTTCCGTTAAATTTTGTAACAACACGTGGATCACTTATATCAAGTATTAAACGCAGGCTTCTTATAACAGTCCGGATGGCCGAGTGGTTACGGCGATAACCTTTTAATCCAAAGGGCACTGGTTCGAGCCCCGATAGGGACAAACTTTTTTCTTTTAATTTCTCTTTTTTAATTCTATTCTTGTTATTATAATGGAGCTCTAGAGTTCCGATGTTTAAATCTAACAATTTAAGGCATTTAATGACACACTTCAAAAAATGTCCCAATCTGTGAACAAGTCCCTTTAATATTATGATCAGCACCAGGTTGATTTTTTATTTTAGAAATATTTTGTAATATGTTATATTTATTAGTATAATGTGAACCTTGAGTTTGTTTGTTTTTGTTTTGGTGACCTGTGAATATTTGAATTTGACTTCAAAATTGAATTTTGACCCTTGAAAATGTTTGTCAAAGGGTCAATGACTCTTAGAAATTTACAGTCTACTGAACAGTGTTTGGCAGCAACAAGGTGGATAACAAAAGAGGCAGTATTCCCTCCCGCCCGCCCATAATTTTTGTTTCAGATGATACGTGTCACAGCTCACTGTATTATAGATTTTAATATATATATACTGACTTTGCAGAATTTCAATCGCACTTTGGTTTATTTTCAGTTAAGGTTTCCTTTCGAGAGTTTATCCAATGATCAGATGTTTGACCATTCAATACTTTATGGCACACCTGGCTCCCTCAACCATTCTACTGTGTCAACAGTGGATGTCTAACTTACTTTGTTATCGATGCTACAGTTGTTTCATGAGCGCTAGAATACAATGAATGACGATTGATGATTGTAATGATGATGATGGTGATGATTATGGTGCCAGTGATGGTGATAATTATGGTGATTTTGATGTGATTATCAAAACTATTATGTGATGATGATGCTGATGATGGTGATGTCTTTGCAAGTCTTTTTGATAGTTCTACTTCTCTATATTTCAAGAATAGAGAATAATAAATTTACTCACGAAATGAGTGAGTAAAGGTAATTATACACAAAGCAAAATGGTTTTTCTATGCATATTTACTTATTATAGTGGTCAGAAACTTATCAAGTGATTTTTAGTTCGTAAATTGTTGCATGTATTATATATTTTGAACTTCAAATACTGGACAAAACGTTTCCGAGACGGCCCTCAAAATGACTTGTCCAGTTAATGACAAATTATATTACTGTAAGCAGTACAGTTATTCATGAAAAGCATGGAACTTGTGAAAATCATCACACTAGCAAATAAACAGAGCAAGTGTTTATAAACAGTTTACTTGGAGGATCTGTGTTTTTATTTCAAACGGTATTCAAAAATCAAATAGTTTTTTGACGCTGGGTATAATAGAAGCTTACACATACAATAATACAATTTTACATTTAAATGTCTGTTTTAATTGTTTAATATAAATTTTGACAATTTTTACCTTAAATGAGGCTTTAAAGTCAGCACAAAAATGAAAGTAATGGTGACCTTGACCTTGACTCCACCAACCCCGTACGCAATCCCAAGCAAGGTCTCAATATAAGGTATCTACATATGAAGTTTCATTAAAATATCCCAATGTCTTCTCAAGCTATTGAGGGGAAACTGTTTGTCTATTTTTAGTAATGGTGACCTTCACCCCACCCACTCCATATGCAATCCCAACCGAGGTTCAGGTATAAGATATCTTTGTATGAACTAAGTTTCATTACTATATCTCAATGTGTTGTCAAGTTATTGAGTGGAAACCGTTTTTCTATTTTTAGTTACAATGACCTTGACCTTGACAAAATGCAATGTCAATCGAGGTCTTGATATAAGGTATCTATGTATTAAGTTTCATTAAAATATCTCAATGCGTTCTCAAGTTATTGAGCGGAAACCGTTTTTCTATTTTTAGTAACAGCGACCTTGACCCCACCCACCCCATATGCAATCCCAAGTGAGGTCTCGCTATAAGGTATCTATGTATGAAGTTTAGTTATAATAGCTCAATCCTTCTCGAGTTAGGGGGGCAGAAACAGAAAGTGCTACGCCCGCCCGCCCAACGACATACGCCAATCTAATAACTGCAATTTTTCATTGAAAAATTTGGTTAATAAAAATATCAACAAAAATACAACATATCACTTTTTTTCAGCATTCCAAATGAGTAGTTAATGTATATTATTAGCATTCTGCCTATGTTTTTGTTAATACTATTGTGGCTTAAATCTAGAATATAAGATTGAAGCCATTTTAACATTTTTGTCTGACAGTCACAGTGACCATTGAATTGCATATCCCCTCTAACATAGTAATGGGTTGGAAAAGAGTGGATTAGTATGAGCAAGAATACTGGTTAGGTGTATATTCTAGAAGCCATAAATTAATCCAAAAGAGATTAAAATATGGTAAATAATGTGTGTTCTCTGAAGTCACATAAAAACAACAACAATATTTCTTAAGGGACAATATAATTCATGTTCATCTACTATCTTGCCAAGTGCAGCAACTACGGTAATCTAGAGGTTTTGAATATGACTAAAGCCAAGTCTTTGAAGAAAGTGGAAACAAATTGATATTTTAATCTGTATAATGTGTAACAAACACGCATATTTCTTTAAACAGTCTATTATGTGAAGTTAGAATAAGACATCAAACATAGAATGGTCCTGAAATGTTTCTTTCGACACACAAAAAAACAACTGGACAATTCAAGCTGTTTACGTATGTTTGTAGAATGCAGACATTACAGATGGTATTATATGCATTATTTCATTACTCTTTCTTTAAAACTGATATAGTTGCACCATCCTGTAAACTGTGTCTATGCATGCATGGACATAGTCCCATTTTATTGTGAAGCAATGGTGTTATAACAACAGCATATTCTATGTTTGATGTCTTATTCCAACTTCACATAATACTGTGTTATTTACATTTTCGTTCCAATCTAACTCTAAGAGTAAAAAATTCTTAATTACATTTTGTGAGGGGAAGGGAATCGATTCATTCAAATCAATTTTTATATATAATTAAAATAAAAATGTATTATACCAAAATTAACATTTATAGCAAGCATCTTCCATTCCGCTTTTTATAAGTCACAAATATTATTTACTTAATAATGCTCAAAGAAATAACATTTCCTTGATAAAATAAACATACTACTGTCAATGAACCTGTTTTGGTGACTGACCAGTTTCAGTGACCTTTTCAATTTGTGTGCTTATTCTTTTGTTAAGAGCTCTTACATGATAATTCTTTGTGCACATAATGACATACATTATCACAGTTTATTTACATGCTTAATGATTAAAAATGCATAAAAACAAATGCATGCTACTGATTTTAATAACTGAGGGGTATTTTTGACGTATTTTTGCTATTACGTTTTCAACCATTTTCATCAGCCCCTCAAATTAAAACAAATGTTAACAGACAGCCATTTTCAATCACTAGCTTGTTAATTCATTGTCTGTTCCATCAAAATATAGGGACAGATAAACATCACAGTCAAGGTTTGGGACACAATATATCCTCAAATGGTACCTCCGTGGTTAGATGATTTACACTGAATTCACTTAAAATTATGAGACATAAATGACATCCCAGAATAAGAAAAAAATGAGAGTATCACACAAATTACTAGTCTAAATAGCTCACCAGCTGTATTTCATTTGTCTTTGCAAAATTAACAAAGGCTAACAGATGTTGAACATTTAATGGGACCAGAAATCGGTAATTTAGAGAACAATTTATGTCTCCTACATGGAATAAAAAATTGTGAATATTTCCACACGGAACATTTATCCTGTAGTAAATGTTATTTTTTCACATATATATTCATAATTTTTACATTTTTTGGACAAAATATTTTGTTTCAACATCTACATTGTATAATCCATGGGGGTCACTGAAACTGGTTCTATTCACAATGTAGCACCAAAAGAGGGGCATATAAAACAATCCTCCAAACACAATATTTACCTAAGAAATTATAAGTTTATTTATTTCAAGAAAGCAAGCAAAATGATCAGTTTTAACAACTATGAACACAAATTAAAATAACAATGACCAATTAAAAATATTAATTGTGACAACCGTTAGGGTCACAAAAACTGGTACCTCAATGACAATAATTAATCTAGTCTATATGGGTAAAATAAGGATGCAAAAATATGCATTACCCATCACATAACGTGTTAAGTTCTATGTCAATTATTAGAACATTGTTCTGGAATAAGACGTAGATCTGTGTCTTGCTTCCAATCAATCCTGGTAATATGTTCATAGATAGTTTTACAAATAAATGCAATTTCCATCCAACTTACAGAATTTCATATAACATTGATTAAACATTAAAACCGATATAACCAGCAACAAACCACCTTTGCTATATTAGACATATTGTGTTAACATGAAAAAATTAACCATATACCAATTCCAATGAAAGGAATCACTGCAAAACCAGCACAAACACCAAACAAACAGGCCCAACTCCAAGAAAATGCCATTTTCTACTTTCAGTTTTGTACCCAACTTCCGGGTCACAGTGATCCCATTGCATTATTATTACAGGTATTTTCAGCGTTACCACTTAGCTGTATGGATACATTAAACAAAATAAAACGTAGATAGAGAATTAAAAATATAACTTATGTATATATAATGGTTGATAATTTCAAATGAAACAGTGTGGTAAATTTGTAAATACGATTTAATTTCACATTTTTATGTGAAGGTTTCCTATAAAAAATGAAGTGGGATCGTCCTGCTAGGTTCCATTTTCCGACCAATCAAATGATAACGATTTGTCACGTGGAAACCATTGGGTATAAATACCAAAAAAGTCGTATAAACTGTCTCTTTTCCAATAAACAGTGTTGAGCGACAGTTCATTACAAAATGTCCGAAGCAAGTGCAATGAATGGAACGTTGGAGGGCCAACATACAGAACATTACAAGGAAATCCACCATCACTACGCAGAAGAATGTAGTCAAGATGACATTGGCACATTCTTGTTTACGTCAGAATCTGTGGGCGAGGGGCACCCCGGTAATTATAATGTATTTTCGCGATCGATAAAATCACGTGCACTTTGTTGTTGTTTGTTCGTGATTGAACTTTAGTACCATTGTTACCTTACTTTAATGAACCACAAACATATCAACATAATCTGAATTTATGTTTAGCGTGTGGAATAATTTGCTGTTTTCTTTCATTTGTAACTTAACCATATTTCCGGACAATAATTGATGTTCATAATTGGTACTGCGATTTTGTTTACATTGTATACGTTGGTATAAAAAGGTGAAAAGTGTAAAAAAAAAAAGGACATTAAATTATCATGTATCCATGATCCCATAGATCCAAAGATCTTCAAGGCGATTTTATGCGTAAAAGGGATCATTCTTCTGTATTGCATCATACAAGTTCATGAAAAAAGAATGTCTACTTCAAGATTGATAAGAACAGTACAGTTTAGTGTGAAGTATTAAAAGAAAAGATTGGCAATTATAATTTATGAGTAGTACAGATTGATGTGAACTATTAAAAAAGATTGGCAATAATAATATCATGAAATGTTAGTCAGATCTTAACTTAAATCTGTATTGAAAATAAACTAGCCTTTTAGTGAAGCATCATGGTAGTATGAGTTCTCGAACCTCTAAGGAGGTACATTGACCTGTGAACAAAACATAAATATAATAGTAAATACATGTTTTTGATGCATATTTCCGATAATTTTGTGACAATTGTACAGAATGTTTACTGTAGCACCGGCACACATAATCTGATGACATCATACACACTTTGCTTACATGTAAACAGCGCATGATCGAAAGGTTCGTAAACAGGTACGGTTCAAGAATAGGTACTACACGATGATACTTATACAAGTGTTAAAAGTAATATTTTGTACAGAATGAGTTTAATTGACAAACTCTGAAATTATCTGCATAATAATTGATTTGTGCTATTCGGGAATGATACTGGTGAAATACTGTTTGCTTGTGAATATGAATGGGCCACTTTTAATAGTTTTTATCAATGTATTTTAACCAATTTATGAACTCAATAGACAACCGTTAAAAAGAATCACTATTTCATTGAGTTCTAATTAATGGCAATTTGATGTATTGGATAATTTGTGAATATCGGATATGGCTTACGCAGGTGCATTTAGTAATTGTTATGTATTCGTTTTTGCAGGGCTGAACAAGGCTACATGTTTGTGATTTCAGACAAGATCTGTGACCAGGTCAGTGATGCAATCTTGGATGCCCATCTGAAGCAGGACCCAGACGCTAAAGTTGCCTGCGAGACCGTCTGCAAGACTGGCATGATCCTCTGCTGTGGGGAGATCACATCCAAGGCCAAGGTGGACTACCAGAGGATCATCAGAAATACAGTCAAACAGATCGGTTATGATGATTCTTCCAAAGGTCATGTGTACTGCTAAAAATATCTCGCGTCCTTTTAGTTTACAAGCAACACCTGCTGTAACATGATTATATGCACTTGCTTCTGATTAGGAATTCATAAAAGGAATACATGAATGATAGTTAACATCATAGAGTAACTGTCTTTGTAATATTGTGATCATTTTTGTGCAATCCTTATATTCTATTTTGGATAGTGAAGAAAAATATAACAATGTATCATTGTTTACCCTTATAGGCTTCGACTACAAAACATGCAATGTGCTGATAGCCCTTGAAGAGCAGAGCCCAGACATAGCACAGGGTGTGCATTTACAGAGGGACGAGGATGATATTGGTGCTGGAGACCAGGGTCTCATGTTTGGGTATGCGACAGATGAGACTGAAGAATGCATGCCATTGACAGTTGTCCTCTCACACCAGCTGAACGCTAAAATTGCACAGTTGCGCAGAAATGGAGAAATGGATTGGGCCCGTCCAGATTCAAAAACACAAGTATGAAGATTGCTCTTCTTTCATTTTATTTGCTAAATAGATTATAGAACACTTGGTAGGTCAGTAAATTGGAAACAGCTGGCTCCATGACTATGAAGCTTCTTAAACCATATCTGAGACTTGATAAAAGCCAATGCAACAACCATGTTTGTTGGTCATTGTTTTTATTTCAACCTTGTGTAGAGAACATTGAAAACATTCGTAGTCATATGGCCAGATGTACAAGTCGGCACCTCAAAATTCTGTTTCAGGTTACAATTGAGTACAAATATGTTGAGGGTGCATGTGTACCATTGCGTGTTCACACGGTGGTAATCTCGGTACAACACAGCCCTGACATCACCGTGGAACAACTTAGAAAAGAAATCATGGAAAAGGTTGTACGCACAGTGATCCCAAAGAAGTACCTTGATGACCGAACAGTGTACCACATTCAGCCATCTGGAATGTTCGTCATTGGAGGTCCACAGGTAGGCATTGTGTTAAACAGGTATCCATCACCCTTCATGTGCTGCTTCATAAAGGGGATGATTAATATTACTGTTACAGACTGAACATTGTGGCAGATCTGCTCTTGACCAGTTTTTGGTGTTTTCCTTTTACGGTGATATTGACTAGGGGTGTAACAATATATCGGTGTACCGGTATATCGCGGTAATATATCGCGATATGTAAATTACATACTGGTATTTCATGATATGTATTGTTTGTGTGTTTACAATGTGTTTTCTGTATTGTATTGTTGTTTTTGTTGCCTTACTTATGGTGTGATTTTGTACATATTGGCTGCAAATTATTGGCCGATAGTGACGTGATGGTTTTCTATGGAAACAGAATTATTGGTTTTGAAACTAATTAAAATTTTGTAAATATAATGCATTGGAAGACTCAAACGTCGATACTGCTGAAATTGAAACAAATTATCAGTTCATTAGTAACTGAACTATAGATCAAGTTTTGCATAGTTGACAGAATGTTTTTTTCTAATACACAAACAAAAACTAAATGCGTGCGTGTATGTGTTTATGTCAAAGTATCTTTATAACAATATTCTGTTGTTTAAAACTTGTATCGATTAAAGTGTCCTGAAAAATAGATACTTTTGTGAACATAAATATAAATATTTGACACACAAATGGATGCTGGTGAGATTTGTGGTGTGTCTGATCCTGTTTACTCGATATTGAACATTACGATGTTTTTCTTGAATTAATTTAAGTTTAACAATGAATAGAGTATGCTCAGTTTAATACAACTTGACTGTCTAAAACCTAGGTAATTATATTGATATAGTAAAGAGGAACGGTGCATTTTTAATGTTTTATATGTGCAATATATTGTGGTATATTTAAAAATATTGCGATATATCGCGCTATGGGTCAGTGATATCGTTACACCCCTATTATTGAAATCCAATGGCCTTCTTGTAATCAGGTTATCAGCCTCTGTTTATTTCTCCGTCCTTTTTGACCGACTTAACTTGTACATGCACAAGTTTGTTTGATATGCAAGCTTCGAACATTGTCCCTTTAGTGTTCACTTTTGATGACACCATTCTTTGGTTGCTCAATTTTAAGTATGATAACATTGACAGAAGAGTTATTTATGGAATATATCAAGGATTGTTCTACATGTGGATGTTTAAATAGGTCAGGCAAGAAACCAACAAGAGCAGTAAACATGTGGGTTATCTATTCTAAATAGCTCTTCATCTTTGGGTTCAAATTAAAACAAGAATGTCCTATTTGCACCACCTTGTAATTCACATGTACTTTGCGCTGTGGTGTATATTTTAATTATGAAAAACTATTGAATGCTGCCTTTTCTAATTCTAGTAAAGGTTTTGCTCATTTTACTTCTGATTTTCTGCTTACATAAATGTATTGTCTAGAAAAATATAACAGAAAAGAAAACTAAATTGATTTTTATGGTTAATTAACATAAATTAGTATTACAACATTGGTGGTGTTACCATATCATTGAAGTACAAAATGGATCATATTATTTTTATTGTCTAATTTTTAACTTTTATAGAAAAAACATTATTATTGTTATTTTTTACTTTTTGAAGGACGCCTATAATAAACTCAGGGTAAGCAAAATGGTAAATCTTAGTCTGTGAATCATTGCCAGTTTAAGTTGCAAAATACCTGCACTGAAATTTTACGAGCTCATATTTCTAGTAATCTAAGATACTGATGAACTGTATATTTATGAAATGCCTTTTCTAAAACTTTTGATAAAGAGTAGTTGGCAAGATGACAGGTCAACTTGTCATCATTCACATACTGTCCATGGTTACTATCTGTAGTTGTACAGTGCATTGCTTCTTGAAAGGGAGGTAATATTGTTCAGGAACATTCTATACAGGATTATCTTGCCTGACCAAAATTTGCATCCACATTCATTGCATTTTTACGTGTAATCAGATATTTTATTCAAGCCAATGGAATTCAGTCAATCAAAACATTGAATTACTACATATATATAGTATATTTCACATTTGAAAAATAGCAGTTTAGGCCAATAAATTCAAAACTTAATTTCTTTGTATTGCCATATTTAAGCTTGCCATTGCAATTTAAATGATAGCAAAAGGCTGTGCCAGTAGCATTTGGTTCCATAACTGTATTGCCTACCTTTTTGTACAAGATTACTGCTTTTGTTGAGTAGACACGCGTGATTGTTGTTCTACACTTTTTCACATAACATATTTCCATAGCGTTTCACATTATATGAAGAGTGTGGGTGCGAATGTTCATATTATTTTGATATAAAACATACAACTTATTTCTAATGCTGTGTGTGTCATTTTCACATTTTTTAGTCCAACTAATTGGTGGGGTGGGTAGAGTAAATGGGACTGAGGATTTGTTGTATTTCAAAGATGCCTAGTCTTGAACTTTCCATCTTGAACGTATCTTTTTTTGCATTGTAGATTGGCCTCATTGTTTGTAATAGCTGTGAAAACAATTGCTTTTACTGTATTACTGAACATATAGTGTTTAATCAAGAAGGGCAGAGGGGCGTGGCGCTTGATTTGGAAAAGGGGCACAGTGCACAGTGACACTGTTTAAAAGGGCACGTTAGATTTCATTAGTTTTTTCATAAGTATTTCCAATGGGCAATCAAACAAGACAACTTTTTAACTAAAACGGTTTATGGGCAAGTTAAAATCCTGTTTATTAATGTTAAAATCCTGTTACTCTGGTATAGTTTTTTTTTATATCTCTTATTGTAGGAAATATTTTTATTTTCATCATTATTGTTTATATCAATTATGCTGTTGATGATGACCTTGCTACTATTTTGATTAATGATGAAAAGCAAAAGTCAAGACTGAACATTAAGAAAACAAACATTGAAATTCGGATTGAAATGATTTATCCGAATATGTTTTTCTAAATTATAACTAGTTCTGCAATGAGTTTTTTTTTCAGGGATTTTTTGTTATTGGAAGAAATATTGTATTTTTTCATAGTTTATTAATAAAGATGACATTGAGTCTACATTTATATGCATTCTGCCCTTTGTTATCACGTTTATCATAAAAATTCACGAAACAAAAAAATTGCATATGAAAACGAGGCTGTTAAAAGCAGACAATTTACACTCATTTTTAAAACAAAATCAGCATGATTTTATTGTATCTGGACACAAACTCGTAATCTGACTGCCCCTACTGCTGATCCTATCAGGTGGTCACAGATTAAATTATAATAACAGGCCATCACAAAGGGCCCTCATTAACAATCTATACAGTCCATAGATAACAGGGCACTAGGCGCTAATTGCCTTTGACAAGGGCAGGGTGGCAGATCAATAAAGGGGCGTGGCGCGGAGCCGCGCTGATTAGGTGTGGATAAAACACGAACGTGTGTATATTGTATAGCATGAACTGACATAGATACATGGATATAGTGGCTTATGTATTTTATGGCTTATGTCTTTCTATTTCTTGAACTGTAGCAATCAGTAGATGACAAAAATGCCATGATAAAGAGTATAGAAACTGTATTTTTACAAACAAATATTTGAAACATCTGAGAGAGGTTTATATCACTGAGCTCTATATAATAAAGATCTCCTTTTTGACAGCTGTTAATGTTACTTAATTGCATCATAATGATGAATCTGCACTTAACATTTTGATTCTTCATCTTATTTAATGCAAACTAATAATGTACCATTTCTTGTGTTCAAGAGTGACGCTGGCCTGACTGGCAGGAAGATCATTGTAGACACATACGGAGGCTGGGGCGCCCACGGGGGTGGAGCCTTCTCTGGAAAGGACTTCTCCAAGGTTGACCGGTCCGCTGCGTACGCTGCAAGATGGGTGGCCAAGTCTCTCGTGAAGGCTGACCTGTGTAAACGTGTTCTGGTACAGGTACGTCCGCTAACCAGTAACTTACAGAAGTTCAGCTTCTGTATCTTAAATAGGAGTTGGTATTTCTTACTTTGCTTATTTGGTCTAGGTTATCCCTAAGAAATAAAAATTAGTAAACAGATTTGTCAAATTAGCCAAAATGCCTGTCATTTCGAAATTACTTAACGGAAACTGTGAAAATATACCCAGTTTTCAAATAATTCTCAAGTTTGGAATAGCCAATTGCTATTTTGAAACACTAATGTGTTGTACTATCGTCATTGAATTTAAATTGGCTGTCAATAGTTTCTCTATGCATTAGTTGTTTACGTTGCTTTTTCTACAATTTCTGGAGCTTTATGCCGGCTGTTGTATCATGTATGCTCTGTCGCGATTTGCACAGAAAGAGTTTGTATTGTCTTGTGTGATTCCAGCTGTCCTATGCCATCGGTATTGCCCAGCCACTGTCCATCACAGTTCTCAGTTATGGAACATCTCAGAAATCTGAACAAGAACTGCTGCAGATTATCAAAAACAACTTCGACTTACGACCTGGCAGAATTGTCAAGTAAGTGTTTTGTTGAAATTTGTTGTTACAATGCCTTGTATTGAATTATTTGCAAAGGCTTTAAATCTTTTCTTTTCCTGAAAAACAAAACATTCACTTCTAAAGCCTTTAAAAGCATAGTTTGGCTTTGCATGTAAAATGAAACGATTACAAAATTAAGTCATTTTTCATGCAGTATCCATTTATAAATGACACAGTTACCATTTTGTATGTTGGCAACTGTACTTCTAAAACATGAATGCTGTTCAATTATTTTTCTGTAAGAACTGGAGGTAAATTTATATGCCATTTAAAAACAAGGTTGCATAGACAATAACCATGTTTATTTGTCCATATGCAGAGAGCTGAACTTGAGAAATCCAATTTACCAGAAGACTGCCTGTTATGGACATTTTGGCCGCCCAGAATTCACTTGGGAACAGCCGAAACCTCTGAAGTTTTAACCATGAACATAAGAACACGTACATACAAAGCATATTTGTGTCATTGTTACATCCGTATGAAGTGTGTAACCTTATTGGACGATACCGGTACACCAGTAATTGTGTATTTATTTCACCCGTCGAAGCTCATTAGCCTCAAAATCTGTTACATGCTAACTGGGTCACTAATTTAGCAGGTAACCCATCTTGAGGCTGTAGTTTGCTGCATCAGCAAATCTCTCAGTTGTACGATCCCTGTGATGTATTGGACTATATTTTTCACATTTCTGCATTCAGATTATAAGGCTTGAAAGAGGCACGATAAATATCTTCATAAACTAATGGATTAGATTGTACACAAATTTATTATTCTTGTTTACTGTGTTTATGAGAGGTCACCAGGCTCGGCCCCTGGGGTCTTGTCAAACCAGACCCTTGGAGTCCACACCTTGGCTGACAATGGGGAGACAACATCGACAGACCACAGTAGTTAAAGGGATAGACCGACAGCCGATTTGACACTTTTACAGCATTAAAAGGATACAGATATTTTCATTGTATTCAGAATGTCAGTCACAGTTTGTACTTGTTGCCTTTGTGGGGTTACAGAAGTATCTCAAGTATTGCAATTTAAGTTTAAGAATGTGTACTGTCTAATCGGCACTCGGTTTGCTCATTTTATGCTCTGCCCTTTAGCTAGTGCAAGTATGCAGCATTTTGTATACTTGTCTTGTGTTTATAGAAATTAATTGGAAAAGAGCACTTTTGATAAACACTCGGGTCTGTGCTCCCGTTTCTGTGCTCAAATTACCATCTTGGTTTGTTTGTTACATAATTTCAGACTTTGTATACATGTGTGGTTTGTACTTGCCCGTGTTGTAATGTGCTTGCCGTATGTTTGATGGCAATCCTGCTCTTGTATAACTATTCTATTACTGCAAACACAATTTTTATTTATCATGACTTTCTATTATTGTCGTAGAATTGTATGTACATATTTTCTTTGATTTTGTATTGTGTATGTGTGTTTGTGACGTCCATTGCATGAAAACACATAGATGATAAATATGTGTATTGTTCGGGTAATTTTAATGTACACCATCACCAATGCACTGTTGTGTATTGTTGGGGTAATTTTAATGTACACAATCACCAATGCACTGTTGTATGTTTTTTATATCGTAAAATATATAACTTTTTATGTCGTATATTTTCTTGTGCCATTTTAATACAGATATGGGCAAACTTGTGTTAGATGTTTTTATTGGATGTAAATGTATCATTGTCTTCATCAAAATTGATGTTGAGGTCTTAACATAATAATAATGACTTAAAGATAAGTGTGAAATGTCGCAATGTTTTCTGCAACGGTGTTCAACAGATTGATACACATTATGTTTGAGGGTATTAAACTTTGTCTAAAATTAGTATGTAGTCGTTCATTTCTTGTTGCAATATTGCGTAAGTAATTACCTGTATATTGCGTAAGTAATTACCTGTATATTTATGAATGCACTATGACAAGATAAGTGAAAGTGAATCGAAGCATATCTAAATTAATTTCTAGCAGATGTTGCAAAATCATGATGTATTTTTCTTTTTTGACATAAAAAAAGTTTTTTGTTTTTTTAGATCTCTATTTGAAAAGTAAACATAAGCGTTCGATGTTTTTTTTGTGTGGGATAACTCATAATGACTATGTTCATATCTAGTCAAGGCTCCAATACATGAACTAAAACTGCTGTGTATTTGTGAGACTCCATTACGTTTTAAAAACATTGTCATGCATTTGGAGGAAAGCTTATTGTTACTTTAAATCCCTGTTTGTTTCTATGTGGGATCAGCACATAAAGGTGATCAATAAATTTATAACAAATTTGTGTTGTTGTTGTCAATGCGGTTGTTGGTCAGTTGTCACCATTGTGTAACACAATCAGATATATATCACTACATGTATCTTTTTTTGTCACATTACGCTCCACAATGTTTGAAGTGCTTAAATGTAATTCAAACATGTTAATACTATAGCAGCATACGTGTAGCCGGTAGATACATTGAACCTTCTTTTATGCTCCCCGAACAAGAGGGACAACATATTTGTCCGTCCGTTCTTCCGTCCCGTTAACTTGTCCTGCCTATTTCTCGGTAATTACTGGTCAGAATTCAACGAAACTTCATGGGAAGCTTTATTACAAAGCGGGTATGTGCATTGAACCAGGATGTTCCGCTTCAATTAGTTTTCTCTCGAGTTGAGTGCTTTTGAAGATATCTGAAAATCTCGCCACAAAACTACTGGCCAGAATTTGATTAAACTGCATGGGAAACTTCATAACTTAGAGCAGGTGCAGTGAACCAGGACGTTCCGCTTCAATGATATTTGTCCGAGTTATGGGACGGAAGATTTCTGAAATTAGTATATAGTGCACAATTCTTGGCCAGTCGATTCCTCCGAGACTACTGGCCAGAATACAAGGCAACGTTATGCTTCCAAACCAAAAGGGGAGGGTGTGTGTGCACAGTACCAGGACGTTCCGTTGATTTTCCTTAGAGTTATGGGACTTCGAAGATTGCTGAAATTATTGTATAGTGCACAATTATTGTCCCGACTGTTTCAATGAAATTTCAGAATTCAATGAAACAAAAGAGGAAGCTTTATTAACAAACGGTGTGCACTGGACCAGGATGTTCCGCTTCAATAGTTTTGTTGTTTGAGTTATGGGACTTGGATGATTGCTGAAATGAAATACTAGTATCTGAACTGTCAGCAACTATTCTGGTCAGTATTGTATGAAACTATTAGAAGCGTCATTACCAAAACGGGATGTGCACAGTTGCACGATGTTCGCTTCAGTGACTTGTGAGTTATTGACCTTTGAAGGTTGCTGAAAATAATGTATAGTGCACAATTCGTGTTCGGGCTGTTTCTCAGCAATTACTTTATCATTGTCGAGCCAGCCTGCGGTCAGCTCGGCTTAGTTTGTCACAATAGCGGTTGGGTGTATGTGCGTGAGTGCGTCCGTCCGATCTTGTCTGAACTGTAACTTCATCATTCATCAGTCATTTTTAAAATAAATTGCCACACATGTTCACCATGTCGAGACGGCGTGTTGCGCTTAAGACCTGTGCCCCTAGCTCAAAGGTCAGTCAGAGGTTAAAGGTCAAGTATGGGCACAATACAGCTTGTCCGGACTGTAACTTCATCATTCATCGGGCAATTTTAAAATAACTTGCCACAAATGTTCACTATGTGGAGACGGCGTGTCGCGCACAAGACCTGTGTCCCTAGCTCAAAGGTCAATGTCACACTTAGAGGTCAAATGCCAAATATGGGCATAATACAGCTTGTCCAGGCTCTAAATTCCTGAGAAAATTTTAAAATAACTTGCCACATATGTTCACCATACGGAGATAACGTGTCGCGTGCGAGACCTTGTCCCTAGCTTAAAGGTCAAGGTCACACCTAGAGGTCAAATATGGGCGTAATACAGCTTGTCCGGACTGTAACTTCATCGAACTGTAACTTCATCATTCATCAGGGAATTTTAAAATAACTTGCCACAAATGTTCACCATGTGGAGACGGGGTGTCGCACGCAAGACCTGTGTCCTTAGCTCAAAGGTCAAGGTCACACTTACAGGTCAAAGATCAAATATGGGCATAATTGGCATAATACAACTTGTTCGGACTGTTAATTCAACATGAATTCTCATGACTCGGCAAAGCGCACTGGGGAGCATCCATCAGTTTCACTTGATATCCTTGTTAAATACTGGTAACCTGTTGGGCACAAAAGTATAAGAACGTTACCGCGTTATACGGGTGCCGTCGGCGAACGTGTTTGGTATATCGACCTCGAACTTTCACACTTCTATAGGTATGTTGGCCGCACGGTTTGGCACCGGTCCAGACATTAATGATGCATAGTTAATACTATTTGTAACACACAAAAATATGGTGTTCATAGAAGAACTTGTTTTTTTACATGTGTCGACACCGGTCGCTCAGTGTTGCGCATGGTCCTCATCAGTACAACTTCTGGTACAACGGAAACCGATGAAAGTTTGCAGGCAATTAATGCCACGTACACAAGATCCCACATTTCATCCTCGTATACATGTTGGCGGAGTTATTAATGAAACTGCGTTTTCTCATTGTGCTATATATGAATGTTATGACGCACCTGCTGTCACCAATTGGCACCGCTTCCGGTACGACCACTTAGGATCCTTGACGACATGAAACCTCCCGGGTGACCAGCTGTTCATCAGGGAAAGTTATAGGGGCAAAGTGTCTCAAAAAGTGCATTGTTCATGCTGCATTAAAACAAACCGTTCCGGTATAGCCGACCAGCGCAGTGGTCGTCACACTCGCTTCTCACCTAGGCGATTAGGGTTCAACTCCAGGTCCGGGCGAATATGAGGTTAGTCGCCATACCAGACCGGCGGGGTTTTCTCATGGTACGCCGGTTTCTACTCACAACACATGACCACACTAAAGTCAGCAAAACATTAATAGCTAAAAATTGCAGCTATGATTCATAATTTAATTTCATAAGTAGATGAGATATATAGCCATAGATAAGTTACGACATTTTAACGCATTTGCATGATTCGCAATGGAATTGACTATTTAATAATTAAGTAGCTTGTCATGTACGTAACGATTCCACAATGTATTAATTATCGTCTATGCTGTTCTCTTTGCCTTGAATCAACCTTGAATCAAGCCCTTAATTATTTCTATAAATAAATATATATTGTGAATATTTCTTTTAAAATGATATTAGATAATGATCCTTAATAAACTGAAGATCACAATTATTTATTTTAATGTTTCAAAAACTAAGTATCGTAAAATTATATAATGATACGTGGGACGAAACATGGTGTAATTTAATATGTGGGAATTAGAAGAGGGAGGCATTAAGCATTGCACTTTTACGTCCGTCCGTCCGTCTCGAAATTTGTGAACTTTCTGTGCACTGAACCAGGAAAGCTGAAGAACTCTAACGCGTAGGAAGGAATTTTGGCTGTGACGTTCCTTTGTCATTTTGTCCACTATAGAAAATATACTTCCCGAAATGTTGTGGTCTCAACTCCTCTTAAACTGCATGGCGGCTTTTGCTCAAACTTTCAAAGCTAACAACCTTAATGTGTAGGTGATCGTGCAGGAACGAATTTTGGCTGCAACCAATTTTGGCCGAATTACGACCCGAAATTTTGTGGACTCAACTCCTCGTTAACTGCTTGGCAGGTTGCGCTCAAACTTTCTTATCTGAAGAACCTTAATGTATAGGTGCATGCTCTTAAATTAAGGAATTCTGACTGTGACCAATTTAAGCCGAATTATGGCCCTTTGACATGTTTTTTCCACTATAGAATATATACGAGTATGACCATAAATTTGTGGAGGCAAAAATTAGTGTCGCCGACACGCCATTTGTCTGTGTCCAAACATGTGTCGTAACGTTGGGGTATCATCTAGTTTAGTTAAATAACTATATAAATTTAATCAAGAGAAACTATAATCTATGGTGGCTGATTTCTGTCATATCGTTCTGGCGTCTTTGAGGAGCGCCAACACGCCAAAACGAAAGGACGACAAATATGTTGTCGTATCGGCGCGCTTATTTGTTGTTCTGACGCCCTTCAAACCCGCCAGAACGCCAAATCTGAGGCGCCAACACGCCAAATAAGGACCGCCATAACGAGATATTTAAGTGTCGTTTTGTCGTTATGGCGCGTACAAATTTTATTTATTTTATTGTTGTGGCGCGTTAGAAGGCCGCCAACACGCCAGAACGATAAATATGCGCGCCTTTACGACAAATCAGGTATTTGTCCCCAACAAGCAAAATATATGGGTCCTATATGGGTACCCATGTGGGTCCCACATGGGTAGTGCAACCGGGAACCATGTGGCACCCATATGGGTCCCACATGGTTCCCGGTTGCACTACCCATATGGGCAGCCCATATAGGTCCCATATTGGCTGCATATGGGTCCTATATGGGTTCAATATGGGCTGCATACGGGCAGTATTTGGGTCTATATATGATCCTTTTTCATCCCATATGGTAGGTATACTGCAATATTCTGTAAGTCATACCTGTCAGAGGAAAACAAAACATGTACGATAAGATACAGTTTTGATCAATCAAAAACATTTACAGTTGAATCTGACAATCATATCATGGTCAGCATATTTTAATAGTTGTACATGTAACAAAAGCGTACAAAATCAGTTAATACAACAAAGAAACCAGGGAAATTTCAATATAAAAAGATGATATTCTTAAACAAAATATTTCTTTATTTTAAACACAAAATGAATTATCAGAATACCGGTATTTTGTTTGTAGATATTTAAATTAGCTGACGAGACACACAGATATGATATATACATCATACATCTGATGCTTAAAAAACCCTTCAATATTAATACAGGAAATGTGCTTATCTACCAGGTATATAATTTTATCAGGCGTACTAATTTGAACAGGATGCATTAGAAATCACTTAAAAGTAAATTATTACATGAAAAATATTAAAACAATATGAAACACATCATGTTAAAATGCCAAAAAAAGGATAAAATACCCAACTTTAATGATGTTTCTCTTTATATAGAGTAATCACAATCAATTATTGTATGTACTCCCTTATTATATATGCATGCATATCTTGTTATTTCAGACTATATTCACATAAAAGACAAACAATTACATGCAATGCAAATGGTTAACATAAGCAGTAAATACAATCTCACAAATATAGAGAACACTTTCTACTGAATACTTGAGACTTAAAAGACATACAAACATTACATTGCCACAAAATTTACATACTTTATTGTTATTGTAATTGATAAAGCAACCAAGTTATTTAACAAAAGAAGATAAACTATTAATGTAAATGATTAACACAAAATGGATTAACACAAAATGTCACATATTAAGGGTTTTGCTGTCGATCACCACAGTCACCAAATTGTGAAACGAGGCGACAGTTTTGTTCAATGTGGCGAATTTCATAACTCAAAGTCAGCGCAAAACGCTCTGAATCCTCTAGACTAGATTGCTCGTATTCAATTGTAAATCAGTACCGATCACATTGTTTTATGTAACGATAGACTTTATAGACCTTCTTTGTTTCCACCCGCCACCACAATCCCTGGCTTTAGTCTGTTATTTGGTTGTTTAATGTTCCATAGCCTTGTCGTTGCAGCCCAGGAGTCGAGTGTTAAGCCTTGAAGCCATCTTCCATGACCCCCCATCATGATGAAGATTCTTAGGTCTCACGCTATAAAGGAAAAAATCATAATTTATTCATTTAAAACGTTGAATGTGAACTGAAACATAAACATGTTAAAATACATATACTTTACAGAAACAAAAGTTATTATTATTGGATCAAAGTGATTCTAAGATTCTAGTGTATCTTTCCGACTACTTGAACACGCTATCGGTTACAAACAAATAAATATTTTTCATACTGTTTTGATGATGTTAATACTTTTTATTTCTTTTTATTGAAGATTTCCTGTGTTTCGGTATGCATAAACATCAACTTTTACGACTATCTGAAAGGCTTTTTTGGGCCGAGTTTACACACCACGAATGTCGTGATAAGTATTTGTTACTTTATTCAATATGTAAATGTTTTATTTATTTTACATACAATTTTGATTGCAATTTATTTTGAAAACATAAATAAATTGTAAATATAAAATGTTTGATTTTTGTGCATTCCTGGTTGCTTTTGGTAAGTTTCTATGCACTTTCGGTTAATCTAGTGACCCATACCATTCTGTTCTTTGGTACGTGTGCTGATCCATCCATATTAACTACTGGGGATGTAGTTGACCTTGGAGTACATGCAACATTTGTGGTAGAATTTTTGGCTGCCTCATCACGGTGCACAAGTCTTCGTGGAATGCTTCAAAATTGATACGTACATCAGTCACAAAATCAATAATAATTCGCGGTATAGATGTTTTGACAGAATATATCGAAATTTCAATTACTTCCATTTTTTGTAAAAAATATTTGACCAGGCTAGTTACTTCTATGCCCTGTGAAGAATTAGTAACGATTCGCCACAGTTTAATAACGATTCGCCACAGTTTAATACCGATTTGCAACAGTTTCATAACTATTTGCCACAAGTTCATGATGATTCGCCACACTACTTTGATGATTAAAACAAAGATATTTGGTGGAAATTGGTGATCATTATAATTTACAGGAAATGTGTGTGTTTTTTATAAGTTGCATTTAAAGATATATGATGAATACAACATCACTAATAAAGCTTATTAATTTGTACTTTATATACTTTGTACTATGTATAATATTGAGAAAGATGGCAATGTCGACGACTACGACACTTATTGTTCCATGAATTTTATTGTTTCAAGGATTAACTATCAATTTAAGTTAAAAGTGTACCCGGATACCCGCGGGACAGATAAGCTTTGACGAGTACCTGGATCAATTTTCACTACCTGGGTACCCAATGACTTGCGAATGAAAAAAACAACATATATTCTCAACAAACATTTGAATCAACATTATGATTATGCACCACAACTATACATTGCATGTTATCAAATTTAAAACTTTAAAATATCAAGTTTATGCAGTGGCGGTCGTGTCCTTCATACATTTAATACTCATGTCATATTCTCACCAAATAATCTGTTCCTACAAAAAACAGAAGGAATTTAAGTTTTTTTGCTAAAACAGTTTCAAAATGTCCAGTGGTGATTCGACCAGCAAATGCTCAGCCTCTTAAAGTGCAAATGTTGCACATGTGCAAATATGTATTTTCAAACACATTATCCACATGACTTTGACATGTTGTACAGTAGTTCAATATTCAATTTTCATTAAGTTTACTACCAAATAAAAATGAATTAATAGATCTCTGGATAAAAGGGGAAACCCATACGTATTCAACAGTTTATTACGTAATTTTACTCAAACCTTTATGATATTAATTTTATGATATATTTTTTAGAAACTATTAGAAGTTTAATATACCAGTACTACTTGTACGATTTGTTTCTTTCATGTATGCAAATTTATGCAATTTTAATTTTGTAAAATTATATAAAATGATGAGCTGTAATATGCTTATGTTTAAGAACATTTTGTTCTGTTCCGATTGAAACAAATAAAGTATTTTTACTAGACTTGGCCGGGGATATTATATTTTTAAAAATGCGTTAACAAATTTGCAATCCTTCACTAGGCGTCAAACCACATCAATTACAATTAGCACCAATTATCTTTGTTACAAACAATGAATTAAAGGTGTTCAACAGCTGAACTAATAGCAGAACTTTAATAGTGTGGCGAATTGTTCAAACCTATGGCGAATCGTTTTGTGACGAATCTTTATTGTGACAAATCGCTATAATACCCATCTGAATTGCTCTACATAACATTTTCGAAAAATACGTTTCGTCAAGTGTCACATATAAGAAAATATTTATTGTATTGCCTGTATCACATTATGCTAGTACATTGTATCATTTATGTATCTTTTTGGACATCTACATGACATTCATATTAATGAAACTACAATTCCTGTATTCCATAAAACATTAACTAGACTTACTATACAAGTAACTCAAAGCTGAAGGACCGCAAATTTCTCTTTAGCACCTTCATATTGAATTGCCTCACCAGCTGGTATAACGCAACCTCCTTGTGAATGTCAACTGTCTGCCCACCAAACAAGGAAACTTTAATGTGTCTCACCTTGAATCAAAAACTTTTTTATTAATAAAGAATCATAATGAATTTTTAAACTTGACAGTTTACAGTTCGACAGTGCTGCAAAGTTTCTATATACCCTGCAATATTTTCCAACACAATGTCACAAAATTGAACACAAACGACCGCCATCGCGAAAATACATGGCAAAGGCAAAACAAAAATGGACAATACCCCAAAAACGCGTTCACAACTATTCTTTACACACGATATGTGCATGCATTTCAATTGCAGACTGATA
Source organism: Congeria kusceri (assembly GCA_027627225.1). Taxonomy (NCBI): domain Eukaryota; kingdom Metazoa; phylum Mollusca; class Bivalvia; order Myida; family Dreissenidae; genus Congeria; species Congeria kusceri. The sequence goes on along the minus strand of CM051031.1, from coordinate 35,174,554 downwards.
ATGTGAGATATCATCGCACAGAATTCAAAATTATTGTTTTTTACGTGTATAAATGTACGACTTACCGTTTGTTTTGAACATTTTTGGCGCAACCGGAAATTTCGTATGCGCAAGCTCGAAATAATTTTGTTTATTCAATTATGCGATGATAAAACTTCGATGCACTTTATTGATTATAATTACATCTAAATGATACATTAAATGTTTTATTCATACAAATAAAACCTATAAAAAAAACAATACAAATAAATGTCGGGCACCTGTTTAGGGCTGTTGTCGTTTAATGTGAGCCCAAATGGGGCCCATATGGGTTGTAAATTATGTGCTTATGCGTTGAATTACTTTTTTTTATATATAAAATAACAGTAGCTTAGATCAATGCAGTCACTTACTAGCACAAAAAGATAAGTTTATAATAAATAAGTACCTTTTAAAATATTTTTTCCCACAGTGCTGTAATATGGGACCCATCTGGGACCCTTATGGGCAAGCCCATATGGGCTGGCCCATATGTGTATGTTTGCTGGGTCGTTCTGGCGTGTTGTCGTTTTGGCGCCCTTCAAAGGCGCCAACACGCCAAAACGACATGGCAGAAATCAGCCACCATAATAATCAGTTTTGTTGCAGTAATATTGTATTTGTTTAAAGAATTTAAATGTTTGCAATAAACTATTGAATATTAATGTGGGTGTTATATGAATGAAATGTGATTTAATTTGTGCGATTGTAAACCTATTTACACTCGCCAAAAATGAAATGATGGTGAATACCGAGACTCGCGAGTGAGCTTTAGGAGTAGAACCATGTCGTCCTCGACTTGTAAGAAAGATCTGCACAATTATCGTATAACGCTGAGCGCCAGTATCTCATTATCTCCAGGTGATGATCGTTTAGTATGCTCCCCGAAAAAAGTTCAGGGGTGCATACAGTCGCCGCTTTGTCCGTCCCACTTTCTTGTCCGGGCTATTTCTCCGCAACTACTGGCCAGATTTCAATGAAACTTTATGGGAAGTTTCATTACCAAGAGGAGGTATGCATATTACTAGGACGTTTCGCTTCACTTATTTTATTTGTAGTTACGGGTCCTTGGAGAATGCTGAAATTAGTTTATAGTACACATTTTGTCCAGGCTAGTTCACAGCAACTACTGGCCAGAATTTAAAATATATTATAAAATTATATCTATATATATTTTATCTGAAACTTGGTATTATTTTCAATTATATTAAAATATAAACTAAGATAATAAATAAAGAAATGTAAAAACAAATACAGTGTTTTTTAACCTTTTTTCTTGCGATGGAATTTCACTTTCGGTTACAAAGGTTTGTCGGAAGTAAACGTCTGTCTCTTTTCCGGTGAATGGCGGACACCGATGGCCGTCTGATCATAGTGGTGTAGAAATCGACTTCAATCGACACCGATATTCGTCGCTGATTCAAAATGGCTACAGAACAGATGACACTGCGTGCGACCCTTCAGGGTCATGGTGGCTGGGTCACCCAAATTGCTACAACACCTCAATATCCAGACATGATTCTGTCTGCATCAAGGGGTATAGAAAAAAATACATCTTGCGCTCTGTTTAATGACGTTTCTTTGCCGTTTATTTTCGTTTTACATAAAGTCTTCAAACGTTAAAGTGTTCAATCTAACGAGTTGTCAAGCAGTATTTTTTCATGTTCTTGTTCATTATGTTTACAAAAGAATGCTATCATGCAGCTATGTATCACCATAAGCTGTCCACAAACTAACATTGCTACATTTATATAACGTGCTACTTTGTACTTTTGTTAGATTGGAAAAACTATAATGTTCAAAAGAACATAATATGTATGATACAGCAAATTTGGTATGGTAATACCCTAGCATAACAAGTTAGGCCCTGTGCCAATATTGAGCTACTTTTTACATGGGCAATATTGACGGGGCCTAACTGGGGAAAGACCAGTTCTGTGGTGGAAATTTCTCCCTATATGTCTATAGAGTAGCGACAGGATTTTCGTCACTACTTTCATGCGCTGAAATGGCATGGTTAGCATTAATATTTCTTAATAAAATTTACATACCTTTAAAGAGAATTTATTCCTCAATAATGTTTCATAAATATTTGTACGATAGCACTTCCATTTTGGATGCAACACCAATTTAAACCTACACGCTATTGCATTTTAAACAAATCTCACTATCCTCCACTTTGTAAACTCTAATCAATATTGTACTACACTAAACCATTGCGTCATTCCGAGCGGTCATTCAATTCTATCATTCATCTTCCGATTGGTTGAAGCATATTTGAAGGGTTAAACAAGGCAAGGTAAACGTGGTGGACTGTACATGAATGTAGATTTATTCGCAAGTGTAAATCGGAAATAAACGCATGTTTTAGGTAAATTTCGGCACATGTTAAGCAGTTTAGGTGTTGTTTAAGCAAAATACGTTGATTTATAACTTTATTGTCGCTAATAATGGAAATTAATGAAAATTTAAACTTAGGTTTCCACCACATAAATGGTCTTTTGGCGATGAGACGTTCCAGCGAATTTAGCCGTATATAAAATGTAACACTAAATTCGCAGCATGTCTCATGAATTAGACTAGGTAATACCCAATATGTCCCACTTATTATGTTTAAATAATTATGTAGACTCATTGTGATTGGAGTGTAATTTTAATGGTAAAGATCTATGGTTTAATACTAAAATGTTTGTCCGTCCGTATGTACATTTAAACGTCCCGGAATTTTGTTGACTACTCAATAACTGCTAGATGGATTCACTCTTACTTTCACAGCTTAAGAATCATTATTGTATAGGAGATTGTAACGGAATGAATTTTGTCCGCAACACATTTTGACAGAATTATGGCCATTTTTCATTTCATTCACTAGCATATATACTTCCCAAAATTTTGTGGACTCGACTACTCTTTAATTGCTTGGTAGATGGTGCTAAAACTGTCACAGCTGAAGAACCTTGACATGTAGGTGATCGTAAAGAAATTGTGGCTGCGACCAATTTCGGCAGAATTATGGATCTTTGTAATTTTGTGGACTCGACTCCTCTTTAACTGCTTGGCGGATTTCGCTCACGCTTTTACAGCTGAAAAACCTTAATGTTTAGGTGATGGTAATTTCATAAAGGATGGAATTCTGGCTGTCATTAATATTAGTCAGTTGTGGGCCTTCGTCATTTTTTCCACTATAGAATTCATATTCAAATAAATTGTGTGGAGGCAAAAATTAATGTTGGCAATGCTGACTTTTTCTTTGTCCAAACATGTTTCGTGGGGACATCCGTGTCTGTGACACATGAAGTTACTTTTGCATTTAATGTGTTTTTAGATAAAACCCTGATTCAATGGAGGCTGACTAGGGACGAGACCAACTTTGGTGTTCCACACAAGATGTTGAAAGGACACAGTCACTTTGTGTCTGATGTTGTCATGTCTTCTGATGGACAGTTTGCCCTGTCTGGATCCTGGGACAAGACACTGAGGCTCTGGGATCTTAGCGCGTAAGAATTAAATAATGGTTTGGTTTTGTTTCTAACAACTGCCTTAACTCGTTACATTATAATTTGTCAACAAATTCCTTAAGCTTTTTAGATAACATTCACTGTAATACATACACATATAAATAAATATTTTACTGGTGCAGTACCTAAATCCGGACAATACTTTAGTCCGGATACCTGAAAACAAATGTGTCGGTACGATCAAGACCCATTATTCTATGGTATCAGTTGATGCACGCACCTGTCTCATCAGCGTATGTCCAGTTTCAACAGAATCAATTGAGTTTTAATTCATTAACTTACCATTGTTTTTTCTTCCTTTCAAATGTAAACATTTGCACGCGGGGATTGAAATCAAAACAGTAGATCCGCTAAACACCAATGTCTGGATTTAGGTACTTTCCAGCTGAATTTTGATACGTGTTACAGGTCTTTTTTATAAACACACCAAACTGTTACTTTAAGATAGCAATTCCCTCTAAGATTTTGACCAAAGCTTAAGATTAAACCCAACTTATTATGTTTAACTTTTTATTTTTGTTTGATGCTATTATCCTGAGAAATCGTCCAAAAACCAGCAAAAAGGTCCGGATTTAGGTACTGCACCAGTGTAGTTTATTTTCAAGTGATGACTTCACTAGTTAATTGAACTTCTGATTCTTCATTCTGACCAAAGTCAGGTTATTATACCCCCACAAAACGAAGTTGGGGTGGGGGGTATATAGGAGTGAGCTTGTGGGTCTGTTGGTTTTTGGATTCCGGATGATAACTTAAGAAAGGCTTGACAAATTCTGATAATTTTTGGTACACGTGTAACATCATAGATGTTGGTTACAAACCACTAAATTTTGACAGAGTTACGGCCCCTTTTTGACTTAAAATGCCCTAAAAACATGATGTCCGGATGATAACTCCAAAAATGCTTGACATATTCAAATAATATTTGGTACACGTGTAACATCATTGAATACAGGTTAAGTTCGATGTTGGTCACAAACCACTAAATTTTGACAGAGTTATGGCCCCTTTTTGACTTGAAATCCCCTAAAAACATGATTTCCAGACAATAACTTATGAATAGCTTGACATATTCAATTAATTCTTGGTATACATGTGTAGCATCATAAAATACGGGTCAAGTTCGACTTTGGTTAGAAACTACTAAATTTTGACAGAGTTATGTCCCTTTATTTGACTTAAATTCCCTAAGAACATGGTTTCCTGACGATAACTCAACCATGGCTTGGCATATTTAAATAATGATTGGTACACATGTGTAGCATCATAAAATACAGATCAAGTTCAACTTTGGTTACAAACCTCTAAATGTTGACAGAGTTATGGCTCCTATTGAAATTAAATGTTTCCAAATACACTGTTGACCATTCACAAATTAAAGCATTCTCTCTGTGTCCATTTCTTTCGAATGGATGCCATAGTTTTGTGACAAGGCCATATTGTGGGGGTACAGGGGTCTCGATTACAGTTTTATTGATGCCGAATTTCGGCATCATTCCTTTAACCAAAAAGTATATATTTTTCCCCATTTCAGGCTTAAATTCCCGTAAATACTTGAGCACCGATACCTACGGTTAACGATAAAATCAGAACAACTTCACATGGTCATGTTAAACGACCTGGTTGTCTGGTTCCCGATTTTTTTTGTCTTCATAATAAAACAGGTAAAGGAAAAAAAGCACAAATACTAAGTCTCGCAGTAGATAAAACAGTTTATTACTGTATAAGAATTAGTTTTATAGCAGTTAAACAAAACTAATTAAGGTTAAAAATTGGAAGTGAACAACACTATTTGTAAAAAAATTGGAAGTGAAAACCTATTTGCTAGAACAAGTATCTGTTACACTACCCCACCTTACATGTATATAATGGTAAAGTGGTAGATGTTTAAAAAATTGACTAGTTACTATAATATTCAATTTGCTGATAATTAATTATGGATAAAGTTGTTAGGTAAAGAGTTAGACTAAATAAAGTGACTTGAAAGGTAAATTTAATAGTTTGTTATTTTTTAGTCTTTTGCTAAGTCGAAATTCCCTCTTCTGTGTAAAATAATGCTAAATTCCCCCACCTGAGGGTACAGGTACTCTTCCCCCAAACCAGAGAGAGAGCCCTGGGGTATATCAGTCACTTATGTGACAATTCTTGTTTACAGCCAGGATAAGCACAAGACAATAAAGTTAGTCAACAAACACACTTATTGTTGCAGTGTACCAAATAAACATTTTACACAGTACATATACCACCAAAACATTTTACACACTCCCACTTAATGGAATAACACGCCAGGTTCATAAAAAATTATTTTTCTTCCAGTTCCAAGACAACCCGCATGTTCATGGGACACACCAAGGATGTTCTGGGTGTTGCCTTCTCTGCTGACAACAGGCAGATTGTGTCTGGATCTAGAGACAAGACTATTAAGTTGTGGAACACCCTGGGAGTCTGCAAGTACACAATCCAGGTAAATTTCACGTGTCTTTGAATTCACTGAGTTAACAGTGTTGAAGCCACCTTTTAGTAGCAACCCCAAGTGATTTAAAAAAAATAGTTTTTCAGTATAATTATTACATACAATTATTCTTTAAATATTCTCTTCTTTAAAGCTTTTTAAATTTTTAAGATATCTTTATTAATAAAAAAGTTATGGAGAAAAGAAGAATGCACAATTTGTGAATTTCCTGGAATTTTCTCTATACAACTGATAAGAAATATCAGGCAGTTGCGGACCCGAAAGTGAAACACAATTAAGATCTTTTCTTCATAACTTTTTCATTTTTAAAGATATTTTAATAAAAATTGACATGCCAATAGAGTTTTTTCTGTAGATTCCATTTTTGATGTTTATTTTCATGTATTTTCAATACTTCTTTATGAAAATAAGAATACAACAAGAACAGTACATTAGAATTTATTTGACAAATTCATTTGTCGCATAACAAAACTTCATCTTCAACAATACCAGCAATATATTATAATAATTATACTGTATATAATATTAAATATGATTTTTGTGCTGTTGTATGCTGTCTAAAATGAAAATTGTAGTTCATAACAATAATATTGCAACTAAATTTTTAGACATTCAAAAGATGAAACAGTTAACAGCTAATTGTTTTTTTGTTGCACATGCTTGTGTAATTCCTGCTTTGCCTGCATTACAATTTTTTTCATCATCATGAAAAATGTCAAAATGTACATAAAAATTATAATTTATACATTAAGTGTTCTTTTTGGTATCCAAATGATGACACATTTCACAGGCCTAGTGTATATACACATTATTTACCGTCAACATTAAGTTGGCATTATTTAAAGAATGTGGCGTGGAACAGTCCATACATTTTGGTGATTGATTCATGCTGTTCCACAAACCATTGTCGTCCTGAACTAACACAGTCTGGCACAACATTATTGCACAATACAAACTGTTTTGATACATTTTGCTTGTCCTCTCTTGTGGGCCACTGGTAATATCCAGGCTTCCTACATGGAGTCATAAAGCGAACAACTGCCACGTTTTCATCAACAATTTTATCTACACACCCAGGATACCAGTTGTCCTGGTATGCAACAGCCACATAATCATTTAATATAAATGGCATGGCAGAATGGTCCAAGCGTTGCCATTCTGCACCTGAAACACAAGGAAATTTATGAAACAATCGCCAATATTTCTTTTGCCAAATATTGCATTTCTAAATATTTGATTATTTTAAATAAAAATGACATGGTTTAATTTATATAAAACACACTCTTGATTTTTTAATATATGGGTATTAAATAATTTATATAAGTAATTTTCCATGAGTCGGACTAACATTATTTCATATTGGCAAATAATTAATAACAGTCTGTCAGACAGAAAGACGAAAGTGTGTATCTTTTTTTTTCAAGCAAAATTTTACAAAGAATATTCAACTTCTGTTTATTCAATTACTTAACTTTTCATTGTTCATTGTTAAGCCTTCAGCAACAACATACAAAAAATGTCTTCAAAAGTATTACATTTATCATTATGTTTTGTGTTTAATTTTATAAAATTAAAAAAAAAAATTCTACATAAACATACAAAATGCCTGTTTTATTCATGGGTTAAATTCACAATATCTGATGAATATTTCCTTCAGACAAGCTTCTATAATAAAGTTTCTTAATGATCAATGATAATATTAGATAATTTTATTATGAAGCACACAAACAAAGTCAGTCAATATTTTACCTTATTTTACGTTAATTTGGTACGAAACATTTTGAGAACGATTTCGTCTCGGCAAGTTTTATTCACAAACTTAACACTATGAATAGAACATTCGTTGATATAAATTATTAATATCTTGGTTCAAAAAGAGTTTCTTTATTCATACCAGTCAGAAAATATAGTTAATTCAACGCAATAAATGCAAATGATCGTTTTAAGACCACAAAACTAAATGACGTTGTTTTGCGAATTGGAACGAATCACCGAATTTATATCACAATCAAAATTTAAGAAATGTATACGTTATTTTACAATAAAATTAATAAAATATGATAGTATATATACATACCAATCGATTCATGCAGTTGATCCGTAGTTTCTATGAGAAATATGCAAAAACGAAGCGTTAAACGCTTCAAGTACAAAGTAAATTTGACACGTCCGCCATCTTGGAAATTACTAGCGTTTACAACTGAGAGTGACCTATTTTAAATCAAAATGCGCGGTAGTAATTTTTTGTTCCGAAAAACGATTTTGGAATCAAAAGAAACATGAATGATTATATTTTTTGACAATATGTGCATAATTTCAAATCATTTGTTAACGAAAGCGTGAGTTTAACTTGAATTTTTTATGAAACTATATTTCAGCGTAGGGATATCCGATTTACGTCATTCAAAAACGGAGTTGAAGGTCAACCAATCAACGTTCTTGTTACATAAAATCATGAATATTTATTAGCAATATCCACTTCGCATTTGTTTGCAAATAAAGTACATGTTGGATTACACTGACTCGGCACCTGCATTATCGGCAGATACCAAAAGCTGATGGTAATCAAGCAATTATCACTGTCCTACGAAGTAGCAATTAATATGTCATAAATGTAATTTATATCAGATGAAAGAGGATTTTATACTGATTCAACTGGTTTTTACTGCATTGCAATATCTTCATAAATAAAGAAGTTCTGACACGAAAAATACAATGACTATTAGAAATCCCGATAATTCCAGCTGATAAGCTATTGATTAATCGATAGATTGGGGTTGCTACTTTTAGTATATCCAGTATTTTATAGTATAATCACCTTTTACAGTGCCTTCCCCAGTAATTTTTTCAGGCGCCCCGGTCCCGCTAGGGGTTGGTTAGGGAGTGGTACGTCAAAAAAAAAATGCGGCACGTGTGTCAAATGACATTATCTGGTGCGTTTTAGCTCCTAAATTTAGAGCTAACACGTTTCCATTGTGTGTAAACAGTGGGTTTTTTAGGGTCAATTTGGGGCAGCAATTTGGCCCCATTCCCCTGCGTTAAAAGTAAATATTTTTCCCCTATATCTACATTAAAATTCCCTTTAGAATGTAAGCTTTATTTTGAAAAAAAAATAACCAAAATCAGACAAAAAAAGACAGACGGATTTTCGTAAACAGTCCCAGCAATTTTTCATCAAACCAAGTTAGTGCATAATTCATGTTATGATTTGTTGCAAAACAATTGATTAATGTATTATAACAAAGTAGAATATAAACATGTTACCGTAATCGTACGAATATAATACGCACTCGTGTATAATACGCACCCCTGACTTTGGCCCGAATTTTTCGGTAAAAATTGAAATTCCGAGTATAATACGTATTTAAAATCCAGAGCCTGTGTCAGAATCTTCAATCAACAAACAACGACGCCATTGATATTTTTGTGTCAATATATTTACGTCTTGTGGAAATTGCAAAACGTAATATTGTTATCATTCCCTTTACCCAGTCGATATATTGTTACGGGTAATTATTGGGTATTTGACAATTTCACACAGGGAGCTGTTGACACTTTGGTCGATCCTTTCAACACCTTTAGTACACGAGAAGCCTCTGACACCAGGGTCGGGCTGCCATAATTACACTAAACAAACGTGCAGCGTTTTTATAACATTTTATTCAGTTCAGGAAAAAATGATAAAGCAGAAAAGAACAATAGGCATAATAAATAAATCTTCTCTACGGTAATATTCGGTGTAGTATTATTTTAAAACATGCACCGTGGTCACCCTTTGTATTTACACAGAAAATTCCCCCTATTTTCCAAAAAATGGTTTATACATCTTAGTTTAATTTATTACTTGATTGGTCCCTATTTTCAAAATATGACCTTTACCCGATGCGCGCACATTGCAGTACATGATTTACGTATGTTCAATGGGAATACCCTCGTCCTGGTTGAACGTCAATTACAGCATATCTTTAAATGGAAACAATCCCAAAGTGCACTTGGTACTTTAGAAAAATGGCGAACGTTTTTGTGTTTATGTAATTCTTAAACACATTTATCGTAAATATTGCCCAGAATTTGCTTTTATGGTAATGGATAGAGACGTGAAAAGTCGTATGTATCCAGTAATTGGTATGGTGAGGTTACACGTATCTATAGGGAAAAGGGTTAAGCAAATATTTGGACAGAAAATTTTCAGGCAAACTCTTTACATTCAAGTATAATACGCACCCCCTACTTTTTTTATAAAATTTCGGGTAAAAAAGTGTGTATTATATTCGAATGATTACGGTATAATGCTTTTCCCCCCAAAAATTGCCCTTTTGCCGTAAAATTCCCCATCTGAAGGGCCACGCCACCTTTTCCCCAAAGATGAAAAAAAAAAACACTGGTAAAAGTTTAAACCGAAATGAAATAAACGAAACATCATCGTTTAAACGGTATACCTCTAGACTTTAAAAAGCAAACACGTCATTGTTGTTGCGAAACTGAAAGTAACAAATTTTTCCTGATGTTTAGATCCAGTGGGCATCACATCCGCACAGTGACGTCATGGTCAAATTCACTATTCTCATCGTGCGAGAATTTTTAGGTTACACTCTATCTACTTACGGAGCCTCTTTCTTCGATTAATTATGTTCATATAGGCGTGTGTTTAATGTTTTAACAATGTTTTAATTGTTACAACTTTTGATCGTAGTACTGATTAGATAATTGGCGAATTGTAAAGATCTTGATTAAAATACATGTATATTAGACATGCTTTGACGCATAAATGGCGGGAAAATTTCCTCGTGTACATCGCGCTCTTTTGTAGAAAACACGGGTTTTACATGGCATACATGTGCATAAACAATACAGCTTGTGTTTACGAAACTACAACAAACAGTAACACTGGATAGGCTTTTTCAATTGCGATTTCATATTAGCGTATTTCTGACTGATCTTACCCAGTTTATTTTTGAAGTTATTAAATTCATCAAATAAATTAGTAAGGACATATTAAAATACGAAAAGGGTGAGCAATCTATTTACGGTCGATAATATGCATGGACGCACATATAAGGTTACTTGTGTGTGGATACATGCCTATTGCGCGGATTGGTCAATCATAACGTCATTCCAAAGTGAAGATAAGCAGGGCTTTTCTATTGGCTTATCTTGATTTTACTGGAGATGAAACTCCGCCTACAGGGCGGTGCTTCACGGTGATTGATTGCTGCTTAGGAATAACTGTAAATTGTTTAAATTTTCGGCGAAGTGACACTCGCTTTGATCATTCACCGATTTTATTGAGTGGGTGTACATGTTTCTCGATTGAAAAACGGCCATTGTGACATAAGAGATTAGCTTTCACAGTAGGAATGGTCGGTCTGCTGCAGTCAAAGCAGCTAATAAATTGATAAAATGCACGTTCCCCGGGTGATGTTTATAAGGGCAACACCAATTTCAGGTGCCCCTGATATGTTCAAGTTAAAATTTAAGCGCCCCAGCACAGGGGCGCTAAAACGGCCTGAGGAAGGCCCTGTTTTAGTATATTGAATGAATTTGTTCATTGTACGCTCTAAATAAGAAACATTAGTGCACAAGGTATTAAATTTTGGCAAGCCTCCTGCATGAATACTTTCATTTATTTAAATATTTGCAATAATCTAAATTAACAGCTTGGCAAAGCAAGCCAGAATCCTTAGTTTATTACTTGAAAATTAGAAAATGTAACGAGCCTGCCAATATAAAACGGAGAATCTTGGCCAGCCCATTTACCACAGGGTTGCCACTTAACTTGAAAAGTCTGGGAAAAATGATTTGTTTTCAAGGTAAGTGAATTGTCAGGGAAATCTGGAAAATGGTCGGTGACAAATAAAATTTTAGAGAAGTCAGGGAAACTTGAAATTCTGGGTCGATGTTAAAAATCTTCATTAGCTATGACAGTCTCCAAGCAGTATTTATGAGTAGTTTCAAACACATTTTGGTGTGATTGTGTATAAACATAATGTTAATCTGTTTGAATTAATTTTGTGTTCTTGCTAACTTAAGACTTTTTATGACTAAATGGCCTTGCAACCCTTGCCTCCTTAGCAGTCACATGCTTCCTAACTCTACAGTGTGTTGGTCAATCAGTTATCAAACAGATGATGACATGGTTTTATAGTTTATAAATCAAACATGCATGCCTCTATTTTAAGGTTACACTTACTGATAGATAAATAAAAATAGATCTACAGATACGAGTAAATTTAAGTTTCAAACATGAGTCGACTACCAATATTTGATGATGCTTGATTGACTGACTCTGAGTTTTCAGCATGGGTAAGAAAGGACTCTACAAATGTCAAAAAACATATTGTCTGTTGTGTGGTGGAGGATTTTTGCTTAAAAATATTAGGAAGCAGGCTCATAGAAGCCATGCCAACGTACAGAAGCACACAGATAAATTTATAGTAGTATCGAAGGTGAATACAGTGAAGAACATTCTTCCCTGAAAAAGTTATAAACCCTAGTAGTACCCATGAAGCAGAGTTACTCACAGAGCAGTGGATTGGACGTCTGTATGGGAGGAGGAGGCCGAAACAATTTTTTGGTACTGGTCAGTGAAAAGTAAAATTTAGTCAGTGAAAAGTCATGGAATTTCATTTTCTCAACAAAGTGGACACCCTTTACCAGTGCACGGTTTATGGGCTGGTGCTAATTTGACCACTGTGTTTGTGTAAGGGTGACTGTGTTGCTAATAAAAACAGTGTGCAAGTACATTTATTTCACACAGAATATTTTCGTCTGTGAGTATTAAGCAGGCTTTAGATAAACTTGATATTGACTCTAGGAGGAAGGTCACTCCGACTGGGTTTCCTGCGTGAGGTTCTCACCAAACACCTCCAACCCCATCATTGTCTCCAGCAGCTGGGACAAGAAAGTCAAGGTAAATACAGTGTTTCGATTGCAAGTCACTTACATACACATCCCAAGTAAGCGGTGCCAAAAACCCAAATAGCCATTGGCTACTAAAATTTCTGAAAATATTTGTAATTAAGCACTTTCCACACTTTCTGAGGAAAGGGCTTCTTATTCTAATTAACTTATCTTTGCAAAATCATAAGGTTTTGTCTACTACTTCAGATTTCTTGACGCTAATCAGTCTATTTCAGAGCGAAATTTGATTTAACATCTGTTTGTCCTGAAAAAAAACAACGTTAAACTAGTACACAAAATAAATTGGCTGGTTACTGTTTTGACTGTGTACAACATTTAACTGTCTTGATTTAAATTATTAACTAAAGTGTCACATAACTGACATATATTAACACTTTCTTTACATGGTTCAAAGTTTTCAGTTCTTTTACTGACTTCAGTATTTTTGAAAAAAAAAAGTGAAATAGAAACTATAATAGAAGTAATGTATTCAATATTTAAGGAAACCCATTTTCAGTATTTTCGATATGCTATATGTTCACACTTTTAGGTTTGGAACCTGACCAACTGCAAGCTCAAGACCAACCACCATGGTCATTCAGGCTACCTGAACTGCGTCACTGTGTCCCCTGATGGGTCCCTGTGTGCCTCTGGTGGCAAGGTAAGCCTTCAGTCTTGGATTGATTTTTTTGTGTTGCCTAAAACCATGTTCTGTTTTAAATAAAACATTTTCTGTTGTTGAAATGTGTATGACATACTTTGGCTTTGAGAACTTATGAAGCTGAAGGTCATAGATTCCTGTAATAGAAGGTTGTTGAAGTTGCAGTGATTCATGTTCTCTGTTTAATAGGAGAATTAAACAGGTACACTTTCTTTATAAATCCAACCCAACAACATTTCAAAATTGATTGTCTGTTCCTTTTCCATATAATGCAGCTCAGAAATATTCATCATATTTATGGTGACTATGGAATTTCATTCATGTGCATTAAACATGGCCTCTATGGTCCATTATAAACATATTCCTCTGGGATGAAATTTCTTCAGGTAACTTAAATGGAAATAGAAGTGAATTGGAAATAAATATATGTATAACAGCTGAACTTTCTCCAAGTACTACAATGTAGAATTGTATCCAATTCGCTGGTAATTAAACATTATTTCAAATGTTAATGACTGATGTTTGCAGTTTCAGATCCTATTATGTCACCACTATGTAAACAAAGAGAAACAAGTGTGAAAATGCTATGAAGTTAATATGTTCAAATGCCAAAATTCTATATACAAGGTATTGGAAGACAGTATGGAATTATTTTCCCAATTTTAATTATCCAGAACTTTGAAAGAAGCAAATTTGAGATAAAGTACAGCAGGATTAATAAGTTGTTATTATACCTCACTTGATTGTTTCTCTATATAATGCATATAAACTGCAGCGGGCAACAATTTGATATGTCGCCCGATACCGCTGTCGCCTGGTACGCCACTGATACAGGATTGTTCGGTATAATAAAATAAATATTGACTTCCTTGAGGGTGACAGTGAGTCTCGTCATCCCTCGGGTTGACAATATGCACTGTCGCCCTCAAGGAAGTCAATATTTATATATTGTTTTCATGATACAGGAATAAAAAGTGACAAAAGTTGCAGGGTATGTTTTGTTGTTTCCAGGATGGCAATGCCATGCTGTGGGATCTGAACGAAGGCAAGCACCTGTACACCCTGGACGGTGGTGGCATCATCAACTCCCTCTGCTTCTCACCCAACAGATACTGGCTGTGCGCCGCCACAGGACCCAGCATCAAGATCTGGGTATGCATCATGCAACTGTTCTATATTCTGGCACATAATATTGCTCTGGCTATATGAAGGTTAAGTATTGCTTGGAAAAAATTCTTTGTTGATTTTCATTATGTTGATTAATTTATGACATGTATCATATTAATTTGATACTTGTTAAGTTTTTGTGCCAAAAGTTATAACAGATCTTACATGACAGTTTGTTTTTGTGCAAGCCTTGACGTGTTGTGATTTTGTTTTCTCATCCACTGAAATCTATAAACTACATGCATACAGTTATCATCTGATTTATTATTGAACCCAGCAGAGTCTTTGTTGTCACTGACGAGTACAATACAATAATGAGTAATGACCATCTAGAACGGATACATGTACAGTTTTCAAATATATAAATAAGTGTTAATTTCACTTGACAACTACAAATTCGACCATGTGCCTCATACACATGTTCAGCTATTACACGATAGCTGTTTGTATTGTTCAAGTCGAGTACAGTACCATGTATAGATAATTACTAACAGATGTTCAGTAATTACGTGGTAGGTCATGTCACTCAAGAGTTAATTAATGACCATGTATCAAACACATGTTCTTTTGTAACATGGTTGGTTTTGCCTCTGAGAGACCATGTCAGCAAGGTAACTACTACTAAACACTGTGTGAGGTGAAGTTAGAATAAGACATCAAACATAGAATGGACGATTTTTGTTATTTTTTCACATAAAACTGAGCATTTCATGTTGTGTATGTATGTTTGTTATATTCTGTCAATACTTCTGGCATAATTAGCATTTTTCCATGACTTTTTTAGTAGAACTGATCGTGTCTTTGATAATTTTCGCTGTATTTATTAACTGTGTTCATGCATACAAGTATACAGTTTTGTGGTAAAATCAATTTTACTGATGCAGTTATATATGCAGGTGTCTATTGCACTAATTACTGTACACAATTCTTATATTACAAATGGTAAACTGCATATAAACAGAGCTCCAGATAAGACGCGTATCCGCATATTTACGCATTGAAATATAAAGAAAAACGCATTGGAAATCGGCCAAGTGCGTAAAGTTACGCATTGCAGATCTGGGTACGTATTTTTTAATCGCTTCAACTGCATAACCGGTTTTTTACGAATTATCCAGCTCAGCTAATGGAGTAAGTTAGCCTTTGAATCGATTAAAAGTGAATCAAGCGAATCTTTCTACTTAAAATAGATTCGCCTTTTGTATGTGGTCTGAAATGAATGTTTTAAGCTCAATCATCCAGCTCCAGTAAGCAATATCTTGACAAATGTTAATTGGAATGAGTCTTATGATGCTTCTCTTATTTAAAAGGTGATATGTGGCGATCTCTTTGTCACAACAGTTGAAAAATCGGAAAATAAACACAAAAATCATGTGGATGAAAATTTTTCTGAAAAAACAAAACAACAAACAAACGCTGTAATCGTGGAAAACAAATTATCATTGGCTAATTGTCAACCAAGTTTGAAGTAGGACCAGAAATCAGGTTGTCATGTTGGATTTGCACTGAAAAAAAAGTACAAAGTATCTGGGCAAATAACTACTTTGCTAAGTAAATGATGTTTTGATAGATTTACAGATTATCGTCTACATTCAATTTATTCCATTTGTCAATATTAATGTGCTCATATATAACAAGCACATAAAATACTCCTTTGTTCTTGTCTAAAAAATGAAAATACCCTTTACATTTCTCAAATACGCTTTAAAGCTGAAGAACAGGGGGTA
This sequence comes from Congeria kusceri, assembly GCA_027627225.1. NCBI lineage: Eukaryota > Metazoa > Mollusca > Bivalvia > Myida > Dreissenidae > Congeria > Congeria kusceri. The sequence continues at coordinate 35,158,093 of CM051031.1, read as the reverse complement.
AAATACCCTTTAACCAAAAAAGCAGGGGGTAATATACCCTTTAGGCTAAAACCTTATCTGGAGCTCTGTATCAAACATTGCTGTAATAAAACAGTTTATTCTATGTTTGACGTCTTATTCCAACTTCACATAATAGTGTGTTTACTAGATCTTTTCAGACAAACAAGTAAAAATGCCTGCAAATCAACACATTTTCCAATGCATCTCGCTGTATTTAAAGGTGGTTGAACATGTTCTTTTGAAAACTGAATTCATTCCTTATGCAATTTTTCAATCCAGGGCTTTTGTTCACTATTTTGGGAAGATAACCTATACACATGAAATCGGGAATTACAGCGTCCATTTGCCTGAAATTAGGAAAAAAATTATTATTGTTTGATTAAAGTGAATGTTTTAGTGGTCAATTTGAATACCGGTAATTATTGACAGACTGAAACTTTCACACACATTTTTTATTCAGTTTTATTATTGACAAAGATCTATCACAAAAACTACAATGTCTTTCATTGAAAGGGTATTTTGGCTTGGCGTGAGACCTGCTTTCTTGAAAAATACATATTTCTTTTTTATGCCCCCGAAGGAGCGCATATAATAGTCGCACCGTCCGTCCTTGGGTGTGTGTGTGTTCGTTTCCGCTCTGTAACTTTTTAATGCTTGGATGGATTTTAATATAAAAGATTATTATTCCCCATGACTAGACGATGTGTCGCGTACAACTCCCATGCTCGTGGGTCAAAGGTCAAGGTCACAATTCAAGGTCAAAGGTCATGTATTTTTGTTTCCACTCCATAACTTCTAAACGCCTGGATGGATTTTAAAATAACTTCAGATTATTATTCCCCATGACCAGACGATGTGTCGCGTACAACTCCCATGCTCATCGGCCAAAGGTCAAGGTCACAATTGAAGGTCAAAGGTCATGAATTTTTGTTTCAGCTCAGTAACTTCTTAACGCCTGAAAGGATTTCAATATAACTTCAGATTATTATTCCCCATGACTAAACAATGTGTCGCGTACAACTCCCATGATCGTTTATCAAAGGTCAAGGTCACAAATCAAGGTCAAAGGTCAATTATTTTTGTTTCCACTTCGTAGCTTCTAAATGTCTGGAGGGATTTAAATGTTACTTCAGATTATTATTCTCCAGACCAGACAATGTGTCGCATACAACTCCCATGCTCGTCTGTCAAAGGTCAAGGTCACAATTCAAGGTCAAAGGTCAAGGATTTCTGTTTCTCCACCATAACTTCTAAACGTCTGTAATGATTTTAATATTACTTCACATTATTATTTCCCATGACCAGGTGATGTGTCGTATACAACTCCTATGGTCCGCGGTCAAGGTCACGATTCAAGGTCAAATGTCAAGGAATTTTCTTTCTGCTCTATATCTTCCAAAAGCATTGAAGGATTTTAATATTACTTAAGATTTTTTTTTCCCATGACCAGATAATGTGTCGCATACCACTTACATGCTCCTCGGTCAAGGTCTGTGGGTCCAAGGTTACACTTGAAAGGTCAAATATTAGGATGAACTTTTGTAGGAAGCATCATTTTTGCCAACATGTAAGGAATGTAATAACAGGGTTGCCAGCAGACTTGAAAAGTCAGGGAAAATTGAAATTTTTTCAAGGCCAGTGAATTGTCAGGGAATTTTGAGAAAAAGTGAAAAATCAAATTCCAAAAGTCAGGGAAAAACATGCTTGAAGGTAAAAAAATAATTTATACAAATTAGCAGACTATGGCTAGAGCAGTCTAAATGTGTTTTGAATTACTAAAATGTATGTATAAATACATAATATGCTGATTTTTAGTCAAAAATATATATCTTAACAGTTTTTGTAAATCTCGTAGTGTGACTTTGGTATGATTTGTTCATGGACTTCCCGTCCTGAAGATTTGGTCGGCTAAAACGGGAGGAGGAGGCCGTTGAAAATGGGTGGTTTTGGTAAGTGAAAAACTGGATTTAGTCAGGGAAAAGTCAGTGAAAAGTCAGGGAATTTTCTTTGCTCCAGGTGCTGGCAACCCTGAATAACTTACTGGGAATGAAGATCATTATAAGGCAATGTGTCACAACAACAAACAGTTGTACTGCTGAAATCTCAAGATATTTGTCCAGGACATAATATTGTACTCTGACATTGTTTTGCCTTCCTCTGACAAGCATATGCTTCAGGGGCATATGTCACATCCTGTGACAAGCCTTGTTTAATTTGTGTTTTAAAACAAATGTTAAACAATATTTGGGTTCTTAGATTGGGGTATGTTGTTGATCAGGCAGGCGGCGTCAAATGGGGGTTTCCATTCAGTAACTAGAGATAGAATTGAGCTTGATTTGCCACATTGGCGTACCCCGGTTTACGGCGGTTATCATGCCGCTGATTCAAACCGGTGCATTCGGGGCACGCTGGAATCAGCTGGGTGGCTTTACATTGGCCAAATCGAGTACATCAGCGTGATAACCAGCGTAAACGGGTACGCCGATGTGGCAAATCAGCGTGATAACCGGCGTAAACAGGGGTACGCTGATGTGGCAAATCAGCGTGATAACCGGCGTAAACAGGGGTACGCCGATATGGCAAATCAAGGTGGGCCAAAGAAACTTTATACATAGATATCTTACAGTATAATAAGACCTCACTTGGGATTGCATATGGGGTGGGGTCAAGGTCAAAATATAGACAAACGGTTCCAACTCGATAACTTGAGAACGAATTGAGATATTTTAATGAAAATTCATACATAGATACCTTGTATCGAGACCTTGCATGGGATTGCATCAGGGGTGGCTGGGGCATGGTCAAGGTCACTGTTACTAAAATTGAAAAATGGTTTCTGCTCAACAAGTGGATTTAGATATTAAATGAACCTTATTGCGATACCTCACTTGGTATTGTTTATTGGGCGGGTGAGGTCAAGGTCAATGTTACTAAACATGTAAAAAAAAAAGTTGTTTCTTTGTCAATAATTCTAGTTATACCCCCACAAACGAAGTTTAGGGGGGGGGGTATATAGGAGTGAGCTTGTCAGTCTGCCGGTCTGTCTGTTGGTTTTTGGTTTCCGGATGATAATTCAAGAAAGGCTTGACATATTCAAATAATTTTTGGTACACATGTGTAACATCATAGAATACATGTCAAGTTTGATGTTGGTTACAAACCACTAAATTTTGACAGAGTTATGGCCCCTTTTCAACTTAAAATTCCCTAAAAACATGATTTCCGGACGATGACTCAATAATGGCATGACATACTCAAATAATTCTTGGTATACATGTGTAGCATCATAAAATATGGGTCAAGTCCTACTTTGGTTACAAAACACTAAATTTTGACAGAGTTATGGCCCTTTATTTGACTTAAATTCCTTAAAAACATGGTTTCCGGACGATAGCTCAACAATGGCTTGACATATTTAAATAATTATTGGTACACGTGTAGCATCATAAAATACAGGTCAAGTTCGACTGTGGTTTCAAACCACTACATTTCGACACAGTTATGGCCCCTTTTTGACTTAAATTCCCGAAAAACATGGACAATAACTCGTGAAAGGCATATATTGAAATTATTTTTGGTACATAGGTGTAACATCATAAAATTCAGATCAAGTTCAGCTTTGGTTACAAACCACTAAATGTTGACAGAGTTATGGCTCCTATTGAAATTAAATTTTTCCAAATACACTGTTGACCATTCACAAATGAAAGCATTCTCTCTCTGTCCATTTCTTTCTAATGGATGCCATAGTTTTGTGACAAGGCCATATTGTGGGGGTATATCCGTCACTCATGTAACAATTCTAGTTTGGCTTAACTTATTTTCATAAAGTTTGTGAGTATGTAGCTTATATCAGTCTTCACGCTAACCACTAGACCGACAGCCCGAGGCTAGTGAAATGTAATTCGAGCTAGTAGAAATTGAGGAATTTATAAAGTCGAGCTAGTGGAAATTTCACCTGTTCACTATCAGTGTTTTTTTAGGGCTAATTGGGGTTGAAATTTGGCCCCATTCCCCTTCTTCAAAAGTATTATTTTTCCCCTATACATATTAAACTTAATATTCCCCTCAGAATGTAAGCTTTATTTTGAAAAAAACAACACCAAAATCGGACAAAAATTTGCTAAGATAAAGAAGTTTTCGTAAACAATCCCAGCAATTTTTCATCAAACCAAGTTAATCTAAGTTATAATTTGTAGCAAAACAATTTATGAATGTTTTATAACTAAAGTATAATATAAACATATAATAATGCGTTCCTAAAAAAAAAATCCCCTTTTGCCGTAAAATTCCCCATCTGAAGGGCCCCGCCATCTTTCCCCCAAAGGTGAAAAAAATCACTGACTATGATTGCATAATGATTCGGGTAAGTGGAATAAAACAATTAATGTGAAGACTGTTATATCAAGCCATAGGTGGCAATTGATTATTGGGTTAGTGGGGCCAAGATCAAGGCCACTGTTAGTAATTCTTTCATTCACATGAAACCATACTCAACCAGGTTGAGGATCAGATCAGATTGAATGCCTGGTTCCGTGGCCAAGCCACGTTTCTACTTTTATTCTAGTACTCACTTTTAAGCATTGCATTTGAAAAATTAGTTTTTCATGGACATTCCATGTTTCTTGTTATCTTCTTTCAATAGTATTTACTATAGTGCGACATGATAATGGTTGCATCATCCAGAGTCAAAAGACGAATGCATTGTGACATAAAGATAATATCTGAGAGTATTCCGCATAAAGTAATATCTGGGTTTCTGGGGTTAGTACTCGACATGATTTATCCCATTATCATTTTGTACGAAAGTAGCGTTATCAACAAAAATACGTAAAAAAAATTAACCTATTTTGATTTCTTCCGTTACGATTAGGAATTTTCGAACTGGATTCAGGAAAAAAAAATACTTTTTGCCATTGGAATATGACCAAACAAACTGCTATAAAATCAGCAAAAAAAGGCATACAAGCTAAAATGTTTTATTTTATGCAAAGTAGTGAAATATACTAAAATATCAGTGAGATATATCTCTGTATCACTCACTGCACTGGACTACTTTTTTTTATGTAAAAAAAATACTCGAAAGAATAAAATAAAAAGAAAATTTGTTTGTTTTTTGGTGTGAAAAACATTATATCATCACTGGGAAGGGAGCCAATTTATATATTTTAACTCGCGCAAGCGCTCATTAAAATATTAATTGTCTCCCTTTCCAGTGATGATATAACGCGTTATCACGCCGAAAACAAACAAATATCCTCTATTTATTCACCTAAGAATTTCAAGCATTTCAAAGACTGCTCGTGATCTATATTAACGTCATGTTAGAGTATCGAGTCAAAATAAGTCCTTAGCAAAACAAGAGGCTATTAAACAGTTCAAACATCAACATTAATTAAAATGCAAACCTTTCTTGAATATATATATGCCAAACTAAAAAAGGGTTTGAATTTGATCTTTTATCCTTTGAAAAGTGAGTAATAAAGTTTAGAGAATATCTGTATTAACCCCGTGTATCACTGGTATATACAGAGAAACCTGTCAACAACGACACCTGCCTATAATGACATCCTGCGTTATCTGACATTGTTCTGTGGTCCAGGCAGAATCCCTATATATTCTATATAGTCAAAACCTGTATGTAACGGAACCTGTAAGAACTGACATCCGACACTCTGTCCCGTTGCATACAATACACGCATTTCGCAAATTTATCTGACACTCGGCAAAATCTATAATGAGCATTTCATGAGTAGCAATGCTCTTATGGGTTTGAACAATCACCACCCAGTCCTTAATTGGTTTGTATATTGTCGTACCAATGTGTGAAGTTTGATAAAGAAAATTTTGCAAGAATAGGATGGAGGTGATGGCAGTGCCTTGAAAGCCAAATCAGACTTGACGCAGGACACTGTTAAATTATATCAATAGTTTGCTTTCTAGTACTTTCTTACAACCAGTAATTAGATATACATTCAGCATACCGTAAATTACCCCTGCGTATAAGACGCACCTAAAATTTGAGATCCAAATTTGTTGAAAAAAAGTGTGGCTTATACGCGAGAAGTTACGGTACACAGAACGTGGCAAATTAAACAGTCAACACACAAAGCACCTAAATAAATTGTTACTTTTAACACATTACACATTACAAACATGTTTGAAACTGGTAATAATACTTATGTATATCAAAATTATCAAAATCGTTATCGATGTATTCCAAAGAATTTTATTATCACTCTTTATTTTGTAAATAAATTTTGAAAAACATGTTATTAGATTAACATACATGTAGATTTATTTACCTTTTGTGCATTAAAATAACAGAGACAATTCAAGTGTCAGTAAATGTAATATGATATTTCGCTCCCTTGTTGTACTCGTTAATATGCTTTATATGAAAACCTGTTTATCCGACAACCTGTCTTATCCGACATTTTCAGTCGGAACCACTGAGTGTTATTATTGGCAGGTTTCTTTGTATTAAGTTTATGATAGCTGTTTACTGTCACTGACGAGTACAATAATGACCATGTATCACTACTACGTGATAGTATTGCCAACTACAATGTATTTCAGGATCTGGAGGGCAAGGTGGTGGTGGACGAGTTGAGACAGGAAGTGATCGGCACAGGCAGCAAGGCTGAGCCACCCCAGTGCATCTCCCTGGCCTGGTCTGCCGACGGACAGACACTCTTCGCTGGATATACAGACAACCTGATCCGTGTCTGGCAGGTGTCCATGGCGGCCCGATAACTCACAGTGGACAGTATTTGTATGTAACCATCGGGGAAATATGTGGTTGTTTTACATTGCTGGATTTACCATCTGTTTGAAGACATTGATTGCTCTGTCAGCCTAGCCATGTTACAGTAAAAAATACAACTGTAAGAAGAATGATCTCTTGTTGTTTTTGTCATGCACATGATTCAAAACGAGTGTTTCTAACACATATGTTAATTTTGACTTATTTTCAACTTAAGAATAATTAGAATCGTCATAAATATGGGCCCTGGTGCGGATGAGACATAATATAATTTGACCAGTATATCAGTCACAAATGTAAGAATAAATGAATGAAATCACTCAGTTCAAATCTGGGCCCGTATTCACCAACCCATTCTTAGACTTGAAACTTTAGTAAAGAATATTCTACAATATGTTCTGTTATAAAAAGGCCATTTATTTGAATCTTACTTGGTAGTTACTTACTCTAATTATAGCATTCTTTATTTAAAACGATTTGTCAGTGACATAAACTACATTGGTACCATCATATTTGTGAACACACAATTATTATTTCTTGAGTCTAAGTCTATTCTTTATTCTTAAGTCTAAGAATGGGTTGGTAAATAAAGGTCCTGGACTATCTCCCTTTAATTGCAAATTTGTGTCGTCTCCAGATCTAGCATCAGCTACAGGTGTAGGCGCTAGTATTCCGGAATGAAAGGGGCTTCTTTTGCAAGACCATGTGGTTTACAGGGTGTGATGGGCTGTGGTCAGGTCATTTGTGCTAAAACAGATGATTTCCAATCAAACTATTTAGACACCTCTGTGGTTACTAGTAATATGTAGCGACTTAGCTAAGGCCATGTTTACTAAAATAGATTCTCGGTAAGTCTATGGATTTGGGGAATGAACTTGGAGAAAACAACTAGGTTTTATCCTTCCCATGTCGAAAACAGTCTAGTCTGTTCGAAAACAGTCTAGTCTGTTTTGTAATTGCATATGCAGATCTATTGAAGATGAAAAAAGGATTAGATGGACATGTATATTTTAATGAAACAATACACTTAACTTCTGCATATCATTTAGGGGAATCTTTTGTAGATCAGTTTCGTTCCAAGAAGCACGTACTAGTACAAAGGGCTTGGCATGTTTGAAATGATGGAAGAAAATCTGCAATGGTGTCATTATACACAGCAACTTGACTAGTAATTCAAAGGCATGATTGTGTTTCTTATGCATCGAGCCTAAACATGTTTTACTGTGAAGTGTGTAACAAATTCATGAAGAATGAATAGCTCCCATGAAATGTTGGGAGAAAATGAGCTGAAGCAACAATTTGTAACCGCTACCACAATAGCAAGTCGGAACACAAACCCAACTGAATGGCAAAAACCAACTTGTCTTCAAAACATTTTAGGCGATCTATTGAAAAGCATTGCCAAAAAAAAAGCTTATGGTGTATGTTTTTAGCTGACCTGAGCACAACGTGCTCATGGTGAGCTTTTAGGATTGCCTTTTGTTGGTTGTGCGTCGAGTGCCAACATTTTCATTCAAAGAACATCTCCTAAACTGCTGGGCAGATTTTCATCAAACTTCACAGGAATGATCCTTGGGTGACCCTCTTTCAAAATTGTTGAAATCGTTTCGGTCCGCTGCATATGTAGGTCACAAGACCTAAAAATAGATTTAAAAACTGAAAACTTTAAAAATCTCTCCAACCACAAGGCTAGAGCTTTCATATTTGATATGTGACATCCTCTAGTGGTCCTCTACAAAGATTGTTCAAATGATGCCCCTGGGGTCAAAACTGGCCACGCTGGGGGTCACATGGGTTATATAGACTTGTATAGCAAAATGACTTTAAAAATCTCTGAAACTGCAAGGCGTAGAGTTTTCATATTTGGTATGTCACATTGTATAGTGGTCCTCTACAAAGATTGTTCAAATGATGCCCCTGGGGTCAAAACTGGCCACACACAGGGGGTCACATGGTTTATATAGACTTGAATATCAAAATGACTTTAAAAATCTCCATTGAAACCGCAAGGCCCAGAGGTTTCATATTTGGTATGTAACAGTGGTCCTCTTCAAAGATTGTTCAAATAATGCCCCTGGAGTCAAAACTGTCCACGCCCCGGGGGTCACATTGTTTATATAGACTTATATGGCAAGTGGGCCTTAAAAACTTCTGCTTTGAAACTGTAATACCCAGAATGTCATATTTAGGATGAAACATTGTGTAGTGGTTCTCTACAAAGATTTTTCAAATTATACCCCTGGGGTACAAAATGGCCACGCCCTGGGGGCCACGTGGTTTATATAGACTTCAATAGTAAAATGTCTTTAAAAATCTTCTCTGAAACATCAAGGCCCAAAGGTTTCATATTTGGTATGTAACATTGTATAGTGGTTCTCTACAAAGATTGTTCAAATGATGCCCCTGGGTTCAAAACTGGCCTGGCCCCGGGGGTTACAGTGTTTATATAGACTTAAATAGCAAAATGACTTTAAAAATATTCTCTGAAACCACAGAGTCCAGTGGTTTTATATTTGGTATGTAACATTGTATAGTGGTCCTCTACAAAGATTGTTCAAATTACGCCCCTGGGGTCAAAATTGGCCACACCCCGGGGGAGGGGGGGTCACATTGTTTATATAGACTAATATATAATAATAGCAAAATGACTTTAAAAATCTCTGAAACTGCATGCCCAGAGGTTTCATATGTGGTATGTAATGTTGTATAGTGGTCCTCGACAAAGATTGTTCAAATGATGCCCATGGGGTCAAAACGGCCATGCCCCGGGGGTCACATTGTTAAAGGGAAAGGTCTAGAGCGGAATAGCAGGGCGCCCCGCCCTGCTCCTTTTTAGCCCCACCCTTCTGCCCTAAACCCCGCCCCGCAAATACTATAATGCGCCCCGCTGTCCAATCAAATAACACGCAGCTGGACCAAAGGATGGCAACGCATTTTGGCGCCTGTCCACTCTCAACGCTTTCACTGTGACGATACAAATGATCCATTACCAAGTTGGTATAGTAGGTATACATACACAGCAGGTGATATCCTTGATAACAGGTATACATACACAGCAGGTGATATCCTTGATAACAGGTATACATACACAGCAGGTGATATCCTTGATAACGGGTATACATACACAGCAGGTGATATCCTTGATAACAGGTATACATACACAGCAGGTGATATCCTTGATAACAGGTATACATACACAGCAGGTGATATCCTTGATAATATCTAGCTCTCGTGCGTCTGTCAACGTGTGAAACCGCGTGATCAATCGTAATTGTCAAACAAACTGATGTGGCGTCCATTGATGTACTTTTGAAGTAAAGAAACGTTTGTGGTTCAAAAATAAATGTCCACACTCTTAATTAACAGGAACATCTTTAAATATTATTTCATTTATTAATATAAAACACTGCAATACTAAAACGTATTGTTGACGTTATAAATTACGACCAATTCAATATTTGTTGTGCCGTAATAGATATATATTTAAACTTTTACTTTCATTTTCTAACGAAGTAAATGAATCAACATTAGCTTATTAAATTGTTTCATTAACATAAGTACACATTGTTATCACAACATAATTTCACGATTTAAAGTTAATTATGTCCAATTTATTCGCAATTATAATTACAGAAAAACACATTAACATACAGCAGTGAATGACATCACATATTAAAAAAATACAACTATTGCTTATTTCGCATGGCATACAATTCACATGTTGCTCTCAATATATGTTTTCAAATTAATTTAAATGTTGTGTTTATTGTTGCTATTAGCATATTGATATGTTTAACGCAATAAATATATTGAATTGATATGTGTTTGTAATGGACTTCTGTTTCCATTATTTGAATGTGTTTTTAATAAAACTGGCAACAAGTACAAACTGTGAACGTGGCTGCTATCTAGTAAAAGGCGCGAAGACCCATTCCACCACTCCACTACCATCGTGTCATGATAGGGCACTTAGGGTGCCAAATGTTTAAATAAACATGTCTGCACAGTATTGTCATCGCATGATGTAGTACCTGATCAGGATGGTCACCAGGCTGACACAGAAGCCCTTTTCCTGGTGTCAGTTAAGAAAACATGCCACTTGTCAGATGCAAATTGATCCGTATATAAAAATGTATTCCTTTGAACATGAAGTATTTGTATTATTGCGTAAATCGTGTAGAGATCAGAGTTTCATAGAACGGTGAGCTCTAAACGGAAATTTGCCGATCTGGAAAGAGATCGCGCAAAAGTGCGAAAGACAGATCACAGCATAATAGCGTTTCTGGGAATAAAGAAAATTGACGGGTAAGTTGTTTTTTATTTTATATATCATATTTGTTTTTAATGTAAACGCCATTCAACAAACTCGAAATATCATAAACGCGAACTTCAACGTTGATAGTATTTATACACCTATTGCCTATAGGCACGTGCTCAGTACATTAATAAACGCAACCATCAATGTTTCAAATGTTCAAACAAATTAACCGTCATACGAGTAGGGTCTGGACATTACTTACGTGTTCAGCCTTACACAATTAATTATTAATACGACGATGCACAATAATGTTAATGTTGTGAAAGAGTAAAATCGCACGCGATGCACATGCGAGTAAACCTGTATCTGTGAAAATATTAACACAAAAATTGTTATTACCAAATGCATCGTAAAGGAAAACTCAAATACATACTCATTCGGTAGAAGATTCAATGTTGTCGCACGTCAGCTTGTGCATTTTTTACTATATATGTGTGTGTCCACGACGTTTAAGCTTTTGTAGACACATTTGTTTGCGTTTTGAATGTGCCAAATACATTTTAAACACATTTTTAATACCTGGAACATTTTAATGAATGAGCTTTATTATATTAAAATAGTTGATAATTAACCTGTTCTGTTGCTTGCGAATTACTTTAATTGGGCAAAAACGAACTTAAACGAGTGACGGGAATATGTGGAACAATTGTCAGCGAAATGCTATCTGTATATGTTATTAGCAAAGAGAAACACTAAGAACATAATTATTGTGTCGTTGTGCCGTGGCGTCTATATTTGTGACCTGAATCATATGCAACGAGATTGCATTATATTTTGTTTCTGGGAACACTTGCACGAAGTCAACGAGTTAGATTGAAAAGTACTGGATTCAGGCGCTCATGCAGGATTTGAAGTAGTTAGGGCGGGAAAATTTAGTACCTACCTAGTACCTATATGTAATTATATATAAATTATATATTTTGCATAAAAATTGTAATTGCGCGATATTACTGTTTAGCTTTTTTTAACGAGATTTTGAGGGGCGGAGGGGGGGGGGGCGCACGTCGCCTACGCCACCTAAAGCCGTCCATGGGTTAAAGTTAAACTACTCGATTCTGAGAACGCTGTCGATTTGAATCTACATTTTTACCATCACAAATTCATCATTCTTTACTTAGAATGATCTATTAATGACATAAGCGACATTAGAATGATCTATTAATGACATAAGCGACATTAGAATGATCTATTAACGACATAAGCGACATTAGAATGATCTATTAATGACATAAGCGACATTAGAATGATCTATTAATGACATAAGCGACATTAGAATGATCTATAGAATGATCTATTAATGACATAAGCGACATTAGAATGATCTATTAATGACATAAGCGACATTAGCCTACAAAATAATGAATTGTTTTTCAGACGTTTTCTCCAAAAAATCAGGAGGGAGGCGAATTTTTTTTATTGAAGTATTTTTTAGACAATATATACGATAGCAAGTTACCAAAATGTTAATAATTCACAGTTTTCAATGCGTAGTTACTGTATTTTGTTCGGCAACATGCCCATTAGAAACACTTTCTGCAAAGTTTTTTTTTATTAATATATTTCTGCACTGCTCCTTTAAAACCCGGTCGCGATCGTCAAACAATAGTAGATAATTTTATTTTGGCATTAAATCCAATTCGTGGCGGGCCACAAAAATACGTTGCAGCGCTGCCTGAGGAACAAATCACTAACTTTTTTTTAGCTTAATTAAGTAGTTCTCCGCAAGTTTTATTTCTTTGTCTAAGTATTTCCTTAATTTTTATGTCTAAGAGTGGGTTGGTGAAAACGGGCTCTGGGCTTTCACTGTGTGTTTAAAAAAGAAGCATACAATAAGTTGCTGCCTGACTGAATGCAACATATCGTCCAAAGAATCATTTGGGGGATAATTACTTTTGCTTCTTCATTATTAGCGTCAGTATGTGATGACTTACCGGAAGCATATGGAATGTTTGTATTTATTTTATTTTTTTAATTCTAACATAAAATAAATTTCGCATTTCGTTGTTTATCGGCCAATAAACAACTCTTTGTTGTTCTTATGCGTGGCTTATGCCCTCGTGGTTTAATTCCTACGCATCTGAACTCCAAACCGTTGTTAATTGGCCGATAAACAACGATAATGCGAAATTTATTTCTTAAGTCCAACATAAGTTGGTAGTGGATCAATCTGCTTAAAAAGGCTTTTCTGTAGAAGATCGTGCTCTTCAGTCAGATTGACCGCTTGTAGTTCTATCATAACCTGCTAGCTGTGTTAAAATAAGCGTATACAAAAAAGTGTCCAACGCTGAATATTTGATTTAACCATCATAGTATTTCAATGTTTAATTGTTTTAGTATAACTCATTTCTTTGTGCAATGCTTTTCAGTATCAATGGGGCGTTATCAATATATCAACTCGTTAGTTACAAAGTCGCTTTCTGTTGCAAAACATTGAACACTAACGGCATTGGATATGTAAAAAAACGTTCATTTGCTTTCTTAAATAACATTACGGCTAAATTTGACGCTTTGCATCAATGTTTTCTTAGTGACATTGTAATGCCGCGCAGTAATTGAGTGCCCATTCTTTGCGGGACTTTTCGCTAGACTCAGACTATTTAAGAAATTTTGAAACGTATTGAAACGACATGAAAACCAAGCGTCGCCGTTAAAAGGTGTACTTTTGAATAAAATTCAAGCTCGTATTATATCGTTAGTACATACATGTGTGATTGTATTTATTGCATACGAACAGCTTCATACGATCTGCCGTCAGTATTCCTAATTTCAAATGTGACTCACCACGTTTTGAATTGTCACGAAATTGTTTTCAGTAATAACCTTTATTTTATCACAGCAGGTTATGGGCAATTTGTTTTGTACGGCTAATAAATACTGCATTACTAATTCTGTTGTTTAATTGTAGATCTCAAAATGATGCAAGGGAGTCGTCCGCGACTCGACTTCCGTCAACGTATCGGCGTCCGTGACGGGATCATCGGCCGTCAGTCATTCTACCACCGTGACGGAGTGTTCGGAAGTTCGCGAATCTACTTCCGTCAACGTATCGGCGTCCGTGACGGATACTTCGGACGTCCGTAATTCTACTGCCGTCAATGTATCGGCGTCCGTGACGGAGTCTTCGGAAGTTCGCGAATTTACTTCCGTCAACGTATCTGCGTCCGGTACGGGATCATCGGGCGTCAGATATTCAACGTCCGTCAACGTATCGGCGTCCGTGGCGGAGTCTTCGGAAGTCCGTGACTGTACTTCCGTCAGCGCATCAAAGTCCGTGACGGAGACTTCGGTAGTCCGCGAATCTACTTCCGTCAGCGCATCAATATCCGTGAAAGAGTCTTCGAGTGTACGTCAGCCTACGTCAGTCAGAAGTTCAAGTGCCTTGAAAGCCAAACACAGAGTGGGATTTGATCCCAAATGGAAAGACACTAGACCTTGGCTTCAAGACAAACGTGAAGAAAGCCCGAGTGGATATGTGACTGTTATGTATTGTGATTTGTGTCGAAAGCACAAGTCAACGGGAAAGAATGGCAGCAATGTGTGCAGTGAAGTTGGCTGCCAGTCATTAAGACTTGACAAGGTTAGGGAACATGAGTCGTCGGAAATGCACAAGTTTGCTGTTACACTGGAGACAGACAGCCAGTTGAATATCACGTCTGCATTCAGTGGCGAAAAGTTACCAATGGGTGAAAACGAATTTGAAAGTGAAAAGTGCCACAAAGATTCTTCACTTCTTAGTTTCCCACAACATACCACATACTTCTATCTACAAAGACATGGTTAATTTCGCTACAACTGAACTGGAATGTCCATCACTACAGTTTCTACAAAAAGGAAAAATGCCCAATACACCAGCAAAACGACCGCCAATGAACTAATAGAATGTATGGCAGAGGACATCGAGTGTACCTTAAAAGAAAAAGTGCTGAAAAGTCCCGGATATGGGATTATGGCGGATGAAACGACTAACGTTTCCAATCACAAACATTTAGCCTTTTGTGTTAAATATGTGGATATCGAGAGTGGAGAAACATGCTGTGAATTTATTAAAGACATACAGATTGGTGACGGAAAAGCAGAAACAATATTTAATGAGACCCAACAAATTATTGAAGATCTAAGTGTTGACAAATTCGTGGCTTTTGCTTCTGATGGATGTAACACAATGGTAGGAAATAAAACTGGAGTGGCGAAGCGACTTAAGGACTTCAAACCTGAAATAATCACTGTGCATCGTCACAATCATAGACTGGCACTTGCAGCGAAAGACGCGTTTGAAAATGTGCCATTGCTTAGAGAGACAGACGACTAATTAAACCATTTGTTTAAATATTACCATTCGTCAGCAAATCGGACTGGTTCGCTAGAACAGTTGCAGAGTTTGCTTGAAGATGGTAAAACAAAGACAATAAAACAAACTGCGCACACTCGATGGCTATCACACCTTGAAGCTGTCACATCTGTTCGGGACACCTACAAGGCGGTAATTATGGACTTGGAAAATGCAGTCTCGTCAGGCAGTGACAAAGTTAGGATAGGCAGTGGACCGTCAGCAAATGGACTTCGTAAGAAATTAAAACTATACCAGACTGTGCATGTAATTCACTTCTTGTGTGACGCATTGAAACCACTTGCAAACCTAGCTTTAGTGTTCGATTGATTGAGCAGATCCTGTGTCGACTGGATTCAACTGACTTGATAGACAACCTCAGTGTGTTCAACATGAGAGACACCAGTGCATTCTTTGGCAATGATGAAGTCACTGAACTGGCCGAAAATTTTACGCTAAGTACTGACCATTGCCTAGAAGAGTGGGACTCCTTAAAAACTGACATTGAACATTTGGAGTATTGAGTCAACAGCCCATCTTATGAAGACACTAGTGACCATCTCTGAAAAGACTGGGCACCTCTATCCAAACATACAAACATTGTGCTGTATAGCTGCTGTGTTACCTGTGAGCACAGCAGAAGTTGAGCGTGTCTTCTCAGGTGTCAAATTAACGAAGACCAACATGAGGAACAGGCTGGAGGTGGATACAGTGAGTGACCTACTGATGATAAGCAGGAATGACAGGTACCTTAACATTGACGGAACAGTGAGGCGGTGGCACAGCATGAAACCAAGAAGAATCTAGTGCCTTTTAAGTATCATATTGTTCTAGACAGAAAAATACTTCATACCTTAAATGAAGCAAACATAACTTAGAATACAGTTCACTACAGTATTATAACTTCCACTGATAAAATCAGTATCCAACCACTGGATGTATTGTTATGAACAAATGATTATAAGACAACTATTGTTTGATATTTACTATTTGTTTCTTTATATAAGTTACACGTGTATCCTTGAAAGATAAATGATATTATACACCATGCAGAGCCATACTTGTATGCTATCTCAGTACACAAGCCACACATATAACATTTTATGAAGATGATACTTGCTGTTTTGAAACACAATGTCTCTTGTTCTTGTTACTTGTATGTGGTTGTTACTTAAATAAAATAAAACAGTGTAATAGTGTTTCAAATTGTTAATACTTGTTTCTTATATACTAGTACCAGTAGCCACTCTATGCGTTTTAAACATAACGAACAACGCGAACAGTGACCTTGCCCCTTTTGGACAGCACCCTGCCCCTTTTAGACAGCACCCTGTACCTTTTGCATTCCTAGATCTTGCCCTATTGTTTATACAGACTTATATGACAAGTTGGCCTTAAAAATCTCCTTTGAAGCCGTAATGTACAGACGTTTCATAGTTAGCATGAAACATTGTGTAGTGGTCCTCTACAAAGATTGTTCAAATGATGCCCTGGGTGTGCAAACTGGCCACGCCCCGGGGGTCACATTTATATAAACTTAAATAGCAAAGTTACTTTAAAAATCTTGTCTGAAACATCAAGGCCCAAAGTTTTCATATTTGGTATGTAACATTGTATAGTGGTTCTCGATAAAGATTGTTCAAATTATGCCCCTGGGTTCAAAACTGGCCACGCCCCGGGGGTCACAGTGTTTATATAGAATTAAATAGCAAAATGACTTTAAAAATCTCCTGAAACCACAAGGCCCAGTATTTTCATATTTGGTATGTAACATTGTGTAGTGGTCCTATACAAAGATTGTTCAAATTATGCCCCTGGGGTAAAAACTGGCCACGCCCCGGGGGTCGCATGGTTTATATAGACTTAAATTGCAAAATAACTTTTAAAATCTTCTCCTGAAACCGCAAGGTCCTCTACAAAGATTGTTCAAATACTCCCCAAGTGTAGAAAGTGGCCACGCCATGGGTGTCACATGCTTTATATAGACTTTAAAAATCTCGTAAAACTGCAAGGCCCAGATCTTTATACTCAGGTAAGTGTTTTAGGGTCATTTGGCCGTCTTAATTGTTAGAAGTCTTTCTGATGCCTTGAACTCAGGTGAGCGATCTAGGGCCATCTTGGCCCTCTTGTTACATAGATTTTGGGGTTCAAGTTTATTTTCCAATCTTGAAGTTTTTAAACTACATAACATAAGGTGTTCACTTGAAACTTGGAATAAATTGATGAAATAATAACCATAACTCAGCTCCTTTATTTCAACAAATGTATACCCCTTCCACTTTCCAAATATATACCAACTGAAATTCCTAGAAACAGTCAAGCGCGCTGTCCTCTGACGGCTCTTGTTGTAGATCTTATGCAAATTTGGTGAGAATGCTCCTCGCTGTATGTCAGTAAGTTACTTTCTTTGTTTCGCCTGTCCAGAATTTGCAACAAGGCTGGGCCCGGCTAGCTTAGTTGGTAGAGCTCTGAACTGTCAATCCGGGGATCGTGAGTTCGAACGCCAGCCGGGCCACATGACTTGTGTGGGGATTGGTCATACAGCCTCCCCTAACTGATTCAAGTAGGGCAGTTGTCAGTTACTGGCATAGGTATGTGCACTTAGTACTGGTAAACTGCTTAGATCGGCTAAGCTTGCCCAGGAAGTGTGAGTAGGTTACGTGACCACCATGAAATACTGCTAAACACTGCGAAAAATCCAAACAAACAAACAATTTATAACAAATGCCTTTTCATCAGACATTACTGTGCCAGGCGCAGAATGATTCAGCAAATTGCTGTTGGAATGTGAACTACCTGCAAACCAACTGGTCAAAACATGGCCACAGGGAATTATGGTCAGTTGTTGGTAAATATAATGATGCCGATAGACTTCTATAAAATTACCACTAAATGCATTTATCATAACATGCCCCATAAGTTTCTTGGTTATTTTTTCAAAATAAAACTGCTGAACTGTGGATATTGAAGAAAGACCATTTAAGCTGTTACTGACATAATGATACTGGTATGGCAAGTATGCAATAAAAAAACAGCAAAAAACATTTATGTTCAACAGTATAAATATTTTACTTCTATACCTTTTACAACATAAGTTTCATCTTGAACTAATATGTAAGGTATCATATGCAATGGGGGCTGATAGAACAAAATCACAAACAACAATTCACTGATTAATACATTTAATATTCAATAATTAATGAACATGGATTTATGTTATCATGACTACTGGTATAATGGAAATATGCTAACGGTGGATTTCCAAGTATATTCCCACAAAGCAGAAAAACGTAAACAGTCGACAAACGTTTTGAACTATATTTCACAACTATTAACACACAATAGAAAAGAAAGTGATATTTACCCCCCCAAAAAATCTTAAAAAAGCATTGGATATTTTGAAATTCTAACATGATACTTGCTATTTTTTCTATAAACAAAGAACAAAATTATCGTTGTTAAACTACAAATAAACAACGCAAAAAGAAGTTCTGATTCCGAGTGCAGCTTTGTAAAAAGTAGATCCAATTTCAATTTCAAATATATGTCAAATCATGTTAGAATTGAAATAATTTCCACATTATCGTTGTTTATTGGCAAATAAAACAACTCTTTATCGTTTTGATGTGTAGCTATTAAACAACTCGGGCTAACGCCCTCGTAGGTTAATTCCTACGCATCAGTACTCCAAATCGTTGTTTATTGGCCGATAAACAATGATAAAAAATCGAAAATGATTTCTTAAATCCAACATTTCTGCTCACACAGAATTTCATAAGACCCAGAAGCAGAATGTATTGTAAATTGGTATATTTCAAAATAGCTTTCATTTTCTGTATTTTATAGTAGCATTTTTATAATTAAATAGATGTAGTCTATGCACTGTATACATGTATAAAACATTTTTTAAAAGCTTTAACAACCAAAAACATTCGTACAAAGGATTTTAAGTATATACTTTAACAAACTCAACTGATTGTTAATAATCAGAGTTCATACCATTAAATAAACAGATATACATGTACATATAATTATGTAACTTCTGACATGACCATATTCAACAGTTTACTAATACATCTCTATACACAGAATACTGAGCATGAAATTCTAAATTGTTACAATATCCAACTTGTCACTATATAAAATATAAAGTATTTATGCAGTAGAGCCTTTATTATAAGATACTTCACAACTGCATGATCTGCACATAGAAACATCAACAATATAAGTAATGCATGGAGCTACTTTACAGTATGAACAAGTTGAGGGGTTGAAGTGTTGGAATCGGTTTCAAAATCATCTTACTGACAAATGACAAGTTGCAATGTAAACAGAAAATGTGTCAATCAGTGCAAAACAAAACCTGACAACAAATTCACTAACATACATCAGTTTTTTATCAGGTGCCTATGGGTCACTGAAAAACAACATAATCTTAACATATTGTTTACAAACCATTAACGATTTATATGAAATATATGCATAACCTTACTTAAACCAACCTAATTTTTTAAACACCATGTTTGCTATTTAAAAGTACTTAATCATTACTATATGAACCATCTCTCATGTCTGCAAATGTTGAAGGTTAAGCTACAACTACATTTCCGAAAAACATTAGTTGTTTAACAGGGAAGTTACACTGAAAATTGCATGTACACATGAAGCATTTAAAAAAGGAAGTGGTTTAAGACATTAAACGCTGAGATAAATTACAATGTACTATATCTTTAAAGAAAGTCGATAAATCTTAATTGTCGACTTGATTATCTGCATTTGTCATTTAACCAATTTGAAAATAATGTAAAGCATGAAATAAAAAAGTCTCTACACATATACATCTACATGAACTATGTAAACAATATACCGGTAAGTCATTCTATAATACTAGTATGACAACTGTTTTATACTAATTTTGATCAGTTTTAGTTTATAATCTTGTATTTATCCAACTTACTTAATTTAAATACATGACTGAAAATGTATAATATATTCACAGTATATTCACAACACTCGAATCAAGTAACAATCAATAATTCATTAATACAATCATCCATAATGGATATTCAAATTTAAAATCATGTTCTTAATATGCTACTGGTATTAAACAAGTATACCAACAAATAAAAACAAGAGGCCAAATGGCACTGGGTCGCTCAACCGAGTTTCATTAGTCAAACAATTTTCCATGTGTTAGATTTTTATACTTTTGTTTTTGTTTGGATTTTTCGCCATATTCAACAGTATTTCAGTCATATAACGGCGGTCAGTTAACCTACTCACACTTTTCCTGGGTATGCTGGTTTACCAGTACTAAGTGCACATACTTATGCCAGTAACTGACAACTGCCCTACTTGAATCAGAGGTAGGGGGAGAATGGCCGTAGAAATAATTTCATGACCAATCCCCACACAAGTTATGTGGCCGGGCTGGGAATCGAACCCGCGATCCTCGGATTTGTAAGCTCTACCAACTGAGCTAGCCGGCCGGATATGGATATACTGATACGGACTGATGGAAATGCGGCCTTAATCATCATGGTTTTAAAAACTTAAGTGACAACAGACATTCAAAATTTTGAAGTACATACTGAAATTGAAGCTTTTTCTTCAGTTTGAACTTGTGACCTCCCCACATGACCCAGATTCGAACTCGGCCGAGAACCATTGGGACAAATGTTCTGACTAGAGTGTTAACAATCTTTTTCTTCAATTTGACCTAGTGACCTAGTTTTTGACCCCACATGACCCAGATTCAAACCTGGCCGATATATCATTGGGACAAATGTTCTGACCCAAGTTTCATGAAGATTGGCCACAAAATGTGACTTCTAGAGTGTTAACATGCTTTTTCTTCAATTTAACCTAGTTTTTGACCCCACATGACCCAGATTCGAACTCAGCCAAGATATCATTGTGACAAATGTTCTGACCAAGTTTCATGAAAATTGGCAAAAAATGTGACTTCTAGTGTGTTCACAAGCTTTTCCTATAGCCATATAAGGAAAACTGCCCCCCCCCCACTGGCTGCCATGTTTTTCACCTGACCGGAACCATTTTTGAACTCGGCCGAGATATCATCTGAACAAAGGTTCTGAGCAAGTTTCATGTTTATTGGGCAAAAAATGTGACTTCTACAGTGTCCACAACCTTTTCCTATAGCCACATAAGGAAAACTGACCCCCACCCCCCCTGGCGGCCATGTTTTTAAACGGACCGGAACCGTTTTCCAACTCAGCAGAGATATCATAAGAACAAATGTTCTGAGCATGTTTCATGTTGATTAGGCAAAAAATGTGACTTCTAGAGTGTTCACAAGCTTTTTCTACAGCCATATAAGGAAAACTGCCCCGCCCCCTGGCAGCCATGTTTTTCAATGGAGCAGAACCATTATCGAACTCGGCCGAGATATCATAAGAACAAAGGTTCTGAGCAAGTTTTATGTTAATTGGGCAAAATTTGTGACTTCTAGAGTGTTCACAACCTTTTTCTATAGCCATATAAGGAAAACTGCCCAGCCCTCTGGCGGCCATGCTTTTCAACCGATCGGAACCATTTTCGAACTCGGCCAAGATATCATTAGAACAAATGTTCTGAGCAAGTTTCATGTTGATTGGGCAAAAAATGTGACTTCTAGTGTTCACAAGCTTTTTTCTTCAATTTAATCTAGTGACCTAGTTTTTGATCCCACATGACCTAGTTTCGAACTCAGGCGAGATATCATTGGGACAAATGTTCTGACTAAGTTTCATGAAGATTGGCCAATAAATGTGGCCTCTAGAGTGTTCACAACGTAAATGTTGACGACGAACAACGAACAATTCACGACTCACGACGAACAAAAGGTGATCACAAAAGCTCACCATGAGCACATTGTGCTCAGGTGAGCTAAAAATAAATTAAAAAATTGTACAAAGAATGACATACCAAGATTAATAGTTAACCCATTTAAGCACTTTCAACATTATATTACATACCTGAATACATAAAAAAGACCTGACTAAAAAACTGTTCCAGGAATGTTTATGTTATAGAAAGCTGATAAATACTTTCCCAATACTACGATTGTTCTTGAGTAACAATTTTCATGGTTATTAACCATGCACACAATATATGTAAGGAAAATACACGTATTCTCATTGACTTATCTATTTGCTCTGACCAGGGTTTTCATTTACTCGGAATCACAGACATTGCATGCGAACATGCATGCATGCATGCATGCATGCATGCTATTGAGGCGTGTTGAGGGAAACCCGGGCTTAATGCATGTGCGTTAAGTGTTGTCTCGGATTAGCCTGTGCAGTCCGCACAAGCTAGTGGGAGGACACTTTCTGCCTACTGTGGATTTATGTTTAGAACAGACTTCCTTGAAACAGAAAATACCATGAAAGCAGAAAGTGTCTTCCTGGATTAGCCTGTGCCTGCACAGGCTGATCCAGGACAACGATTTATGCAGATGCATTAAACCCGGGTTTCCCACGACACGCCTCAATTATGCATGAATATGTGCAGGAAATGTTCAGCGATTGGCCACAGTACTGTATTCAGGAGGCTTTACCTGGAAGAGGATAAATACAATCATTCTGTATACTGGTAATAACTAATGATACACATGATCACAAAAAAAGTTATGTACAACATAAAACATATTTCATAAAATATTAATCAAACTGCTTCAGATTTTGGTTTAAGAATAACAAGGGCTATGACAAACAAATATCCTCTATTTATTCACCTAAGAATTTCAAGCATTTCAAAGACTGCTCGTGATCTATATTAACGTCATGTTAGAGTATCGAGTCAAAATAAGTCCTTAGCACAACAAGAGGCTATTAAACAGTTCAAACATCAACATTAATTAAAATGCAAACCTTTCTTGAATATATATATGCCAAACTAAAAAAGGGTTTGAATTTGATCTTTTATCCTTTGAAAAGTGAGTAATAAAGTTTAGAGAATATCTGTATTAACCCCGTGTATCACTGGTATATACAGAGAAACCTGTCAACAACGACACCTGCCTATAATGACATCCTGCGTTATCTGACATTGTTCTGTGGTCCAGGCAGAATCCCTATATATTCTATATAGTCAAAACCTGTATGTAACGGAACCTGTAAGAACTGACATCCGACACTCTGTCCCGTTGCATACAATACACGCATTTCACAAATTTATCTGACACTCTGCAAAATCTATAATGAGCATTTCATGAGTAGCAATGCTCTTATGGGTTTGAACAATCACCACCCAGTCCTTAATTGGTTTGTATATTGTCGTACCAATGTGTGAAGTTTGATAAAGAAAATTTTGCAAGAATAGGATGGAGGTGATGGCAGTGCCTTTAAAGCCAAATCAGACTTGACGCAGGACACTGTTAAATTATATCAATAGTTTGCTTTCTAGTACTTTTCTTACAACCAGTAATTAGATATACATTCAGCATACCGTAAATTACCCCTGCGTATAAGACGCACCTAAAATTTGAGATCCAAATTTGTGGGAAAAAAAGTGTGGCTTATACGCGAGAAGTTACGGTACACAGAACGTGGCAAATTAAACACCGTCAACACACAAAGCACCTAAATAAATTGTTACTTTTAACACATTACACATTACAAACATGTTTGAAACTGGTAATAATACTTATGTATATCAAAATTATCAAAATCGTTATCGATGTATTCCAAAGAATTTTATTATCACTCTTTATTTTGTAAATAAATTTTGAAAAACATGTTATTAGATTAACATACATGTAGATTTATTTACCTTTTGTGCATTAAATTTAAAATAACAGAAACAATTCAAGTGTCAGTAAATGTAATATTATGATATTTCGCTCCCTTGTTGTACTCGTTAATATGCTTTATATGAAAACCTGTTTATCCGACAACCTGTCTTATCCGACATTTTCAGTCGGAACCACTGAGTGTTGTTATTATTGGCAGGTTTCTTTGTAT
The DNA here is from genome assembly GCA_027627225.1 of Congeria kusceri. NCBI lineage: Eukaryota > Metazoa > Mollusca > Bivalvia > Myida > Dreissenidae > Congeria > Congeria kusceri. The sequence goes on along the minus strand of CM051031.1, from coordinate 35,133,716 downwards.
TAAGTTTATGATAGCTGTTTACTGTCACTGACGAGTACAATAATGACCATGTATCACTACTACGTGATAGTATTGCCAACTACAATGTATTTCAGGATCTGGAGGGCAAGGTGGTGGTGGACGAGTTGAGACAGGAAGTGATCGGCACAGGCAGCAAGGCTGAGCCACCCCAGTGCATCTCCCTGGCCTGGTCTGCCGACGGACAGACACTCTTCGCTGGATATACAGACAACCTGATCCGTGTCTGGCAGGTGTCCATGGCGGCCCGATAACTCACAGTGGACAGTATTTATATGTAACCATCGGGGAAATATGTGGTTGTTTTACATTGCTGGATTTACCATCTGTTTGAAGACATTGATTGCTCTGTCAGCCTAGCCATGTTACAGTAAAAAATACAACTGTAAGAAGAATGATCTCTTGTTGTTTTTGTCATGCACATGATTCAAAACGTGTGTTTCTAACACAAATGTTAATTTTGACTTATTTTCAACTTAAGAATAATTAGAATCGTCATAAATATGGGCCCTGGTGCGGATGAGACATAATATAATTTGACCAGTATATCAGTCACAAATGTAAGAATAAATGAATGAAATCACTCAGTTCAAATCTGGGCCCGTATTCACCAACCCATTCTTAGACTTGAAACTTTAGTAAAGAATATTCTACAATCTGTTCTGTTCTAAAAAGGCCATTTATTTGAATCTTACTTGGTAGTTACTTACTCTAATTATAGCATTCTTTATTTAAAACGATTTGTCAGTGACATAAACTACATTGGTACCATCATATTTGTGAACACACAATTATTATTTCTTGATTCTAAGTCTATTCTTTATTCTTAAGTCTAAGAATGGGTTGGTAAATAAAGGCCCTGGACTATCTCCCTTTAATTGCAAATTTGTGTCGTCTCCAGATCTAGCATCAGCTACAGGTGTAGGCGCTAGTATTCCGGAATGAAAGGGGCTTCTTTTGCAAGACCATGTGGTTTACAGGGTGTGATGGGCTGTGGTCAGGTCATTTGTGCTAAAACAGATGATTTCCAATCAAACTATTTAGACACCTCTGTGGTTACTAGTAATATGTAGCGACTTAGCTAAGGCCATGTTTACTAAAATAGATTCTCGGTAAGTCTATGGATTTGGGGAATGAACTTGGAGAAAACAACTAGGTTTTATCCTTCCCATGTCGAAAACAGTCTAGTCTGTTTTGTAATTGCATATGCAGATCTATTGAAGATGAAAAAAGGATTAGATGGACATGTATATTTTAATGAAACAATACAGTTAACTTCTGCATATCATTTAGGGGAATCTTTTGTAGATCAGTTTCGTTTCCAAGAAGCACGTACTAGTACAAAGGGCTTGGCATGTTTGAAATTATGGAAGAAAATCTGCAATGGTGTCATTATACACAGCAACTTTACTAGTAATTCAAAGGCATGATTGTGTTTCTTATGTATCGAGCCTAAACATGTTTTACTGTGAAGTGTGTAACAAATTAATGAAGAATGAATAGCTCCCATGAAATGTTGGGAGAAAATGAGCTGAAGCAACAATTTGTAACCGCTACCACAATAGCAAGTCGGAAAACAAACCCAACTGAATGGCAAAAACCAACTTGTCTTCAAAACATTTTAGGCAATCTATTGAAAAGCATTGCCAAAAAAATAGCTTATGGTGTATGTTTTTAGCTGACCTGAGCACAACGTGCTCATGGTGAGCTTTTAGGATTGCCTTTTCTTGGTCGTGCGTCGAGTGCCAACATTTTCATTCAAAGAACATCTCCTAAACTGCTGGGCAGATTTTCATCAAACTTCACAGGAATGATCCTTGGGTGACCCTCTTTCAAAATTGTTCAAATCGTTTCGGTCCGCTGCATATGTAGGTCACAAGACCTAAAAATAGATTTAAAAACTGAAAACTTTAAAAATCTCTCCAACCACAAGGCTTAGAGCTTTCATATTTGATATGTGACATCCTCTAGTGGTCCTCTACAAAGATTGTTCAAATGATGCCCCTGGGGTCAAAACTGGCCACGCTGGGGGTCACATGGGTTATATAGACTTGTATAGCAAAATGACTTTAAAAATCTCTGAAACTGCAAGGCGTAGAGTTTTCATATTTGGTATGTCACATTGTATAGTGGTCCTCTACAAAGATTGTTCAAATGATGCCCCTGGGGTCAAAACTGGCCACACACAGGGGGTCACATGGTTTATATAGACTTAAATATCAAAATGACTTTTAAAATCTCCTCTGAAACCGCAAGGCCCAGAGGTTTCATATTTGGTATGTAACAGTGGTCCTCTTCAAAGATTGTTCAAATAATGCCCCTGGAGTCAAAACTGTCCACGTCCCGGGGGTCACATTGTTTATATAGACTTATATGGCAAGTGGGCCTTAAAAACTTCTGCTTTGAAACTGTAATACCCAGAATGTCATATTTAGGATGAAACATTGTGTAGTGGTTCTCTACAAAGATTTTTCAAATTATACCCCTGGGGTACAAAATGGCCACGCCCTGGGGGCCACGTGGTTTATATAGACTTCAATAGTAAAATGTCTTTAAAAATCTTCTCTGAAACATCAAGGCCCAAAGGTTTCATATTTGGTATGTAACATTGTATAGTGGTTCTCTACAAAGATTGTTCAAATGATGCCCCTGGGTTCAAAACTGGCCACGCCTCAGGGGTTACAGTGTTTATATAGACTTAAATAGCAAAATGACTTTAAAAATATTCTCTGAAACCACAGAGTCCAGTGGTTTTATATTTGGTATGTAACATTGTATAGTGGTCCTCTACAAAGATTGTTCAAATTACGCCCCTGGGGTCAAAATTGGCCACACCCCGGGGGAGGGGGGGTCACATTGTTTATATAGACTAATATATAATAATAGCAAAATGACTTTAAAAATCTCTGAAACTGCATGCCCAGAGGTTTCATATGTGGTATGTAATGTTGTATAGTGGTCCTCTACAAAGATTGTTCAAATGATGCCCATGGGGTCAAAACTGGCCATGCCCCGGGGGTCACATTGTTAAAGGGAAAGGTCTAGAGCGGAATAGCAGGGCGCCCCGCCCTGCTCCTTTTTAGCCCCGCCCTTCTGCCCTAAACCCCGCCCCGCAAATACTATAATGCGCCCCGCTGTCCAATCAAATAACACGCAGCTGGACCAAAGGATGGCAACGCATTTTGGCGCCCGTCCACTCAACGCTTTCACTGTGACGATACAAATGATCCAGTACCAAGTTGGTATAGTAGGTATACATACACAGCAGGTGATATCCTTGATGATATCTAGCTCTCGTGCGTCTGTCAACGTGTGAAACCGCGTGATCAATCGTAATTGTCAAACAAACTGTAATATGGCGTCCATTGATGTACTTTTGAAGTAAAGAAACGTTTGTGGTTCAAAAATAAATGTCCACACTCTTAATTAACAGGAACATCTTTAAATATTATTTCATTTATTAATATAAAACACTGCAATACTAAAACGTATTGTTGACGTTATAAATTACGACCAATTCAATATTTGTTGTGCCGTAATAGATATATATTTAAACTTTTACTTTCATTTTCTAACGAAGTAAATGAATCAACATTAGCTTATTAAATTGTTTCATTAACATAAGTACACATTGTTATCACAACATAATTTCACGATTTGAAGTTAATTATGACCAATTTATTCGCAATTATAATTACAGAAAAACACATTAACATACAGCGTTAGTCAGTTTACGTGAATGACATCACATATTTAAAAAATATAACTATTGCTTATTTTGCATGGCATACAATTCACATATTGCTCTCAATATATGTTTTCAAATTAATTTAAATGTGTTTATTGTTGCTATTAGCATATTGATATGTTTAACGCAATAAATATATTGAATTAATATGTGTTTGTAATGGATTTCTGTTTCCATTATTTGAATGTCTTTTTAATGTGTTTTTAATAAAACTGGCAACAAGTACAAACTGTGAACGTGGCTGCTATCCAGTAAAAGGCGCGAAGACCCATTCCACCACTCCACTACCATCGTGTCATGATAGGGCACTTAGGGTGCCAAATGTTTAAATAAACATGTCTGCACAGTATTGTCATCGTATGATGTAGTACCTGATCCAGGATGGTCACCAGGCTGACACAGAAGCCCTTTTCCTGGTGTCAGTTAAGAAAACATGCCACTTGTCAGATGCAAATTGATCCGTATATAAAATTGTATTCCTTTGAACATGAAGTATTTGTATTATTGCGTAAATCGTGTAGAGATCAGAGTTTCATAGAATGGTGAGCTCTAAACGGAAATTTGCCGATCTGGAAAGAGATCGCGCAAAAGTGCGAAAGACAAATCACAGCATAATAGCGTTTCTGGGAATAAAGAAAATTGACGGGTAAGTTGTTTTTTATTTTATATATCATATTTGTTTTTAATGTAAACGCAATTCAACAAACTCGAAACATCATAAACGCGAACTTCAACGTTGATAGTATTTATACACCTATTGCCTATAGGCACGTGCTCAGTACATTAATAAACGCAACCATCAACGTTTCAAAATGTTCAAAAAAATTAACCGTCATACGAGTAGGTTCTGGACATTACTTACGTGTTCAGACTTACACAATTAATTATTAATACGACGATGCACAATAATGTTAATGTTGTAAAAGAGTAAAATCGCACGCGATGCACATGCGAGTAAACCTGTATCTGTGAAAATATTAACACAAAAATTGTTATTACCAAATGCATCGTAAAAGAAAACTCAAATACATACTCATTCGGTAGAAGATTCAATGTTGTCGCACGTCAGCTTGTGCGTTTTTTACTATATATGTGTGTGTCCACGACGTTTAAGCTTTTGTAGACACATTTGTTTGCGTTTTGAATGTGCCAAATACATTTTAAACACATTTTTAATACCTGGAACATTTTAATGAATGAGCTTTATTATATTAAAATAGTTGATAATTAACCTGTTCTGTTGCTTGCGAATTACTTTAATTGGGCAAAAACGAACTTAAACGAGTGACGGGAATATGTGGAACAATTATGTCAGCGAAATGCTATCTGTATATGTTATTAGCAAAGAGAAACACTAAGAACATAATTATTGTGTCGTTGTGCCGTGGCGTCTATATTTGTGACCTGAATCATATGCAACGAGATTGTATTATATTTTGTTTCTGGGAACACTTGCACGAAGTCAACGAGTTAGATTGAAAAGTACTGTATTCAGGCGCTCATGCAGTAGTTAGGGCGGGAAAATTTAGTACCTACCTAGTACCTATATGTAATTATATATAAATTATATATTTTGCATTAAAATTGTAATTCAATTGCGCGATATTACTGTTTAGCTTTTTTTAACGAGATTTTGAGGGGCGGAGGGGGGGGGGGGCGCACGTCGCCTACGCCACCTAAAGCCGTCCATGGGTTAAAGTTAAACTACTCGATTCTGAGAACGCTGTCGATTTGAATCTACATTTTTACCATCACAAATTCATCATTCTTTACTTAGAATGATCTATTAATGACATAAGCGACATTAGAATGATCTATTAATGACATAAGCGACATTAGAATGATTTATTAATGACATAAGCGACATTAGAATGATCTATTAATGACATAAGCGACATTAGAATGATCTATTAATGACATAAGCGACATTAGAATGATCTATAGAATGATCTATTAATGACATAAGCGACATTAGAATGATCTATTAATGACATAAGCGACATTAGCCTACAAAATAATGAATTGTTTTTCAGACGTTTTCTCCAAAAAATCAGGAGGGAGGCGAATTTTTTTTATTGAAGTATTTTTTTAGACAATATACGATAGCAAGTTACCAAAATGTTAATAATTCACAGTTTTCAATGCGTAGTTTCTGTATTTTGTTCGGCAACATGCCCATTAGAAACACTTTCTGCAAAGTTTTTTTTTATTAATATATTTCTGCACTGCTCCTTTAAAACCCGGTCGCGATCGTCAAACAATAGTAGATAATTTTATTTTGGCATTAAATCCAATTCGTGGCGAGCCATAAAAATACGTTGCAGCGCTGCCTGAGGAACAAATCACTAACTTTTTTTTTAGCTTAATTAAGTAGTTCTCCGCAAGTTTTATTTCTTTGTCTAAGTATTTCCTTAATTTTTATGTCTAAGAGTGGGTTGGTGAAAACGGGCTCTGGGCTTTCACTGTGTGTTTAAAAAAGAAGCATACAATAAGTTGCTGCCTGACTGAATGCAACATATCGTCCAAAGAATCATTTGCGGGATAATTACTTTTGCTTCTTCATTATTAGCGTCAGTATGTGATGACTTACCGGAAGCATATGGAATGTTTGTATTTTTTTTTTTTTTAATTCTAACATAAAATAAATTTCTCATTTCGTTGTTTATCGGCCAGTAAACAACTCTTTGTTGTTCTTATGCGTGGCTTATGCCCTCGTGGTTTAATTCCTACGCATCTGAACTCCAAACCGTTGTTAATTGGCCGATAAACAACGATAATGCGAAATTTAGTTCTTAAGTCCAACATAAGTTGGTAGTGGATCAATCTGCTTAAAAAGGCTTTTCTGTAGAAGATCGTGCTCTTCAGTCAGATTGACCGCTTGTAGTTCTATCATAACCTGCTAGCTGTGTTAAAATAAGCGTATACAAAAAAGTGTTCAACGCTGGATATTTGATTTAACCATCATAGTATTTCAATGTTTAATTGTTTTAGTATAACTCATTTCTTTGTGCAATGCTTTTCAGTATCAATGGGGCGTTATCAATATATCAACTCGTTAGTTAGTTACAAAGTCGCTTTCTGTTGCAAAACATTGAACACTAACGGCATTGGATATGTAAAAAAAAAAACGTTCATTTGCTATCTTAAATAACATTACGGCTAAATTTGACGCTTTGCATCAATGTTTTCTTAGTGACATTGTAATGCCGCGCAGTAATTGAGTGCCCATTCTTTGCGGGACTTTTCGCTAGACTCAGACTATTTAAGAAATTTTGAAACGTATTGAAACGACATGAAAACCAAGCGTCGCCGTTAAAAGGTGTACTTTTGAATAAAATTCAAGCTTGTATTATATTGTTAGTACATACATGTGTGATTGTATTTATTGCATACGAACAGCTTCATACGATCTGCCGTCAGTATTCCTAATTTCAAATGTGACTCACCACGTATTGAATTGTCGCGACATTGTTTTCTGTAATAACCATTATTTTATCAAAGCAGGTTATGGACAATTTGTTTTGTACGGCCTATAAATACTGCATTACTAATTCTGTTGTTTAATTGTAGATCTCAAAATGATGCAAAGGAGTCGTCCGCGACTCGACTTCCGTCAACGTATCGGCGTCCGTGACGGGATCATCGGCCGTCAGTCATTCTACCACCGTGACGGAGTGTTCGGAAGTTCGCGAATCTACTTCCGTCAACGTATCGGCGTCCGTGACGGATACTTCGGACGTCCGTAATTCTACTGCCGTCAGCGCATCAAAGTCCGTGACGGAGACTTCGGTAGTCCGCGAATCTACTTCCGTCAGCGCATCAATATCCGTGAAAGAGTCTTCGAGTGTACGTCAGCCTACGTCAGTCAGAAGTTCAAGTGCCTTGAAAGCCAAACACAGAGTGGGATTTGATCCCAAATGGAAAGACACTAGACCTTGGCTTCAAGACAAACGTGAAGAAAGCCCGAGTGGATATGTGACTGTTATGTATTGTGATTTGTGTCGAAAGCACAAGTCAACGGGAAAGAATGGCAGCAATGTGTGCAGTGAAGTTGGCTGCCAGTCATTAAGACTTGACAAGGTTAGGGAACATGAGTCGTCGGAAATGCACAAGCTTGCTGTTAGACTGGAGACAGACAGCCAGTTGAATACGTCTGCATTCAGTGGCGAAAAGTTACCAATGGGCGAAAACGAATTTGAAGCAGTGAAAAGTGCCACAAAGACTCTTCACTTCTTAGTTTCCCACAACATACCACATACTTCTATCTACAAAGACATGGTTAATTTCGCTACAACTGAACTGGAATGTCCATCACTACAGTTTCTACAAAAAGGAAAAATGCCCAATACACCAGCAAAACGACCGCCAAAGAACTAATACAATGTATGGCAGAGGACATCGAGTGTACCTTAAAAGAAAAAGTGCTGAAAAGTCCCGGATATGCGATTATGGCGGATGAAACGACTAACGTTTCCAATCACAAACATTTAGCCTTTTGTGTTATGTGGATATCGAGAGTGGAGAAACATGCTGTGAATTTATTAAAGACATACAGATTGGTGACGGAAAAGCAGAAACAATATTTAATGAGACCCAACAAATTATTGAAGATCTAAGTGTTGACAAATTCGTGGCTTTTGCTTCTGATGGATGTAACACAATGGTAGGAAATAAAACTGGAGTGGCGAAGCGACTTAAGGACTTCAAACCTGAAATAATCACTGTGCATTGTCACAATCATAGACTGGCACTTGCAGCGAAAGACGCGTTTGAAAATGTGCCATTGCTTAGAGAGACAGACGACTTATTAAACCATTTGTTTAAATATTACCATTCGTCAGCAAATCGGACTGGTTCGCTAGAACAGTTGCAGAGTTTGCTTGAAGATGGTAAAACAAAGACAATAAAACAAACTGCGCACACTCGATGGCTATCACACCTTGAAGCTGTCACATCTGTTCGGGACACCTACAAGGCGGTAATTATGGACTTGGAAAATGCAGTCTCGTCAGGCAGTGACAAAGTTAGGATAGGCAGTGGACCGTCAGCAAATGGACTTCTTAAGAAATTAAAACTATACCAGACTGTGCATGTAATTCACTTCTTGTGTGACGCATTGAAACCACTTGCAAACCTAGCTTTAGTGTTCGATTGATTGAGCAGATCCTGTGTCGACTGGATTCAACTGACTTGATAGACAACCTCAGTGTGTTCAACATGAGAGACACCAGTGCATTCTTTGGCAATGATGAAGTCACTGAACTGGCCGAAAATTTTACGCTAAGTACTGACCATTGCCTAGAAGAGTGGGACTCCTTAAAAACTGACATTGAACATTTGGAGTATTGAGTCAACAGCCCATCTTATGAAGACACTAGTGACCATCTCTGAAAAGACTGGGCACCTCTATCCAAACATACAAACATTGTGCTGTATAGCTGCTGTGTTACCTGTGAGCACAGCAGAAGTTGAGCGTGTCTTCTCAGGTGTCAAATTAACGAAGACCAACATGAGGAACAGGCTGGAGGTGGATACAGTGAGTGACCTACTGATGATAAGCAGGAATGACAGGTACCTTAACATTGACGGAACAGTGAGGCGGTGGCACAGCATGAAACCAAGAAGAATCTAGTGCCTTTTAAGTATCATATTGTTCTAGACAGAAAAATACTTCATACCTTAAATGAAGCAAACATAACTTAGAATACAGTTCACTACAGTATTATAACTTCCACTGATAAAATCAGTATCCAACCACTGGATGTATTGTTATGAACAAATGATTATAAGACAACTATTGTTTGATATTTACTATTTGTTTCTTTATATAAGTTACACGTGTATCCTTGAAAGATAAATGATATTATACACCATGCAGAGCCATACTTGTATGCTATCTCAGTACACAAGCCACACATATAACATTTTATGAAGATGATACTTGCTGTTTTGAAACACAATGTCTCTTGTTCTTGTTACTTGTATGTGGTTGTTACTTAAATAAAATAAAACAGTGTAATAGTGTTTCAAATTGTTAATACTTGTTTCTTATATACTAGTACCAGTAGCCACTCTATGCGTTTTAAACATAACGAACAACGCGAACAGTGACCTTGCCCCTTTTGGACAGCACCCTGCCCCTTTTAGACAGCACCCTGTACCTTTTGCATTCCTAGATCTTGCCCTATTGTTTATACAGACTTATATGACAAGTTGGCCTTAAAAATCTCCTTTGAAGCCGTAATGTCCAGACGTTTCATAGTTAGCATGAAACAATGTGTAGTGGTCCCCTACAAAGATTGTTCAAATGATGCCCTGGGTGTGCAAACTGGCCACGCCCCGGGGGTCACATTTATATAAACTTAAATAGCAAAATTACTTGTCTGAAACATCAAGGCCCAAAGTTTTCATATTTGGTATGTAACATTGTATAGTGGTTCTCTATAAAGATTTTTCAAATTATGCCCCTGGGTTCAAAACTGGCCACGCCCCGGGTGTCGCATGGTTTATATAGACTTAAGTTGCAAAATAACTTTTAAAATCTTCTCCTCTGAAACCGCAAGGTCCTCTACAAAGATTGTTCAAATATTCCCCAAGTGTAGAAAGTGGCCACGCCATGGGTGTCACATGGTTTATATAGACTGTTCTAAATCTCGTAAAACTGTAAGGCCCAGATCTTTATACTCAGGTAAGTGTTTTAGGGTCATTTGGCCGTCTTAATTGTTAGAAGTCTTTCTTGATGCCTTGAACTCAGGTGAGCGATCTAGGGCCATCTTGGCCCTCTTGTTACATAGATTTTGGGGTTCAAGTTTATTTTCCAATCTTGAAGTTTTTAAACTACATAACATAAGGTGTTCACTTGAAACTTGGAATAAATTGATGAAATAATAACCATAACTCCGCTCCTTTATTTCAACAAATGTATACCCCTTCCACTTTCCAAATATATACCAACTGAAATTCCTAGAAACAGTCAAGCGCGCTGTCCTCTGACGGCTCTTGTTGTAGATCTTATGCAAATTTGGTGAGAATGCTCCTCGCTGTATGTCAGTAAGTTACTTTCTTTGTTTCGCCTGTCCAGAATTTGCAACAAGGCTGGGCCCGGCTAGCTTAGTTGGTAGAGCTCTGAACTGTCAATCCGGGGATCGTAAGTTCGAACGCCAGCCGGGCCACATGACTTGTGTGGGGATTGGTCATACAGCCTCCCCTAACTGATTCAAGTAGGGCAGTTGTCAGTTACTGGCATAGGTATGTGCACTTAGTACTGGTAAACTGCTTAGATCGGCTAAGCTTGCCCAGGAAGTGTGAGTAGGTTACGTGACCACCATGAAATACTGTTAAACACTGCGAAAAATCCAAACAAACAAACAATTTATAACAAATGCCTTCTCATCAGACATTACTGTGCCAGGCGCAGAATGATTCAGCAAATTGCTGTTGGAATGTGAACTACCTGCAAACCAACTGGTCAAAACATGGCCACATGGAATTATGGTCAGTTGTTGGTAAATATAATGATGCCGATAGACTTCTATAAAATTACCACTAAATGCATTTATCATAACATGCCCCATAAGTTTCTTGGTTATTTTTTCAAAATAAAACTGCTGAACTGTGGATATTGAAGAAAGACCATTTAAGCTGTTACTGACATAATGATACTGGTATGGCAAGTATGCAATAAAAAAACAGCAAAAAACATTTATGTTCAACAGTATAAATATTTTACTTCTATACCTTTTACAACATAAGTTTCATCTTGAACTAATATGTAAGGTATCATATGCAATGGGGGCTGATAGAACAAAATCACAAACAACAATTCACTGATTAATACATTTAATATTCAATAATTAATGAACATGGATTTATGTTATCATGACTACTGGTATAATGGAAATATGCTAACGGTGGATTTCCAAGTATATTCCCACAAAGCAGAAAAACGTAAACAGTCGACAAACGTTTTGAACTATATTTCACAACTATTAACACACAATAGAAAAGAAAGTGATATTTACCCCCCAAAAAAGCATTGGATATTTTGAAATTCTAACATGATACTTGCTATTTTTTCTATAAACAAAGAACAAAATTATCGTTGTTAAACTACAAATAAACAACGCAAAAAGAAGTTCTGATTCCGAGTGCCGCTTTGTAAAGAGTAGATTCAATTTCAATTTCAAATATATGTCAAATCATGTTAGAATTGAAATAATTTCCACATTATCGTTGTTTATTGGCAAATAAAACAACTCTTTATCGTTTTGATGTGTAGCTATTAAACAACTCGGGCTAACGCCCTCGTAGGTTAATTCCTACGCATCAGTACTCCAAATCGTTGTTTATTGGCCGATAAACAATGATAAATCGAAAATGATTTCTTAAATCCAACATTTCTGCTCACACAGAATTTCATAAGACCCAGAAGCAGAATGTATTGTAAATTGGTATATTTCAAAATAGCTTTCATTTTCTGTATTTTATAGTAGCATTTTTATAATTGAATAGATGTAGCCTATGCACTGTATACATGTATAAAACATTTTTTAAAAGCTTTAACAACCAAAAACATTCGTACAAAGGATTTTAAGTATATACTTTAACGAACTCAACTGATTGTTAATAATCAGAGTTCATACCATTAAATAAACAGATATACATGTACATATAATTATGTAACTTCTGACATGACCATATTCAACAGTTTACTAATACATCTCTATACACAGAATACTGAGCATGAAATTCTAAATTGTTACAATATCCAACTTGGCACTATATAAACTATAAAGTATTTATGCAGTAGAGCCTTTATTATAAGATACTTCACAACTGCATGATCTGCACTTAGAAACATCAACAATATAAGTAATGCATGGAGCTACTTTACAGTATGAACAAGTTGAGGGGTTGAAGTGTTGGAATCGGTTTCAAAATCATCTTACTGACAAATGACAAGTTGCAATGTAAACAGAAAATGTGTCAATCAGTGCAAAACAAAACCTGACAACAAATTCACTAACATACATCAGTTTTTTATCAGGTGCCTATGGGTCACTGAAAAACAACATAATCTTAACATATTGTTTACAAACCATTAACGATTTATATGAAATATATGCATAACCTTACTTAAACCAACCTAATTTTTTAAACACCATGTTTGCTATTTAAAAGTACTTAATCATTACTATATGAACCATCTCTCATGTCTGCAAATGTTGAAGGTTAAGCTACAACTACATTTCCGAAAAACATTAGTTGTTTAACAGGGAAGTTACACTGAAAATTGCATGTACACATGAAGCATTTAAAAAAGGAAGTGGTTTAAGACATTAAACGCTGAGATAAATTACAATGTACTATATCTTTAAAGAAAGTCGATAAATCTTAATTGTCGACTTGATTATCTGCATTTGTCATTTAACCAATTTGAAAATAATGTAAAGCATGAAATAAAAAAGTCTCTACACATATACATCTACATGAACTATGTAAACAATATACCGGTAAGTCATTCTATAATACTAGTATGACAACTGTTTTATACTAATTTTGATCAGTTTTAGTTTATAATCTTGTATTTATCCAACTTACTTAATTTAAATACATGACTGAAAATGTATAATATATTCACAGTATATTCACAACACTCGAATCAAGTAACAATCAATAATTCATTAATACAATCATCCATAATGGATATTCAAATTTAAAATCATGTTCTTAATATGCTACTGGTATTAAACAAGTATACCAACAAATAAAAACAAGAGGCCAAATGGCACTGGGTCGCTCAACCGAGTTTCATTAGTCAAACAATTTTCCATGTGTTAGATTTTTATACTTTTGTTTTTGTTTGGATTTTTCGCCATATTCAACAGTATTTCAGTCATATAACGGCGGTCAGTTAACCTACTCACACTTTTCCTGGGTATGCTGGTTTACCAGTACTAAGTGCACATACTTATGCCAGTAACTGACAACTGCCCTACTTGAATCAGAGGTAGGGGGAGAATGGCCGTAGAAATAATTTCATGACCAATCCCCACACAAGTTATGTGGCCGGGCTGGGAATCGAACCCGCGATCCTCGGATTTGTAAGCTCTACCAACTGAGCTAGCCGGCCGGATATGGATATACTGATACGGACTGATGGAAATGCGGCCTTAATCATCATGGTTTTAAAAACTTAAGTGACAACAGACATTCAAAATTTTGAAGTACATACTGAAATTGAAGCTTTTTCTTCAGTTTGAACTTGTGACCTCCCCACATGACCCAGATTCGAACTCGGCCGAGAACCATTGGGACAAATGTTCTGACTAGAGTGTTAACAATCTTTTTCTTCAATTTGACCTAGTGACCTAGTTTTTGACCCCACATGACCCAGATTCAAACCTGGCCGATATATCATTGGGACAAATGTTCTGACCCAAGTTTCATGAAGATTGGCCACAAAATGTGACTTCTAGAGTGTTAACATGCTTTTTCTTCAATTTAACCTAGTTTTTGACCCCACATGACCCAGATTCGAACTCAGCCAAGATATCATTGTGACAAATGTTCTGACCAAGTTTCATGAAAATTGGCAAAAAATGTGACTTCTAGTGTGTTCACAAGCTTTTCCTATAGCCATATAAGGAAAACTGCCCCCCCCCCACTGGCTGCCATGTTTTTCACCTGACCGGAACCATTTTTGAACTCGGCCGAGATATCATCTGAACAAAGGTTCTGAGCAAGTTTCATGTTTATTGGGCAAAAAATGTGACTTCTACAGTGTCCACAACCTTTTCCTATAGCCACATAAGGAAAACTGACCCCCACCCCCCTGGCGGCCATGTTTTTAAACGGACCGGAACCGTTTTCCAACTCAGCAGAGATATCATAAGAACAAATGTTCTGAGCATGTTTCATGTTGATTAGGCAAAAAATGTGACTTCTAGAGTGTTCACAAGCTTTTTCTACAGCCATATAAGGAAAACTGCCCCGCCCCCTGGCAGCCATGTTTTTCAATGGAGCAGAACCATTATCGAACTCGGCCGAGATATCATAAGAACAAAGGTTCTGAGCAAGTTTTATGTTAATTGGGCAAAATTTGTGACTTCTAGAGTGTTCACAACCTTTTTCTATAGCCATATAAGGAAAACTGCCCAGCCCTCTGGCGGCCATGCTTTTCAACCGATCGGAACCATTTTCGAACTCGGCCAAGATATCATTAGAACAAATGTTCTGAGCAAGTTTCATGTTGATTGGGCAAAAAATGTGACTTCTAGTGTTCACAAGCTTTTTTCTTCAATTTAACCTAGTGACCTAGTTTTTGACCCCACATGACCTAGTTTCGAACTCAGGCGAGATATCATTGGGACAAATGTTCTGACTAAGTTTCATGAAGATTGGCCAATAAATGTGGCCTCTAGAGTGTTCACAACGTAAATGTTGACGACGAACAACGAACAATTCACGACTCACGACGAACAAAAGGTGATCACAAAAGCTCACCATGAGCACATTGTGCTCAGGTGAGCTAAAAATAAATTAAAAAATTGTACAAAGAATGACATACCAAGATTAATAGTTAACCCATTTAAGCACTTTCAACATTATATTACATACCTGAATACATAAAAAAGACCTGACTAAAAAACTGTTCCAGGAATGTTTATGTTATAGAAAGCTGATAAATACTTTCCCAATACTACGATTGTTCTTGAGTAACAATTTTCATGGTTATTAACCATGCACACAATATATGTAAGGAAAATACACGTATTCTCATTGACTTATCTATTTGCTCTGACCAGGGTTTTCATTTACTCGGAATCACAGACATTGCATGCGAACATGCATGCATGCATGCATGCTATTGAGGCGTGTTGAGGGAAACCCGGGCTTAATGCATGTGCGTTAAGTGTTGTCTCGGATTAGCCTGTGCAGTCCGCACAAGCTAGTGGGAGGACACTTTCTGCCTACTGTGGATTTATGTTTAGAACAGACTTCCTTGAAACAGAAAATACCATGAAAGCAGAAAGTGTCTTCCTGGATTAGCCTGTGCCTGCACAGGCTGATCCAGGACAACGATTTATGCAGATGCATTAAACCCGGGTTTCCCACGACACGCCTCAATTATGCATGAATATGTGCAGGAAATGTTCAGCGATTGGCCACAGTACTGTATTCAGGAGGCTTTACCTGGAAGAGGATAAATACAATCATTCTGTATACTGGTAATAACTAATGATACACATGATCACAAAAAAAGTTATGTACAACATAAAACATATTTCATAAAATATTAATCAAACTGCTTCAGATTTTGGTTTAAGAATAACAAGGGCTATGACAAACAAATATCCTCTATTTATTCACCTAAGAATTTCAAGCATTTCAAAGACTGCTCGTGATCTATATTAACGTCATGTTAGAGTATCGAGTCAAAATAAGTCCTTAGCACAACAAGAGGCTATTAAACAGTTCAAACATCAACATTAATTAAAATGCAAACCTTTCTTGAATATATATATGCCAAACTAAAAAAGGGTTTGAATTTGATCTTTTATCCTTTGAAAAGTGAGTAATAAAGTTTAGAGAATATCTGTATTAACCCCGTGTATCACTGGTATATACAGAGAAACCTGTCAACAACGACACCTGCCTATAATGACATCCTGCGTTATCTGACATTGTTCTGTGGTCCAGGCAGAATCCCTCTATATTCTATATAGTCAAAACCTGTATGTAATGGAACCTGTAAGAACTGACATCCGACACTCTGTCCCGTTGCATACAATACACGCATTTCACAAATTTATCTGACACTCTGCAAAATCTATAATGAGCATTTCATGAGTAGCAATGCTCTTATGGGTTTGAACAATCACCACCCAGTCCTTAATTGGTTTGTATATTGTCGTACCAATGTGTGAAGTTTGATAAAGAAAATTTTGCAAGAATAGGATGGAGGTGATGGCAGTGCCTTTAAAGCCAAATCAGACTTGACGCAGGACACTGTTAAATTATATCAATAGTTTGCTTTCTAGTACTTTTCTTACAACCAGTAATTAGATATACATTCAGCATACCGTAAATTACCCCTGCGTATAAGACGCACCTAAAATTTGAGATCCAAATTTGTGGGAAAAAAAGTGTGGCTTATACGCGAGAAGTTACGGTACACAGAACGTGGCAAATTAAACACCGTCAACACACAAAGCACCTAAATAAATTGTTACTTTTAACACATTACACATTACAAACATGTTTGAAACTGGTAATAATACTTATGTATATCAAAATTATCAAAATCGTTATCGATGTATTCCAAAGAATTTTATTATCACTCTTTATTTTGTAAATAAATTTTGAAAAACATGTTATTAGATTAACATACATGTAGATTTATTTACCTTTTGTGCATTAAATTTAAAATAACAGAAACAATTCAAGTGTCAGTAAATGTAATATTATGATATTTCGCTCCCTTGTTGTACTCGTTAATATGCTTTATATGAAAACCTGTTTATCCGACAACCTGTCTTATCCGACATTTTCAGTCGGAACCACTGAGTGTTGTTATTATTGGCAGGTTTCTTTGTATTAAGTTTATGATAGCTGTTTACTGTCACTGACGAGTACAATAATGACCATGTATCACTACTACGTGATAGTATTGCCAACTACAATGTATTTCAGGATCTGGAGGGCAAGGTGGTGGTGGACGAGTTGAGACAGGAAGTGATCGGCACAGGCAGCAAGGCTGAGCCACCCCAGTGCATCTCCCTGGCCTGGTCTGCCGACGGACAGACACTCTTCGCTGGATATACAGACAACCTGATCCGTGTCTGGCAGGTGTCCATGGCGGCCCGATAACTCACAGTGGACAGTATTTATATGTAACCATCGGGGAAATATGTGGTTGTTTTACATTGCTGGATTTACCATCTGTTTGAAGACATTGATTGCTCTGTCAGCCTAGCCATGTTACAGTAAAAAATACAACTGTAAGAAGAATGATCTCTTGTTGTTTTTGTCATGCACATGATTCAAAACGTGTGTTTCTAACACAAATGTTAATTTTGACTTATTTTCAACTTAAGAATAATTAGAATCGTCATAAATATGGGCCCTGGTGCGGATGAGACATAATATAATTTGACCAGTATATCAGTCACAAATGTAAGAATAAATGAATGAAATCACTCAGTTCAAATCTGGGCCCGTATTCACCAACCCATTCTTAGACTTGAAACTTTAGTAAAGAATATTCTACAATCTGTTCTGTTCTAAAAAGGCCATTTATTTGAATCTTACTTGGTAGTTACTTACTCTAATTATAGCATTCTTTATTTAAAACGATTTGTCAGTGACATAAACTACATTGGTACCATCATATTTGTGAACACACAATTATTATTTCTTGATTCTAAGTCTATTCTTTATTCTTAAGTCTAAGAATGGGTTGGTAAATAAAGGCCCTGGACTATCTCCCTTTAATTGCAAATTTGTGTCGTCTCCAGATCTAGCATCAGCTACAGGTGTAGGCGCTAGTATTCCGGAATGAAAGGGGCTTCTTTTGCAAGACCATGTGGTTTACAGGGTGTGATGGGCTGTGGTCAGGTCATTTGTGCTAAAACAGATGATTTCCAATCAAACTATTTAGACACCTCTGTGGTTACTAGTAATATGTAGCGACTTAGCTAAGGCCATGTTTACTAAAATAGATTCTCGGTAAGTCTATGGATTTGGGGAATGAACTTGGAGAAAACAACTAGGTTTTATCCTTCCCATGTCGAAAACAGTCTAGTCTGTTTTGTAATTGCATATGCAGATCTATTGAAGATGAAAAAAGGATTAGATGGACATGTATATTTTAATGAAACAATACAGTTAACTTCTGCATATCATTTAGGGGAATCTTTTGTAGATCAGTTTCGTTTCCAAGAAGCACGTACTAGTACAAAGGGCTTGGCATGTTTGAAATTATGGAAGAAAATCTGCAATGGTGTCATTATACACAGCAACTTTACTAGTAATTCAAAGGCATGATTGTGTTTCTTATGTATCGAGCCTAAACATGTTTTACTGTGAAGTGTGTAACAAATTAATGAAGAATGAATAGCTCCCATGAAATGTTGGGAGAAAATGAGCTGAAGCAACAATTTGTAACCGCTACCACAATAGCAAGTCGGAAAACAAACCCAACTGAATGGCAAAAACCAACTTGTCTTCAAAACATTTTAGGCAATCTATTGAAAAGCATTGCCAAAAAAATAGCTTATGGTGTATGTTTTTAGCTGACCTGAGCACAACGTGCTCATGGTGAGCTTTTAGGATTGCCTTTTCTTGGTCGTGCGTCGAGTGCCAACATTTTCATTCAAAGAACATCTCCTAAACTGCTGGGCAGATTTTCATCAAACTTCACAGGAATGATCCTTGGGTGACCCTCTTTCAAAATTGTTCAAATCGTTTCGGTCCGCTGCATATGTAGGTCACAAGACCTAAAAATAGATTTAAAAACTGAAAACTTTAAAAATCTCTCCAACCACAAGGCTTAGAGCTTTCATATTTGATATGTGACATCCTCTAGTGGTCCTCTACAAAGATTGTTCAAATGATGCCCCTGGGGTCAAAACTGGCCACGCTGGGGGTCACATGGGTTATATAGACTTGTATAGCAAAATGACTTTAAAAATCTCTGAAACTGCAAGGCGTAGAGTTTTCATATTTGGTATGTCACATTGTATAGTGGTCCTCTACAAAGATTGTTCAAATGATGCCCCTGGGGTCAAAACTGGCCACACACAGGGGGTCACATGGTTTATATAGACTTAAATATCAAAATGACTTTTAAAATCTCCTCTGAAACCGCAAGGCCCAGAGGTTTCATATTTGGTATGTAACAGTGGTCCTCTTCAAAGATTGTTCAAATAATGCCCCTGGAGTCAAAACTGTCCACGTCCCGGGGGTCACATTGTTTATATAGACTTATATGGCAAGTGGGCCTTAAAAACTTCTGCTTTGAAACTGTAATACCCAGAATGTCATATTTAGGATGAAACATTGTGTAGTGGTTCTCTACAAAGATTTTTCAAATTATACCCCTGGGGTACAAAATGGCCACGCCCTGGGGGCCACGTGGTTTATATAGACTTCAATAGTAAAATGTCTTTAAAAATCTTCTCTGAAACATCAAGGCCCAAAGGTTTCATATTTGGTATGTAACATTGTATAGTGGTTCTCTACAAAGATTGTTCAAATGATGCCCCTGGGTTCAAAACTGGCCACGCCTCAGGGGTTACAGTGTTTATATAGACTTAAATAGCAAAATGACTTTAAAAATATTCTCTGAAACCACAGAGTCCAGTGGTTTTATATTTGGTATGTAACATTGTATAGTGGTCCTCTACAAAGATTGTTCAAATTACGCCCCTGGGGTCAAAATTGGCCACACCCCGGGGGAGGGGGGGTCACATTGTTTATATAGACTAATATATAATAATAGCAAAATGACTTTAAAAATCTCTGAAACTGCATGCCCAGAGGTTTCATATGTGGTATGTAATGTTGTATAGTGGTCCTCTACAAAGATTGTTCAAATGATGCCCATGGGGTCAAAACTGGCCATGCCCCGGGGGTCACATTGTTAAAGGGAAAGGTCTAGAGCGGAATAGCAGGGCGCCCCGCCCTGCTCCTTTTTAGCCCCGCCCTTCTGCCCTAAACCCCGCCCCGCAAATACTATAATGCGCCCCGCTGTCCAATCAAATAACACGCAGCTGGACCAAAGGATGGCAACGCATTTTGGCGCCCGTCCACTCAACGCTTTCACTGTGACGATACAAATGATCCAGTACCAAGTTGGTATAGTAGGTATACATACACAGCAGGTGATATCCTTGATGATATCTAGCTCTCGTGCGTCTGTCAACGTGTGAAACCGCGTGATCAATCGTAATTGTCAAACAAACTGTAATATGGCGTCCATTGATGTACTTTTGAAGTAAAGAAACGTTTGTGGTTCAAAAATAAATGTCCACACTCTTAATTAACAGGAACATCTTTAAATATTATTTCATTTATTAATATAAAACACTGCAATACTAAAACGTATTGTTGACGTTATAAATTACGACCAATTCAATATTTGTTGTGCCGTAATAGATATATATTTAAACTTTTACTTTCATTTTCTAACGAAGTAAATGAATCAACATTAGCTTATTAAATTGTTTCATTAACATAAGTACACATTGTTATCACAACATAATTTCACGATTTGAAGTTAATTATGACCAATTTATTCGCAATTATAATTACAGAAAAACACATTAACATACAGCGTTAGTCAGTTTACGTGAATGACATCACATATTTAAAAAATATAACTATTGCTTATTTTGCATGGCATACAATTCACATATTGCTCTCAATATATGTTTTCAAATTAATTTAAATGTGTTTATTGTTGCTATTAGCATATTGATATGTTTAACGCAATAAATATATTGAATTAATATGTGTTTGTAATGGATTTCTGTTTCCATTATTTGAATGTCTTTTTAATGTGTTTTTAATAAAACTGGCAACAAGTACAAACTGTGAACGTGGCTGCTATCCAGTAAAAGGCGCGAAGACCCATTCCACCACTCCACTACCATCGTGTCATGATAGGGCACTTAGGGTGCCAAATGTTTAAATAAACATGTCTGCACAGTATTGTCATCGCATGATGTAGTACCTGATCCAGGATGGTCACCAGGCTGACACAGAAGCCCTTTTCCTGGTGTCAGTTAAGAAAACATGCCACTTGTCAGATGCAAATTGATCCGTATATAAAATTGTATTCCTTTGAACATGAAGTATTTGTATTATTGCGTAAATCGTGTAGAGATCAGAGTTTCATAGAATGGTGAGCTCTAAACGGAAATTTGCCGATCTGGAAAGAGATCGCGCAAAAGTGCGAAAGACAAATCACAGCATAATAGCGTTTCTGGGAATAAAGAAAATTGACGGGTAAGTTGTTTTTTATTTTATATATCATATTTGTTTTTAATGTAAACGCAATTCAACAAACTCGAAACATCATAAACGCGAACTTCAACGTTGATAGTATTTATACACCTATTGCCTATAGGCACGTGCTCAGTACATTAATAAACGCAACCATCAACGTTTCAAAATGTTCAAAAAAATTAACCGTCATACGAGTAGGTTCTGGACATTACTTACGTGTTCAGCCTTACACAATTAATTATTAATACGACGATGCACAATAATGTTAATGTTGTAAAAGAGTAAAATCGCACGCGATGCACATGCGAGTAAACCTGTATCTGTGAAAATATTAACACAAAAATTGTTATTACCAAATGCATCGTAAAAGAAAACTCAAATACATACTCATTCGGTAGAAGATTCAATGTTGTCGCACGTCAGCTTGTGCGTTTTTTACTATATATGTGTGTGTCCACGACGTTTAAGCTTTTGTAGACACATTTGTTTGCGTTTTGAATGTGCCAAATACATTTTAAACACATTTTTAATACCTGGAACATTTTAATGAATGAGCTTTATTATATTAAAATAGTTGATAATTAACCTGTTCTGTTGCTTGCGAATTACTTTAATTGGGCAAAAACGAACTTAAACGAGTGACGGGAATATGTGGAACAATTATGTCAGCGAAATGCTATCTGTATATGTTATTAGCAAAGAGAAACACTAAGAACATAATTATTGTGTCGTTGTGCCGTGGCGTCTATATTTGTGACCTGAATCATATGCAACGAGATTGTATTATATTTTGTTTCTGGGAACACTTGCACGAAGTCAACGAGTTAGATTGAAAAGTACTGTATTCAGGCGCTCATGCAGTAGTTAGGGCGGGAAAATTTAGTACCTACCTAGTACCTATATGTAATTATATATAAATTATATATTTTGCATTAAAATTGTAATTCAATTGCGCGATATTACTGTTTAGCTTTTTTTAACGAGATTTTGAGGGGCGGAGGGGGGGGGGGGGGCGCACGTCGCCTACGCCACCTAAAGCCGTCCATGGGTTAAAGTTAAACTACTCGATTCTGAGAACGCTGTCGATTTGAATCTACATTTTTACCATCACAAATTCATCATTCTTTACTTAGAATGATCTATTAATGACATAAGCGACATTAGAATGATCTATTAATGACATAAGCGACATTAGAATGATTTATTAATGACATAAGCGACATTAGAATGATCTATTAATGACATAAGCGACATTAGAATGATCTATTAATGACATAAGCGACATTAGAATGATCTATAGAATGATCTATTAATGACATAAGCGACATTAGAATGATCTATTAATGACATAAGCGACATTAGCCTAAAAAAATAATGAATTGTTTTTCAGACGTTTTCTCCAAAAAATCAGGAGGGAGGCGAATTTTTTTTATTGAAGTATTTTTTTAGACAATATACGATAGCAAGTTACCAAAATGTTAATAATTCACAGTTTTCAATGCGTAGTTTCTGTATTTTGTTCGGCAACATGCCCATTAGAAACACTTTCTGCAAAGTTTTTTTTTATTAATATATTTCTGCACTGCTCCTTTAAAACCCGGTCGCGATCGTCAAACAATAGTAGATAATTTTATTTTGGCATTAAATCCAATTCGTGGCGAGCCATAAAAATACGTTGCAGCGCTGCCTGAGGAACAAATCACTAACTTTTTTTTAGCTTAATTAAGTAGTTCTCCGCAAGTTTTATTTCTTTGTCTAAGTATTTCCTTAATTTTTATGTCTAAGAGTGGGTTGGTGAAAACGGGCTCTGGGCTTTCACTGTGTGTTTAAAAAAGAAGCATACAATAAGTTGCTGCCTGACTGAATGCAACATATCGTCCAAAGAATCATTTGCGGGATAATTACTTTTGCTTCTTCATTATTAGCGTCAGTATGTGATGACTTACCGGAAGCATATGGAATGTTTGTATTTTTTTTTTTTTTTAATTCTAACATAAAATAAATTTCGCATTTCGTTGTTTATCGGCCAATAAACAACTCTTTGTTGTTCTTATGCGTGGCTTATGCCCTCATGGTTTAATTCCTACGCATCTGAACTCCAAACCGTTGTTAATTGGCCGATAAACAACGATAATGCGAAATTTATTTCTTAAGTCCAACATAAGTTGGTAGTGGATCAATCTGCTTAAAAAGGCTTTTCTGTAGAAGATCGTGCTCTTCAGTCAGATTGACCGCTTGTAGTTCTATCATAACCTGCTAGCTGTGTTAAAATAAGCGTATACAAAAAAGTGTTCAACGCTGGATATTTGATTTAACCATCATAGTATTTCAATGTTTAATTGTTTTAGTATAACTCATTTCTTTGTGCAATGCTTTTCAGTATCAATGGGGCGTTATCAATATATCAACTCGTTAGTTAGTTACAAAGTCGCTTTCTGTTGCAAAACATTGAACACTAACGGCATTGGATATGTAAAAAAAAAAACGTTCATTTGCTATCTTAAATAACATTACGGCTAAATTTGACGCTTTGCATCAATGTTTTCTTAGTGACATTGTAATGCCGCGCAGTAATTGAGTGCCCATTCTTTGCGGGACTTTTCGCTAGACTCAGACTATTTAAGAAATTTTGAAACGTATTGAAACGACATGAAAACCAAGCGTCGCCGTTAAAAGGTGTACTTTTGAATAAAATTCAAGCTTGTATTATATTGTTAGTACATACATGTGTGATTGTATTTATTGCATACGAACAGCTTCATACGATCTGCCGTCAGTATTCCTAATTTCAAATGTGACTCACCACGTATTGAATTGTCGCGACATTGTTTTCTGTAATAACCATTATTTTATCAAAGCAGGTTATGGACAATTTGTTTTGTACGGCCTATAAATACTGCATTACTAATTCTGTTGTTTAATTGTAGATCTCAAAATGATGCAAAGGAGTCGTCCGCGACTCGACTTCCGTCAACGTATCGGCGTCCGTGACGGGATCATCGGCCGTCAGTCATTCTACCACCGTGACGGAGTGTTCGGAAGTTCGCGAATCTACTTCCGTCAACGTATCGGCGTCCGTGACGGATACTTCGGACGTCCGTAATTCTACTGCCGTCAGCGCATCAAAGTCCGTGACGGAGACTTCGGTAGTCCGCGAATCTACTTCCGTCAGCGCATCAATATCCGTGAAAGAGTCTTCGAGTGTACGTCAGCCTACGTCAGTCAGAAGTTCAAGTGCCTTGAAAGCCAAACACAGAGTGGGATTTGATCCCAAATGGAAAGACACTAGACCTTGGCTTCAAGACAAACGTGAAGAAAGCCCGAGTGGATATGTGACTGTTATGTATTGTGATTTGTGTCGAAAGCACAAGTCAACGGGAAAGAATGGCAGCAATGTGTGCAGTGAAGTTGGCTGCCAGTCATTAAGACTTGACAAGGTTAGGGAACATGAGTCGTCGGAAATGCACAAGCTTGCTGTTAGACTGGAGACAGACAGCCAGTTGAATACGTCTGCATTCAGTGGCGAAAAGTTACCAATGGGCGAAAACGAATTTGAAGCAGTGAAAAGTGCCACAAAGACTCTTCACTTCTTAGTTTCCCACAACATACCACATACTTCTATCTACAAAGACATGGTTAATTTCGCTACAACTGAACTGGAATGTCCATCACTACAGTTTCTACAAAAAGGAAAAATGCCCAATACACCAGCAAAACGACCGCCAAAGAACTAATACAATGTATGGCAGAGGACATCGAGTGTACCTTAAAAGAAAAAGTGCTGAAAAGTCCCGGATATGCGATTATGGCGGATGAAACGACTAACGTTTCCAATCACAAACATTTAGCCTTTTGTGTTATGTGGATATCGAGAGTGGAGAAACATGCTGTGAATTTATTAAAGACATACAGATTGGTGACGGAAAAGCAGAAACAATATTTAATGAGACCCAACAAATTATTGAAGATCTAAGTGTTGACAAATTCGTGGCTTTTGCTTCTGATGGATGTAACACAATGGTAGGAAATAAAACTGGAGTGGCGAAGCGACTTAAGGACTTCAAACCTGAAATAATCACTGTGCATTGTCACAATCATAGACTGGCACTTGCAGCGAAAGACGCGTTTGAAAATGTGCCATTGCTTAGAGAGACAGACGACTTATTAAACCATTTGTTTAAATATTACCATTCGTCAGCAAATCGGACTGGTTCGCTAGAACAGTTGCAGAGTTTGCTTGAAGATGGTAAAACAAAGACAATAAAACAAACTGCGCACACTCGATGGCTATCACACCTTGAAGCTGTCACATCTGTTCGGGACACCTACAAGGCGGTAATTATGGACTTGGAAAATGCAGTCTCGTCAGGCAGTGACAAAGTTAGGATAGGCAGTGGACCGTCAGCAAATGGACTTCTTAAGAAATTAAAACTATACCAGACTGTGCATGTAATTCACTTCTTGTGTGACGCATTGAAACCACTTGCAAACCTAGCTTTAGTGTTCGATTGATTGAGCAGATCCTGTGTCGACTGGATTCAACTGACTTGATAGACAACCTCAGTGTGTTCAACATGAGAGACACCAGTGCATTCTTTGGCAATGATGAAGTCACTGAACTGGCCGAAAATTTTACGCTAAGTACTGACCATTGCCTAGAAGAGTGGGACTCCTTAAAAACTGACATTGAACATTTGGAGTATTGAGTCAACAGCCCATCTTATGAAGACACTAGTGACCATCTCTGAAAAGATTGGGCACCTCTATCCAAACATACAAAAATTGTGCTGTATAGCTGCTGTGTTACCTGTGAGCACAGCAGAAGTTGAGCGTGTCTTCTCAGGTGTCAAATTAACGAAGACCAACATGAGGAACAGGCTGGAGGTGGATACAGTGAGTGACCTACTGATGATAAGCAGGAATGACAGGTACCTTAACATTGACGGAACAGTGAGGCGGTGGCACAGCATGAAACCAAGAACAATCTAGTGCCTTTTAAGTATCATATTGTTCTAGACAGAAAAATACTTCATACCTTAAATGAAGCAAACATAACTTAGAATACAGTTCACTACAGTATTATAACTTCCACTGATAAAATCAGTATCCAACCACTGGATGTATTGTTATGAACAAATGATTATAAGACAACTATTGTTTGATATTTACTATTTGTTTCTTTATATAAGTTACACGTGTATCCTTGAAAGATAAATGATATTATACACCATGCAGAGCCATACTTGTATGCTATCGCAGTACACAAGCCACACATATAACATTTTATGAAGATGATACTTGCTGTTTTGAAACACAATGTCTCTTGTTCTTGTTACTTGTATGTGGTTGTTACTTAAATAAAATAAAACAGTGTAATAGTGTTTCAAATTGTTAATACTTGTTTCTTATATACTAGTACCAGTAGCCACTCTATGCGTTTTAAACATAACGAACAACGCGAACAGTGACCTTGCCCCTTTTGGACAGCACCCTGCCCCTTTTAGACAGCACCCTGTACCTTTTGCATTCCTAGATCTTGCCCTATTGTTTATACAGACTTATATGACAAGTTGGCCTTAAAAATCTCCTTTGAAGCCGTAATGTCCAGACGTTTCATAGTTAGCATGAAACAATGTGTAGTGGTCCCCTACAAAGATTGTTCAAATGATGCCCTGGGTGTGCAAACTGGCCACGCCCCGGGGGTCACATTTATATAAACTTAAATAGCAAAATTACTTGTCTGAAACATCAAGGCCCAAAGTTTTCATATTTGGTATGTAACATTGTATAGTGGTTCTCTATAAAGATTTTTCAAATTATGCCCCTGGGTTCAAAACTGGCCACGCCCCGGGTGTCGCATGGTTTATATAGACTTAAGTTGCAAAATAACTTTTAAAATCTTCTCCTCTGAAACCGCAAGGTCCTCTACAAAGATTGTTCAAATATTCCCCAAGTGTAGAAAGTGGCCACGCCATGGGTGTCACATGGTTTATATAGACTTTAAAAATCTCGTAAAACTGCAAGGCCCAGATCTTTATACTCAGGTAAGTGTTTTAGGGTCATTTGGCCGTCTTAATTGTTAGAAGTCTTTCTGATGCCTTGAACTCAGGTGAGCGATCTAGGGCCATCTTGGCCCTCTTGTTACATAGATTTTGGGGTTCAAGTTTATTTTCCAATCTTGAAGTTTTTAAACTACATAACATAAGGTGTTCACTTGAAACTTGGAATAAATTGATGAAATAATAACCATAACTCAGCTCCTTTATTTCAACAAATGTATACCCCTTCCACTTTCCAAATATATACCAACTGAAATTCCTAGAAACAGTCAAGCGCGCTGTCCTCTGACGGCTCTTGTTGTAGATCTTATGCAAATTTGGTGAGAATGCTCCTCGCTGTATGTCAGTAAGTTACTTTCTTTGTTTCGCCTGTCCAGAATTTGCAACAAGGCTGGGCCCGGCTAGCTTAGTTGGTAGAGCTCTGAACTGTCAATCCGGGGATCGTGAGTTCGAACGCCAGCCGGGCCACATGACTTGTGTGGGGATTGGTCATACAGCCTCCCCTAACTGATTCAAGTAGGGCAGTTGTCAGTTACTGGCATAGGTATGTGCACTTAGTACTGGTAAACTGCTTAGATCGGCTAAGCTTGCCCAGGAAGTGTGAGTAGGTTACGTGACCACCATGAAATACTGTTAAACACTGCGAAAAATCCAAACAAACAAACAATTTATAACAAATGCCTTCTCATCAGACATTACTGTGCCAGGCGCAGAATGATTCAGCAAATTGCTGTTGGAATGTGAACTACCTGCAAACCAACTGGTCAAAACATGGCCACATGGAATTATGGTCAGTTGTTGGTAAATATAATGATGCCGATAGACTTCTATAAAATTACCACTAAATGCATTTATCATAACATGCCCCATAAGTTTCTTGGTTATTTTTTCAAAATAAAACTGCTGAACTGTGGATATTGAAGAAAGACCATTTAAGCTGTTACTGACATAATGATACTGGTATGGCAAGTATGCAATAAAAAAACAGCAAAAAACATTTATGTTCAACAGTATAAATATTTTACTTCTATACCTTTTACAACATAAGTTTCATCTTGAACTAATATGTAAGGTATCATATGCAATGGGGGCTGATAGAACAAAATCACAAACAACAATTCACTGATTAATACATTTAATATTCAATAATTAATGAACATGGATTTATGTTATCATGACTACTGGTATAATGGAAATATGCTAACGGTGGATTTCCAAGTATATTCCCACAAAGCAGAAAAACGTAAACAGTCGACAAACGTTTTGAACTATATTTCACAACTATTAACACACAATAGAAAAGAAAGTGATATTTACCCCCCAAAAAAGCATTGGATATTTTGAAATTCTAACATGATACTTGCTATTTTTTCTATAAACAAAGAACAAAATTATCGTTGTTAAACTACAAATAAACAACGCAAAAAGAAGTTCTGATTCCGAGTGCCGCTTTGTAAAGAGTAGATTCAATTTCAATTTCAAATATATGTCAAATCATGTTAGAATTGAAATAATTTCCACATTATCGTTGTTTATTGGCAAATAAAACAACTCTTTATCGTTTTGATGTGTAGCTATTAAACAACTCGGGCTAACGCCCTCGTAGGTTAATTCCTACGCATCAGTACTCCAAATCGTTGTTTATTGGCCGATAAACAATGATAAATCGAAAATGATTTCTTAAATCCAACATTTCTGCTCACACAGAATTTCATAAGACCCAGAAGCAGAATGTATTGTAAATTGGTATATTTCAAAATAGCTTTCATTTTCTGTATTTTATAGTAGCATTTTTATAATTGAATAGATGTAGCTTATGCACTGTATACATGTATAAAACATTTTTTAAAAGCTTTAACAACCAAAAACATTCGTACAAAGGATTTTAAGTATATACTTTAACGAACTCAACTGATTGTTAATAATCAGAGTTCATACCATTAAATAAACAGATATACATGTACATATAATTATGTAACTTCTGACATGACCATATTCAACAGTTTACTAATACATCTCTATACACAGAATACTGAGCATGAAATTCTAAATTGTTACAATATCCAACTTGGCACTATATAAACTATAAAGTATTTATGCAGTAGAGCCTTTATTATAAGATACTCTTCACAACTGCATGATCTGCACATAGAAACATCAACAATATAAGTAATGCATGGAGCTACTTTACAGTATGAACAAGTTGAGGGGTTGAAGTGTTGGAATCGGTTTCAAAATCATCTTACTGACAAATGACAAGTTGCAATGTAAACAGAAAATGTGTCAATCAGTGCAAAACAAAACCTGACAACAAATTCACTAACATACATCAGTTTTTTATCAGGTGCCTATGGGTCACTGAAAAACAACATAATCTTAACATATTGTTTACAAACCATTAACGATTTATATGAAATATATGCATAACCTTACTTAAACCAACCTAATTTTTTAAACACCATGTTTGCTATTTAAAAGTACTTAATCATTACTATATGAACCATCTCTCATGTCTGCAAATGTTGAAGGTTAAGCTACAACTACATTTCCGAAAAACATTAGTTGTTTAACAGGGAAGTTACACTGAAAATTGCATGTACACATGAAGCATTTAAAAAAGGAAGTGGTTTAAGACATTAAACGCTGAGATAAATTACAATGTACTATATCTTTAAAGAAAGTCGATAAATCTTAATTGTCGACTTGATTATCTGCATTTGTCATTTAACCAATTTGAAAATAATGTAAAGCATGAAATAAAAAAGTCTCTACACATATACATCTACATGAACTATGTAAACAATATACCGGTAAGTCATTCTATAATACTAGTATGACAACTGTTTTATACTAATTTTGATCAGTTTTAGTTTATAATCTTGTATTTATCCAACTTACTTAATTTAAATACATGACTGAAAATGTATAATATATTCACAGTATATTCACAACACTCGAATCAAGTAACAATCAATAATTCATTAATACAATCATCCATAATGGATATTCAAATTTAAAATCATGTTCTTAATATGCTACTGGTATTAAACAAGTATACCCAACAAATAAAAACAAGAGGCCAAATGGCACTGGGTCGCTCAACCGAGTTTCATTAGTCAAACAATTTTCCATGTGTTAGATTTTTATACTTTTGTTTTTGTTTGGATTTTTCGCCATATTCAACAGTATTTCAGTCATATAACGGCGGTCAGTTAACCTACTCACACTTTTCCTGGGTATGCTGGTTTACCAGTACTAAGTGCACATACTTATGCCAGTAACTGACAACTGCCCTACTTGAATCAGAGGTAGGGGGAGAATGGCCGTAGAAATAATTTCATGACCAATCCCCACACAAGTTATGTGGCCGGGCTGGGAATCGAACCCGCGATCCTCGGATTTGTAAGCTCTACCAACTGAGCTAGCCGGCCGGATATGGATATACTGATACGGACTGATGGAAATGCGGCCTTAATCATCATGGTTTTAAAAACTTAAGTGACAACAGACATTCAAAATTTTGAAGTACATACTGAAATTGAAGCTTTTTCTTCAGTTTGAACTTGTGACCTCCCCACATGACCCAGATTCGAACTCGGCCGAGAACCATTGGGACAAATGTTCTGACTAGAGTGTTAACAATCTTTTTCTTCAATTTGACCTAGTGACCTAGTTTTTGACCCCACATGACCCAGATTCAAACCTGGCCGATATATCATTGGGACAAATGTTCTGACCCAAGTTTCATGAAGATTGGCCACAAAATGTGACTTCTAGAGTGTTAACATGCTTTTTCTTCAATTTAACCTAGTTTTTGACCCCACATGACCCAGATTCGAACTCAGCCAAGATATCATTGTGACAAATGTTCTGACCAAGTTTCATGAAAATTGGCAAAAAATGTGACTTCTAGTGTGTTCACAAGCTTTTCCTATAGCCATATAAGGAAAACTGCCCCCCCCCCCCCCCCCACTGGCTGCCATGTTTTTCACCTGACCGGAACCATTTTTGAACTCGGCCGAGATATCATCTGAACAAAGGTTCTGAGCAAGTTTCATGTTTATTGGGCAAAAAATGTGACTTCTACAGTGTCCACAACCTTTTCCTATAGCCACAAAAGGAAAACTGACCCCCACCCCCCCTGGCGGCCATGTTTTTAAACGGACCGGAACCGTTTTCCAACTCAGCAGAGATATCATAAGAACAAATGTTCTGAGCATGTTTCATGTTGATTAGGCAAAAAATGTGACTTCTAGAGTGTTCACAAGCTTTTTCTACAGCCATATAAGGAAAACTGCCCCGCCCCCTGGCAGCCATGTTTTTCAATGGAGCAGAACCATTATCGAACTCGGCCGAGATATCATAAGAACAAAGGTTCTGAGCAAGTTTTATGTTAATTGGGCAAAATTTGTGACTTCTAGAGTGTTCACAACCTTTTTCTATAGCCATATAAGGAAAACTGCCCAGCCCTCTGGCGGCCATGCTTTTCAACCGATCGGAACCATTTTCGAACTCGGCCAAGATATCATTAGAACAAATGTTCTGAGCAAGTTTCATGTTGATTGGGCAAAAAATGTGACTTCTAGTGTTCACAAGCTTTTTTCTTCAATTTAACCTAGTGACCTAGTTTTTGACCCCACATGACCTAGTTTCGAACTCAGGCGAGATATCATTGGGACAAATGTTCTGACTAAGTTTCATGAAGATTGGCCAATAAATGTGGCCTCTAGAGTGTTCACAACGTAAATGTTGACGACGAACAACGAACAATTCACGACTCACGACGAACAAAAGGTGATCACAAAAGCTCACCATGAGCACATTGTGCTCAGGTGAGCTAAAAATAAATTAAAAAATTGTACAAAGAATGACATACCAAGATTAATAGTTAACCCATTTAAGCACTTTCAACATTATATTACATACCTGAATACATAAAAAAGACCTGACTAAAAAACTGTTCCAGGAATGTTTATGTTATAGAAAGCTGATAAATACTTTCCCAATACTACGATTGTTCTTGAGTAACAATTTTCATGGTTATTAACCATGCACACAATATATGTAAGGAAAATACACGTATTCTCATTGACTTATCTATTTGCTCTGACCAGGGTTTTCATTTACTCGGAATCACAGACATTGCATGCGAACATGCATGCATGCATGCATGCATGCATGCTATTGAGGCGTGTTGAGAGAAACCCGGGCTTAATGCATGTGCGTTAAGTGTTGTCTCGGATTAGCCTGTGCAGTCCGCACAAGCTAGTGGGAGGACACTTTCTGCCTACTGTGGATTTATGTTTAGAACAGACTTCCTTGAAACAGAAAATACCATGAAAGCAGAAAGTGTCTTCCTGGATTAGCCTGTGCCTGCACAGGCTGATCCAGGACAACGATTTATGCAGATGCATTAAACCCGGGTTTCCCACGACACGCCTCAATTATGCATGAATATGTGCAGGAAATGTTCAGCGATTGGCCACAGTACTGTATTCAGGAGGCTTTACCTGGAAGAGGATAAATACAATCATTCTGTATACTGGTAATAACTAATGATACACATGATCACAAAAAAAGTTATGTACAACATAAAACATATTTCATAAAATATTAATCAAACTGCTTCAGATTTTGGTTTAAGAATAACAAGGGCTATGACAAACAAATATCCTCTATTTATTCACCTAAGAATTTCAAGCATTTCAAAGACTGCTCGTGATCTATATTAACGTCATGTTAGAGTATCGAGTCAAAATAAGTCCTTAGCACAACAAGAGGCTATTAAACAGTTCAAACATCAACATTAATTAAAATGCAAACCTTTCTTGAATATATATATGCCAAACTAAAAAAGGGTTTGAATTTGATCTTTTATCCTTTGAAAAGTGAGTAATAAAGTTTAGAGAATATCTGTATTAACCCCGTGTATCACTGGTATATACAGAGAAACCTGTCAACAACGACACCTGCCTATAATGACATCCTGCGTTATCTGACATTGTTCTGTGGTCCAGGCAGAATCCCTATATATTCTATATAGTCAAAACCTGTATGTAACGGAACCTGTAAGAACTGACATCCGACACTCTGTCCCGTTGCATACAATACACGCATTTCACAAATTTATCTGACACTCTGCAAAATCTATAATGAGCATTTCATGAGTAGCAATGCTCTTATGGGTTTGAACAATCACCACCCAGTCCTTAATTGGTTTGTATATTGTCGTACCAATGTGTGAAGTTTGATAAAGAAAATTTTGCAAGAATAGGATGGAGGTGATGGCAGTGCCTTTAAAGCCAAATCAGACTTGACGCAGGACACTGTTAAATTATATCAATAGTTTGCTTTCTAGTACTTTTCTTACAACCAGTAATTAGATATACATTCAGCATACCGTAAATTACCCCTGCGTATAAGACGCACCTAAAATTTGAGATCCAAATTTGTGGGAAAAAAAGTGTGGCTTATACGCGAGAAGTTACGGTACACAGAACGTGGCAAATTAAACACCGTCAACACACAAAGCACCTAAATAAATTGTTACTTTTAACACATTACACATTACAAACATGTTTGAAACTGGTAATAATACTTATGTATATCAAAATTATCAAAATCGTTATCGATGTATTCCAAAGAATTTTATTATCACTCTTTATTTTGTAAATAAATTTTGAAAAACATGTTATTAGATTAACATACATGTAGATTTATTTACCTTTTGTGCATTAAATTTAAAATAACAGAAACAATTCAAGTGTCAGTAAATGTAATATTATGATATTTCGCTCCCTTGTTGTACTCGTTAATATGCTTTATATGAAAACCTGTTTATCCGACAACCTGTCTTATCCGACATTTTCAGTCGGAACCACTGAGTGTTGTTATTATTGGCAGGTTTCTTTGTATTAAGTTTATGATAGCTGTTTACTGTCACTGACGAGTACAATAATGACCATGTATCACTACTACGTGATAGTATTGCCAACTACAATGTATTTCAGGATCTGGAGGGCAAGGTGGTGGTGGACGAGTTGAGACAGGAAGTGATCGGCACAGGCAGCAAGGCTGAGCCACCCCAGTGCATCTCCCTGGCCTGGTCTGCCGACGGACAGACACTCTTCGCTGGATATACAGACAACCTGATCCGTGTCTGGCAGGTGTCCATGGCGGCCCGATAACTCACAGTGGACAGTATTTATATGTAACCATCGGGGAAATATGTGGTTGTTTTACATTGCTGGATTTACCATCTGTTTGAAGACATTGATTGCTCTGTCAGCCTAGCCATGTTACAGTAAAAAATACAACTGTAAGAAGAATGATCTCTTGTTGTTTTTGTCATGCACATGATTCAAAACGTGTGTTTCTAACACAAATGTTAATTTTGACTTATTTTCAACTTAAGAATAATTAGAATCGTCATAAATATGGGCCCTGGTGCGGATGAGACATAATATAATTTGACCAGTATATCAGTCACAAATGTAAGAATAAATGAATGAAATCACTCAGTTCAAATCTGGGCCCGTATTCACCAACCCATTCTTAGACTTGAAACTTTAGTAAAGAATATTCTACAATCTGTTCTGTTCTAAAAAGGCCATTTATTTGAATCTTACTTGGTAGTTACTTACTCTAATTATAGCATTCTTTATTTAAAACGATTTGTCAGTGACATAAACTACATTGGTACCATCATATTTGTGAACACACAATTATTATTTCTTGATTCTAAGTCTATTCTTTATTCTTAAGTCTAAGAATGGGTTGGTAAATAAAGGCCCTGGACTATCTCCCTTTAATTGCAAATTTGTGTCGTCTCCAGATCTAGCATCAGCTACAGGTGTAGGCGCTAGTATTCCGGAATGAAAGGGGCTTCTTTTGCAAGACCATGTGGTTTACAGGGTGTGATGGGCTGTGGTCAGGTCATTTGTGCTAAAACAGATGATTTCCAATCAAACTATTTAGACACCTCTGTGGTTACTAGTAATATGTAGCGACTTAGCTAAGGCCATGTTTACTAAAATAGATTCTCGGTAAGTCTATGGATTTGGGGAATGAACTTGGAGAAAACAACTAGGTTTTATCCTTCCCATGTCGAAAACAGTCTAGTCTGTTTTGTAATTGCATATGCAGATCTATTGAAGATGAAAAAAGGATTAGATGGACATGTATATTTTAATGAAACAATACAGTTAACTTCTGCATATCATTTAGGGGAATCTTTTGTAGATCAGTTTCGTTTCCAAGAAGCACGTACTAGTACAAAGGGCTTGGCATGTTTGAAATTATGGAAGAAAATCTGCAATGGTGTCATTATACACAGCAACTTTACTAGTAATTCAAAGGCATGATTGTGTTTCTTATGTATCGAGCCTAAACATGTTTTACTGTGAAGTGTGTAACAAATTAATGAAGAATGAATAGCTCCCATGAAATGTTGGGAGAAAATGAGCTGAAGCAACAATTTGTAACCGCTACCACAATAGCAAGTCGGAAAACAAACCCAACTGAATGGCAAAAACCAACTTGTCTTCAAAACATTTTAGGCAATCTATTGAAAAGCATTGCCAAAAAAATAGCTTATGGTGTATGTTTTTAGCTGACCTGAGCACAACGTGCTCATGGTGAGCTTTTAGGATTGCCTTTTCTTGGTCGTGCGTCGAGTGCCAACATTTTCATTCAAAGAACATCTCCTAAACTGCTGGGCAGATTTTCATCAAACTTCACAGGAATGATCCTTGGGTGACCCTCTTTCAAAATTGTTCAAATCGTTTCGGTCCGCTGCATATGTAGGTCACAAGACCTAAAAATAGATTTAAAAACTGAAAACTTTAAAAATCTCTCCAACCACAAGGCTTAGAGCTTTCATATTTGATATGTGACATCCTCTAGTGGTCCTCTACAAAGATTGTTCAAATGATGCCCCTGGGGTCAAAACTGGCCACGCTGGGGGTCACATGGGTTATATAGACTTGTATAGCAAAATGACTTTAAAAATCTCTGAAACTGCAAGGCGTAGAGTTTTCATATTTGGTATGTCACATTGTATAGTGGTCCTCTACAAAGATTGTTCAAATGATGCCCCTGGGGTCAAAACTGGCCACACACAGGGGGTCACATGGTTTATATAGACTTAAATATCAAAATGACTTTTAAAATCTCCTCTGAAACCGCAAGGCCCAGAGGTTTCATATTTGGTATGTAACAGTGGTCCTCTTCAAAGATTGTTCAAATAATGCCCCTGGAGTCAAAACTGTCCACGTCCCGGGGGTCACATTGTTTATATAGACTTATATGGCAAGTGGGCCTTAAAAACTTCTGCTTTGAAACTGTAATACCCAGAATGTCATATTTAGGATGAAACATTGTGTAGTGGTTCTCTACAAAGATTTTTCAAATTATACCCCTGGGGTACAAAATGGCCACGCCCTGGGGG
Organism: Congeria kusceri; assembly: GCA_027627225.1. NCBI lineage: Eukaryota > Metazoa > Mollusca > Bivalvia > Myida > Dreissenidae > Congeria > Congeria kusceri. The sequence continues at coordinate 35,096,431 of CM051031.1, read as the reverse complement.
CCACGTGGTTTATATAGACTTCAATAGTAAAATGTCTTTAAAAATCTTCTCTGAAACATCAAGGCCCAAAGGTTTCATATTTGGTATGTAACATTGTATAGTGGTTCTCTACAAAGATTGTTCAAATGATGCCCCTGGGTTCAAAACTGGCCACGCCTCAGGGGTTACAGTGTTTATATAGACTTAAATAGCAAAATGACTTTAAAAATATTCTCTGAAACCACAGAGTCCAGTGGTTTTATATTTGGTATGTAACATTGTATAGTGGTCCTCTACAAAGATTGTTCAAATTACGCCCCTGGGGTCAAAATTGGCCACACCCCGGGGGAGGGGGGGTCACATTGTTTATATAGACTAATATATAATAATAGCAAAATGACTTTAAAAATCTCTGAAACTGCATGCCCAGAGGTTTCATATGTGGTATGTAATGTTGTATAGTGGTCCTCTACAAAGATTGTTCAAATGATGCCCATGGGGTCAAAACTGGCCATGCCCCGGGGGTCACATTGTTAAAGGGAAAGGTCTAGAGCGGAATAGCAGGGCGCCCCGCCCTGCTCCTTTTTAGCCCCGCCCTTCTGCCCTAAACCCCGCCCCGCAAATACTATAATGCGCCCCGCTGTCCAATCAAATAACACGCAGCTGGACCAAAGGATGGCAACGCATTTTGGCGCCCGTCCACTCAACGCTTTCACTGTGACGATACAAATGATCCAGTACCAAGTTGGTATAGTAGGTATACATACACAGCAGGTGATATCCTTGATGATATCTAGCTCTCGTGCGTCTGTCAACGTGTGAAACCGCTTGATCAATCGTAATTGTCAAACAAACTGTAATATGGCGTCCATTGATGTACTTTTGAAGTAAAGAAACGTTTGTGGTTCAAAAATAAATGTCCACACTCTTAATTAACAGGAACATCTTTAAATATTATTTCATTTATTAATATAAAACACTGCAATACTAAAACGTATTGTTGACGTTATAAATTACGACCAATTCAATATTTGTTGTGCCGTAATAGATATATATTTAAACTTTTACTTTCATTTTCTAACGAAGTAAATGAATCAACATTAGCTTATTAAATTGTTTCATTAACATAAGTACACATTGTTATCACAACATAATTTCACGATTTGAAGTTAATTATGACCAATTTATTCGCAATTATAATTACAGAAAAACACATTAACATACAGCGTTAGTCAGTTTACGTGAATGACATCACATGTTTTGAAAAATATAACTATTGCTTATTTTGCATGGCATACAATTCACATATTGCTCTCAATATATGTTTTCAAATTAATTTAAATGTGTTTATTGTTGCTATTAGCATATTGATATGTTTAACGCAATAAATATATTGAATTAATATGTGTTTGTAATGGATTTCTGTTTCCATTATTTGAATGTCTTTTTAATGTGTTTTTAATAAAACTGGCAACAAGTACAAACTGTGAACGTGGCTGCTATCCAGTAAAAGGCGCGAAGACCCATTCCACCACTCCACTACCATCGTGTCATGATAGGGCACTTAGGGTGCCAAATGTTTAAATAAACATGTCTGCACAGTATTGTCATCGCATGATGTAGTACCTGATCCAGGATGGTCACCAGGCTGACACAGAAGCCCTTTTCCTGGTGTCAGTTAAGAAAACATGCCACTTGTCAGATGCAAATTGATCCGTATATAAAATTGTATTCCTTTGAACATGAAGTATTTGTATTATTGCGTAAATCGTGTAGAGATCAGAGTTTCATAGAATGGTGAGCTCTAAACGGAAATTTGCCGATCTGGAAAGAGATCGCGCAAAAGTGCGAAAGACAAATCACAGCATAATAGCGTTTCTGGGAATAAAGAAAATTGACGGGTAAGTTGTTTTTTATTTTATATATCATATTTGTTTTTAATGTAAACGCAATTCAACAAACTCGAAACATCATAAACGCGAACTTCAACGTTGATAGTATTTATACACCTATTGCCTATAGGCACGTGCTCAGTACATTAATAAACGCAACCATCAACGTTTCAAAATGTTCAAAAAAATTAACCGTCATACGAGTAGGTTCTGGACATTACTTACGTGTTCAGCCTTACACAATTAATTATTAATACGACGATGCACAATAATGTTAATGTTGTAAAAGAGTAAAATCGCACGCGATGCACATGCGAGTAAACCTGTATCTGTGAAAATATTAACACAAAAATTGTTATTACCAAATGCATCGTAAAAGAAAACTCAAATACATACTCATTCGGTAGAAGATTCAATGTTGTCGCACGTCAGCTTGTGCGTTTTTTACTATATATGTGTGTGTCCACGACGTTTAAGCTTTTGTAGACACATTTGTTTGCGTTTTGAATGTGCCAAATACATTTTAAACACATTTTTAATACCTGGAACATTTTAATGAATGAGCTTTATTATATTAAAATAGTTGATAATTAACCTGTTCTGTTGCTTGCGAATTACTTTAATTGGGCAAAAACGAACTTAAACGAGTGACGGGAATATGTGGAACAATTATGTCAGCGAAATGCTATCTGTATATGTTATTAGCAAAGAGAAACACTAAGAACATAATTATTGTGTCGTTGTGCCGTGGCGTCTATATTTGTGACCTGAATCATATGCAACGAGATTGTATTATATTTTGTTTCTGGGAACACTTGCACGAAGTCAACGAGTTAGATTGAAAAGTACTGTATTCAGGCGCTCATGCAGTAGTTAGGGCGGGAAAATTTAGTACCTACCTAGTACCTATATGTAATTATATATAAATTATATATTTTGCATTAAAATTGTAATTCAATTGCGCGATATTACTGTTTAGCTTTTTTTAACGAGATTTTGAGGGGCGGAGGGGGGGGGGGGGGCGCACGTCGCCTACGCCACCTAAAGCCGTCCATGGGTTAAAGTTAAACTACTCGATTCTGAGAACGCTGTCGATTTGAATCTACATTTTTACCATCACAAATTCATCATTCTTTACTTAGAATGATCTATTAATGACATAAGCGACATTAGAATGATCTATTAATGACATAAGCGACATTAGAATGATTTATTAATGACATAAGCGACATTAGAATGATCTATTAATGACATAAGCGACATTAGAATGATCTATTAATGACATAAGCGACATTAGAATGATCTATAGAATGATCTATTAATGACATAAGCGACATTAGAATGATCTATTAATGACATAAGCGACATTAGCCTAAAAAAATAATGAATTGTTTTTCAGACGTTTTCTCCAAAAAATCAGGAGGGAGGCGAATTTTTTTTATTGAAGTATTTTTTTAGACAATATACGATAGCAAGTTACCAAAATGTTAATAATTCACAGTTTTCAATGCGTAGTTTCTGTATTTTGTTCGGCAACATGCCCATTAGAAACACTTTCTGCAAAGTTTTTTTTTATTAATATATTTCTGCACTGCTCCTTTAAAACCCGGTCGCGATCGTCAAACAATAGTAGATAATTTTATTTTGGCATTAAATCCAATTCGTGGCGAGCCATAAAAATACGTTGCAGCGCTGCCTGAGGAACAAATCACTAACTTTTTTTTAGCTTAATTAAGTAGTTCTCCGCAAGTTTTATTTCTTTGTCTAAGTATTTCCTTAATTTTTATGTCTAAGAGTGGGTTGGTGAAAACGGGCTCTGGGCTTTCACTGTGTGTTTAAAAAAGAAGCATACAATAAGTTGCTGCCTGACTGAATGCAACATATCGTCCAAAGAATCATTTGCGGGATAATTACTTTTGCTTCTTCATTATTAGCGTCAGTATGTGATGACTTACCGGAAGCATATGGAATGTTTGTATTTTTTTTTTTTTTAATTCTAACATAAAATAAATTTCGCATTTCGTTGTTTATCGGCCAATAAACAACTCTTTGTTGTTCTTATGCGTGGCTTATGCCCTCGTGGTTTAATTCCTACGCATCTGAACTCCAAACCGTTGTTAATTGGCCGATAAACAACGATAATGCGAAATTTATTTCTTAAGTCCAACATAAGTTGGTAGTGGATCAATCTGCTTAAAAAGGCTTTTCTGTAGAAGATCGTGCTCTTCAGTCAGATTGACCGCTTGTAGTTCTATCATAACCTGCTAGCTGTGTTAAAATAAGCGTATACAAAAAAGTGTTAAACGCTGGATATTTGATTTAACCATCATAGTATTTCAATGTTTAATTGTTTTAGTATAACTCATTTCTTTGTGCAATGCTTTTCAGTATCAATGGGGCGTTATCAATATATCAACTCGTTAGTTAGTTACAAAGTCGCTTTCTGTTGCAAAACATTGAACACTAACGGCATTGGATATGTAAAAAAAAAAACGTTCATTTGCTATCTTAAATAACATTACGGCTAAATTTGACGCTTTGCATCAATGTTTTCTTAGTGACATTGTAATGCCGCGCAGTAATTGAGTGCCCATTCTTTGCGGGACTTTTCGCTAGACTCAGACTATTTAAGAAATTTTGAAACGTATTGAAACGACATGAAAACCAAGCGTCGCCGTTAAAAGGTGTACTTTTGAATAAAATTCAAGCTTGTATTATATTGTTAGTACATACATGTGTGATTGTATTTATTGCATACGAACAGCTTCATACGATCTGCCGTCAGTATTCCTAATTTCAAATGTGACTCACCACGTATTGAATTGTCGCGACATTGTTTTCTGTAATAACCATTATTTTATCAAAGCAGGTTATGGACAATTTGTTTTGTACGGCCTATAAATACTGCATTACTAATTCTGTTGTTTAATTGTAGATCTCAAAATGATGCAAAGGAGTCGTCCGCGACTCGACTTCCGTCAACGTATCGGCGTCCGTGACGGGATCATCGGCCGTCAGTCATTCTACCACCGTGACGGAGTGTTCGGAAGTTCGCGAATCTACTTCCGTCAACGTATCGGCGTCCGTGACGGATACTTCGGACGTCCGTAATTCTACTGCCGTCAGCGCATCAAAGTCCGTGACGGAGACTTCGGTAGTCCGCGAATCTACTTCCGTCAGCGCATCAATATCCGTGAAAGAGTCTTCGAGTGTACGTCAGCCTACGTCAGTCAGAAGTTCAAGTGCCTTGAAAGCCAAACACAGAGTGGGATTTGATCCCAAATGGAAAGACATTAGACCTTGGCTTCAAGACAAACGTGAAGAAAGCCCGAGTGGATATGTGACTGTTATGTATTGTGATTTGTGTCGAAAGCACAAGTCAACGGGAAAGAATGGCAGCAATGTGTGCAGTGAAGTTGGCTGCCAGTCATTAAGACTTGACAAGGTTAGGGAACATGAGTCGTCGGAAATGCACAAGCTTGCTGTTAGACTGGAGACAGACAGCCAGTTGAATACGTCTGCATTCAGTGGCGAAAAGTTACCAATGGGCGAAAACGAATTTGAAGCAGTGAAAAGTGCCACAAAGACTCTTCACTTCTTAGTTTCCCACAACATACCACATACTTCTATCTACAAAGACATGGTTAATTTCGCTACAACTGAACTGGAATGTCCATCACTACAGTTTCTACAAAAAGGAAAAATGCCCAATACACCAGCAAAACGACCGCCAAAGAACTAATACAATGTATGGCAGAGGACATCGAGTGTACCTTAAAAGAAAAAGTGCTGAAAAGTCCCGGATATGCGATTATGGCGGATGAAACGACTAACGTTTCCAATCACAAACATTTAGCCTTTTGTGTTATGTGGATATCGAGAGTGGAGAAACATGCTGTGAATTTATTAAAGACATACAGATTGGTGACGGAAAAGCAGAAACAATATTTAATGAGACCCAACAAATTATTGAAGATCTAAGTGTTGACAAATTCGTGGCTTTTGCTTCTGATGGATGTAACACAATGGTAGGAAATAAAACTGGAGTGGCGAAGCGACTTAAGGACTTCAAACCTGAAATAATCACTGTGCATTGTCACAATCATAGACTGGCACTTGCAGCGAAAGACGCGTTTGAAAATGTGCCATTGCTTAGAGAGACAGACGACTTATTAAACCATTTGTTTAAATATTACCATTCGTCAGCAAATCGGACTGGTTCGCTAGAACAGTTGCAGAGTTTGCTTGAAGATGGTAAAACAAAGACAATAAAACAAACTGCGCACACTCGATGGCTATCACACCTTGAAGCTGTCACATCTGTTCGGGACACCTACAAGGCGGTAATTATGGACTTGGAAAATGCAGTCTCGTCAGGCAGTGACAAAGTTAGGATAGGCAGTGGACCGTCAGCAAATGGACTTCTTAAGAAATTAAAACTATACCAGACTGTGCATGTAATTCACTTCTTGTGTGACGCATTGAAACCACTTGCAAACCTAGCTTTAGTGTTCGATTGATTGAGCAGATCCTGTGTCGACTGGATTCAACTGACTTGATAGACAACCTCAGTGTGTTCAACATGAGAGACACCAGTGCATTCTTTGGCAATGATGAAGTCACTGAACTGGCCGAAAATTTTACGCTAAGTACTGACCATTGCCTAGAAGAGTGGGACTCCTTAAAAACTGACATTGAACATTTGGAGTATTGAGTCAACAGCCCATCTTATGAAGACACTAGTGACCATCTCTGAAAAGACTGGGCACCTCTATCCAAACATACAAACATTGTGCTGTATAGCTGCTGTGTTACCTGTGAGCACAGCAGAAGTTGAGCGTGTCTTCTCAGGTGTCAAATTAACGAAGACCAACATGAGGAACAGGCTGGAGGTGGATACAGTGAGTGACCTACTGATGATAAGCAGGAATGACAGGTACCTTAACATTGACGGAACAGTGAGGCGGTGGCACAGCATGAAACCAAGAAGAATCTAGTGCCTTTTAAGTATCATATTGTTCTAGACAGAAAAATACTTCATACCTTAAATGAAGCAAACATAACTTAGAATACAGTTCACTACAGTATTATAACTTCCACTGATAAAATCAGTATCCAACCACTGGATGTATTGTTATGAACAAATGATTATAAGACAACTATTGTTTGATATTTACTATTTGTTTCTTTATATAAGTTACACGTGTATCCTTGAAAGATAAATGATATTATACACCATGCAGAGCCATACTTGTATGCTATCTCAGTACACAAGCCACACATATAACATTTTATGAAGATGATACTTGCTGTTTTGAAACACAATGTCTCTTGTTCTTGTTACTTGTATGTGGTTGTTACTTAAATAAAATAAAACAGTGTAATAGTGTTTCAAATTGTTAATACTTGTTTCTTATATACTAGTACCAGTAGCCACTCTATGCGTTTTAAACATAACGAACAACGCGAACAGTGACCTTGCCCCTTTTGGACAGCACCCTGCCCCTTTTAGACAGCACCCTGTACCTTTTGCATTCCTAGATCTTGCCCTATTGTTTATACAGACTTATATGACAAGTTGGCCTTAAAAATCTCCTTTGAAGCCGTAATGTCCAGACGTTTCATAGTTAGCATGAAACAATGTGTAGTGGTCCCCTACAAAGATTGTTCAAATGATGCCCTGGGTGTGCAAACTGGCCACGCCCCGGGGGTCACATTTATATAAACTTAAATAGCAAAATTACTTGTCTGAAACATCAAGGCCCAAAGTTTTCATATTTGGTATGTAACATTGTATAGTGGTTCTCTATAAAGATTTTTCAAATTATGCCCCTGGGTTCAAAACTGGCCACGCCCCGGGTGTCGCATGGTTTATATAGACTTAAGTTGCAAAATAACTTTTAAAATCTTCTCCTCTGAAACCGCAAGGTCCTCTACAAAGATTGTTCAAATATTCCCCAAGTGTAGAAAGTGGCCACGCCATGGGTGTCACATGGTTTATATAGACTGTTCTAAATCTCGTAAAACTGTAAGGCCCAGATCTTTATACTCAGGTAAGTGTTTTAGGGTCATTTGGCCGTCTTAATTGTTAGAAGTCTTTCTTGATGCCTTGAACTCAGGTGAGCGATCTAGGGCCATCTTGGCCCTCTTGTTACATAGATTTTGGGGTTCAAGTTTATTTTCCAATCTTGAAGTTTTTAAACTACATAACATAAGGTGTTCACTTGAAACTTGGAATAAATTGATGAAATAATAACCATAACTCCGCTCCTTTATTTCAACAAATGTATACCCCTTCCACTTTCCAAATATATACCAACTGAAATTCCTAGAAACAGTCAAGCGCGCTGTCCTCTGACGGCTCTTGTTGTAGATCTTATGCAAATTTGGTGAGAATGCTCCTCGCTGTATGTCAGTAAGTTACTTTCTTTGTTTCGCCTGTCCAGAATTTGCAACAAGGCTGGGCCCGGCTAGCTTAGTTGGTAGAGCTCTGAACTGTCAATCCGGGGATCGTGAGTTCGAACGCCAGCCGGGCCACATGACTTGTGTGGGGATTGGTCATACAGCCTCCCCTAACTGATTCAAGTAGGGCAGTTGTCAGTTACTGGCATAGGTATGTGCACTTAGTACTGGTAAACTGCTTAGATCGGCTAAGCTTGCCCAGGAAGTGTGAGTAGGTTACGTGACCACCATGAAATACTGTTAAACACTGCGAAAAATCCAAACAAACAAACAATTTATAACAAATGCCTTCTCATCAGACATTACTGTGCCAGGCGCAGAATGATTCAGCAAATTGCTGTTGGAATGTGAACTACCTGCAAACCAACTGGTCAAAACATGGCCACAGGGAATTATGGTCAGTTGTTGGTAAATATAATGATGCCGATAGACTTCTATAAAATTACCACTAAATGCATTTATCATAACATGCCCCATAAGTTTCTTGGTTATTTTTTCAAAATAAAACTGCTGAACTGTGGATATTGAAGAAAGACCATTTAAGCTGTTACTGACATAATGATACTGGTATGGCAAGTATGCAATAAAAAAACAGCAAAAAACATTTATGTTCAACAGTATAAATATTTTACTTCTATACCTTTTACAACATAAGTTTCATCTTGAACTAATATGTAAGGTATCATATGCAATGGGGGCTGATAGAACAAAATCACAAACAACAATTCACTGATTAATACATTTAATATTCAATAATTAATGAACATGGATTTATGTTATCATGACTACTGGTATAATGGAAATATGCTAACGGTGGATTTCCAAGTATATTCCCACAAAGCAGAAAAACGTAAACAGTCGACAAACGTTTTGAACTATATTTCACAACTATTAACACACAATAGAAAAGAAAGTGATATTTACCCCCCAAAAAAGCATTGGATATTTTGAAATTCTAACATGATACTTGCTATTTTTTCTATAAACAAAGAACAAAATTATCGTTGTTAAACTACAAATAAACAACGCAAAAAGAAGTTCTGATTCCGAGTGCCGCTTTGTAAAGAGTAGATTCAATTTCAATTTCAAATATATGTCAAATCATGTTAGAATTGAAATAATTTCCACATTATCGTTGTTTATTGGCAAATAAAACAACTCTTTATCGTTTTGATGTGTAGCTATTAAACAACTCGGGCTAACGCCCTCGTAGGTTAATTCCTACGCATCAGTACTCCAAATCGTTGTTTATTGGCCGATAAACAATGATAAATCGAAAATGATTTCTTAAATCCAACATTTCTGCTCACACAGAATTTCATAAGACCCAGAAGCAGAATGTATTGTAAATTGGTATATTTCAAAATAGCTTTCATTTTCTGTATTTTATAGTAGCATTTTTATAATTGAATAGATGTAGCCTATGCACTGTATACATGTATAAAACATTTTTTAAAAGCTTTAACAACCAAAAACATTCGTACAAAGGATTTTAAGTATATACTTTAACGAACTCAACTGATTGTTAATAATCAGAGTTCATACCATTAAATAAACAGATATACATGTACATATAATTATGTAACTTCTGACATGACCATATTCAACAGTTTACTAATACATCTCTATACACAGAATACTGAGCATGAAATTCTAAATTGTTACAATATCCAACTTGGCACTATATAAACTATAAAGTATTTATGCAGTAGAGCCTTTATTATAAGATACTTCACAACTGCATGATCTGCACTTAGAAACATCAACAATATAAGTAATGCATGGAGCTACTTTACAGTATGAACAAGTTGAGGGGTTGAAGTGTTGGAATCGGTTTCAAAATCATCTTACTGACAAATGACAAGTTGCAATGTAAACAGAAAATGTGTCAATCAGTGCAAAACAAAACCTGACAACAAATTCACAAACATACATCAGTTTTTTATCAGGTGCCTATGGGTCACTGAAAAACAACATAATCTTAACATATTGTTTACAAACCATTAACGATTTATATGAAATATATGCATAACCTTACTTAAACCAACCTAATTTTTTAAACACCATGTTTGCTATTTAAAAGTACTTAATCATTACTATATGAACCATCTCTCATGTCTGCAAATGTTGAAGGTTAAGCTACAACTACATTTCCGAAAAACATTAGTTGTTTAACAGGGAAGTTACACTGAAAATTGCATGTACACATGAAGCATTTAAAAAAGGAAGTGGTTTAAGACATTAAACGCTGAGATAAATTACAATGTACTATATCTTTAAAGAAAGTCGATAAATCTTAATTGTCGACTTGATTATCTGCATTTGTCATTTAACCAATTTGAAAATAATGTAAAGCATGAAATAAAAAAGTCTCTACACATATACATCTACATGAACTATGTAAACAATATACCGGTAAGTCATTCTATAATACTAGTATGACAACTGTTTTATACTAATTTTGATCAGTTTTAGTTTATAATCTTGTATTTATCCAACTTACTTAATTTAAATACATGACTGAAAATGTATAATATATTCACAGTATATTCACAACACTCGAATCAAGTAACAATCAATAATTCATTAATACAATCATCCATAATGGATATTCAAATTTAAAATCATGTTCTTAATATGCTACTGGTATTAAACAAGTATACCAACAAATAAAAACAAGAGGCCAAATGGCACTGGGTCGCTCAACCGAGTTTCATTAGTCAAACAATTTTCCATGTGTTAGATTTTTATACTTTTGTTTTTGTTTGGATTTTTCGCCATATTCAACAGTATTTCAGTCATATAACGGCGGTCAGTTAACCTACTCACACTTTTCCTGGGTATGCTGGTTTACCAGTACTAAGTGCACATACTTATGCCAGTAACTGACAACTGCCCTACTTGAATCAGAGGTAGGGGGAGAATGGCCGTAGAAATAATTTCATGACCAATCCCCACACAAGTTATGTGGCCGGGCTGGGAATCGAACCCGCGATCCTCGGATTTGTAAGCTCTACCAACTGAGCTAGCCGGCCGGATATGGATATACTGATACGGACTGATGGAAATGCGGCCTTAATCATCATGGTTTTAAAAACTTAAGTGACAACAGACATTCAAAATTTTGAAGTACATACTGAAATTGAAGCTTTTTCTTCAGTTTGAACTTGTGACCTCCCCACATGACCCAGATTCGAACTCGGCCGAGAACCATTGGGACAAATGTTCTGACTAGAGTGTTAACAATCTTTTTCTTCAATTTGACCTAGTGACCTAGTTTTTGACCCCACATGACCCAGATTCAAACCTGGCCGATATATCATTGGGACAAATGTTCTGACCCAAGTTTCATGAAGATTGGCCACAAAATGTGACTTCTAGAGTGTTAACATGCTTTTTCTTCAATTTAACCTAGTTTTTGACCCCACATGACCCAGATTCGAACTCAGCCAAGATATCATTGTGACAAATGTTCTGACCAAGTTTCATGAAAATTGGCAAAAAATGTGACTTCTAGTGTGTTCACAAGCTTTTCCTATAGCCATATAAGGAAAACTGCCCCCCCCCCCCACTGGCTGCCATGTTTTTCACCTGATCGGAACCATTTTTGAACTCGGCCGAGATATCATCTGAACAAAGGTTCTGAGCAAGTTTCATGTTTATTGGGCAAAAAATGTGACTTCTACAGTGTCCACAACCTTTTCCTATAGCCACATAAGGAAAACTGACCCCCACCCCCCCTGGCGGCCATGTTTTTAAACGGACCGGAACCGTTTTCCAACTCAGCAGAGATATCATAAGAACAAATGTTCTGAGCATGTTTCATGTTGATTAGGCAAAAAATGTGACTTCTAGAGTGTTCACAAGCTTTTTCTACAGCCATATAAGGAAAACTGCCCCGCCCCCTGGCAGCCATGTTTTTCAATGGAGCAGAACCATTATCGAACTCGGCCGAGATATCATAAGAACAAAGGTTCTGAGCAAGTTTTATGTTAATTGGGCAAAATTTGTGACTTCTAGAGTGTTCACAACCTTTTTCTATAGCCATATAAGGAAAACTGCCCAGCCCTCTGGCGGCCATGCTTTTCAACCGATCGGAACCATTTTCGAACTCGGCCAAGATATCATTAGAACAAATGTTCTGAGCAAGTTTCATGTTGATTGGGCAAAAAATGTGACTTCTAGTGTTCACAAGCTTTTTTCTTCAATTTAACCTAGTGACCTAGTTTTTGATCCCACATGACCTAGTTTCGAACTCAGGCGAGATATCATTGGGACAAATGTTCTGACTAAGTTTCATGAAGATTGGCCAATAAATGTGGCCTCTAGAGTGTTCACAACGTAAATGTTGACGACGAACAACGAACAATTCACGACTCACGACGAACAAAAGGTGATCACAAAAGCTCACCATGAGCACATTGTGCTCAGGTGAGCTAAAAATAAATTAAAAAATTGTACAAAGAATGACATACCAAGATTAATAGTTAACCCATTTAAGCACTTTCAACATTATATTACATACCTGAATACATAAAAAAGACCTGACTAAAAAACTGTTCCAGGAATGTTTATGTTATAGAAAGCTGATAAATACTTTCCCAATACTACGATTGTTCTTGAGTAACAATTTTCATGGTTATTAACCATGCACACAATATATGTAAGGAAAATACACGTATTCTCATTGACTTATCTATTTGCTCTGACCAGGGTTTTCATTTACTCGGAATCACAGACATTGCATGCGAACATGCATGCATGCATGCATGCATGCATGCTATTGAGGCGTGTTGAGGGAAACCCGGGCTTAATGCATGTGCGTTAAGTGTTGTCTCGGATTAGCCTGTGCAGTCCGCACAAGCTAGTGGGAGGACACTTTCTGCCTACTGTGGATTTATGTTTAGAACAGACTTCCTTGAAACAGAAAATACCATGAAAGCAGAAAGTGTCTTCCTGGATTAGCCTGTGCCTGCACAGGCTGATCCAGGACAACGATTTATGCAGATGCATTAAACCCGGGTTTCCCACGACACGCCTCAATTATGCATGAATATGTGCAGGAAATGTTCAGCGATTGGCCACAGTACTGTATTCAGGAGGCTTTACCTGGAAGAGGATAAATACAATCATTATGTATACTGGTAATAACTAATGATACACATGATCACAAAAAAAGTTATGTACAACATAAAACATATTTCATAAAATATTAATCAAACTGCTTCAGATTTTGGTTTAAGAATAACAAGGGCTATGACAAACAAATATCCTCTATTTATTCACCTAAGAATTTCAAGCATTTCAAAGACTGCTCGTGATCTATATTAACGTCATGTTAGAGTATCGAGTCAAAATAAGTCCTTAGCACAACAAGAGGCTATTAAACAGTTCAAACATCAACATTAATTAAAATGCAAACCTTTCTTGAATATATATATGCCAAACTAAAAAAGGGTTTGAATTTGATCTTTTATCCTTTGAAAAGTGAGTAATAAAGTTTAGAGAATATCTGTATTAACCCCGTGTATCACTGGTATATACAGAGAAACCTGTCAACAACGACACCTGCCTATAATGACATCCTGCGTTATCTGACATTGTTCTGTGGTCCAGGCAGAATCCCTATATATTCTATATAGTCAAAACCTGTATGTAACGGAACCTGTAAGAACTGACATCCGACACTCTGTCCCGTTGCATACAATACACGCATTTCACAAATTTATCTGACACTCTGCAAAATCTATAATGAGCATTTCATGAGTAGCAATGCTCTTATGGGTTTGAACAATCACCACCCAGTCCTTAATTGGTTTGTATATTGTCGTACCAATGTGTGAAGTTTGATAAAGAAAATTTTGCAAGAATAGGATGGAGGTGATGGCAGTGCCTTTAAAGCCAAATCAGACTTGACGCAGGACACTGTTAAATTATATCAATAGTTTGCTTTCTAGTACTTTTCTTACAACCAGTAATTAGATATACATTCAGCATACCGTAAATTACCCCTGCGTATAAGACGCACCTAAAATTTGAGATCCAAATTTGTGGGAAAAAAAGTGTGGCTTATACGCGAGAAGTTACGGTACACAGAACGTGGCAAATTAAACACCGTCAACACACAAAGCACCTAAATAAATTGTTACTTTTAACACATTACACATTACAAACATGTTTGAAACTGGTAATAATACTTATGTATATCAAAATTATCAAAATCGTTATCGATGTATTCCAAAGAATTTTATTATCACTCTTTATTTTGTAAATAAATTTTTAAAAACATGTTATTAGATTAACATACATGTAGATTTATTTACCTTTTGTGCATTAAATTTAAAATAACAGAAACAATTCAAGTGTCAGTAAATGTAATATTATGATATTTCGCTCCCTTGTTGTACTCGTTAATATGCTTTATATGAAAACCTGTTTATCCGACAACCTGTCTTATCCGACATTTTCAGTCGGAACCACTGAGTGTTGTTATTATTGGCAGGTTTCTTTGTATTAAGTTTATGATAGCTGTTTACTGTCACTGACGAGTACAATAATGACCATGTATCACTACTACGTGATAGTATTGCCAACTACAATGTATTTCAGGATCTGGAGGGCAAGGTGGTGGTGGACGAGTTGAGACAGGAAGTGATCGGCACAGGCAGCAAGGCTGAGCCACCCCAGTGCATCTCCCTGGCCTGGTCTGCCGACGGACAGACACTCTTCGCTGGATATACAGACAACCTGATCCGTGTCTGGCAGGTGTCCATGGCGGCCCGATAACTCACAGTGGACAGTATTTATATGTAACCATCGGGGAAATATGTGGTTGTTTTACATTGCTGGATTTACCATCTGTTTGAAGACATTGATTGCTCTGTCAGCCTAGCCATGTTACAGTAAAAAATACAACTGTAAGAAGAATGATCTCTTGTTGTTTTTGTCATGCACATGATTCAAAACGTGTGTTTCTAACACAAATGTTAATTTTGACTTATTTTCAACTTAAGAATAATTAGAATCGTCATAAATATGGGCCCTGGTGCGGATGAGACATAATATAATTTGACCAGTATATCAGTCACAAATGTAAGAATAAATGAATGAAATCACTCAGTTCAAATCTGGGCCCGTATTCACCAACCCATTCTTAGACTTGAAACTTTAGTAAAGAATATTCTACAATCTGTTCTGTTCTAAAAAGGCCATTTATTTGAATCTTACTTGGTAGTTACTTACTCTAATTATAGCATTCTTTATTTAAAACGATTTGTCAGTGACATAAACTACATTGGTACCATCATATTTGTGAACACACAATTATTATTTCTTGATTCTAAGTCTATTCTTTATTCTTAAGTCTAAGAATGGGTTGGTAAATAAAGGCCCTGGACTATCTCCCTTTAATTGCAAATTTGTGTCGTCTCCAGATCTAGCATCAGCTACAGGTGTAGGCGCTAGTATTCCGGAATGAAAGGGGCTTCTTTTGCAAGACCATGTGGTTTACAGGGTGTGATGGGCTGTGGTCAGGTCATTTGTGCTAAAACAGATGATTTCCAATCAAACTATTTAGACACCTCTGTGGTTACTAGTAATATGTAGCGACTTAGCTAAGGCCATGTTTACTAAAATAGATTCTCGGTAAGTCTATGGATTTGGGGAATGAACTTGGAGAAAACAACTAGGTTTTATCCTTCCCATGTCGAAAACAGTCTAGTCTGTTTTGTAATTGCATATGCAGATCTATTGAAGATGAAAAAAGGATTAGATGGACATGTATATTTTAATGAAACAATACACTTAACTTCTGCATATCATTTAGGGGAATCTTTTGTAGATCAGTTTCGTTTCCAAGAAGCACGTACTAGTACAAAGGGCTTGGCATGTTTGAAATTATGGAAGAAAATCTGCAATGGTGTCATTATACACAGCAACTTTACTAGTAATTCAAAGGCATGATTGTGTTTCTTATGTATCGAGCCTAAACATGTTTTACTGTGAAGTGTGTAACAAATTAATGAAGAATGAATAGCTCCCATGAAATGTTGGGAGAAAATGAGCTGAAGCAACAATTTGTAACCGCTACCACAATAGCAAGTCGGAAAACAAACCCAACTGAATGGCAAAAACCAACTTGTCTTCAAAACATTTTAGGCAATCTATTGAAAAGCATTGCCAAAAAAATAGCTTATGGTGTATGTTTTTAGCTGACCTGAGCACAACGTGCTCATGGTGAGCTTTTAGGATTGCCTTTTCTTGGTCGTGCGTCGAGTGCCAACATTTTCATTCAAAGAACATCTCCTAAACTGCTGGGCAGATTTTCATCAAACTTCACAGGAATGATCCTTGGGTGACCCTCTTTCAAAATTGTTCAAATCGTTTCGGTCCGCTGCATATGTAGGTCACAAGACCTAAAAATAGATTTAAAAACTGAAAACTTTAAAAATCTCTCCAACCACAAGGCTTAGAGCTTTCATATTTGATATGTGACATCCTCTAGTGGTCCTCTACAAAGATTGTTCAAATGATGCCCCTGGGGTCAAAACTGGCCACGCTGGGGGTCACATGGGTTATATAGACTTGTATAGCAAAATGACTTTAAAAATCTCTGAAACTGCAAGGCGTAGAGTTTTCATATTTGGTATGTCACATTGTATAGTGGTCCTCTACAAAGATTGTTCAAATGATGCCCCTGGGGTCAAAACTGGCCACACACAGGGGGTCACATGGTTTATATAGACTTAAATATCAAAATGACTTTTAAAATCTCCTCTGAAACCGCAAGGCCCAGAGGTTTCATATTTGGTATGTAACAGTGGTCCTCTTCAAAGATTGTTCAAATAATGCCCCTGGAGTCAAAACTGTCCACGTCCCGGGGGTCACATTGTTTATATAGACTTATATGGCAAGTGGGCCTTAAAAACTTCTGCTTTGAAACTGTAATACCCAGAATGTCATATTTAGGATGAAACATTGTGTAGTGGTTCTCTACAAAGATTTTTCAAATTATACCCCTGGGGTACAAAATGGCCACGCCCTGGGGGCCACGTGGTTTATATAGACTTCAATAGTAAAATGTCTTTAAAAATCTTCTCTGAAACATCAAGGCCCAAAGGTTTCATATTTGGTATGTAACATTGTATAGTGGTTCTCTACAAAGATTGTTCAAATGATGCCCCTGGGTTCAAAACTGGCCACGCCTCAGGGGTTACAGTGTTTATATAGACTTAAATAGCAAAATGACTTTAAAAATATTCTCTGAAACCACAGAGTCCAGTGGTTTTATATTTGGTATGTAACATTGTATAGTGGTCCTCTACAAAGATTGTTCAAATTACGCCCCTGGGGTCAAAATTGGCCACACCCCGGGGGAGGGGGGGTCACATTGTTTATATAGACTAATATATAATAATAGCAAAATGACTTTAAAAATCTCTGAAACTGCATGCCCAGAGGTTTCATATGTGGTATGTAATGTTGTATAGTGGTCCTCTACAAAGATTGTTCAAATGATGCCCATGGGGTCAAAACTGGCCATGCCCCGGGGGTCACATTGTTAAAGGGAAAGGTCTAGAGCGGAATAGCAGGGCGCCCCGCCCTGCTCCTTTTTAGCCCCGCCCTTCTGCCCTAAACCCCGCCCCGCAAATACTATAATGCGCCCCGCTGTCCAATCAAATAACACGCAGCTGGACCAAAGGATGGCAACGCATTTTGGCGCCCGTCCACTCAACGCTTTCACTGTGACGATACAAATGATCCAGTACCAAGTTGGTATAGTAGGTATACATACACAGCAGGTGATATCCTTGATGATATCTAGCTCTCGTGCGTCTGTCAACGTGTGAAACCGCGTGATCAATCGTAATTGTCAAACAAACTGTAATATGGCGTCCATTGATGTACTTTTGAAGTAAAGAAACGTTTGTGGTTCAAAAATAAATGTCCACACTCTTAATTAACAGGAACATCTTTAAATATTATTTCATTTATTAATATAAAACACTGCAATACTAAAACGTATTGTTGACGTTATAAATTACGACCAATTCAATATTTGTTGTGCCGTAATAGATATATATTTAAACTTTTACTTTCATTTTCTAACGAAGTAAATGAATCAACATTAGCTTATTAAATTGTTTCATTAACATAAGTACACATTGTTATCACAACATAATTTCACGATTTGAAGTTAATTATGACCAATTTATTCGCAATTATAATGACAGAAAAACACATTAACATACAGCGTTAGTCAGTTTACGTGAATGACATCACATATTTAAAAAATATAACTATTGCTTATTTTGCATGGCATACAATTCACATATTGCTCTCAATATATGTTTTCAAATTAATTTAAATGTGTTTATTGTTGCTATTAGCATATTGATATGTTTAACGCAATAAATATATTGAATTAATATGTGTTTGTAATGGATTTCTGTTTCCATTATTTGAATGTCTTTTTAATGTGTTTTTAATAAAACTGGCAACAAGTACAAACTGTGAACGTGGCTGCTATCCAGTAAAAGGCGCGAAGACCCATTCCACCACTCCACTACCATCGTGTCATGATAGGGCACTTAGGGTGCCAAATGTTTAAATAAACATGTCTGCACAGTATTGTCATCGCATGATGTAGTACCTGATCCAGGATGGTCACCAGGCTGACACAGAAGCCCTTTTCCTGGTGTCAGTTAAGAAAACATGCCACTTGTCAGATGCAAATTGATCCGTATATAAAATTGTATTCCTTTGAACATGAAGTATTTGTATTATTGCGTAAATCGTGTAGAGATCAGAGTTTCATAGAATGGTGAGCTCTAAACGGAAATTTGCCGATCTGGAAAGAGATCGCGCAAAAGTGCGAAAGACAAATCACAGCATAATAGCGTTTCTGGGAATAAAGAAAATTGACGGGTAAGTTGTTTTTTATTTTATATATCATATTTGTTTTTAATGTAAACGCAATTCAACAAACTCGAAACATCATAAACGCGAACTTCAACGTTGATAGTATTTATACACCTATTGCCTATAGGCACGTGCTCAGTACATTAATAAACGCAACCATCAACGTTTCAAAATGTTCAAAAAAATTAACCGTCATACGAGTAGGTTCTGGACATTACTTACGTGTTCAGCCTTACACAATTAATTATTAATACGACGATGCACAATAATGTTAATGTTGTAAAAGAGTAAAATCGCACGCGATGCACATGCGAGTAAACCTGTATCTGTGAAAATATTAACACAAAAATTGTTATTACCAAATGCATCGTAAAAGAAAACTCAAATACATACTCATTCGGTAGAAGATTCAATGTTGTCGCACGTCAGCTTGTGCGTTTTTTACTATATATGTGTGTGTCCACGACGTTTAAGCTTTTGTAGACACATTTGTTTGCGTTTTGAATGTGCCAAATACATTTTAAACACATTTTTAATACCTGGAACATTTTAATGAATGAGCTTTATTATATTAAAATAGTTGATAATTAACCTGTTCTGTTGCTTGCGAATTACTTTAATTGGGCAAAAACGAACTTAAACGAGTGACGGGAATATGTGGAACAATTATGTCAGCGAAATGCTATCTGTATATGTTATTAGCAAAGAGAAACACTAAGAACATAATTATTGTGTCGTTGTGCCGTGGCGTCTATATTTGTGACCTGAATCATATGCAACGAGATTGTATTATATTTTGTTTCTGGGAACACTTGCACGAAGTCAACGAGTTAGATTGAAAAGTACTGTATTCAGGCGCTCATGCAGTAGTTAGGGCGGGAAAATTTAGTACCTACCTAGTACCTATATGTAATTATATATAAATTATATATTTTGCATTAAAATTGTAATTCAATTGCGCGATATTACTGTTTAGCTTTTTTTAACGAGATTTTGAGGGGCGGAGGGGGGGGGGGGGGGCGCACGTCGCCTACGCCACCTAAAGCCGTCCATGGGTTAAAGTTAAACTACTCGATTCTGAGAACGCTGTCGATTTGAATCTACATTTTTACCATCACAAATTCATCATTCTTTACTTAGAATGATCTATTAATGACATAAGCGACATTAGAATGATCTATTAATGACATAAGCGACATTAGAATGAATGATCTATTAATGACATAAGCGACATTAGAATGATCTATTAATGACATAAGCGACATTAGAATGATCTATAGAATGATCTATTAATGACATAAGCGACATTAGAATGATCTATTAATGACATAAGCGACATTAGCCTAAAAAAATAATGAATTGTTTTTCAGACGTTTTCTCCAAAAAATCAGGAGGGAGGCGAATTTTTTTTATTGAAGTATTTTTTTAGACAATATACGATAGCAAGTTACCAAAATGTTAATAATTCACAGTTTTCAATGCGTAGTTTCTGTATTTTGTTCGGCAACATGCCCATTAGAAACACTTTCTGCAAAGTTTTTTTTTATTAATATATTTCTGCACTGCTCCTTTAAAACCCGGTCGCGATCGTCAAACAATAGTAGATAATTTTATTTTGGCATTAAATCCAATTCGTGGCGAGCCATAAAAATACGTTGCAGCGCTGCCTGAGGAACAAATCACTAACTTTTTTTTAGCTTAATTAAGTAGTTCTCCGCAAGTTTTATTTCTTTGTCTAAGTATTTCCTTAATTTTTATGTCTAAGAGTGGGTTGGTGAAAACGGGCTCTGGGCTTTCACTGTGTGTTTAAAAAAGAAGCATACAATAAGTTGCTGCCTGACTGAATGCAACATATCGTCCAAAGAATCATTTGCGGGATAATTACTTTTGCTTCTTCATTATTAGCGTCAGTATGTGATGACTTACCGGAAGCATATGGAATGTTTGTATTTTTTTTTTTTTTTAATTCTAACATAAAATAAATTTCGCATTTCGTTGTTTATCGGCCAATAAACAACTCTTTGTTGTTCTTATGCGTGGCTTATGCCCTCGTGGTTTAATTCCTACGCATCTGAACTCCAAACCGTTGTTAATTGGCCGATAAACAACGATAATGCGAAATTTATTTCTTAAGTCCAACATAAGTTGGTAGTGGATCAATCTGCTTAAAAAGGCTTTTCTGTAGAAGATCGTGCTCTTCAGTCAGATTGACCGCTTGTAGTTCTATCATAACCTGCTAGCTGTGTTAAAATAAGCGTATACAAAAAAGTGTTCAACGCTGGATATTTGATTTAACCATCATAGTATTTCAATGTTTAATTGTTTTAGTATAACTCATTTCTTTGTGCAATGCTTTTCAGTATCAATGGGGCGTTATCAATATATCAACTCGTTAGTTAGTTACAAAGTCGCTTTCTGTTGCAAAACATTGAACACTAACGGCATTGGATATGTAAAAAAAAAAACGTTCATTTGCTATCTTAAATAACATTACGGCTAAATTTGACGCTTTGCATCAATGTTTTCTTAGTGACATTGTAATGCCGCGCAGTAATTGAGTGCCCATTCTTTGCGGGACTTTTCGCTAGACTCAGACTATTTAAGAAATTTTGAAACGTATTGAAACGACATGAAAACCAAGCGTCGCCGTTAAAAGGTGTACTTTTGAATAAAATTCAAGCTTGTATTATATTGTTAGTACATACATGTGTGATTGTATTTATTGCATACGAACAGCTTCATACGATCTGCCGTCAGTATTCCTAATTTCAAATGTGACTCACCACGTATTGAATTGTCGCGACATTGTTTTCTGTAATAACCATTATTTTATCAAAGCAGGTTATGGACAATTTGTTTTGTACGGCCTATAAATACTGCATTACTAATTCTGTTGTTTAATTGTAGATCTCAAAATGATGCAAAGGAGTCGTCCGCGACTCGACTTCCGTCAACGTATCGGCGTCCGTGACGGGATCATCGGCCGTCAGTCATTCTACCACCGTGACGGAGTGTTCGGAAGTTCGCGAATCTACTTCCGTCAACGTATCGGCGTCCGTGACGGATACTTCGGACGTCCGTAATTCTACTGCCGTCAGCGCATCAAAGTCCGTGACGGAGACTTCGGTAGTCCGCGAATCTACTTCCGTCAGCGCATCAATATCCGTGAAAGAGTCTTCGAGTGTACGTCAGCCTACGTCAGTCAGAAGTTCAAGTGCCTTGAAAGCCAAACACAGAGTGGGATTTGATCCCAAATGGAAAGACACTAGACCTTGGCTTCAAGACAAACGTGAAGAAAGCCCGAGTGGATATGTGACTGTTATGTATTGTGATTTGTGTCGAAAGCACAAGTCAACGGGAAAGAATGGCAGCAATGTGTGCAGTGAAGTTGGCTGCCAGTCATTAAGACTTGACAAGGTTAGGGAACATGAGTCGTCGGAAATGCACAAGCTTGCTGTTAGACTGGAGACAGACAGCCAGTTGAATACGTCTGCATTCAGTGGCGAAAAGTTACCAATGGGCGAAAACGAATTTGAAGCAGTGAAAAGTGCCACAAAGACTCTTCACTTCTTAGTTTCCCACAACATACCACATACTTCTATCTACAAAGACATGGTTAATTTCGCTACAACTGAACTGGAATGTCCATCACTACAGTTTCTACAAAAAGGAAAAATGCCCAATACACCAGCAAAACGACCGCCAAAGAACTAATACAATGTATGGCAGAGGACATCGAGTGTACCTTAAAAGAAAAAGTGCTGAAAAGTCCCGGATATGCGATTATGGCGGATGAAACGACTAACGTTTCCAATCACAAACATTTAGCCTTTTGTGTTATGTGGATATCGAGAGTGGAGAAACATGCTGTGAATTTATTAAAGACATACAGATTGGTGACGGAAAAGCAGAAACAATATTTAATGAGACCCAACAAATTATTGAAGATCTAAGTGTTGACAAATTCGTGGCTTTTGCTTCTGATGGATGTAACACAATGGTAGGAAATAAAACTGGAGTGGCGAAGCGACTTAAGGACTTCAAACCTGAAATAATCACTGTGCATTGTCACAATCATAGACTGGCACTTGCAGCGAAAGACGCGTTTGAAAATGTGCCATTGCTTAGAGAGACAGACGACTTATTAAACCATTTGTTTAAATATTACCATTCGTCAGCAAATCGGACTGGTTCGCTAGAACAGTTGCAGAGTTTGCTTGAAGATGGTAAAACAAAGACAATAAAACAAACTGCGCACACTCGATGGCTATCACACCTTGAAGCTGTCACATCTGTTCGGGACACCTACAAGGCGGTAATTATGGACTTGGAAAATGCAGTCTCGTCAGGCAGTGACAAAGTTAGGATAGGCAGTGGACCGTCAGCAAATGGACTTCTTAAGAAATTAAAACTATACCAGACTGTGCATGTAATTCACTTCTTGTGTGACGCATTGAAACCACTTGCAAACCTAGCTTTAGTGTTCGATTGATTGAGCAGATCCTGTGTCGACTGGATTCAACTGACTTGATAGACAACCTCAGTGTGTTCAACATGAGAGACACCAGTGCATTCTTTGGCAATGATGAAGTCACTGAACTGGCCGAAAATTTTACGCTAAGTACTGACCATTGCCTAGAAGAGTGGGACTCCTTAAAAACTGACATTGAACATTTGGAGTATTGAGTCAACAGCCCATCTTATGAAGACACTAGTGACCATCTCTGAAAAGACTGGGCACCTCTATCCAAAC
Source organism: Congeria kusceri (assembly GCA_027627225.1). Lineage (NCBI taxonomy): Eukaryota > Metazoa > Mollusca > Bivalvia > Myida > Dreissenidae > Congeria > Congeria kusceri. Next base: position 35,072,425 of record CM051031.1, on the reverse strand, counting down.
ATACAAACATTGTGCTGTATAGCTGCTGTGTTACCTGTGAGCACAGCAGAAGTTGAGCGTGTCTTCTCAGGTGTCAAATTAACGAAGACCAACATGAGGAACAGGCTGGAGGTGGATACAGTGAGTGACCTACTGATGATAAGCAGGAATGACAGGTACCTTAACATTGACGGAACAGTGAGGCGGTGGCACAGCATGAAACCAAGAAGAATCTAGTGCCTTTTAAGTATCATATTGTTCTAGACAGAAAAATACTTCATACCTTAAATGAAGCAAACATAACTTAGAATACAGTTCACTACAGTATTATAACTTCCACTGATAAAATCAGTATCCAACCACTGGATGTATTGTTATGAACAAATGATTATAAGACAACTATTGTTTGATATTTACTATTTGTTTCTTTATATAAGTTACACGTGTATCCTTGAAAGATAAATGATATTATACACCATGCAGAGCCATACTTGTATGCTATATCAGTACACAAGCCACACATATAACATTTTATGAAGATGATACTTGCTGTTTTGAAACACAATGTCTCTTGTTCTTGTTACTTGTATGTGGTTGTTACTTAAATAAAATAAAACAGTGTAATAGTGTTTCAAATTGTTAATACTTGTTTCTTATATACTAGTACCAGTAGCCACTCTATGCGTTTTAAACATAACGAACAACGCGAACAGTGACCTTGCCCCTTTTGGACAGCACCCTGCCCCTTTTAGACAGCACCCTGTACCTTTTGCATTCCTAGATCTTGCCCTATTGTTTATACAGACTTATATGACAAGTTGGCCTTAAAAATCTCCTTTGAAGCCGTAATGTCCAGACGTTTCATAGTTAGCATGAAACAATGTGTAGTGGTCCCCTACAAAGATTGTTCAAATGATGCCCTGGGTGTGCAAACTGGCCACGCCCCGGGGGTCACATTTATATAAACTTAAATAGCAAAATTACTTGTCTGAAACATCAAGGCCCAAAGTTTTCATATTTGGTATGTAACATTGTATAGTGGTTCTCTATAAAGATTTTTCAAATTATGCCCCTGGGTTCAAAACTGGCCACGCCCCGGGTGTCGCATGGTTTATATAGACTTAAGTTGCAAAATAACTTTTAAAATCTTCTCCTCTGAAACCGCAAGGTCCTCTACAAAGATTGTTCAAATATTCCCCAAGTGTAGAAAGTGGCCACGCCATGGGTGTCACATGGTTTATATAGACTGTTCTAAATCTCGTAAAACTGTAAGGCCCAGATCTTTATACTCAGGTAAGTGTTTTAGGGTCATTTGGCCGTCTTAATTGTTAGAAGTCTTTCTGATGCCTTGAACTCAGGTGAGCGATCTAGGGCCATCTTGGCCCTCTTGTTACATAGATTTTGGGGTTCAAGTTTATTTTCCAATCTTGAAGTTTTTAAACTACATAACATAAGGTGTTCACTTGAAACTTGGAATAAATTGATGAAATAATAACCATAACTCAGCTCCTTTATTTCAACAAATGTATACCCCTTCCACTTTCCAAATATATACCAACTGAAATTCCTAGAAACAGTCAAGCGCGCTGTCCTCTGACGGCTCTTGTTGTAGATCTTATGCAAATTTGGTGAGAATGCTCCTCGCTGTATGTCAGTAAGTTACTTTCTTTGTTTCGCCTGTCCAGAATTTGCAACAAGGCTGGGCCCGGCTAGCTTAGTTGGTAGAGCTCTGAACTGTCAATCCGGGGATCGTGAGTTCGAACGCCAGCCGGGCCACATGACTTGTGTGGGGATTGGTCATACAGCCTCCCCTAACTGATTCAAGTAGGGCAGTTGTCAGTTACTGGCATAGGTATGTGCACTTAGTACTGGTAAACTGCTTAGATCGGCTAAGCTTGCCCAGGAAGTGTGAGTAGGTTACGTGACCACCATGAAATACTGTTAAACACTGCGAAAAATCCAAACAAACAAACAATTTATAACAAATGCCTTCTCATCAGACATTACTGTGCCAGGCGCAGAATGATTCAGCAAATTGCTGTTGGAATGTGAACTACCTGCAAACCAACTGGTCAAAACATGGCCACAGGGAATTATGGTCAGTTGTTGGTAAATATAATGATGCCGATAGACTTCTATAAAATTACCACTAAATGCATTTATCATAACATGCCCCATAAGTTTCTTGGTTATTTTTTCAAAATAAAACTGCTGAACTGTGGATATTGAAGAAAGACCATTTAAGCTGTTACTGACATAATGATACTGGTATGGCAAGTATGCAATAAAAAAACAGCAAAAAACATTTATGTTCAACAGTATAAATATTTTACTTCTATACCTTTTACAACATAAGTTTCATCTTGAACTAATATGTAAGGTATCATATGCAATGGGGGCTGATAGAACAAAATCACAAACAACAATTCACTGATTAATACATTTAATATTCAATAATTAATGAACATGGATTTATGTTATCATGACTACTGGTATAATGGAAATATGCTAACGGTGGATTTCCAAGTATATTCCCACAAAGCAGAAAAACGTAAACAGTCGACAAACGTTTTGAACTATATTTCACAACTATTAACACACAATAGAAAAGAAAGTGATATTTACCCCCCAAAAAAGCATTGGATATTTTGAAATTCTAACATGATACTTGCTATTTTTTCTATAAACAAAGAACAAAATTATCGTTGTTAAACTACAAATAAACAACGCAAAAAGAAGTTATGATTCCGAGTGCCGCTTTGTAAAGAGTAGATTCAATTTCAATTTCAAATATATGTCAAATCATGTTAGAATTGAAATAATTTCCACATTATCGTTGTTTATTGGCAAATAAAACAACTCTTTATCGTTTTGATGTGTAGCTATTAAACAACTCGGGCTAACGCCCTCGTAGGTTAATTCCTACGCATCAGTACTCCAAATCGTTGTTTATTGGCCGATAAACAATGATAAATCGAAAATGATTTCTTAAATCCAACATTTCTGCTCACACAGAATTTCATAAGACCCAGAAGCAGAATGTATTGTAAATTGGTATATTTCAAAATAGCTTTCATTTTCTGTATTTTATAGTAGCATTTTTATAATTGAATAGATGTAGCCTATGCACTGTATACATGTATAAAACATTTTTTAAAAGCTTTAACAACCAAAAACATTCGTACAAAGGATTTTAAGTATATACTTTAACGAACTCAACTGATTGTTAATAATCAGAGTTCATACCATTAAATAAACAGATATACATGTACATATAATTATGTAACTTCTGACATGACCATATTCAACAGTTTACTAATACATCTCTATACACAGAATACTGAGCATGAAATTCTAAATTGTTACAATATCCAACTTGGCACTATATAAACTATAAAGTATTTATGCAGTAGAGCCTTTATTATAAGATACTTCACAACTGCATGATCTGCACTTAGAAACATCAACAATATAAGTAATGCATGGAGCTACTTTACAGTATGAACAAGTTGAGGGGTTGAAGTGTTGGAATCGGTTTGAAAATCATCTTACTGACAAATGACAAGTTGCAATGTAAACAGAAAATGTGTCAATCAGTGCAAAACAAAACCTGACAACACATTCACTAACATACATCAGTTTTTTATCAGGTGCCTATGGGTCACTGAAAAACAACATAATCTTAACATATTGTTTACAAACCATTAACGATTTATATGAAATATATGCATAACCTTACTTAAACCAACCTAATTTTTTAAACACCATGTTTGCTATTTAAAAGTACTTAATCATTACTATATGAACCATCTCTCATGTCTGCAAATGTTGAAGGTTAAGCTACAACTACATTTCCGAAAAACATTAGTTGTTTAACAGGGAAGTTACACTGAAAATTGCATGTACACATGAAGCATTTAAAAAAGGAAGTGGTTTAAGACATTAAACGCTGAGATAAATTACAATGTACTATATCTTTAAAGAAAGTCGATAAATCTTAATTGTCGACTTGATTATCTGCATTTGTCATTTAACCAATTTGAAAATAATGTAAAGCATGAAATAAAAAAGTCTCTACACATATACATCTACATGAACTATGTAAACAATATACCGGTAAGTCATTCTATAATACTAGTATGACAACTGTTTTATACTAATTTTGATCAGTTTTAGTTTATAATCTTGTATTTATCCAACTTACTTAATTTAAATACATGACTGAAAATGTATAATATATTCACAGTATATTCACAACACTCGAATCAAGTAACAATCAATAATTCATTAATACAATCATCCATAATGGATATTCAAATTTAAAATCATGTTCTTAATATGCTACTGGTATTAAACAAGTATACCAACAAATAAAAACAAGAGGCCAAATGGCACTGGGTCGCTCAACCGAGTTTCATTAGTCAAACAATTTTCCATGTGTTAGATTTTTATACTTTTGTTTTTGTTTGGATTTTTCGCCATATTCAACAGTATTTCAGTCATATAACGGCGGTCAGTTAACCTACTCACACTTTTCCTGGGTATGCTGGTTTACCAGTACTAAGTGCACATACTTATGCCAGTAACTGACAACTGCCCTACTTGAATCAGAGGTAGGGGGAGAATGGCCGTAGAAATAATTTCATGACCAATCCCCACACAAGTTATGTGGCCGGGCTGGGAATCGAACCCGCGATCCTCGGATTTGTAAGCTCTACCAACTGAGCTAGCCGGCCGGATATGGATATACTGATACGGACTGATGGAAATGCGGCCTTAATCATCATGGTTTTAAAAACTTAAGTGACAACAGACATTCAAAATTTTGAAGTACATACTGAAATTGAAGCTTTTTCTTCAGTTTGAACTTGTGACCTCCCCACATGACCCAGATTCGAACTCGGCCGAGAACCATTGGGACAAATGTTCTGACTAGAGTGTTAACAATCTTTTTCTTCAATTTGACCTAGTGACCTAGTTTTTGACCCCACATGACCCAGATTCAAACCTGGCCGATATATCATTGGGACAAATGTTCTGACCCAAGTTTCATGAAGATTGGCCACAAAATGTGACTTCTAGAGTGTTAACATGCTTTTTCTTCAATTTAACCTAGTTTTTGACCCCACATGACCCAGATTCGAACTCAGCCAAGATATCATTGTGACAAATGTTCTGACCAAGTTTCATGAAAATTGGCAAAAAATGTGACTTCTAGTGTGTTCACAAGCTTTTCCTATAGCCATATAAGGAAAACTGCCCCCCCCCCCCCCACTGGCTGCCATGTTTTTCACCTGACCGGAACCATTTTTGAACTCGGCCGAGATATCATCTGAACAAAGGTTCTGAGCAAGTTTCATGTTTATTGGGCAAAAAATGTGACTTCTACAGTGTCCACAACCTTTTCCTATAGCCACATAAGGAAAACTGACCCCCACCCCCCTGGCGGCCATGTTTTTAAACGGACCGGAACCGTTTTCCAACTCAGCAGAGATATCATAAGAACAAATGTTCTGAGCATGTTTCATGTTGATTAGGCAAAAAATGTGACTTCTAGAGTGTTCACAAGCTTTTTCTACAGCCATATAAGGAAAACTGCCCCGCCCCCTGGCAGCCATGTTTTTCAATGGAGCAGAACCATTATCGAACTCGGCCGAGATATCATAAGAACAAAGGTTCTGAGCAAGTTTTATGTTAATTGGGCAAAATTTGTGACTTCTAGAGTGTTCACAACCTTTTTCTATAGCCATATAAGGAAAACTGCCCAGCCCTCTGGCGGCCATGCTTTTCAACCGATCGGAACCATTTTCGAACTCGGCCAAGATATCATTAGAACAAATGTTCTGAGCAAGTTTCATGTTGATTGGGCAAAAAATGTGACTTCTAGTGTTCACAAGCTTTTTTCTTCAATTTAACCTAGTGACCTAGTTTTTGACCCCACATGACCTAGTTTCGAACTCAGGCGAGATATCATTGGGACAAATGTTCTGACTAAGTTTCATGAAGATTGGCCAATAAATGTGGCCTCTAGAGTGTTCACAACGTAAATGTTGACGACGAACAACGAACAATTCACGACTCACGACGAACAAAAGGTGATCACAAAAGCTCACCATGAGCACATTGTGCTCAGGTGAGCTAAAAATAAATTAAAAAATTGTACAAAGAATGACATACCAAGATTAATAGTTAACCCATTTAAGCACTTTCAACATTATATTACATACCTGAATACATAAAAAAGACCTGACTAAAAAACTGTTCCAGGAATGTTTATGTTATAGAAAGCTGATAAATACTTTCCCAATACTACGATTGTTCTTGAGTAACAATTTTCATGGTTATTAACCATGCACACAATATATGTAAGGAAAATACACGTATTCTCATTGACTTATCTATTTGCTCTGACCAGGGTTTTCATTTACTCGGAATCACAGACATTGCATGCGAACATGCATGCATGCATGCATGCTATTGAGGCGTGTTGAGGGAAACCCGGGCTTAATGCATGTGCGTTAAGTGTTGTCTCGGATTAGCCTGTGCAGTCCGCACAAGCTAGTGGGAGGACACTTTCTGCCTACTGTGGATTTATGTTTAGAACAGACTTCCTTGAAACAGAAAATACCATGAAAGCAGAAAGTGTCTTCCTGGATTAGCCTGTGCCTGCACAGGCTGATCCAGGACAACGATTTATGCAGATGCATTAAACCCGGGTTTCCCACGACACGCCTCAATTATGCATGAATATGTGCAGGAAATGTTCAGCGATTGGCCACAGTACTGTATTCAGGAGGCTTTACCTGGAAGAGGATAAATACAATCATTCTGTATACTGGTAATAACTAATGATACACATGATCACAAAAAAAGTTATGTACAACATAAAACATATTTCATAAAATATTAATCAAGCTGCTTCAGATTTTGGTTTAAGAATAACAAGGGCTATGACAAACAAATATCCTCTATTTATTCACCTAAGAATTTCAAGCATTTCAAAGACTGCTCGTGATCTATATTAACGTCATGTTAGAGTATCGAGTCAAAATAAGTCCTTAGCACAACAAGAGGCTATTAAACAGTTCAAACATCAACATTAATTAAAATGCAAACCTTTCTTGAATATATATATGCCAAACTAAAAAAGGGTTTGAATTTGATCTTTTATCCTTTGAAAAGTGAGTAATAAAGTTTAGAGAATATCTGTATTAACCCCGTGTATCACTGGTATATACAGAGAAACCTGTCAACAACGACACCTGCCTATAATGACATCCTGCGTTATCTGACATTGTTCTGTGGTCCAGGCAGAATCCCTCTATATTCTATATAGTCAAAACCTGTATGTAATGGAACCTGTAAGAACTGACATCCGACACTCTGTCCCGTTGCATACAATACACGCATTTCACAAATTTATCTGACACTCTGCAAAATCTATAATGAGCATTTCATGAGTAGCAATGCTCTTATGGGTTTGAACAATCACCACCCAGTCCTTAATTGGTTTGTATATTGTCGTACCAATGTGTGAAGTTTGATAAAGAAAATTTTGCAAGAATAGGATGGAGGTGATGGCAGTGCCTTTAAAGCCAAATCAGACTTGACGCAGGACACTGTTAAATTATATCAATAGTTTGCTTTCTAGTACTTTTCTTACAACCAGTAATTAGATATACATTCAGCATACCGTAAATTACCCCTGCGTATAAGACGCACCTAAAATTTGAGATCCAAATTTGTGGGAAAAAAAGTGTGGCTTATACGCGAGAAGTTACGGTACACAGAACGTGGCAAATTAAACACCGTCAACACACAAAGCACCTAAATAAATTGTTACTTTTAACACATTACACATTACAAACATGTTTGAAACTGGTAATAATACTTATGTATATCAAAATTATCAAAATCGTTATCGATGTATTCCAAAGAATTTTATTATCACTCTTTATTTTGTAAATAAATTTTGAAAAACATGTTATTAGATTAACATACATGTAGATTTATTTACCTTTTGTGCATTAAATTTAAAATAACAGAAACAATTCAAGTGTCAGTAAATGTAATATTATGATATTTCGCTCCCTTGTTGTACTCGTTAATATGCTTTATATGAAAACCTGTTTATCCGACAACCTGTCTTATCCGACATTTTCAGTCGGAACCACTGAGTGTTGTTATTATTGGCAGGTTTCTTTGTATTAAGTTTATGATAGCTGTTTACTGTCACTGACGAGTACAATAATGACCATGTATCACTACTACGTGATAGTATTGCCAACTACAATGTATTTCAGGATCTGGAGGGCAAGGTGGTGGTGGACGAGTTGAGACAGGAAGTGATCGGCACAGGCAGCAAGGCTGAGCCACCCCAGTGCATCTCCCTGGCCTGGTCTGCCGACGGACAGACACTCTTCGCTGGATATACAGACAACCTGATCCGTGTCTGGCAGGTGTCCATGGCGGCCCGATAACTCACAGTGGACAGTATTTATATGTAACCATCGGGGAAATATGTGGTTGTTTTACATTGCTGGATTTACCATCTGTTTGAAGACATTGATTGCTCTGTCAGCCTAGCCATGTTACAGTAAAAAATACAACTGTAAGAAGAATGATCTCTTGTTGTTTTTGTCATGCACATGATTCAAAACGTGTGTTTCTAACACAAATGTTAATTTTGACTTATTTTCAACTTAAGAATAATTAGAATCGTCATAAATATGGGCCCTGGTGCGGATGAGACATAATATAATTTGACCAGTATATCAGTCACAAATGTAAGAATAAATGAATGAAATCACTCAGTTCAAATCTGGGCCCGTATTCACCAACCCATTCTTAGACTTGAAACTTTAGTAAAGAATATTCTACAATCTGTTCTGTTCTAAAAAGGCCATTTATTTGAATCTTACTTGGTAGTTACTTACTCTAATTATAGCATTCTTTATTTAAAACGATTTGTCAGTGACATAAACTACATTGGTACCATCATATTTGTGAACACACAATTATTATTTCTTGATTCTAAGTCTATTCTTTATTCTTAAGTCTAAGAATGGGTTGGTAAATAAAGGCCCTGGACTTTCTCCCTTTAATTGCAAATTTGTGTCGTCTCCAGATCTAGCATCAGCTACAGGTGTAGGCGCTAGTATTCCGGAGTGAAAGGGGCTTCTTTTGCAAGACCATGTGGTTTACAGGGTGTGATGGGCTGTGGTCAGGTCATTTGTGCTAAAACAGATAATTTCCAATCAAACTATTTAGACACCTCTGTGGTTACTAGTAATATGTAGCGACTTAGCTAAGGCCATGTTTACTAAAATAGATTCTCGGTAAGTCTATGGATTTGGGGAATGAACTTGGAGAAAACAACTAGGTTTTATCCTTCCCATGTCGAAAACAGTCTAGTCTGTTTTGTAATTGCATATGCAGATCTATTGAAGATGAAAAAAGGATTAGATGGACATGTATATTTTAATGAAATAATACACTTAACTTCTGCATATCATTTAGGGGAATCTTTTGTAGATCAGTTTCGTTTCCAAGAAGCACGTACTAGTACAAAGGGCTTGGCATGTTTGAAATTATGGAAGAAAATCTGCAATGGTGTCATTATACACAGCAACTTTACTAGTAATTCAAAGGCATGATTGTGTTTCTTATGTATCGAGCCTAAACATGTTTTACTGTGAAGTGTGTAACAAATTAATGAAGAATGAATAGCTCCCATGAAATGTTGGGAGAAAATGAGCTGAAGCAACAATTTGTAACCGCTACCACAATAGCAAGTCGGAAAACAAACCCAACTGAATGGCAAAAACCAACTTGTCTTCAAAACATTTTAGGCAATCTATTGAAAAGCATTGCCAAAAAAATAGCTTATGGTGTATGTTTTTAGCTGACCTGAGCACAACGTGCTCATGGTGAGCTTTTAGGATTGCCTTTTCTTGGTCGTGCGTCGAGTGCCAACATTTTCATTCAAAGAACATCTCCTAAACTGCTGGGCAGATTTTCATCAAACTTCACAGGAATGATCCTTGGGTGACCCTCTTTCAAAATTGTTCAAATCGTTTCGGTCCGCTGCATATGTAGGTCACAAGACCTAAAAATAGATTTAAAAACTGAAAACTTTAAAAATCTCTCCAACCACAAGGCTTAGAGCTTTCATATTTGATATGTGACATCCTCTAGTGGTCCTCTACAAAGATTGTTCAAATGATGCCCCTGGGGTCAAAACTGGCCACGCTGGGGGTCACATGGGTTATATAGACTTGTATAGCAAAATGACTTTAAAAATCTCTGAAACTGCAAGGCGTAGAGTTTTCATATTTGGTATGTCACATTGTATAGTGGTCCTCTACAAAGATTGTTCAAATGATGCCCCTGGGGTCAAAACTGGCCACACACAGGGGGTCACATGGTTTATATAGACTTAAATATCAAAATGACTTTTAAAATCTCCTCTGAAACCGCAAGGCCCAGAGGTTTCATATTTGGTATGTAACAGTGGTCCTCTTCAAAGATTGTTCAAATAATGCCCCTGGAGTCAAAACTGTCCACGTCCCGGGGGTCACATTGTTTATATAGACTTATATGGCAAGTGGGCCTTAAAAACTTCTGCTTTGAAACTGTAATACCCAGAATGTCATATTTAGGATGAAACATTGTGTAGTGGTTCTCTACAAAGATTTTTCAAATTATACCCCTGGGGTACAAAATGGCCACGCCCTGGGGGCCACGTGGTTTATATAGACTTCAATAGTAAAATGTCTTTAAAAATCTTCTCTGAAACATCAAGGCCCAAAGGTTTCATATTTGGTATGTAACATTGTATAGTGGTTCTCTACAAAGATTGTTCAAATGATGCCCCTGGGTTCAAAACTGGCCACGCCTCAGGGGTTACAGTGTTTATATAGACTTAAATAGCAAAATGACTTTAAAAATATTCTCTGAAACCACAGAGTCCAGTGGTTTTATATTTGGTATGTAACATTGTATAGTGGTCCTCTACAAAGATTGTTCAAATTACGCCCCTGGGGTCAAAATTGGCCACACCCCGGGGGAGGGGGGGTCACATTGTTTATATAGACTAATATATAATAATAGCAAAATGACTTTAAAAATCTCTGAAACTGCATGCCCAGAGGTTTCATATGTGGTATGTAATGTTGTATAGTGGTCCTCTACAAAGATTGTTCAAATGATGCCCATGGGGTCAAAACTGGCCATGCCCCGGGGGTCACATTGTTAAAGGGAAAGGTCTAGAGCGGAATAGCAGGGCGCCCCGCCCTGCTCCTTTTTAGCCCCGCCCTTCTGCCCTAAACCCCGCCCCGCAAATACTATAATGCGCCCCGCTGTCCAATCAAATAACACGCAGCTGGACCAAAGGATGGCAACGCATTTTGGCGCCCGTCCACTCAACGCTTTCACTGTGACGATACAAATGATCCAGTACCAAGTTGGTATAGTAGGTATACATACACAGCAGGTGATATCCTTGATGATATCTAGCTCTCGTGCGTCTGTCAACGTGTGAAACCGCGTGATCAATCGTAATTGTCAAACAAACTGTAATATGGCGTCCATTGATGTACTTTTGAAGTAAAGAAACGTTTGTGGTTCAAAAATAAATGTCCACACTCTTAATTAACAGGAACATCTTTAAATATTATTTCATTTATTAATATAAAACACTGCAATACTAAAACGTATTGTTGACGTTATAAATTACGACCAATTCAATATTTGTTGTGCCGTAATAGATATATATTTAAACTTTTACTTTCATTTTCTAACGAAGTAAATGAATCAACATTAGCTTATTAAATTGTTTCATTAACATAAGTACACATTGTTATCACAACATAATTTCACGATTTGAAGTTAATTATGACCAATTTATTCGCAATTATAATTACAGAAAAACACATTAACATACAGCGTTAGTCAGTTTACGTGAATGACATCACATATTTAAAAAATATAACTATTGCTTATTTTGCATGGCATACAATTCACATATTGCTCTCAATATATGTTTTCAAATTAATTTAAATGTGTTTATTGTTGCTATTAGCATATTGATATGTTTAACGCAATAAATATATTGAATTAATATGTGTTTGTAATGGATTTCTGTTTCCATTATTTGAATGTCTTTTTAATGTGTTTTTAATAAAACTGGCAACAAGTACAAACTGTGAACGTGGCTGCTATCCAGTAAAAGGCGCGAAGACCCATTCCACCACTCCACTACCATCGTGTCATGATAGGGCACTTAGGGTGCCAAATGTTTAAATAAACATGTCTGCACAGTATTGTCATCGCATGATGTAGTACCTGATCCAGGATGGTCACCAGGCTGACACAGAAGCCCTTTTCCTGGTGTCAGTTAAGAAAACATGCCACTTGTCAGATGCAAATTGATCCGTATATAAAATTGTATTCCTTTGAACATGAAGTATTTGTATTATTGCGTAAATCGTGTAGAGATCAGAGTTTCATAGAATGGTGAGCTCTAAACGGAAATTTGCCGATCTGGAAAGAGATCGCGCAAAAGTGCGAAAGACAAATCACAGCATAATAGCGTTTCTGGGAATAAAGAAAATTGACGGGTAAGTTGTTTTTTATTTTATATATCATATTTGTTTTTAATGTAAACGCAATTCAACAAACTCGAAACATCATAAACGCGAACTTCAACGTTGATAGTATTTATACACCTATTGCCTATAGGCACGTGCTCAGTACATTAATAAACGCAACCATCAACGTTTCAAAATGTTCAAAAAAATTAACCGTCATACGAGTAGGTTCTGGACATTACTTACGTGTTCAGCCTTACACAATTAATTATTAATACGACGATGCACAATAATGTTAATGTTGTAAAAGAGTAAAATCGCACGCGATGCACATGCGAGTAAACCTGTATCTGTGAAAATATTAACACAAAAATTGTTATTACCAAATGCATCGTAAAAGAAAACTCAAATACATACTCATTCGGTAGAAGATTCAATGTTGTCGCACGTCAGCTTGTGCGTTTTTTACTATATATGTGTGTGTCCACGACGTTTAAGCTTTTGTAGACACATTTGTTTGCGTTTTGAATGTGCCAAATACATTTTAAACACATTTTTAATACCTGGAACATTTTAATGAATGAGCTTTATTATATTAAAATAGTTGATAATTAACCTGTTCTGTTGCTTGCGAATTACTTTAATTGGGCAAAAACGAACTTAAACGAGTGACGGGAATATGTGGAACAATTATGTCAGCGAAATGCTATCTGTATATGTTATTAGCAAAGAGAAACACTAAGAACATAATTATTGTGTCGTTGTGCCGTGGCGTCTATATTTGTGACCTGAATCATATGCAACGAGATTGTATTATATTTTGTTTCTGGGAACACTTGCACGAAGTCAACGAGTTAGATTGAAAAGTACTGTATTCAGGCGCTCATGCAGTAGTTAGGGCGGGAAAATTTAGTACCTACCTAGTACCTATATGTAATTATATATAAATTATATATTTTGCATTAAAATTGTAATTCAATTGCGCGATATTACTGTTTAGCTTTTTTTAACGAGATTTTGAGGGGCGGAGGGGGGGGGGGCGCACGTCGCCTACGCCACCTAAAGCCGTCCATGGGTTAAAGTTAAACTACTCGATTCTGAGAACGCTGTCGATTTGAATCTACATTTTTACCATCACAAATTCATCATTCTTTACTTAGAATGATCTATTAATGACATAAGCGACATTAGAATGATCTATTAATGACATAAGCGACATTAGAATGATTTATTAATGACATAAGCGACATTAGAATGATCTATTAATGACATAAGCGACATTAGAATGATCTATTAATGACATAAGCGACATTAGAATGATCTATAGAATGATCTATTAATGACATAAGCGACATTAGAATGATCTATTAATGACATAAGCGACATTAGCCTAAAAAAATAATGAATTGTTTTTCAGACGTTTTCTCCAAAAAATCAGGAGGGAGGCGAATTTTTTTTATTGAAGTATTTTTTTAGACAATATACGATAGCAAGTTACCAAAATGTTAATAATTCACAGTTTTCAATGCGTAGTTTCTGTATTTTGTTCGGCAACATGCCCATTAGAAACACTTTCTGCAAAGTTTTTTTTTATTAATATATTTCTGCACTGCTCCTTTAAAACCCGGTCGCGATCGTCAAACAATAGTAGATAATTTTATTTTGGCATTAAATCCAATTCGTGGCGAGCCATAAAAATACGTTGCAGCGCTGCCTGAGGAACAAATCACTAACTTTTTTTTAGCTTAATTAAGTAGTTCTCCGCAAGTTTTATTTCTTTGTCTAAGTATTTCCTTAATTTTTATGTCTAAGAGTGGGTTGGTGAAAACGGGCTCTGGGCTTTCACTGTGTGTTTAAAAAAGAAGCATACAATAAGTTGCTGCCTGACTGAATGCAACATATCGTCCAAAGAATCATTTGCGGGATAATTACTTTTGCTTCTTCATTATTAGCGTCAGTATGTGATGACTTACCGGAAGCATATGGAATGTTTGTATTTTTTTTTTTTTTTAATTCTAACATAAAATAAATTTCGCATTTCGTTGTTTATCGGCCAATAAACAACTCTTTGTTGTTCTTATGCGTGGCTTATGCCCTCGTGGTTTAATTCCTACGCATCTGAACTCCAAACCGTTGTTAATTGGCCGATAAACAACGATAATGCGAAATTTATTTCTTAAGTCCAACATAAGTTGGTAGTGGATCAATCTGCTTAAAAAGGCTTTTCTGTAGAAGATCGTGCTCTTCAGTCAGATTGACCGCTTGTAGTTCTATCATAACCTGCTAGCTGTGTTAAAATAAGCGTATACAAAAAAGTGTTCAACGCTGGATATTTGATTTAACCATCATAGTATTTCAATGTTTAATTGTTTTAGTATAACTCATTTCTTTGTGCAATGCTTTTCAGTATCAATGGGGCGTTATCAATATATCAACTCGTTAGTTAGTTACAAAGTCGCTTTCTGTTGCAAAACATTGAACACTAACGGCATTGGATATGTAAAAAAAAAAACGTTCATTTGCTATCTTAAATAACATTACGGCTAAATTTGACGCTTTGCATCAATGTTTTCTTAGTGACATTGTAATGCCGCGCAGTAATTGAGTGCCCATTCTTTGCGGGACTTTTCGCTAGACTCAGACTATTTAAGAAATTTTGAAACGTATTGAAACGACATGAAAACCAAGCGTCGCCGTTAAAAGGTGTACTTTTGAATAAAATTCAAGCTTGTATTATATTGTTAGTACATACATGTGTGATTGTATTTATTGCATACGAACAGCTTCATACGATCTGCCGTCAGTATTCCTAATTTCAAATGTGACTCACCACGTATTGAATTGTCGCGACATTGTTTTCTGTAATAACCATTATTTTATCAAAGCAGGTTATGGACAATTTGTTTTGTACGGCCTATAAATACTGCATTACTAATTCTGTTGTTTAATTGTAGATCTCAAAATGATGCAAAGGAGTCGTCCGCGACTCGACTTCCGTCAACGTATCGGCGTCCGTGACGGGATCATCGGCCGTCAGTCATTCTACCACCGTGACGGAGTGTTCGGAAGTTCGCGAATCTACTTCCGTCAACGTATCGGCGTCCGTGACGGATACTTCGGACGTCCGTAATTCTACTGCCGTCAGCGCATCAAAGTCCGTGACGGAGACTTCGGTAGTCCGCGAATCTACTTCCGTCAGCGCATCAATATCCGTGAAAGAGTCTTCGAGTGTACGTCAGCCTACGTCAGTCAGAAGTTCAAGTGCCTTGAAAGCCAAACACAGAGTGGGATTTGATCCCAAATGGAAAGACACTAGACCTTGGCTTCAAGACAAACGTGAAGAAAGCCCGAGTGGATATGTGACTGTTATGTATTGTGATTTGTGTCGAAAGCACAAGTCAACGGGAAAGAATGGCAGCAATGTGTGCAGTGAAGTTGGCTGCCAGTCATTAAGACTTGACAAGGTTAGGGAACATGAGTCGTCGGAAATGCACAAGCTTGCTGTTAGACTGGAGACAGACAGCCAGTTGAATATCACGTCTGCATTCAGTGGCGAAAAGTTACCAATGGGCGAAAACGAATTTGAAGCAGTGAAAAGTGCCACAAAGACTCTTCACTTCTTAGTTTCCCACAACATACCACATACTTCTATCTACAAAGACATGGTTAATTTCGCTACAACTGAACTGGAATGTCCATCACTACAGTTTCTACAAAAAGGAAAAATGCCCAATACACCAGCAAAACGACCGCCAAAGAACTAATACAATGTATGGCAGAGGACATCGAGTGTACCTTAAAAGAAAAAGTGCTGAAAAGTCCCGGATATGCGATTATGGCGGATGAAACGACTAACGTTTCCAATCACAAACATTTAGCCTTTTGTGTTATGTGGATATCGAGAGTGGAGAAACATGCTGTGAATTTATTAAAGACATACAGATTGGTGACGGAAAAGCAGAAACAATATTTAATGAGACCCAACAAATTATTGAAGATCTAAGTGTTGACAAATTCGTGGCTTTTGCTTCTGATGGATGTAACACAATGGTAGGAAATAAAACTGGAGTGGCGAAGCGACTTAAGGACTTCAAACCTGAAATAATCACTGTGCATTGTCACAATCATAGACTGGCACTTGCAGCGAAAGACGCGTTTGAAAATGTGCCATTGCTTAGAGAGACAGACGACTTATTAAACCATTTGTTTAAATATTACCATTCGTCAGCAAATCGGACTGGTTCGCTAGAACAGTTGCAGAGTTTGCTTGAAGATGGTAAAACAAAGACAATAAAACAAACTGCGCACACTCGATGGCTATCACACCTTGAAGCTGTCACATCTGTTCGGGACACCTACAAGGCGGTAATTATGGACTTGGAAAATGCAGTCTCGTCAGGCAGTGACAAAGTTAGGATAGGCAGTGGACCGTCAGCAAATGGACTTCTTAAGAAATTAAAACTATACCAGACTGTGCATGTAATTCACTTCTTGTGTGACGCATTGAAACCACTTGCAAACCTAGCTTTAGTGTTCGATTGATTGAGCAGATCCTGTGTCGACTGGATTCAACTGACTTGATAGACAACCTCAGTGTGTTCAACATGAGAGACACCAGTGCATTCTTTGGCAATGATGAAGTCACTGAACTGGCCGAAAATTTTACGCTAAGTACTGACCATTGCCTAGAAGAGTGGGACTCCTTAAAAACTGACATTGAACATTTGGAGTATTGAGTCAACAGCCCATCTTATGAAGACACTAGTGACCATCTCTGAAAAGACTGGGCACCTCTATCCAAACATACAAACATTGTGCTGTATAGCTGCTGTGTTACCTGTGAGCACAGCAGAAGTTGAGCGTGTCTTCTCAGGTGTCAAATTAACGAAGACCAACATGAGGAACAGGCTGGAGGTGGATACAGTGAGTGACCTACTGATGATAAGCAGGAATGACAGGTACCTTAACATTGACGGAACAGTGAGGCGGTGGCACAGCATGAAACCAAGAAGAATCTAGTGCCTTTTAAGTATCATATTGTTCTAGACAGAAAAATACTTCATACCTTAAATGAAGCAAACATAACTTAGAATACAGTTCACTACAGTATTATAACTTCCACTGATAAAATCAGTATCCAACCACTGGATGTATTGTTATGAACAAATGATTATAAGACAACTATTGTTTGATATTTACTATTTGTTTCTTTATATAAGTTACACGTGTATCCTTGAAAGATAAATGATATTATACACCATGCAGAGCCATACTTGTATGCTATCTCAGTACACAAGCCACACATATAACATTTTATGAAGATGATACTTGCTGTTTTGAAACACAATGTCTCTTGTTCTTGTTACTTGTATGTGGTTGTTACTTAAATAAAATAAAACAGTGTAATAGTGTTTCAAATTGTTAATACTTGTTTCTTATATACTAGTACCAGTAGCCACTCTATGCGTTTTAAACATAACGAACAACGCGAACAGTGACCTTGCCCCTTTTGGACAGCACCCTGCCCCTTTTAGACAGCACCCTGTACCTTTTGCATTCCTAGATCTTGCCCTATTGTTTATACAGACTTATATGACAAGTTGGCCTTAAAAATCTCCTTTGAAGCCGTAATGTCCAGACGTTTCATAGTTAGCATGAAACAATGTGTAGTGGTCCCCTACAAAGATTGTTCAAATGATGCCCTGGGTGTGCAAACTGGCCACGCCCCGGGGGTCACATTTATATAAACTTAAATAGCAAAATTACTTGTCTGAAACATCAAGGCCCAAAGTTTTCATATTTGGTATGTAACATTGTATAGTGGTTCTCTATAAAGATTTTTCAAATTATGCCCCTGGGTTCAAAACTGGCCACGCCCCGGGTGTCGCATGGTTTATATAGACTTAAGTTGCAAAATAACTTTTAAAATCTTCTCCTCTGAAACCGCAAGGTCCTCTACAAAGATTGTTCAAATATTCCCCAAGTGTAGAAAGTGGCCACGCCATGGGTGTCACATGGTTTATATAGACTTTAAAAATCTCGTAAAACTGCAAGGCCCAGATCTTTATACTCAGGTAAGTGTTTTAGGGTCATTTGGCCGTCTTAATTGTTAGAAGTCTTTCTGATGCCTTGAACTCAGGTGAGCGATCTAGGGCCATCTTGGCCCTCTTGTTACATAGATTTTGGGGTTCAAGTTTATTTTCCAATCTTGAAGTTTTTAAACTACATAACATAAGGTGTTCACTTGAAACTTGGAATAAATTGATGAAATAATAACCATAACTCAGCTCCTTTATTTCAACAAATGTATACCCCTTCCACTTTCCAAATATATACCAACTGAAATTCCTAGAAACAGTCAAGCGCGCTGTCCTCTGACGGCTCTTGTTGTAGATCTTATGCAAATTTGGTGAGAATGCTCCTCGCTGTATGTCAGTAAGTTACTTTCTTTGTTTCGCCTGTCCAGAATTTGCAACAAGGCTGGGCCCGGCTAGCTTAGTTGGTAGAGCTCTGAACTGTCAATCCGGGGATCGTGATGTTCGAACGCCAGCCGGGCCACATGACTTGTGTGGGGATTGGTCATACAGCCTCCCCTAACTGATTCAAGTAGGGCAGTTGTCAGTTACTGGCATAGGTATGTGCACTTAGTACTGGTAAACTGCTTAGATCGGCTAAGCTTGCCCAGGAAGTGTGAGTAGGTTACGTGACCACCATGAAATACTGTTAAACACTGCGAAAAATCCAAACAAACAAACAATTTATAACAAATGCCTTCTCATCAGACATTACTGTGCCAGGCGCAGAATGATTCAGCAAATTGCTGTTGGAATGTGAACTACCTGCAAACCAACTGGTCAAAACATGGCCACAGGGAATTATGGTCAGTTGTTGGTAAATATAATGATGCCGATAGACTTCTATAAAATTACCACTAAATGCATTTATCATAACATGCCCCATAAGTTTCTTGGTTATTTTTTCAAAATAAAACTGCTGAACTGTGGATATTGAAGAAAGACCATTTAAGCTGTTACTGACATAATGATACTGGTATGGCAAGTATGCAATAAAAAAACAGCAAAAAACATTTATGTTCAACAGTATAAATATTTTACTTCTATACCTTTTACAACATAAGTTTCATCTTGAACTAATATGTAAGGTATCATATGCAATGGGGGCTGATAGAACAAAATCACAAACAACAATTCACTGATTAATACATTTAATATTCAATAATTAATGAACATGGATTTATGTTATCATGACTACTGGTATAATGGAAATATGCTAACGGTGGATTTCCAAGTATATTCCCACAAAGCAGAAAAACGTAAACAGTCGACAAACGTTTTGAACTATATTTCACAACTATTAACACACAATAGAAAAGAAAGTGATATTTACCCCCCAAAAAAGCATTGGATATTTTGAAATTCTAACATGATACTTGCTATTTTTTCTATAAACAAAGAACAAAATTATCGTTGTTAAACTACAAATAAACAACGCAAAAAGAAGTTATGATTCCGAGTGCCGCTTTGTAAAGAGTAGATTCAATTTCAATTTCAAATATATGTCAAATCATGTTAGAATTGAAATAATTTCCACATTATCGTTGTTTATTGGCAAATAAAACAACTCTTTATCGTTTTGATGTGTAGCTATTAAACAACTCGGGCTAACGCCCTCGTAGGTTAATTCCTACGCATCAGTACTCCAAATCGTTGTTTATTGGCCGATAAACAATGATAAATCGAAAATGATTTCTTAAATCCAACATTTCTGCTCACACAGAATTTCATAAGACCCAGAAGCAGAATGTATTGTAAATTGGTATATTTCAAAATAGCTTTCATTTTCTGTATTTTATAGTAGCATTTTTATAATTGAATAGATGTAGCTTATGCACTGTATACATGTATAAAACATTTTTTAAAAGCTTTAACAACCAAAAACATTCGTACAAAGGATTTTAAGTATATACTTTAACGAACTCAACTGATTGTTAATAATCAGAGTTCATACCATTAAATAAACAGATATACATGTACATATAATTATGTAACTTCTGACATGACCATATTCAACAGTTTACTAATACATCTCTATACACAGAATACTGAGCATGAAATTCTAAATTGTTACAATATCCAACTTGGCACTATATCAAATATAAAGTATTTATGCAGTAGAGCCTTTATTATAAGATACTTCACAACTGCATGATCTGCACTTAGAAACATCAACAATATAAGTAATGCATGGAGCTACTTTACAGTATGAACAAGTTGAGGGGTTGAAGTGTTGGAATCGGTTTGAAAATCATCTTACTGACAAATGACAAGTTGCAATGTAAACAGAAAATGTGTCAATCAGTGCAAAACAAAACCTGACAACAAATTCACAAACATACATCAGTTTTTTATCAGGTGCCTATGGGTCACTGAAAAACAACATAATCTTAACATATTGTTTACAAACCATTAACGATTTATATGAAATATACGCATAACCTTACTTAAACCAACCTAATTTTTTAAACACCATGTTTGCTATTTAAAAGTACTTAATCATTACTATATGAACCATCTCTCGTGTCTGCAAATGTTGAAGGTTAAGCTACAACTACATTTACGAAAAACATTAGTTGTTTAACAGGGAAGTTACACTGAAAATTGCATGTACACGTGAAGCATTTAAAAAAGGAAGTGGTTTAAGACACTATCTGACCAAAAACTATGCTACATTAAACGCTGCGATAAATTACAATGTACTATATCTTTAAAGAAAGTCGATAAATCTTAATTGTCGACTTGATTATCTGCATTTGTCATTTAACCAATTTGAAAATAATGTAAAGCATGAAATAAAAAAGTCTCTACACATATACATCTACATGAACTATGTAAACAATATACCGGTAAGTCATTCTATAATACTAGTATGACAACTGTTTTATACTAATTTTGATCAGTTTTAGTTTATAATCTTGTATTTATCCAACTTACTTAATTTAAATACATGACTGAAAATGTATAATATATTCACAGTATATTCACAACACTCGAATCAAGTAACAATCAATAATTCATTAATACAATCATCCATAATGGATATTCAAATTTAAAATCATGTTCTTAATATGCTACTGGTATTAAAAAAGTATACCAACAAATAAAAACAAGAGGCCAAATGGCCCTGGGTCGCTCACCCGAGTTTCATTAGTCAAACAATTTTCCATGTGTTAGATTTTTATACTTTTGTTTTTGTTTGGATTTTTCACCATATTCAACAGTATTTCAGTCATATAACGGCGGTCAGTTAACCTACTCACACTTTTCCTGGGTATGCTGGTTTACCAGTACTAAGTGCACATACTTATGCCAGTAACTGACAACTGCCCTACTTGAATCAGAGGTAGGGGGAGAATGGCCGTAGAAATAATTTCATGACCAATCCCCACACAAGTTATGTGGCCGGGCTGGGAATCGAACCCGCGATCCTCGGATTTGTAAGCTCTACCAACTGAGCTAGCCGGCCGGATATGGATATACTGATACGGACTGATGGAAATGCGGCCTTAATCATCATGGTTTTAAAAACTTAAGTGACAACAGACATTCAAAATTTTGAAGTACATACTGAAATTGAAGCTTTTTCTTCAGTTTGAACTTGTGACCTCCCCACATGACCCAGATTCGAACTCGGCCGAGAACCATTGGGACAAATGTTCTGACTAGAGGGTTAACAATCTTTTTCTTCAATTTGACCTAGTGACCTAGTTTTTGACCCCACATGACCCAGATTCAAACCTGGCCGATATATCATTGGGACAAATGTTCTGACCAAGTTTCATGAAGATTGGCCACAAAATGTGACTTCTAGAGTGTTAACATGCTTTTTCTTCAATTTGACCTAGTTTTTGACCCCACATGACCCAGATTCGAACTCAGCCAAGATATCATTGTGACAAATGTTCTGACCAAGTTTCATGAAAATTGGCAAAAAATGTGACTTCTAATGTGTTCACAAGCTTTTCCTATAGCCATATAAGGAAAACTGCCCCCCCCCCCCTGGCTGCCATGTTTTTCACCTGACCGGAACCAGTTTTGAACTCGGCCGAGATATCATCTGAACAAAGGTTCTGAGCAAGTTTCATGTTTATTGGGCAAAAAATGTGACTTCTACAGTGTCCACAACCTTTTCCTATAGCCACATAAGGAAAACTGACCCCCACCCCCCTGGCGGCCATGTTTTTAAACGGACCGGAACCGTTTTCCAACTCAGCAGAGATATCATAAGAACAAATGTTCTGAGCATGTTTCATGTTGATTAGGCAAAAAATGTGACTTCTAGAGTGTTCACAAGCTTTTTCTACAGCCATATAAGGAAAACTGCCCCGCCCCCTGGCAGCCATGTTTTTCAATGGAGCAGAACCATTATCGAACTCGGCCGAGATATCATAAGAACAAAGGTTCTGAGCAAGTTTTATGTTAATTGGGCAAAATTTGTGACTTCTAG
Organism: Congeria kusceri; assembly: GCA_027627225.1. Taxonomy (NCBI): domain Eukaryota; kingdom Metazoa; phylum Mollusca; class Bivalvia; order Myida; family Dreissenidae; genus Congeria; species Congeria kusceri. The sequence goes on along the minus strand of CM051031.1, from coordinate 35,049,332 downwards.
AGTGTTCACAACCTTTTTCTATAGCCATATAAGGAAAACTGCCCAGCCCCTGGCGGCCATGCTTTTCAACCGATCGGAACCATTTTCGAACTCGGCCAAGATATCATTAGAACAAATGTTCTGAGCAAGTTTCATGTTGATTGGGCAAAAAATGTGACTTCTAGTGTTCACAAGCTTCAATTTAACCTAGTGACCTAGTTTTTGACCCCACATGACCTAGTTTCGAACTCAGGCGAGATATCATTGGGACAAATGTTCTGACTAAGTTTCATGAAGATTGGCCAATAAATGTGGCCTCTAGAGTGTTCACAACGTAAATGTTGACGACGAACAACGAACAATTCACGACTCACGACGAACAAAAGATGATCACAAAAGCTAAAAATAAATTAAAAAATTGTACAAAGAATGACATACCAAGATTAACAGTTAACCCATTTAAGCACTTTCAACATTATATTACATACCTGAATACATAAAAAAGACCTAACTAAAAAACTGTTCCAGGAATGTTTATGTTATAGAAAGCTGATAAATACTTTCCCAATACTACGATTGTTCTTGAGTAAAATTTTTCATGGTTATTAACCATGACACAATATATGTAAGGAAAATACATGTATTCTCATTGACTTATCTATTTGCTCTGACCAGGGTTTTCATTTACTCGGAATCACAGACATTGCATGCCAACATGCATGCATGCATGCATGCTATTGAGGCGTGTTGAGGGAAACCCGGGCTTAATGCATGTGCGTTAAGTGTTGTCTCGGATTAGCCTGTGCAGTCCGCACAAGCTAGTCCGGGAGGACACTTTCTGCCTACTGTGGATTTATGTTTAGAACAGACTTCCTTGAAACAGAAAATACCATGAAAGCAGAAAGTGTCTTCCTGGATTAGCCTGTGCCTGCACAGGCTGATCCAGGACAACGATTTATGCAGATGCATTAAACGCCTCAATTATGCATGAATATGTGCAGGAAATGTTCAGCGATTGGCCACAGTACTGTATTCAGGAGGCTTTACCTGGAAGAGGATAAATACAATAATTCTGTATACTGGTAATAACTAATGATACACATGATCACAAAAAAAGTTATGTACAACATAAAACATATTTCATAAAATATTAATCAAACTGCTTCAGATTTTGGTTTAAGAATAACAAGGGCTATGACAACATCAATGTTTACATTAACTTTTTAATAACGATTTTAATTAGTTTTTCTCGTTTTAATTTGATACCTTCAGAGAAAAATATTTCTTTTTATTTATAACTGTACAAATGCCTCTGATTTTACTTCAAATACATAAAACATTTAAGAAAAATCAGAACATAGTGAATGCATCTGACTCTTCATGATCTATTGTTAACCTGATAGGCTGGTGCAGACACAGTTGCAGTGTAGCCGTGGTTGTATGCCGCCTGCTGGAATCTTGCAGGTGGCATGGCGCCATAGGTCTGTTGACCTTCAACAACCACGTAGCGAGGCTGCATAAAGAGTTGGCGACGACGACGGACACACAAACAGATAAGTACCCCAAAGAAAATCACCCAGAACCATATGAACCAGAACCCTGTAAGGGAACAATTAAGTGTGGCGTGGCGTGGGAAATCCGGCTTAAAACATGTGCGTAAAAAAGACCTGGCGTAAAGTGTAGTCCCAGATAAGCACAGCCACTTTCAGCTTTAATAGTATTTTCTGTTTCAAGGAAGTCTCTTGGAATCATAAATCCATTGTAGGCAGAAAGTGCTGTCCTGGATAACCCTGTGTGAACTGCACAGACTAATCTGGGATGACACTGAACGTACATGCATTAAGCTCAATTTTCCCACAACATGCCTTAAATATATTGGACAAAATACTATGTAAAGATATATAAATTGTTATCACAATATGGGACTGAGGTTCTGAATGATATACTGTTTTACATATAGCCACTGTCAGTCACATGGCACAAGTATTTACAGGCCTTTTTCTTTAAGTCTCACGGGTCAGAATATCTGACCCATTCCCAATGCAAAATATGGCTGTTTTTTACCAATTGAAAAAAAAAATTCCCCTCATCTATAGAATTTGGTTTAGCACTGTCACAATCTTGACGAAAATAACATCAAGAAATATTTTAAGAACAAAAACATTAAAAATCTTAATGGCATTTAGATATGTATTGCTATTTTATCAACTAATTAATGAAAATTATTGATACTGAAGACAAGATTTATTTGTACATTCTTTTCCCAATATGGCAGATTTTGCGTTAAGAAATTCTCAATTTCAAACCCGGTATTTTTTCCCCAAAAGGTCAGAAAAAGGCCTGATTTAATTACCCTGGACTTCTGAAGTATCTCTTAGCAAGTGCTAACTTTCAAATTAAAATTTTAATGTAAAAGAAAATACTAGGGGATCAATATCTCATGCAGTTTATTCTAGTTATTGTTTTATCCTGAAGATGATGAAAAACTCAGTCAAACTCCTGAACTTCATAAGGTCATTTACACAAGACACTATTGTTTACCATCTAATGATTATGCACCCCAATCAGGAGTGATCTCAGTCAGTCAGTGGTAGTTCATTACAATTAACTGTATTATCTTTTAGGTACGACGTTTGCATATTTGAATATTGTGAATATGTATTGTAACTATGTTTAATCACATGTCATATGTCAGCACATGAACATTATAATTATATTAATGAGTAGTTAACATGTATCAACAGTTTTATTATAGAAAGTTATGCATTGTAATATAAAAATAAATTGACTAAAATACAAAAAATAAAAATCACATTAAAAATGACTACATGAACAACAAAAGCACAAAAAATTGGTATGATATTGCTAAAATTCATCAAGTTACCATCACAGTAAAATATTTGAGATCACCGATTCCACACATTAATTATAATAAACTTTAAAAAAAGTCCCCACTTACACCAGTACGTGTAAACGTGGAATTGTTTCCAGCAGCACTCGGAGAAATCATTCTCACAACAGTAGGCTCCAGATCCTGAAATATATTATTACTATGATTTTATTTTTATAAAAAAGGTAAAAAAGAAAGTGTGTTTTTTAACTCTTCAAGTTTAAAGTAGCATTGACCATCTAAATGTCACAGTCCATTAAATCAATCGTTATTATTGAATAAACAATAATACATTATTAACAATAACAATGTGTTGCCTTGTTATTTTATCCCTTTTATTTTTATAAATCATTTAATTTATAATCTATTTAGGTAGAGTAGTTTTTGTGTATAGATAGGTAAGGTTTATATGTACAGTTATAGTCACGAAGTATCCGTAGTTTTTAGACTGAGAACTTTTCAATTAACAAACTATGCTGATCTCTATTGTCAACGACTAACAATAACTGACATCACTCAGATTCGATATTCAACCTTGGAATGTGAAACATTCATTTATTTATATTAATTATAATAAATATATTTCAGACATTACTATTGTGTTGTATTTCACAACACGGTAGCCGGTGACCCACACCCATATAACAAGAAATAAACACCGGCAACAAATTGGCGCCCAACGTGAGTTCACGTTCGTGAACAGACAACAAGCATTCAAGTTCAACGTTAATAACGTTGAATCCAGAAAGGCGAAACAACATCAACGTTTTTCCGACGTTGATCCGTGTACGGCACACCAGAAAGGAACATTTCCATCTTGATTGTGACGGCTAATGATTCACGTCAATGAACGTGTCAGAGGATCCATAAACTTGCTAACAACCGTTCGTTCGTACGTACTGGAGTGATTTAGTAACCCGGGTACTTTTATCACGTTACGCGTACGCCGCAGAGGGGACTTCACGCTTTTCGCTGGAGGAACGCATCGGATTCGTTACTGAACATTAAGTAAATGGACAGTGGATCATAATTTATTATTGTGTGTTTTGTTGTGTTTTCAATTGCCGACAGATTGGTGAGTCAAATTTTGTATACTGTACATTGTGTAAATTTAATAACAATTTACATACCAATTATATACTAAGTTGACTCTAAATTCTAATTTGCGTATATAGGAAAACGTTTTCTCCAAATTCCTAGATTTTACTAAATCTCGTTTGGGACACGTTGTCAACTTAGTGTGAAATCACTTAACACAATTTATTTTAAAACCAGTTCTCATATATATTTTACTGTACAGTTGTCCTATATTTTTGTATCTACAATTGTATTATTTTACAAACCGTCAAGTATTATGCACGGAGCACACGAGCATTAACTTCGTAAAACTAACTAACGGTGAAATCTCATAACCATAATTATCTCTGACCTAACATTTTTAATAACCCAATAGATGATCTAAGAATTAGTAGAATAGTATATTCTTAGAAAATTTTTTTTGTATCAGCACAAATATAAACCCCATTCACACAAAAAAATGGCGAGGTTATAAAATAACCAGCAATCAGTGACCATTCAAAATTAAATTAGATATTCGTAATAAGGTATATACTTTATTCCGAATACTAATTACAAATTCGTAGGCCTACCACGCGATCGAAAACCAGACGCGAATACTGCGGGGTAATTGTATCGATTATTTGAAATAATCGAGAACTTTACGTTCGGCTAACTATTATCGATAGCTTAACGCCGAAATCGTGGTTTTTAAGTAGCGACGGCTACGATAGCAGAATTGACGTAGCGGTAACGCGCTTGACGCACGCGTTTTTTTTGCACGCGGATGGTATGAGTTCCAATCCCAGTTGAGTGAAAGGTCTTTTATTAAGACGATTGATTATACAGTTGCAATCTAAGTAGCACTAAATTGAGGACAGATTTCCGCCATTAATTGCTGATAAGCATGGATCTGAAAATCGGATAATATATTAAGCATGTGATTGTAGTGTTGGTACGCTTCAGTAAAGAGAGTTAGGGGAAGTAACTGATACGACATTGATAGAAGGAACGTTCATCACTACAGGTCAAGGGGAGATAACAACGACGAGTGAAATACCGGGTTATTATACAAAAGGGGAGATAAAATATTATACGACAACGGAATTGCTTGCAAAATTTTGATATTTTACATGGTTTTTGCGTAGTAGTTATAGTTAGATAGGTTAAATTAGATAATTATTCAATACGTGCACGTATTACAATAAGTCTGTAGACTGTAATTCTGTAGTTGAGTAGCAAAGTAAGATAGCGAACATGGCAGAAGGTGAGCATTCGTATAGATTACGAAAATCTACAGAGGAATTGAGAAATGAACGCGAAATAGTTGATGATGAGAAGCGAAGAAAACGAGAGATTGAACTGGAACAGAGAAAGAGAAAAGACTTTGAATTAGAAATGTTCAGAAGACAAAGACAACAGCTTATCACGGAAAGACAGAGAAGTAAAGCTGAGGAGGGAGTAGCCTATCCCGTTCAGGATGACGACACTTGCGAACACGGGGACCTTCTTCATGTTAGCATGGAAACACAGAGACTTGATGAGAAATTGAAACAGCTTCGAATGACCGCAGAGTTACAGAAATCTACAGACAGACGTGCCTCCAAAGATAGTGAGTCGGATGCGGAACAAATTACAGACTTAGAGAGAAGTTTAAGAGTATTAGAAGAGCATATAATACAAGAAACTACACCAAAACAGAGACACCATGAAACTAGTAATGAGGTACAGTCTTTCAGGATGAAACAGGATATAGATAGGAAGAGACAAGAGATAGAACGACTGATGTTATTACTAGAAGAGAAAGATAGGAGAATGAAGGTAAGAGAACTCGAATTTCAGACAAAAGAGAAGGAATTGCTGGACAAATTATCCAAAAGCGAGTCACAGATGGCCCAGTATGAAAATAGGCTTGAACAGTTGCAAGAAAGGATGACAGAGAGATTTGAAGAAATGGAATTGCAGATGATGAAAAGAGAATTAGCGTTACATCGACAAGAATCGAAACGCAGAACTATTACCAAGTATGAGTCACACGACTGTACACATCAGACAGAGGACAATGTCAAATTGATTGATTTAGATAGAAAGATAAAAGATCTTGAACGGCAGAAGATCGAACTCCAAAACAGCCATAGAGAACAAAATGAATGGCCAAGAGATATTGAAGCACAGCCAAAAGATCTACCTATCAAAATCAATTTAGCCCCATTTTCTGGCAAGGAACCAGTGCCTAAAAACGAAGCGTCATTTGAAGAATTCAAGCTTGAATTCGAAAGTATTCAACACATTTATTCAGAACAAATATTGAAACAAGCCTTACGGAAGTCGCTTAGAGACCAAGCAAAAAAATGCATGCTACACATTGGCACATACGCAACCGTGGAGCAAATCATGCAAAATTTGGAAGAGAATTTTGGAAATGTAGCAAGCGAAGACAGTATTTTGTCAAAGTTTCTACTAGCAGAACAGAAACAGGACGAATCAATCGTTGAATGGGGCCTTCGATTAGAAGAAATGCTTCTTCAGATTTCACGAAAGGCTAGAATGCCGGAAGCAGAAAGAAACACGAAGTTGAAGAATAGGTTTTGGAGAGGCCTAAAAAGTGAAGAACTACGTCAAGCGACACGAGTTCATTTTGAAAGTTCAATGACCTATGAAGTTTTAAGAAATAAAATCAGGGCTGAAGAATTCGAGATTCAGCTTCAACGCGAGAGAAATGGTACGCGTCCGAAAACGACGAAGATTAACCAAGCAACTGCGGATACGGAAATCACGCGTACATCAGACATGATAGCGGCTCTAATGAAACAAATTGAAACATTAGACAAGAAAGTGGAAGCTATAAAATTGAACCAGCCATCGACAGAAACGCACGACAGAGACCATTCGAAACCACAAAGAGGGGGGACCAGAACTTGGCGTGGCCGAGGATACGGCTACCAAAACAGAACCGAAAACAACGGCAAAAACACGAATAGAACTTATAACCAGGATGGACAGATTTCCATTCAACTAGAGGATGTCTCCGTTGCGGGTCAAATCGAAGACACTACTATAACAGAAGACCCAAAACCTAGAAAACTACCATTTTTACAAAGATTGATTGGTCATTCCAATGAATCTGAAATCATATTAAACGGTAAACTAACACCAGCACTAATTGATAGCGGTGCAATGATAACAACGGTAAGCCAAGGCTTTGTGGCACAACTGAAAGAACCACAGCAAATACATGAATTAGAAGAACTAAAAATATCAATTAAAGGGGCAGACGGTAATGAAATATTGAGGCCACAATAAAAATACCCAACATATCTGATCAAACACATGATGTACCTGTTCTGGTGGTCCACGATACGGAGTACAACATACAAGTCCCCGTTATCGTAGGTACAAATCTCATTCGGCTGTTAAGCCATGTTTCAGGAAACAAGCTGCCCACTGAATGGCACACAGCATACATGTCTATATTTGCACAATCGCCACAATGCTTGGTACGCAGTACTAATAAGAAAGATGTGCAAATACCTCCATACGAAACCATAACAGTATCTGGTTTTGTACGGAAACCTGTTGCTTTTAAAGGTGTTGCGGCAGTTACTGAGCAAACACCAGTTGCATCCTCAAAAATTGGTGTTTGTCCACGTGTTGTTTCATTGGAAAACCCTGGTAAAACGGCCCGTATACCAGTGAAAATCTTTAATATGTCCGCTAAAACACTCTCAATAAAGCCAGACTCTGTCTTGTGCGAACTACAGGACGTCAAGGTTTTGAGAACATGGTGTCCAGACCAGTATGATAACACGTACAATACCCCCGAAGAGTCAAAATCAAAACCAACACAAAATGACAGGCCTTTAAATAAAACCGATTTCCTTGACAACATAAACGTTAACTTAAGTCATCTTGATGATGAACATAAAGTTACCATTGAAAACCTGCTCTGGAAATGGCGAAATGTCTTTTCACAAGGCTCACTAGATATTGGGAACACAGATCTAGTGAAACACGAAATAAAGCTCGAAAACAGCGAACCGTTCAAGGAACCGTATCGCCGTGCACCACCTGGACTTATTAACGAAGTCCGAGAACACATAAATGAAATGTTGGATATGGGAGTTATACGGCCATCACAAAGTCCATTTTCATCAAATGTTGTTATTGTCCGTAAGAAAGACGGCACAATTCGGTTCTGTATTGATTACAGAAAATTGAATTCGCGCACATATAAAGATGCGTACCCCCTTCCGCGCATTGATGAAACCTTACACCTACTGTCAGGAGCCAAATACTTCTCAAAACTCGACCTGAAATCGGGTTATTGGCAGGTCGAAATGGACGAAAAAGACAAAGAAAAGATAGCATTCCAAGTAGGCTCCCTGGGGTTTTATGAATGTAACCGACTTCCCTTCGGGCTCTGCAATGCCCCAGCAACATTTCAAAGGTTGATGGAGCGGTGCATGGGCGAACACAACCTCAGAGACTGCCTAATATATTTGGACGATATCATTGTATTTTCTTCTTCAGTAGGGCAAATGGTTGAGCGACTAGAATCTGTTTTTACACAACTAGAAAAACACAATTTAAAGCTTAAAGCTTCAAAATGTGAGTTTCTAATGAAAGAGGTCCAATATTTAGGCCATATAGTCTCATCAGAAGGCATAAAAACAGACCCCGCTAAAATAGAAGCGGTTGTACACTGGCCAATACCACAGACTGTCAAAGAGGTACGCAGTTTCCTTGGATTCGCCGGATATTACCGACGATTCATTGCTAACTTTGCCTCCATTGTCCGTCCACTAAATAACCTATTGAGGGAAAATCCGGACAAAAGCAAACACAACAACCGTAAGCCCAAAACTGATGCTTTTAAATGGGGCGATATTGAGCAGGCTGCTTTTGACTTAATAAAGTCAAAGTTAACTACAGCACCAGTCTTGGCATACGTTGATTACAAGAAACCATTCCGAGTGCACACAGACGCCTCTGCTACTGGTCTCGGTGCGGTTTTGTACCAAGAAGACAGAGTTGTCGCTTATGCAAGCAGGAGTCTCAAACCGGCTGAGCGCAACTACCACTCAAGTAAATTGGAATTTTTAGCCTTAAAGTGGGCTATCACGGAAAAATTCCACGACTACCTGTACGGCGTGCAATTTGAAGTTTTCACGGACAACAACCCCCTGACCTACGTTCAAAGTACAGCCAAACTAAACGCGTGTGGTCAGAGATGGGTTGCCTCCCTTGCGAATTATAATTTCAAAATAAATTATCGTTCTGGCAAGCTTAATATTGAAGCGGACGCGCTATCACGCCAAAGACCCCAACAAAACCCCAATGACGATTGTAACATATCGTCAGATGAGAGTACGCACATGTTTACAACTCAATGTAAACAAATAGAACAATGTGTAATACAGGCTATATTAGCTACGCCAACCGAACCCATAACACAATTTAACCCACCGGATACAAATGTATACGATGGGGCTCAGGTCTTGAGCAATACGGACTGGGTTATCGGTCAAGATGCCGATACTGCGATACATTGTATCAAAGAATACGTTGCTCGTGACCACACGCCGTCGGCCGAACAGATACAATGCATGACACCTACCACAAGAAAATATCTCAGACATTTCAAGAAATTATCTGTGTCCAATGATATCCTATATCATACCGGCAATGTACAGGGGGAGACAATTCAGCGAATTGTACTTCCTGAATCAGGTCGTCGCTCTATATTTAGAGCATTGCACGACGATCTTGGGCATCAAGGTCGCGACCGCACAATTTCTCTCTTAAAAGAGCGATTTTACTGGCCAGGCATGGACAATGACGTATCAGACTGGATACACAAATGCGAGCGCTGTGTTAAAAGCAAAATTCGGCCATCTCGTGCTACAGGGCTGGTAAATATAAGTTCCTCATTCCCCATGGAACTTGTGTGCATCGATTACCTGTCTTTAGAAATGTCCAAAGGTGGGTATGAGAATATACTAGTGATCACCGATCACTTCACTCGGTATTCACAAGCTATACCGACCCGAAATCAAACGGCCCGAACAACGGCTAAAGTGCTGATGGACAATTTCTTTGTGCATTACGGCTTCCCTCAAAAACTCCATAGTGACCGGGGACAAAATTTCCTGTCAAAAGTAATTCAAAGATTATGCCGTATTGCTGGTATTAAGCGTACCCGAACCACAGCCTATCATCCGCAAGGTAACGGTCAGTGTGAGAGGTTCAATCAAACCCTCTTACAAATGTTACGAACGCTTGAACCGAATCGTAAGTCCGACTGGAAATCTGCCATTCCCTCCCTTGTACACGCATACAACGCGACACGACACGAAAGTACGGGGTTTGCCCCATATACGTTGATGTTCGGAAGATCACCAAGATTAGCGATCGACGCTGTACTGAATTTAAAGCGTCAAAATATCGAGGGTTCATCCCATTCCCAATACATGAAAACCCTAGAAAAGAATTTAAAAAATTCGTATAATATTGCGAATCGCCAAGCCCAAAATAAAGGTCATAAATCAAAAGAGTATTATGACAAAAAGGTGAAATACGCTAAACTTGAATGTGGTGATCGTGTTTTGCTACGCAACTACGGTTTACGTGGTAAAAACAAAATAGCTGATATCTGGGATGAACACCCCTACGTAGTTATTTCGCAGCCAGACCCCGACATACCTGTTTTTCGCATTAAACGCGAAGACGGAAAAGGCGACGCGAAAACCGTTCATCGGAACAATCTACTTGTGATTAACAACTTGCCAATATCAAGATCATCGTCATCAGACTCGATACAAAGCATTGCATCGGATCGACTTGATGATCGATCGATTCAGGCCGACCACGACCTCAAGACGTCAACGTCTGACAGTAGCGACTCGTCAGACAGAGAATCACCGAGTTCACCGTACAGACCGCCACACAGAAGGAAACCTGGTGAACCCGGAGTACTCCCGCGCAGATCTACCAGGACGACACGCAAACCCGAGAGGTTCGCTTCCGGTGAGTTTATACTGGAACACCACGTCACTACCATACCGACAGAGTGTGAGATATTTGTATAACTGACAGTTTAGAGTTGAACACAAGGTACATAAAGACGACAGAGTGTTGTACCAGTGTATAATAATGTATTTTTATTTCTTACAAATGAATTACATTGTGTTTATATAAATAACATCATTACCATGTTTTTGAATTAACATTTTGAGTATATTTTATATATTTTATCATTAATAATTATGCATTATGTACTGTGCGTAATATTTCATAATTGCTTTTTTTGTTGTTGAAATTACAGGTTCAAGTACATTGACTACTGAAAATTATTTGTAAATATTATTATCATGATATTGTTCGTTTTTATGATTCCATTCAGTATCACGTTAAGTTCTTATGAAACGATGTCGAGGACGCCATCTAGTCGGAGAAGGGATATATGTCACAGTCCATTAAATCATTCGTTATTATTGAATAAACAATAATACATTATTAACAATAACAATGTGTTGCCTTGTTATTTTATCCCTTTTATTTTTATAAATCATTTAATTTATAATCTATTTAGGTAGAGTAGTTTTTGTGTATAGATAGGTAAGGTTTATATGTACAGTTATAGTCACGAAGTATCCGTAGTTTTTAGACTGAGAACTTTTCAATTAACAAACTATGCTGATCTCTATTGTCAACGACTAACAATAATTGACATCACTCAGATTCGATATTCAACCTTGGAATGTGAAACATTCATTTATTTATATTAATTATAAATAAATATATTTCAGACATTACTATTGTGTTGTATTTCACAACACGGTAGCCGGTGACCCACACCCATATAACAAGAAATAAACACCGGCAACATAAAGGCAGTACCAAATGGGTTCCATTTTGTTGGTTTTCTTTCTCAAAGTAAAGTTTGTTCTGTACATGTTAACAGAAGATAACTGGTCACTTGCCTTAATCATAATATTATGAAAAACTCTTCTTTACAGACAATTGATGCATGTTAGCTCAAATATTTAAACATATGTCATACTTATTTTACTATTAAGCAGTCTGACCTAGATGGTCCATGACTGATTTTTTGTTGGCCTTACTACTTTGTCACTCCAATAAGATGGGCACATTAAAGACGATAATTGTAAATGGTTTTAAACACATCAGTTTATTACTTTCCGCACTGCCCTTATTACATTTAGGATCATTACCAACCTGTTCAAATGAACCAAGCATTTGTGGATTGTTTGTAAAGACGCCACTTGACTATATTATATTAATAATCGTTGCTCATTGTTTAAGGGCCTGTAACAAGACATAAATGAAAACTTACCAAAGCACTCTGTTTTACCACATGTCACGAATCCCTGCAACAAAAAATTAAGTAAATCATCGGTCTCACTATATGAAAGTTACTACAAGCTTACAATATTCTGATGACCAAAAGGAGGACTGTGTTCGATAAAAATAGTAAGTTTTAGACTGAAGTCAAAATTAAACATAATTTATGTCACAATGTGGATAAAAGCCAAGCCAAGGCCAGAGTCTGGCAGAGACATAGAACTGTGATAAATTAATATTTAACATTTGAAGCGATTAATATATCGATTACAAAGTGTCGAAGCAGGTCGCAATCATCACTGTGGTAAAAGCATCATTTTAACATATCGTGTATAAACTGCATCTAAAATCTGTGAATTCCACAAATCGCGAATATATGTGACTACATTACTGTACAGTGAACGTGAAAGCGATTTATACGGGGGAAAAAAGCTGACTATTTAATAATTAATATTGTACCTTTACAGTAGCAAAAAACACTACACACACTCCGATAATTATTTCGACAGTTCTCATGACCTGTACATTTAATTTGCTCCAAACTATATCTACATTCAGAGTCTGTACACTCGTCTTGTTTATTTCGCATAATTGACACGTGACTTCCGGGTTGTCAACCTAGGATCTAAATAATATGAACAATAATATTTTAACTTCGTTTCAACCGTCTCTGTGGCGCAATCGGTTAGCGCGTTCGGCTGTTAACCGAAAGGTTGGTGGTTCGAGCCCACCCAGGGACGCAAATTTTGTTTTCACAACAATACCTCTTTTTTATAAATTATTTTAGGTTATACGAGGAACCAGTTTGCTAAAATCGTCGTGATAACATTTTTGCGCCGCATAGAATTTATACAAACAAGCACAATATTAATAAAAAAAAGTATTATGAACATTTGTCATCACTAGTACAACAATGAAAATTAGTAATCCTTCATTTGCTATAGTTTTCGACTTTGTGTGTGTGTGTGTTTAACTAATCTTCCCTTTTATAGTTTAATTATATTCAGTTTGAAAAGTTCATATTTTTAACTAACTATACTGACTATTACGGATATTGCGACCAAACCGTACATTGGATTTATTTTACGATTATCTTCTTAAAAATGGAATTATAAGAACTTTTTTATATATAGATACTTACAGTATATTACAATTATTAAACGTCATTTAGACAGAGCCATGTTTATTGTGCTGTACCATTACTAGAGAGGTGCAGTGAAAGAGATGTTTTCATCATGGACAGATGACTCGTGCATTTTGCCCATTTTAGTTTTCTTGTTGCATAAAACTGATTTGTTTTAACAACATTTTCGAACTATCAATACCTGTATTCTAAAACATTTATTCCTGTGGACTGTTAGCGCTCTAGGTACCTTGACAGAATTTGAGTACAATCAGTTGACTATCAAATATACCTTTATACTGACTGAAAGCCCCGGTCATACTGTCACGATTTTTGCTACGATTGCCCACGATTTACAAAATCTTGGTGAAGCGTGGTAAATCGTAAACACATACGTACTGGCATCTGTGTGAATCTTGAAGAATCATGGCGGATCCTTATCGATCGGTAAGCGCTACGATAGTTTCGAACATGTTCAAAACATTCGTGGCTTATCCTAGCGCCGCAACGATTTTTTTTTCAAAACGTAGGACAATCCTAGTGCCATTGTATTGCAAATATGTTTGTATAATATGTATTGTATACTCATGGACAGATGTCCAATGTATAAAGCAATAAATCTTAGTCTGGCTTATTCTTACAGCCATCGTAGAGGCATTCGTGGCATTTCGTGTTTAATCGTGATAGATTTTATGACATACATATTACAAGACTGTAGTACCTTATGGTACGTTTTGCTACGTGTATGGTACGAATTTTCTACGCTTGATTTAAGGTTTAGTTACGATTCCAATAGGATCTTTAGCGACAACTATCATGACTACTCATGAATATACACGATGTACCACGACAACGAGACGATTGTGTCGCGTTGAATGTACGTTTTATCGCGATGTTACTACGCACTCACTACGCCTACGTTGGTGTCACAATTATGCACGAGGCATCGTAATGCCTTGAAGCGTAGTGAAGCGTGAGAATTATTGGCTGCTCGTAGGTTTATCGTGACGAATCTTCTTTATTCTTACTACAATCTGAGGATAAACGTTAATAATCTCCTGTAAGCGTCTGTTACCGTAGCGTTTACCTGACGATAGCGTATTTTGCCGTATTACAACCGTAATAGAGCGCATCATTTCATGGTTAAACCGTGGTGAATCGGCTGCGGAAACCTTGTGTCGTTGATATTCGTAGTCTCGTAGGAAGACACAATCGGGACACTGTGCATCCCGACTCATCACGATTAACACGTCCATGATCAATCGTGGAATATCGTAGCCAAAATCGTGACATCGTGACCGGGGCTTTAAGCTAAATGCATTTTGATGTTATACTGACACTCATTTCATTCAGATTAAATGATACAGTGTTGTCAGTCGAATGAATCTATTAAAACTACGGTGAGCTCCTTGGTCATCTTTTACTGTCAATTTTGAGCCGTTTCTCTGACCAGATATTACGATCTATATACACACGTGCGTATAGAAATGTGCAAGCAGCTGTGTTCCAGCCCGGTGTATTCTGCAAATAATTTGTCGAACTTCACATTTTACTTTTATATTTTATAAATATACCCAAGACAATTAATTTAGCTTATTACGCGTCTTCACAAACAAACTCATTAATGAAAGTACTTTTGGGGGGTAAGCAATGCTGACATTTGTGTTAAAGGCCTAGTTTAATCCTGTTTTATTTGACCCTACCCCCATATCCCCAAATCCCCAAATCTGGGGTATTGTACCCCTGTGTATTGGCACCCTGCTGTGGTCACAGTTTTGACACAGAGTGGCGACCCTTATCAGCTGATATCAATACACTGCTGCAGAGGAAACCGTGCACTTGGCCATTGCTCAGTCAGCTGAGAGCAAAGACTGCAGATAATGATAAGATTTTATGGTGGAGCAATACACAGAGTGGAATACCCCACGGAGATGCCAGACATTCCTTAAACTAGGCCTTTAAAGCTGGTGAATAGTTTGCAAAGCTACAGTTAATGCCAATGCTCTAGGAGCATATAAAGCATGTAATTGTATCATACAGCGTTCCTTGAATTGTTAAAAGTCCATGCAACCTCCATACCGAACTAACTTCAACGTTTGGCGTTAGTCCAGCAGAAACGGCCGATGACTGGCAAAAAGTTTGAATCGCGTCTTTATTGGTATTGTGATGTTCCAGTATCTTACACGTAGATCTCAAAACCGTGGTCTAAACGGGAACAACAGTAAGAACACACACACTTAGGTCACGGCCAGAGAGTAAGCACGATTTGTCCTTCATTGGTTTATTATCTATCATTATAAACTGCGCATGTAAATTTAATGTACTAGTATGTTAATTTAGTTTATTTTCAAGTTCCGTGTATCCCCCCCCCCCCCCCCCCCGCACTCGTAGTATTAGTTTCACCCCACTGACGTGACCAGTATAAATTAAGCAAAATATAAGCTTTTCATAGTGTACAAGTGTACAAACCAGAAGTAAACTAGTGATAAACCTGACTGAACGATTCCCCATATCATACCAGTAAAACTACAATCGTGATAATCTGATAAATATATCAATTTTTATTGTCACATCTATGTGCAGTATACAGACACAAGCCCTGCCGGCGGACGTCAATTAATAGTGCGGCCACGTCTTGATGAGCTCGTAAAGCTTGTCCCCGGGGCACGACGTCTGACCCACGTCCCTGTGACCCCGGAGCGTGTAGGTGGCGGTGATCTTGTGGTTGTCCTTGGCGCACTGGATCAGCTGCTTGATGACGTGCAGGGCGGCGTCGTTCGGCACGCGGTGGGTGAAGTCGCCGATCACACAGATGGCTGCAACAAGAACACTACCCGTACATTCATGAATACCGGTATTAACAACAATATCTGACCAACATGGGGAGTTGACTGAACATACTGAACAACCCACATAGTCAAGCTGATAAAATCAATAGGATTACCCGATAGACAGTCAGCTGTTCGGTACGAATCGGAAATGTTCCGAAGATTTTTGGCTGCTATCGATTTTATCTCATGATCGATACTGCCTTATTTGAGATTCAATCGGTAATAAATGTTACGCTTTCATACCCTCAACTATTTTATCGGGCTTTCCTGTTAGAGCAGTGTTTTTGCAAGAGTATGCAAGAGATAAAGCGACACACTTCTGTTCTTATTAACCAAATATTTCGGTTATAAGATTGCGTATGTCGTTTGGCGGGCGTGCGTAGTGGCGGCGTCAACTGTTCAATTTTATTCTTTGTTGGAAAATATTAAGGTTAACAATTATTCCATAGTCTTTAATAGTAACAACAAACTCTTACAACAACAACTACTACTACTTCTAACTACTCCAACTCCTACTACTACTACTGCTACTACTGCTACTACTACTACTACTCCTACTACTACTACTACTACTACTACTACTACTACTACTACTACTACTACTACTCCCCCTCCTCCTCCTCCTCCTCCTCCTCCTCCTCCTCCTCCTCCTCCTACTACTACTACTACTACTACTACTACTACTACACTACTACTACTACTACTACTACTCCTCCTCCTCCTCCTCCTCCTACTACTACTACTTTTCCTCCTCCTCCTGATACTCCTCCTCCTCCTCCTCCTCCTCCTCCTCCTCCTACTACTACTACTACTACTACTACTACTACTACTACTACTACTACTACTACTACTACTACTACTACTACTACTACTACTACTCCTAGTACTACCACTACTACTCCTACTACTACTACTACTACTATTGCTAATAATAATAATAATAATAATAATAACAATACAAGTATTATTATTTTTATTATTATTATAATATTTATATTTATATTTATATTTATTATATTTATTATATTTATTATATTTATTATATTTATTATATTTATTATATTTATTATATTTATTATTATTATTATTATTATTATTATTATTATTGGTGTTTCTAACTCTATTTTGTGATACCAAAACTCTGTATCGTGGTTAAATATTGGTGGTTGTCTTAACTTGCAGCACTTTGCGTGCGCCATTAAAGATAAGAATTATGCCTTAATATTGTGATCCAAAAACAAAAACGTCAACATAATGCCCGAAATTAAAGAAAGAATAATGGTAAAAATAAACAGTTGTTTTAACACGCGTAACAATAATTCCTTTATGAAATTAAGACAAAACAAGCTAGAATAACTAAAATTACAAAGTTCTGATAATGTAACCATTTAAATTTATAACTTTCAATGATTTAACTTTAAGTTTCTATATTAAGAATATTTAACGCTCCCTATCAAATCAATGTAAATTTTACGTGAGAAGTATCGATTTTTGCGCGACTCTGAGAAGCGAGATTGTTGCACATGCTCAAATTTAGTTTTTACTTGCAAATCGTATCTATGTATTTCATAAGTACCAATTGATATTTATGGGTTTATTCTTTCAGATACGATATGCTTTATATGAATTATTAAGAATATAGATTTATAATTAAATAACCCACCGAGGCCGACGGAGTTGTAGTTTAAGGTATGAGCGCCAACTGCATCCCAGCCTCTGGCCTCGTAAACATTTCCGTCCTCGCCGACGACGAAACTGTACCCGATGTCCGACCAGCCTGCAGCCATAATGCATAGCGATTAATATTATTCCGACATAAATAAGAACAAATAATGCATTTAAGGCTAAAAAAAAAATAATGAGTTGTTTCTCTGGCACTTTTTCCAAAAAATCTGCAGGGAGGGCGCATTTTTTTTTTAAGTATTTTAGTTTAATTTCATTTTTTCTCCTACTCTTTTCTATTGGCCCTATGTAATGGCTTATTGAAACAAGTAAATAAGTACAGATTAAAGATAATTTTAAACGCCGGGGTCCACTTCTCTGACTTCGCGGTGGTACAGCAATTAACCTACATTCGGAGAGTGGGCTGAGCTTATCAGACAGTGATTGGTGATAAGAGCAGTCAGTTTGTAAACAGAGACACGTGTTTGAGCAAGAGAGCAGTGACAACTATGCAACTGTCTTCTCCTGCAGACCCAGGATGTAAACACTGCACTGAGTCAGCAGCTTTCTACTGGCTGTGTAAAGTTCATTACCTTCTTGTGGGTGGGATTATCTTTTCCAGGGAAATTTGAATTTTCTAGCAGACAACAAATTTTTTTATTTGAATATAAACAAAGCGAAACTCCAGTTGCGACAGCAGGAGAGAACTTTTATTTAGCAGCCCGAGGTCCTTCATTTATGGCAAGTGACCAATTGCCAAATAATTACACAGCACATCACAAAAACGCATAACAAACACAAAACGCACATGAATAAAACTGGGGTCACCGCCTTGGAACGGTCAATGCAAAGCATTTGGGGTTAAAACCGGTTTACGTGCGCACGAACCTCACATTTGGCCCATATTTATTCACAAAACATGTAAGTGTAAATAAAAATTAACCTCATAGCATCTCAAATTAAACAGTACTAAAAGAGAATACTATTCAATCTAATTACCACTTAATTACTCAATGGCTAGATGCTAACCAGAGTAGCAGAATTGCAACTTTCTGAGGCACGATGAAATGAAACAAAAAACAAGTATCAACTACATCTCATCATGCAATTTTAGGAAGAAGCCGTAATGTTGGGTGTAACAAGCCAGATTACATAGCTTTGTTGTATATGTTTATTTTAAACATATATTTTATATATGTTTAAAACAAGAGATGTTTGAAAAACATGTTTGGTCCCCCCCCCCCCCCCGACTTGCAGCCAAGTTGTGAATATGTGCAATTGTTTAGATTTTTTTTTAATATGCAAGCCCAAGCGAGGTCTCGATATATGGTATCTATGTATGAAGTTTCATTAAAATATCTCGATGCGTTCTCAAGTTATTGAGCGGAAACCGTTTTTCTATTTTTAGTAATGGTGACCTTGACCCCACCCACCCCATATGAAATCGCAAGAGAGGTCTCAATATAAGGTTTCTATATATGAAGTTTCATTAAAATATCTCAATGCGTTCTCAAGTTATTGAGCGGAAACCGTTTTTCTATTTTTAGCAAAGGTGACCTTGACCCCACCCCATATGCAATCCCAAACGAGGTCTCGAAATAAGGTATATATGTATGAGGTTTCATTAAAATATCTCGATGCGTTCTCAAGTTATTGTGCTGAAACCGTTTTTTCTACTTTTAGTAACGGTGACCTTGATCCCAACCACCCCATATGCAATCCCAAGCGAGGCCTCAATATAAGGTATCTATGTATGAAGTTTCATTAAATTATCTCGATGCGTTCTTAAGTTATTGCACGGAGACCGTTTTTCTATTTTTAGTAATGGTGACCTTGACCTTGACCCCACCCACCCCATATGCAATCCTAAGCGAGATCTCGATACAAGGTATCTATGTATAAAGTTTCATTGAAATATCTCTATGCGTTCTCAAGTTATTGAGCGGAAACTGTTAGAAACGGTGACCTTGACCTTTGACCTGTTAACCTCAAAATGTATAGGGATCTTCCTTTTCTCCCAAGTAACCAGCATACCAACTTTCATGATCGTAGGTCAAAGCGTTCTCTAGATATCGTGCGGAAACGAAATGGTCTACGGACAGACCTACCGACCGACCGACCGACGGACGGACAGGTGCAAAGCAATATATCCCCACTTCTTCGAAGGGGGACATAATGAGCATATTTTATTTTGAAAACAAGGGTAAATGGTGTTTTACAGCATTCATTTTTAATATGCCAAAAGCCTATCTGTTAATTTACTTGTGTGCCAAATTTCAAAGAAAACTATTCATTAAAACCAGAGAAAATAGAAAATGTGTTTTCATCCTTGTGCTCGTGACAGACCAGTGTTAAACAGAAGAGTAGACATTTTCTAAATCTCAGGCCCTTTTATACTGTTACTCCGGTGTTTAAGTTTTATATCAACATAAGCATCCTTTTTTTTTATAAAATTTTAAATATAAATATATTATTCACAAACGGTCATTTATGCAAGCTGACGTAACAAGAAATGTCTTTAAAAAAGACAAATGGCGTTGAAATTAATATTGAGATGTCATTTTAAAATTACCTAAACAGACGGCCAAGATGATCGGTTACGTGACTTCTCAGATCCCATATTTTTTGGTCCCCACCAATATTATTCTCTATTGAGAGAACATGTGGTGGTATATATGTATGGAAAACAACCGTTTAAGAAGAGACAAGAAGGCTACTTCTTTTTTCCGGATACCTGTCATACGGACATATGGCCTTAGTAATGAGTTTAAAACGATACTACATTTAGTTCTAATAATTTATTTTTGTAATATATATCCTCTGAGTTTTTTAATAATATTTAATCAAAAACATATGGTTTAAAAATTTCCATTACAAGTTTTGAAAGCCGCTTGGTCTTAGATCTATAATACTTTATAGGGCAAGCTAGGGAAAAAAAAGCCGGAAGTCGGGTTTCAAATATGGCGGATGTGAATTCGCAATAACGGGAGGTAATTTCCAAGGGAGATCACCTAGTTTTGGTTAAGGCCTATAGTAAGGAAACATTCAGTGATTTTTGAAATGTTAAGACTTTATTTTTGATAACGCAACCATAACAATTCATTAGACTATGACGATTTTAAATTATATCAGTAGAAATATGATATATCAGGGGTTCCTGTGTATTATTAGTATTGCAAATTGTGTTTTCATACTACGCGAATAACAATTCGACGTATTCCGAATCTTTTTTCATAACATTGTATCTATAGAAAATGTAGCATCTTTTTTTTTATAGATTTAATAACATCTAATGGAGGAGTTGATAGAAAGATGCCATTATAAATAATCGTTAATAAATCGTAACCACAATTTTAATTCAAATTAACAGTAAGTTTATAAATATAAATTCCCCATTTATTGAAATTGTTAGGTTTATGATTCTCTGGACGCTATTATTGATGCACGTACGAGTATATTAACACAGCTATACAACTGTTGCTAGCTACTCGCGCTGTTTTTAGAATGACACTACTGTTTACTATGTAATGAACTCGCTAGAATCAATGGGCTACATGGAACGGCAACACTGTGAATGAGATTTAGGAATGGGAACATTGCACAATTGCTATTTATAGAGCGTAACGCTTATATAAATGTAGGCTAAACAAAATAGTTATTTCCTTACGTGAATGAATATAGCATTCTGTTTATGGCATACAATGAGAAAATACGTTCATAATTAGCCTCAGTTCTAGAGTATATGTTGAAGATATGTTTATAACTTCATTTTAACCGCTTATGTAAACAATTATGTAAATTTTTAATCCCCAAATATGCATCAGTTATTGGTATACGTTAAACCATTGTTTGAAGTTTGCATTCCCTAGAATGAGAAAATTTGCCCAATTCTATTGGCATTCAATTTTTCCGCTGCATAATTATCGCAGGAAAATCTGGGTCAAAAGTGATCTTAGACAGCTACGCTGAAAAAGACAATCAATTTGAATGTTCATAATTAACTTCAGTGCCTTCAAATTGATATACCATCAGCATTAAAGTACTTCTATTTATAAAATTTAACTATTCGTAATTCATATTTTTATAACCGTCAAAAATAGGAATTATTTTTGCAATAAATCACCAATAATGTTTGGAAAAGAAAATCAACATCTGTCAATGCAGCGGGCATTTTCGTTTGTTTCCATAGCACTTATATTGACACAGATTTTCTTTAAAAAAAAAGGAATGCTATTACACAAGCAAAAGCATCTACGAAACACATAGACGATATTAATAAAGGTTTCCAATCGAATATGACTTTTTTGTGTGCAAAATTTACACAGTATTTCACAATTTGTGTATATCCGATTTATATAATTTTTTAAATCGAACAGGAAAAAATTTACTGGAAATACCGAAATCTCCACCGGGTTACTCTTCTTTAGCTATGTTAAAATGCGGATTCGTTTAATGTTAAGCCGCTGTAATATATGTATACATCGTAATTTTAGTAATAGTTCTTATGAACGTTTATGGTGTTTATTCGTCCGAAATCCGTTTCTTATTTACGAAAGGCATAGTTCAAAAGCTCTTGGTACGAACGGAATATACCATAATGTACATGCTTGTTTACTCCAGTTATCGCATACAGAAATGTGACCATAGCAAGTAACATGCCCATTGGAAAAGTGCAAAGTTTTACATCTTTCTGCACTGCTCCTTTAAAACCCGGGCGCGATCGTCAACAAATAGTTAATAAAAAAGATTTTGGCATTAAACAAAATTCTTGGCGGGCCATGTAAAAACGTTGCGGCGCTGCCTGAGAAACAAATCATTATTTTTTTTTAGCCTAAGCAAAACAAAAACCAGGGAACTGGGCAAACTTATCTGTACAAACATTCAGGCCTTAATCAGTCAAAATTGAATGTTTTACGAGTGCGCGGCAAACTGAAGCGTATTTACCATGTCCGTCCATGTGATAGTTCTGGTATTGCTTCACAATGTGTGTGCACTCAGTCTTGGTGTGGCAGAATCCGGAAGCGCCATGGTGTATGAACATGTACTTCGGGGTGCTGGGAAGATGGCTGTGTGGACTCGATGGTGCGCGCGCACCCCAATCGTTGCGCGTGACGATATGTGGACATCCGGGCAACTGAACAGCGGCCAGCGTCCAACTGATGCAGAGATCCGCAAACACAACGAACACACATAACAACTTCATTGTCACCTGTGGATAGACATATGCAAAAGAAGGTATGTGGATTTAGGTTACAATATACTAATTCCAATCCTTATGTAATTTAATGTAAAAGCGATAACTTTGACCAAAAATAAATGCAACATTTTGCACATAGGGACCCTCATAACCATACTTTTCTTAAAGAGCATTCTAAGCTGAATTGATTTAAGCAATAAAAAGGGTATGTCATGTGTTATGTAAGAAAGAACTCGACGCTAAACAAAGTTGACTGTTTTATCAACATCATTTTAGCGGCTACTTTCTAGTTGAATGTAACCCGCCTCAGCGCAAGTGTCATACAGTAGTCTCCAATCTTAACACATATCAGTGATTTATTTGTGCATACCAATGCTTACCCTACCAATATCTCCAAAAAGAATATCAAAGCAAGTGTCGAAACCTTAAAACATGTCTTCGAGTTAAACTTGTTGATTTATTTAGAGAGAACAGCCCTACATCTCTTATTTATTTAGTGTATTGTGACCTATAAGACAACTTAAAGATTTGATATCGCGAAAAAAAAACAATTCAACATCATTATTAACATACTTCTGATATGCATGCAAAATTTCAGACCGATCCACAAAGTAGAAATGCTTGAAAACGCATTTGAGAATGATGCCTGATAAGCAATTTGGCTTAAGTTGTTTTCAGTGCTTTGATTATATGGGGTACCTGAGTCACATTGTGTACTTAATTCATAGACATCAGTCAAAATACTAGCATATGTTTACATACTTCCATGCAATAGAGATAAACATTGTATAAAACGTGCTCATTTTTGGTTTTAGCATGATTTAGTGTGCTGCAAGATGCACAAGACGGGTTTCCTTACTGTGTTTTTTCGTTTTTACTTGAACAAGCGGTTTTCGCGGTAAAAATCGCAATGCATATTAAAATCATGATATTTATCGCATGTTTTCCATGAAACTTATTACAACCAACAAAACCACACAGTAACATGGTGATTTTATGTACACATTGCCCCTTTAGTGTCGCTCCCTGTTTTTGTGTTTAGGTTACAATATACTAATTCCAATCCTTATGTAATTTAATGTAAAAGCGATAACTTTGACCAAAAATAAATGCAACATTTTGCACATATGGACCCTCATAACCATACCTTTTCTTAAAGAGCATACTAAGCTGAATTGATTTAAGCAATAAAAAGGGTATGTCATGTGTTAGGTAAGAAAGAACTCGACGCTAAACAAAGTTGACTGTTTTATTGATTTAAGCAATAAAAAGGGTATGTCAAGTGTCTAAACCTTAAAACATGCCTTCGAGTTAAACTTGTTGATTTATTTAGAGAGTACAGCCCTACATCTCTTATTTATTTAGTGTATTGTGACCTAAAGATAACGTATGGGAGTAAGAATTCATTAAAGTACTCATAATAAACAATATTCTTGATATCGCATGTACGTATACGTCATGATGATCTTACAAAGCAATCATTGTTGAAAAGGTACAGACTGAATCTCTTACCTGGTTTCTGTTAATTGCAACAGCAAATGGCGCAATTCAGACTTTTCTAGCCTCTTATCTTCAGCTCATCCGGATTGTTCCCAACTGGAACCGCTTTTCTTGATTCAGTTTGTTGTTGTACAAGATAAAAAAGGAATCAAGTGACACGTACAGAAATACCACACTATGATATACCGGTATTTTATCGTAAACGTTCATAAATGGTAATATTAAATAACGCATATATGAATAATAAAACATCCAGGTTTCTGATTTCTAATCGACCAGTTCATCCCAGCTATCGATGGCAATGTAAGACGTCCAAGGTGGTCACGTCGCTGCTCCACACGGCTATTGATGGTGGTGTAAGACTTGAAAGTTATTTGCACCTCACAGCTTTGGGTTTTGTAAGATGTCACTGCTCCTCATAGTTATTGATGGTCATGTAAGACATTACTGCTCATCTATTGACGCTAATTGTTCCTCGCATCTATTGATGCTGATATAAGACGTAGTTGCAAATCGCATCTATTGACTGATATAAGACGTCGTGCACATCGCATCTATTGATGTTTATATAAGACGTAGTTGCACATCGCATCTATTGATGTTTATATAAGACGTAGTTGCATATCGCATCTATTGATGCTGATATAAGACGTAGTTGCACATCGCATCTATTGATGTTTATATAAGACGTAGTTGCATATCGCATCTATTGATGCTGATATAAGACGTACACGTGCCACGCGAAACTCGCAGAATTCGCGCTGTCGTGACGAGCCTTCGATCAATATTCACGAAGCGATGTCACGAAAGTTCGCGACGATTCGCGAAATATAGCGGGCGGCCCCAGCGCGAGATTTCGCGACGAATATGTCACGACATTTCGTCGCGATTCGCGGCGAGTTTACAGGTATATGTGCTTCTGCTCTTTAAAAATTAAGAGTAGTACAGCTTTAAAGGTCTTATCGCAACATTCTACATTCTACATTGTGTGTCGCACAGTGTATGTTAAATATAGATACATTAATTTTGTATCTTTCATATTACGGTTAATTAATAAATAATTATATAATAAAGCCCTATTATTTGAAAGTATTAATCAAAGAGAACAGTGAAAACGCATATAAAAGTCACAATGAATTCATATAGTGTGTATATACGGTTAAGTTCATTTACAATTTGGACAATAATCATTAAAATCAACTTAAAATTATAAATCACTGATTGTTATTTTTTTCAGTACAAATCATAACCCCTTTTACGAATATGTAACATTTCACTAATTTGCTTAATTTGAATTTGATGTCACTTTTACAATAATATTAACTGACGTCCATTTAAATGATCTATTAGTTAATCGTTAATTAATCGCGATCAAATCGGCTCGTCGCATTTCGCGAACTTTGCGGGTTTCGCGTGGCACATACTGTAGTTGCACATCGCATCTATTGATGTCAATATAAGACGTAGTTGCACGTCGTATCTATTGATGGTGATAAAAGACGAATTTGCACATCGCATCTATTGATGCTGATATAAGACGTAGTTGCACATCGCATCTATTGTTGCTGATATAAGACGTAGTTGCTCCTCGCATTAATTGATGCTGATATAAGACGTAGTTGCTCATCGCATCAATTGATACTGATATAAGACGTTGTTGCTCATCGTATCTATTGATGCTGATATAAGACGTAGTTGCTCCTCGCATCAATTGATGCTGATATTAGACATCGCAGCTCATCGCATCTATTGATGCTGATATAGGACGTCGTTGCACATCGCATCTATTGATGTTTATATAAGACGTAGATGCACATCGCATCTATTGATGCTGATATAAGACGTAGTTGCACATCGCATCTATTGATGCTGATATAAGACGTAGTTGCACATCGCATCTATTAATGCTGATATCAAACGTAGTTGCACATCGCATCTATTGATGCTGATATAAGACGTAGTTGCTCCTCGCATCTATTGATGCTCATATAAGACGTAGTTGCTCATCGTATATATTGATGCTGATATAAGACGTAGTTGCTCCTCGCATCTATCGATGCTGATATAAGACGTAGTTGCTCCTCGCATCAATTGATGCAGATATTAGACATAGCAGCTCATCGCATCTATTGATGCTGATATAGGACGTCGTTGCACATCGCATCTATTGATGTTTATATAAGACGTAGTTGCACATCGCATCTATTGATGCTGATATAAGACGTAGTTGCACATCGCATCTATTGATGCTGATATAAGACGTAGTTGCACATCGAATCTATTGATGCTGATATAAGACGTCGTTGCACATCGCATCTATTGATGCTGATATAAGACGTCGTTGCACATCGCATCTATTGATGCTGATATAAGACGTAGTTGCACATCGCATCTATTGATGCTGATATAAGACGTAGTTGCTCCACGCATCTATTGATGCTGATATAAGACGTAGTTGCACATCGAATCTATTGATGCTGATATAAGACGTCGTTGCACATCGCATCTATTGATGCTGATATAAGACGTCGTTGCACATCGCATCTATTGATGCTGATATAAGATGTAGTTGCACATTGCATCTATTGATGCTGATATAAGACGTAGTTGCTCCACGCATCTATTGATGCTGATATAAGACGTAGTTGCACATCGCATCTATTGATGTTTTTATCATACCACTATGCTGATATCGGCCTGATACAAAGGTGCCTGATATGTCACTATCGTTTATATCAGTCAATGTTTGGAGGTACGTCATATTATTCGGAATCAACTATAAAGTCAACATGTTCAGTAAAAATGAATCAGATTTAACAAAACAAAACAATTTCATACCAAGAACGTATATAGTTTATTATTTTTAATCGTCATAAATCACAAAAACGTTATTTTTTAAATATTCACATAAACCCACACTTTGGTAGTGAGATGACGTCATCTATGGAACACAATAAATCATCGATACAAGTTTATTTAAATACATTCATAATAAATGCACTAAAAGTCACTACAAAGCATCAGTTTATGTTGAACCAAAAACATTATTACCAAAAATTGAACACAGCATCGTCAAATACTGTTAATTTTGACACGATCTTGGAAATGTCAATTTCAATAGACAACTCCAAAATGGCGTCTCCAAACAATTCGGCGTTATGTGTTCTCCGATAAAATTGATCGTTGCAATCCATTTCAGTTCGCATTTTCAGTATTTTATGAACGAGCATGCGTGTAATATATGTATTCGTAGTGAAAACAGTTCACTTATCATTACGAAATGTTAATAATAAGGTATTATCCAGTCAACTTTTAGAAATCCATAACTACATGTACGTGAAGGTGTAAAAGTCGGCTCAGCAAAATAAGCGCCGCCCTTAGTTTTTCAATATATAAAAATCAGCTCGTTTGGTGATATTTTACGAAAAATGTGGTATGATAACTAGAAAAACAGGTTACTGCCTGGTCTTGTGTAATATATCAGGTTCGGCACTAATAAAATAACGGCTCGGAAAGCCTCGCCGTTATATTATTCTAAGCCTCACCTGATATATTACACAAGACCAGGCAGTAACCTGTTATTCTCTATATATAAGACGTAGTTGCTCCTCGCATCTGTTGATGCTGATATAAGACGTAGTTGCACATCGCATCTATTGATGCCGATATAAGACGTCGTTGCACATCGCATCTATTGATGTTTATATAAGGCGTAATTGCACATCGCATCTATTGATGCTGATATAAGACGTAGCTTCACATGGAATCAATTGATGCTGATATAAGACGTCGTTGCACATCGCATCTATTGATGTTTATATAAGACGTAGTTGCTCCAGGCATCTATTGATGCTGATATAAGACGTAGTTGCTCCACGCATCTATTGATGCTGATATAAGACATAGTTGCTCAACGCATCTATTGATGCTGATATAAGACGTAGTTGCTCCAGGCATCTATTGATGCTGATATAACACGTCGTTGCTTCACGCATCTATTGATGCTGATATAAGACGTAGTTGCACATCGCATCTATTGATGTTTATATAAGACGCAGTTGCACATCGCATCTTTTGATGCTGATATAAGACGTAGTTGCTCCACGCATCTATTGATGCTGATATAAGACGTAGTTGCTCCACGCATCTATTGATGCTGATATAAGACGTAGTTGCTCCACGCATCTAATGATGCTGATATAAGACGTAGTTGCACATCGCATCTATTGATGTTTATATAAGACGTAATTGCACATCGCATCTATTGATGCTGATATAAGACGTAGTTGCCAGCGCATTTATTGATGCTGATATAAGACGTAGTTGCTCCACGCATCTATTGATGTTGATATAAGACGTAGTTGCTCCATGAATCTATTGATGCTGATATAAGACGTAGTTGCACATCGCATCTATTGATGCTGATATAAGACGTCGTTGCACATCGCATCTATTGATGCTGATGTAAGACGTAGTTGCATATCGAATCTTTTGATCTATTGACGTCTTATATCAACATGAATAGATGCGATGTGCAACGACGTCTTATATCAGCATCAGTATTTAACACTTTTAGAAAACAGTATATAAATAAATATTATTGGAAGAATACAAATATGATACAATTTATTGAACTCTTACAGACTGACAATCAAAAGACAATTAGAAACCTTGCCACATTTATTTTTAAAGCTTTTAAATTGAGAACATAATTCTCAAGGAGATTCTCAAGGAGGTCAGAACACGTGATCATGGGTACAAGTTAGCCACATTTTTAGCTGGCTAGTTTTTTGCAGATAACTCAGTGATATCAGTGAAATAAAATATGATTTTGGTATCAAACTAAAAGGAATTAAATATTTATACAGTGATGGAAAATATGGAATAAAATAATAAAGCACGCGCGAGCAATTAGTGGGAAAAGGTACATTTCTTTGTCTACTGGGGAAAAACTTTCCTATCAATTAACAGTGTCACTGAGTGCAAAAGGATTACAACTGCAGTGGACATAACAATTATCGGATTATATGACAGCTCAACTGTATATACCAGGACTCTATATTTTGTATCTCCCAAACGGTCAATTGACTTCAATTACATACCAAGAAATTAAAACAAACATAACATATTAAAGCTGCTACAACTTAGGTTCAAGAATTTCCAACAACATGAGTGGCAAGGATTCTTCAAAAGGGTTGAAAAGCTCTAAATATCAACCACCTGAAAAGAAGTTAGCCAAAGGAGATGATAAACCAACAAAACGCACAAATTCAGAGGTCAGCAATGATAGTACGATCGACAGCTCTATTAAACAACAGCTAGAGTCAATGGAACAATCACTCAAGCACATTACCAGTGAAATGAAATCCATCATGAAAAGAGAAGAAATTGAAAGCATGATCAAAAATACCATTTCGTCCATTATGACTGAAGTAGAAAAACGCAATGAAGAAGGCTTAATGAAAATGAAAAATGACTTGGCCAAAGCAATGGAACTACAACTGCAACAGTGTGTCCACAAACAAGTAGAGGAAAAGACTAAAGATCTTGCTGACCACATCAAATGTCTGGAATTTGAAAACGAAGCACTTAAAGAAACATTATCATCTCTAAAAGCTGAGTGCAAACAAACAACTGAGAATATTAAAGCACAAGTAAATGAAAACACCCAAAAATGTAGTGATGCCATCAAGAGCTCTAATTACAATGAGCAGTATTCCCGCAAAAACAATGTGAAAATAATGGACATTCCAGAAGATCAGCATGAATCGATTTCCCACCTGACAACAAAAGCTATAGATCTACTGCAGGGAAAGGGTGTACAGATACAAACTGAACAAATACTGGCCATTCATAGAATCCCAAGTAAGAGAGGACAGACCAGACCAGTGTTGCTTAAGCTAAAATCCAACAACGACAAAACGACCATCATGCGCAAGAGGAAAGAAATGAAGGCAGCGGGTCACAGGCTAGTGGATGACGTCACGGCTCTAAACAGTGCCTTGATGAACAGACTGTCCCTTCATCCGGCAATCGAGACCACCTGGTTCTTCAACGGATCCGTGTTTGCGCTCACGAAAAATCAGGAACGCATTAAATTTGACATCCATGACAATATTAACAGTGTGATTAGTGAATTCCGTGAAAACCGCCGGAAATAATCTATTAACTAGAATGTGTTTTTAACCGATACGTGGAAAGGTTGGAAATACAAGAACTATCTCAAGTAAGGAAATTTAATTTAAACACTGTTATTATTGCAAACTTATTCCAATGTATACAGTTACTTATAAATATTTACATTATTGACATACTGAAACATATCATCAGGTATTTGGTCTTTTTGTTGTTACATTATTAAAAAATTGGAAAGACTGCACATTTAATATAAGTGTACCTTTATGCATATCACCACTTTATTCATGTTGATTACATCATAACTGTATAAAACGGTCTTGACCTGCTTAAGCACGAGTTCTTTGGTTATCAGTCAAATTGTTCTGTTCTTGTTTAGTCATAATGCTAGATAAATGTATATCATTGTCTATCTATTTATATTATCACCGAGTACTTTTCTGCATATCACCACTATATTCAAGTTGATTACAACATAATAATATAAAACGGTCTAGACCTGCTTAAACATCACTTCTTTGGCTATTTGTCAGACTGTTTTGTTCAGTTACGATGCTAGATAAGTGTATATCATTGTCTATCTATTTATATTCTCACCAATTGATAGTCTTGAAACTATGCTAACTTTTGTTGTTGTTGATGTTATTTGCAACATTAACAAATTGCTATTATTACACATTTACATGTATATTGCTATCAATTTTTACCATCAAGCTGTGGGTCTATTTTTGACCATATATTAATATTTGCCACCTAGCAGTTGTTCAATTATTGAAGCTATATTATATCAATATCTGCGATCTAGCAGTGGTTGTATTATTTCTTTTTGTTGGCTGTTTTCTTATAAATAATAACAAACTATGATGCTAAACAGAATACCTTGTTGAATAATCCCTGTGTGAATGCACTGCTTTAAAGTTGCCACTTGTCATTGGATTGTATTGATAATCTATTTTTAGACCAAGGTTTTTCCAATATTCATGGTGAATGAGCATTGGACTGTATACACGCACTCTATTTTTAGTAAAGGTGTTTCCCAATACCGACCTCATTAACTGACGCTAGGTGTTGTGAGTGTAGTATATGCTCTGTAAAATCATCATAGTTAAGTAACTAACTTTTTGTTACTGTAAGTAAGCCTCAATATACTTATTCGTTACTGGTATATGAAAATTGTTCTTAATCATTATTTTGTTATTTCTCTGTGAAGAGTACTGTATTATGACAACAACTGTTTTTACAATGCTATACTTCAGTATGCCATTTAAACCTAGAAACTGAGTTATTTGTAAAACCAGCAAGCTTTTCTTTTTCACTCGTTTCATGTTCTGTTTAATCACTGTTCAGGACACATGTGTAATGAACAACTTATTATATTCTGTATATATTTTTAATATTTATGTGCTCATCATTGACTCTTCAAGATTATTGATTACTGGGTTCTTGTGTTGTATGATAAATCAAATGAATAATCTAAAATTTTATAACAATGGCTGACTTAAAAATTGTATCTTACAACTGTCGCGGACTTAATGACAGTAAAAAAAGAAATGACATGTTTGACTATTTAAAAAAACAAAAAGCACAAGTATATTGTTTACAGGATTGTCATTTTACCCCATCTGTGGAAAAACAGATTTATATGCAGTGGGATGGTGATTGTTATTTTAGTCATGGTACTTCTAACTCTAGGGGTGTGTGTATTTTATTTCAAAAAAATATATCAGTAAAAGTACATAACTCTGAAAAGGATCAGTATGGGAATTATTTAATTTTAGATTTAACATTTGAGACAACACGATTAACATTATGTACTTTGTATGGGCCTAATAATGATAATCCACTTTTTTACAATGAGATGTTTTTGAAAATAGACTCATTTGGAAATGAGATTTTTATTTTGTGTGGTGATTTCAACCTTGTCTTAGATACTAAATTAGATTATGTTAATTATAGAAGCCTGGATAATAACAAAAAGTCTAGGGATTTGTTGTCTTCTGTTATAAATGATAGAGGCTTGATAGATACATTTAGATTAATGAATGGTGATGTTAACCAATATACATGGAGAAAACCTAATACTCTACAGCAAGGCAGGCTAGATTTCTTCCTTGTCACAAGTAATCTTTTAACACATATAAGGCAATCGGATATTAAAGGAAGCTACAAATCTGACCATTCAATTATAACTTTAAATTTAAATATTTATGAAGTAAACCATGGCAAGGGACTTTGGAAGTTCAATAACTCTCTATTATATGATGAAGAATACCTCCAGTGTATTAAATTAAAAATAGAAGAAATTAAAAAACAATACTGTTTGCCTGTTTACAATACTGAATCATTGAATATTATTGACAATAACTTGTTACATTTCACTATTAACGACCAATTATTTTTAGAAACCCTGCTAATGGAGATTAGAGGCAAAACAATATCTTTTTCATCTTACAAATGCAAACAGAGGAGGGATAGAGAAGATCTTCTTGTCAAAAAAATTGAACAACTAGAAAAAAACATAAATGAATCAAATTCTGAGGAGCTTAATTCATTGCATCAAGAACTTTCAGAAATACGGGATGTAAAAATGAAAGGGTCTTTTATTAGATCACGAGCCAAGTGGATCAATGAAGGTGAAAAACCTACACAATTTTTTTGCAATTTAGAAAAGCAACATTCATCTAGCAAAACAATACCTTATATAGTAAACGATGATGGCCAACACATATATGACCAAAATGAAATTTTAATAGAAGCTGCTAAATATTATAAGACATTATACACCAAAGCTGCAACAAATGAAAACAGTTACAATAGTGATATTTTTGATGATCTTAACAGAATACAGACAATAAAATTAAGTTATGACCAATCTCAAACATTGGAGGGCTTGATGACAATAGAGGAAATCTCAGCCACCTTAAAAAATATGAAACATGATAGAAGCCCAGGGTCAGATGGTTTCACAACAGAATTTTTTAAAGTTTTCTGGAACGATATTAAGTTTTTCATTTTAAGAAGTCTGAATTATGCTTTTATTTCAGGATCTTTATCTGTAACTCAAAAGGAAGGAATCATCACCTGCATACCAAAAGACAATAAACCAAGACATTTCTTACAAAATCTAAGACCATTAACACTTTTAAATGTTGTATACAAGATAGCTTCAGGTACGATTGCCAATAGATTAAAAACAGTTCTTGACAAATTAATCTCAAACGAGCAAACTGGCTTCATAAAAGGAAGATATATAGGGGAAAATACGCGACTTTTATATGATATATTAAAATATACAGAAGACAACAAAATACCAGGACTATTAATGACGCTAGACTTTGAAAAGGCCTTCGATACGTTATCATTCAATTTCATTGAGAAAACTCTATTACACTTTAAGTTTGGTACAATGTTCAGAAAATGGATCTCTCTTTTCCTTTACAACACCATGACAGCTATACAGATCAATGGGTATCTTTCGGAATTCATTAAAATTGAAAGAGGTTGCCGTCAAGGTGACCCAATCAGTTCTTATATTTTTATATTATGTGCTGAAATTCTAGCAATTAACATAAGGAACTCAAAACAAATTAAAGGAATCAGAATTGAAAATGTTGAATATAAAATTTCCCAATTTGCAGATGACACATCCCTGCTACTGGATGGATCTGACAATTCACTTAATGCTGCACTAGATTTACTCCAAACATTTGCAATAGAATCTGGTCTAAAAATTAACTATGACAAAACACATTTGATATGGATAGGATCCAAGAAATACAGTACCCACTCAATTAAAACTAAGTACAAACTTCTTTGGGGTACCACACGTTTTAAAGTGTTGGGCATTATATTTGATGTAAATTTGGAAAAGATAATAGACCTAAATTTTTCTAGTAAGTTGACAAATTTACAAAATAGTATAAACTTTTGGAAAAGAAGAAATATGACACCATTAGGGAAAATTACCGTAGTAAAATCTTTGTTACTTCCTCTTTTCACACATTTGTTCATTGCTCTTCCCAGCCCAGGATCAAAAATATTAAAGCAAATACATGATTGCTTTCACAATTTCATTTGGGATGGACCTATAAAAATTAAACACAATGTTTTAATTAAACCTTATGAAGACGGTGGACTTAATATGCTTGATATTTTCTCTTTTGAAAAAAGTATGAAATTAACTTGGATAAAGAAAATTGCAACATGTACAGGTAAATGTTTTCAACTAGTATATTCCTTGTTCGATGTAAAAAAAAAGTTAAACATGGGGAGTGCTTATGTCGAGAAAATTGTAAATTGTTTGCGTAATTGCTTCTGGAAGGATGTTCTTACATATTATTGTATGTATATGAATAAAATGAAAGTTTGTAAATTTGATGATATATTGAACATGCCATTATTCTATAATAACAATTTTCAGATTGGCTTGAAATATATTTATGAAAAAAATATGTATGACAGAGGAATTCGATATGTAAGAGACATATTATGCTCATCTGGAGAGTTTAGGAATAAACAAGATATTGAAACCTGTACCGGGAAAAAATTGAATTTTCTATTTTACGAAGGATTTAAAAAAGCTGTGTCTGAGTTCTTTAGAAAATCTGGTTTTGCTTCCGGAGATACAAGTAAACCCAATATCAAAGGTGTATTTATTTCATTTTATTTAAATGAAATTGTTTTAGCAAAAAATCATAATAAAACGGCTTATAACAAATTTATCTTAAACAATGAAAAACCTTCAAGTCAAATTAAATGGAATGGAACTTTTGATAATATAGATTGGAGGTATACGCACAGTTTTGTTTTTAGAGTCTCCAGAGACACATACATACAATGGTTGCAGACTAGAATTGTACATAGAATTTTAGGAACTAGATCTTTGTTACATAAAATGAAAATTGTAAACGACAACATGTGTACTTTTTGCAAGACACATGAGGAGACATTAATTCATCTGTTCTGGGAATGTGAACACATACAGCCAATTGTTAACCATATCAAAAATGAGATAGCCTTAAATCATATTAACTTGCCTTCACTTTCATGTCAAGACATGCTTCTTGGAATTTGTAACGAAAAAATGACTCATGTAAACATTTTGTTACTTCAAACAAAAAGGTACATTTGTATGTGTAAAAAATCAAATAGAATTCCGACCATTCAAGGACTTAAGAAAAATCTGCAGATAGCATGGGAAATCCAAAAACACACTTGGTGTGAGAACGAGTTTCCGAATTGGTCAGTTGTAAGACTCTTGATACAATGAACCCAAAAGTATGCTAATATGATATTAAAATATACACTAACCTTATTATATATTGTCAGTACACTGTGTTCAATTTTTTCAATTGTTTTTTTTTCTTTACTCTGCAAACTCAAATATTTTTGCAGCATGATTTGCTGCAAATATTTGCAGTACAGCTAATCCATTGTAAACAGTATTTACTAAGTAATAGATGTATTTTGTAATGTGTTAACTGCTACATCATATGGAATGTTTGTGTATCTACATCATTGACAATTGTTTCTAACACATAAAAATGAAACTAACACAAAAAAACTCTGTACGGTATGGAGCTGTGAAATAAATGTTATTTTCCAAAAAAAAAAAAAAAAAAAAAAAAAAAAAAAAAAAAAAAAAAAAATTGAGAACATAATTATATTATCAATAGTTTTTTTTTCCATATAACTACTGTATGTCTCAGATTACATGTTATTTTTCATAGCATTTAACTACATGTACAAGAATTTGTTGTACTAGCATGTTAAAAACTTAATACGATTTTCGTTTTGTTATTCATATTATGTAAATGTTTAACTTGGTATTGCAGAATACAGTTATTTATATGCCTGTACGTCATTGACCACGTTTGACAATATTGTGTTGTAATATATGTGTACTCACGGGCTTTAAAGCCTAATGTATTTTGAAATAAACTCTAAACTCTATAAGACGTAGTTGCTCCACGCATCTATTGATGGTGACATAAAACGTAGTTGCTCATTGTATCTATTGATGCTGATATCAGAGGTAGCTGCTCTTTGCATCTATTCATACTGGTATAACACGTCAACGCTCATCGCATCTATTGACGGTGATATAATACGTAGCTGTTCATCGAATCTATTTATGCCGATATAAGACGTCTGCTCATCACATCTATTCATGCTGATATAAGACGTAGTTTCTCATGGTATCTATTGATGGTGATATCAAGGGTCATTGTTCCTCGTATCTATTGATGCTGATATAAGACGTCCCTGCTCCTTGCATTTATTGATGCTGATATAAGACGTAGTTGCTCATCGTATGTTTTGATGCTGATACATTGTATAAGACGTCGCTGCTCAACGCATCTATTCATGCTGATATAAGACGTCATTGCTTATCGCATCTATTAAGCTGATATAATACGTCGCTGCTCATCGCATCTTTTCATCCTGATATAAGACGTAGTTGCTCGTGGTATCTATTTATGCTGATATAAGACGCCAATGCTCATCGCATCTATTGATGCTGATATAATACGTAGTTGCTCATCGCATCTATTCGTGCTGATATAAGACGTCGCTGCTCCTCCCATCTAGTGATGCTGATATAAGACGTCGCAGCTGATCGCATCTATTCATGCTAATGAAAGACGTAGTTGCTCATCGTATCTATTGCTAGTGATCTATTAATGTTGATATAAGAGGTCGCAGCTCATCGCATCTTTTCATGTTGATGTAAGAAGTAGTTGCTCATCGTATCTATTGATGGTGATCTATTAATGCTGATATAATACGTAGATACTCATCGCATCTATTGATGCTGATATAAGACGTAGTTGCTGCTTGCATCAATTGATGCTGATATAAGACGTCGTTGCTCATCGTATCTATTGATGCTGATATAAAACGTCGCTGCTCCTCGCATCTATTGATGCTGATATAAGACGTAGTTGCTCATCGTATCTATTGATGCTGATATAAGACGTAGTTGCTCATCGTATCTATTGATGCTGATATAAGACGTAGTTGCTCATCGTATCTATTGCTGACGATCTATTGATGCTGATATAACACGTCGCTGCTCATCGCATCTATTCTTGCTGATATAAGACGTAGTTGCTCATCGTATCTATTGATGGTGATGTGTTCATGATGATATAAGACGTCGCTGCTCATTGCATTTAGTCATGCTGATATAAGACGTAATTGCTCATCGTATCTATTGATGCTGATATGAGACGTAGTTGCTCCTCGCATCAATTGATGCTGATATAAGACGTCGCTGCTCCTCGTATCTGTTAATGCTGATATAAGACGTCGCTGCTCTTCGTATCTGTTGATGCTGATATAAGACACAATTGTTCCTAGCATCTATTCATGTTGATAAAAGAAATCGCTTCTCCTCGCATCTATTGATGTTGATATAAGACGTCGTTCTTCCTCTATTGATGCTGATATAAGACGTCGCTGCTCATCGCATTTATTGATGTTGGTATAAGACGTAGTTGCTCATGGTATCTATTGATGCTGATATAAAATATAGTTGCTCATGATATCTATTGATGCTGGTATAAGACGTAGTTGCTTATCGCATCTATTGATGCTGATATAAGACGTAGTTGCTCCTCGCATCAATTGATGCTGATATAAGACGTCGTTCCTCATCGCATCTATTGATGCTGATATAAGACGTAGTTGCTCCTCGCATCAATTGATGCTGATATAAGAAATCGCATCTCATCGCATAGATGGATGCTGTTATAAGACATAGTTGCTCCTCGCATCTATTCATGCTGATATAAGACGTAGTTGCTTATCGCATCTATTGATGCTGATGTAAGACGACGCTGCTCCTCGCATGTATTGATGGCGATATAAAACGTAATTGCATCTATTGATGCTGATCGAAGACGTAGTTGCTCCTCGAATCTATTGATGCTGATATAAGACGTAGTTGCACATCGCATCTATTGATGCTGATGTATGACGTCGCTGCTCATCGCATCTATTGATGGTGATATAAGACGTAGTTGCACATCTATTGATGGTGATGTAAGACGTCGGTGCTCGTCGTATCTATTGACGTTGATATAAGACGTAATTGCTCCAAGCATCTATTCACGTTGATATAAGAGGTCGCTGCTCCTCGCATCTATTGATGTTAATAGAAGACGTCGCTGCTCCTCGCTTCTATTGATGTTGATATAAGACGTAGTTGCTCCTAGCATCTATTAATGCAGGTATAAGACATCACTGTTCATTGTATCTATTGATGCTGATATAAGACGTCGTTGCACATCGCATCTATTGATGGTGATATAAGACGTAGTTGCACATCGAATCTATTGATGGTGATGTAAGACGTCGCTGCTCATCGCATCTATTTATGCAGATATAAGACCTGATTGCTCCTCGCATCTTTTGATGCTGATATAAGATGTCGTTGCACATCGCATCTATTGATGCTGATATACGGCGTAGTTGCTCCTCACATCTAGTGATGCTGATATAAGAAGTCGTTGTACATCGCATCTATTGATGCTGATATACGGCGTAGTTGCTCCTCGCATCTAGTGATGCTGATATAAGATGTCGTTGCACATCACATCTATTCATGACGATGTAAGACATCACTGCTCATCGTATCTATTGCTGCTGATATAAGACGTGGTTGCTCCTCGCATCTTTTGATGCGGATATAATATGTCGTTGCACATTGCATCTATTGATGCTGTTATATGACGTAGTTTCTCATGGTATCTATTGATGCTGATATATGACGTAGTTGCTCATGGTATCCATTGATGCTGATATAAGACGTAGTTGCACATAGCATCTATTGATGCTGATATAAGACGTAGCTGCTCCTCGCATCTATTGATGCTGATAGAAGACATAGTTGCTCCTCGCATTTATTGATGCTGATAGAAGACGTAGTTGCTCCTCGCATTTATTGATGATGATATAATACGTAGTTGCACATCGCATCCGTTGATGCTGATTTAATACGTCGCTGCTCCTCGAATCTATTGATGCTGATATAAGACGTAGCTGCTCATGGTATCTATTGATGCTGATATAATACAAAGTTGCACATGGCATATGTTGATGCTGATGTAATACGCCGCTGCTCTTGGCATCTATTGATGGTGTTATAAGACGTAGTTGCTCATCGCATCTATTGATGCTGATGTAAGACGTAGTTGCTCCTCGCATCTATTGATGCTGATGTAAGACGTAGTTGCACATCGTATCTATTGATGCTGATGTAAGACATCGTTGCTCATGGTATCTATTGATGCTGATATAAGACGTAGTTGCTCACCGGATCCATTGATGCTGATGTAAGACGTTGTTGCTCCTCGTATCTATTGATTCTGATATAAGACGTAGTTGCGCTTCGCATCTATTGATGCTGATATAAGACGTAGTTGCTCTTCGTATCTATTGTTGCTGATATAAGACGTAGTTGCTCCTTGCATCTATTGATGCTGATATAAGACGTAGTTGCACATCCAATCTATAGATGGTGATATAAGATGTCGCTGCTCATCGCAGCTATTGATGTTTACATAAGACGTAGTTTCTCCGCACAGCAATTGATGGTGATATAAGACGAAGCCGTTCTTCATAGTTAATGATGGTTATGGTTATGTACGATGTCGCTTCTCTTTTCAGCTATTTATGACATGTAAGACTTAGCTTCGTACTAAGTACGTGTATTTAGCAAGTAAATATTGATTTTGACGTAAGACGCCGCTTTTACTTATTAACGTTTTACGTATATATAGGATCTGACACGAGTTGTCATTTCATACCATATTTTATTAAACGAGTTCAGGAATTTTGTTAGTAAGCGAGCCTTTGGCGAGCTTACTAACGAATTATCTGGACGAGTTCAATAAAATATGGTATAACATGACTACGAGTGTCAGATCTTTTTTATTACATGCTTTTAAACGAAAAAAACGTCTATTTTTAACAAAACATGTTGATAAATCCTTAAAAGTTGTGTATTGGCATGACGTCATTTCATGCTGACGACGTCATTAAACCAAAATGACGTCATGCGATTGGTCAGTCAAAGAATATCTAGCCAATGTAAACGCTCAACATGTTATCTTACATATGTGTACGATATAAGAGATCTTTGGGATTGCAAAGGGACAATACTCAACAAAGTTTTCAATGCACCAGGAATGAAGTGTGAGGAAACACAAGATGTTAAGCATGGTCAGCATTCTACACACTGCTATGGAGCTTCATGCAACTGCCATTGCAATGTTCTCACTGTAATGATGTTTACATGAAGTATATCGCTGTCAGTGACACTGCTATAAGTAACATTGAGAAGGAAACGCGCCTACAAAATAACGAGTTATGGGTAGAAAGTCGCAAATTGCAAATAACTGCCAGCAAAGCGTCTGCCATTCCGAAGTCTGAGAAAATTGACCCCAGTAAATTCATCAACAATCTTCTGTACACCAGGTTTAAAGGTTCAGCACCAACCAAACATGGACAGACATTTGAACCAGTTGCAAGAGAATGGTTTGAAAGTGTAACGGGCAGTAGAGTTTCACTTAGTGGTTTGGTTGTTAGCAAGCAGGAGCCGTATCTAGCTGCAAGTCCAGATGGCATTGTCGACGACAGTGCTGTGCTTGAAATCAAATGTCCCATCAGACCGCTTAAAGACTTAATTGAGTCTGGTAAATATGTGTATCTACAAAATGGTGTGCTAGTACTGAACCCCAAAGGAAAGAACGGCTACTATGCCCAGGTTCAACTGTCGATGTTCTGCACTGGCAAAACCATGTGCAAGTTTGTTGTGTGGACAATAGGTCATCAAGTTGTAGTTGATGTTGCTTATGATCAGGATTTTGTTCTTGAACATATACGTCGAGCCAGAAATGTTTATTTTAATCATATGCTTGTTCGTTTAACAGATGAACTGCATTTTAATAGAATCCAGATTTCGCATCGCAAAGATTGATTGAATAAATTTAATACTATTGAACATGACCAGATTCCACTAAACCTCTAAATCAGCTGTCGGACATGATTGTAAAGTATAATTCAAATGTTGAAATCATGATATACACTGTTAAATAATGGATTATTATTTAATAATTTGACATAACATTATGCATACAGCTAATTGATGTAGTTGTACTTCCTTTATTTATTCAACAAAAGTATTATTACAATATTAGCATTAAATATGTTCAAGATATGTGATAAATATTATATCCAGCATGTCCAACAGGTTT
Organism: Congeria kusceri; assembly: GCA_027627225.1. NCBI lineage: Eukaryota > Metazoa > Mollusca > Bivalvia > Myida > Dreissenidae > Congeria > Congeria kusceri. The sequence goes on along the minus strand of CM051031.1, from coordinate 35,007,334 downwards.
CGCGTTGTCTGCACTACCATTTTCATTCATGCAGTTTACTGATGTTAAACATTACATTTAGTATTTGTTTGAATGAACTTGCGTTGACTTTATAAACAGTTGTGAAAATTACTATATGCTCATGCATGACCATTTTGAGTCATGCCAGTTAATGATGAGAAACATTAATATTTGCATGCAATCAATCTACTATTGTTTGTGTCAAATTCAATTAAGAATACTGAATTGTATAAAATATTTCATTGTTGACATAAACTATTTTACATCCTGCAGTCATTGTTGTTTTCAGTCTGTGTGTAATTAACAGTATATAAGTATTGGCATTGGGTGGTATTCACAAAGCATCTTAAGATAAATTTTATCCTTATCCTGAAATCGGGAAATTTCGTTAACTGCATTACTCTGTATAAAAATAGTGCAATAACGAAATAACATTTTGAAATGACGTCAATATTAAAATGTTATTTGCAGAAAAATGGCAACATACAAATGTGTGAATTTAATAAAAAAAATACAATATATTAAAATTTTATTGAAAATATTTAAGAAATTACTTGAGATGTTTCGTGAATACCGCCCCTGTGCTAAATGCACTTCTAGCACCTACCGTACAGGAGAATTAATAAACAACATGGTACATTAATTTACTTTATTCCAACATTTATTCCTTGATTAGTGGGTCACGCATATTGCACAGTGCAGCAACAACACTTACAATTTTGTTAACATTTTTTAGAGACTTGTTCACAAGCTTAGTGTTTAAAATCCTGTAAGATTTCATTCGCATTATAGCCCTTTCAACATGAATTCTGACAGCAGCGATACGCCTAGATTCAATAGTTTCTTGTTCTGTTAGCTGTGCACGTCCTTTCATGAAGGCAGGTATATTTAGTTTTACTCTCCTTGCAAACAACTCTTCAGCAATAGTAAAGCCTCTATCAGCCACAACTTCATCACCTGGTAATAAAAAGTCCAGGAAACTACTGTTCTTGACAATATAATTATCACTAGCTCGATCACCAAAAAGTGGAGAAACATACATAATAAAGCCATTTGGGGCAATAGCAATTAAAAACTTAGCAGTATTGTACTCCATGTTTGTGCCCTTGCTTTTCATGAAAATGGTCTCTGAATAAACACTTCAGAACAATCTATAATGCAGGTTGTCCGAGGGTATGAATTTCTAAAAGATAGTGGCAAACTTCTTCTTATGGTTTCTCTTGGCAACCAAACTACACACTCGGCCAACTCCTTGGACATGATGTCAATCCAGGATTTGTATATGAGGCTCACCAACTGTCTTGACACACTAAAACGCCAGGCTAGGTCCTGGAATGAAATTCCTAACCTAAGCCTGATCAAAACCAGCAGAATTTGATTTGCAATGGTTAGTTTATATGGCAAGGCTTTACCAAATGTACATAAAGTTGCAATAAGTGTCATGAGGATATTAAGCCTTATACCAGTGTAGAATTTAGCTTCGGAATCTGATGAAATTTGGTCAATGTTGAATTCTGAAACATTATGCTGTGTTCCTGCATTTCGAGTGGGCTGTGTACACCAGTAGTTGTGGTCAAGAGCTACTATATCTTCTGTCTGAGTACACGTGTCAACTAAAACAGGTTTTGAAACATGTTTGCACAAATTTGGAACACACAGCAACACATTGGCTAGATACGTTATCAACAAATGGAAGTTCTGGAACACACCTAGAAAATAATAATAAAATAATAAATTAATTTGTTCACAAAGTACACACGATTGGTATAAATCATTATACAATTCTCGGACCTATTTCTTAGCAGTAACTGGACAAATTGCAGTAATTACTGATCATATTATATATTTAAAATTTTAATTTATGAAATCACACACATGAAATATGGATTACTATTTAAACTATTTGTCAATTTTAACATTTCAATAAAATATTTATGTAAAATACGGTATGTGTAAAAATTACATAAACCAAACAAAGCAATTATTTCGTTACCCATATACACTTTTCTCAATCTCAACTTCCTTTTAATACCACCACTTGGTTAAATACATGTACGGTACAGTTGTAAACTTAATTACAATTAATATACAGAATAAAACGTTTTATTTACCAATGACTTAGTGGATGGGTTAAACTCTTACCTGTTGATTGATTTTAACCAATCTCGTCTTTTCTCCTCGTTGGTTGGAATACAGTGTAAATTAAATGGCTGCAGACATGGACAGTCTTTGTCCTGAACCTTGTGTTCTTCACATACCGAATTCTTCCAATCAAACAGCATTTTTTTATTGTTCGTACAGCCTACAACAACACATTGCTTTCCACCACTTCGCTCGTAAGGCATTTTGTGTCAATATGTAGCGTAAACTGGTATTTTCCAATCGACGTGTTTCTTGATTAGCACAGCTGTCAAAATCTTTGCAGTACCGTAATGGCGGACGGAAGAGTATTCAGGGGCAGATAATTCGCGCATCACTAATTTCTGGAATCGTCTATACATGGTTGGTGCCGGGATGGAGAAAGTTTATCCAATGAGGCTTAGAAAATGAAAATAGGGCGAGCTTTTTTGTTTTCGGGCCGAACCGGATAAACTTTCTCCTTACCGGCACCTACCGTGTATTCTATTTATCCTGATTTCTATTCAATTAAATTTAAAAACACCAAACACTCATTAAAGTTTTAAATTTAAAAAATTCTAGACGGGCCTCTACCTAATAACTCGCTTGCATGAATGCGTACTACCCGGAAAAAATAGTTCTCTATTTCTTAATCACCGTTTTCAAAAAGCAAAAGTAAAATATTAATAAATCTTATTTGCTGATGTCAGTACGACACGAAAATGACGTAGTAAATGCTTTTGTTTTAAACCAGATTATATTGGTTTTTAAAACGTTAAAGTACGTCACACCAACTACGTCATTCATTTTGAGTTGTAGACATCTAAGTTTACACAATGTAGTCAAACCAGAACGCGAGTGTTTTGCAGTTTAAAATACATTAAATCGGAATAAATATTTAGTGTTTCTGTGTTTTGGATGGATTATATTATGCAATAGCATTCAGATCAAACGTGTATGGAATATTTGCCTCGAATGGCAACGGTGAGATTGATCCCTTTTCAATTTTCTACGATTTACTCGGATAGTTGTGGGTGGAGTGTAACTGAAAGTGAAATAAATCATAAAATGTTTAGTTCTACGTTAAAATTTTGATAATTTTTTTTATTTCTTTTCATCGGAAATTTATATAAAAGGTTATTTCTTTGATGAATATGCTCTGTTGGTTGACCAAAGAAAGTATATCCACAAAGAAAACCGCTTGCATCAGATTCAAGTGTGTTGAAATGGAATGGAACTGGAAGGAAGTTGTTGTTAACCAGTTAAATGGAATGTGAGGACAAACAACTCATTTGTTGTTTAACTCTGTTAAACAAGACAACACAAAGTTTGTATCGATGAAAAACTCTGGTAAGTAGACTTTATGCTGTATCATGCTCGACAATGTTGTTGTCCGGCGCGTAGGAATACCTATTGACGGTATATCACAGTCAAGTGATCTACTGCCGGATATCAACAAGTTTATACGGTCACGCTTTATTAGGTCACTGTTTGGGTTAGTATTAAGCAGGATAAAGAAATGTTCGTAATGGTTGTATTACACTTGAGACAAGGTATAGCATGTGATAAAAAGCAGTTATTCATGGTAATGTATGACGTCGCTTTGCAGCTATTGGTGGCAAATAATGACGACGCTTTATCGCATAGCTGTTGATGGCGATGTAAGAAGTAGCTGGTCTACTGTACATTCATGGTGATGTAAAACGTGTCTGCTCCGAGCAGACTCTCGGCATAGCTGTTCATTGAAACATTAGACGTAGCTTCTCCTATTAGCTATTTATGGTATTTATCCATGTGCAGAGAGTAACAGCAAGAAAGCGAGCACGATTTTGTCTTCATATGGTACATTATTTATTTACTTAAACTGCGCATGCATTCCTCGGTTGTCATGACATGAGATACTTCAGCTAGCGTTGAGGATGCCTGGAAGAAATGAATTATGTACATCCGTACATTATTAACGAAATGTGTTTCGACGTGTACATGAAATGAAGATTTCGCAATATAAATTATAGATAATTAGGTAGAGTAAAACTATGAGACTTGTATTGTATGGACATATTTTTGTAGCATGGGTTTTTATTTATTTTAATAGATACAAAAGAAGACCTGAAATAAACATATGACAATTATAAAGTAATATTTAAATAATGTAAATACATTATTAATTATAGTCAATTTAAATGCAATACAACACAATACAATTACATGGACAGGTCAGGGAGGGAATACCTACCAGAGCACCAAATCTAATTATAGAATATACAAGTATACAACAATTACTACTTCTTCTCTTCACATCTGACTTTGGAATGAACACATAATTTTCACCTTCCACACACCATGCACTCACTCATCCATAATTCAGCCAATCATATTCTTTTAAAACAAGATAATACTTGCTGGTCAATATTGGAAACAGGATTAGTGCAAAACTGGTTTGTGGCTAAAGTTTAAAGCAGTGTTCTCACTGTAAAATGTGTTATTGATAAATTAAGCTTTTGTGACTATATTAAAGTTGTATGTGGCACATTTTAAAATCTACAATAGTTAACCTATGTTACATATTCCCCCTCCTTAAACAAGAAATGGCTCCTGTAATTTCATAATACTAAGTTATCATTTACAAAAATTCACTATGTACAATAATATACAATAAAGAATTACATTTGGATACATCACTACTGATATCTGAAATGTAGCAGTAGGAGTACCAACATAAACAGTAATATCAGCCTTCAAGTAACAAATTATAAATATTTGTCACATGACCATGGCATATGCCAATAGTTTGGATCAGCAAAAGCAGGCCAAATAATGAAAATAATTGCATTATTTTGTATGTGAATTTGTTTTCATTAAGACAGCAAGAGGTGTCTTTAAGAACGTGTCCCACACAAAACAATGACAAGCAAATTTAAGAGCAGAGATAAAATATCATTTTTATAGTTACAGTTTTTGTAGTCCATTGCACCAAATAAGTGTATGTACAACTTGTTTAAAATTCAATAAAATTATCAAGAGACTGAACTTACCATAGTGAACAAAGCTGAAATATTATAATATTTCACACTCTTAACATTCATGTGTTATTATTAAATAAATATTTCCTGTTCACTAATCTGTTGACCAAATACCCATTGGCCATAACGATTTGGTTCATGCCTTGTTCGTATGGAACGACGGATAGGTTCAGCACTTTTGTTTGATAGTGGACTTTCTATATCATGTGGAAGACTCTGTGAGTCTGATCGCTCATCTGAGTGCACTATGGGTAAATCAGGAGCCCCATGATTGACACTACTACTGCTGTTACTACTGTTATTCAACTGATGTGTACTATACAATTCAGTGTCAGAAGCAGAATCAGTAGAAGTTTCTTTATTTTGTGATTTTAATGTGCAACGTCCTTGTTTAGGATGTTTCCGTAATTGTGGAATGATGTAGGGTTGAGATACATCAGTTTCCTCACCATCGGAATCAGGAACATCAGAAGATGTACTCTTCACAACTTTGGATTTAACCTTCTTAGAAACTTTGGGGTCAACCTGCTTGGAATTGTGAGACTCTACCCTTGAAGGGATACTGTTAAATGGCAACAGCATGTTTCTGTGAAGGATACGGGTGGATCCTTTCCCAGTTTCCAACTTAACATGGTACACAGGAATATCATTATCAGGTACTTTAGTTACAAGATAAGCTTCTCTTGCCCATGTATCTGCAAGTTTATTTTTCCCTTTTAGACCAACTTTTTTTAACCAAGACTCTATCACCCACTTCTAAACTAGAATGTTTAACCTTCTGGTCATAAGCCTGCTTATTTCTATTCTTGGATTTATTGGCTTCATTGGATGCTACCTCATAGGCAAATTTCATTCTTTCAGATAGAGATGTTGCATAGGACGTTGCATTAGTTGTAGCACTAGTGGTATCAGTACTTATTCCAAGAAATGCATCTATTGACAGCCGAGGATGCCAACCAAACATAAGGAAGTGTGGAGAGAAACCAGTTGCATCATTTTTGGTAGCATTATAAGCATGTACTAGAGGAGCAACATAGCTTTTCCAGTCAGACTTTTGTTCAACTGGTAAGGTTCCTAACATTCTTATTAATGTCTGGTTAAATATTTCTGCAGCACCATTACCCATTGGGTGATAAGGTGTAGTCTTAGATTTTTTTATACCTGTCAATTTACAGAGTTCAGCAATGGTTTTGCCTACAAAATTTCTTCCTTGATCACTACGAAGTTTTTCTGGAAATCCATAATGGACAAAGAAATTGTCATACAGTGCTTTAGCTGTTGTACTGGCTTTTTGGTTATGGCATGGAACTGCTTGTGCATAGCGAGTGAAATGGTCCACTATGACCAGAACATCTTCATAGCCACCTTTTGACTTTTCCAGATATAGGAAATCAATACTGACCAATTCCATAGGTCTGGTTGTGAAAATTGGTACCAACTCTGCAGCTGGTTTAACAGGTGTCTTGAAACAAACACAACGATCACAATTTTCAATCATTTGGGTTACATTTTGTTCAAGACCAGGCCAATAGAAACGATTCCTTGCAAGCCAAAGACTTTTGTCCTTACCAGGATGACCTACATTGTTGTGGATACCTGCCAATGCAACATCACGGTGTGTTGTGGGGATTACAAGCTGATTGACCTTTTGATCATCAAGAACAGTAGTTCGATATAAAATTCCATCTGCTAACTTCAACTTATTCCACTGTCTGAAGTATTTCTGAACTTCTTTGGGTTCTATACTCAAGTCATTCCCTCTTGGATGAAAACCACTGTTTAGCAACTCAAGTACCCTAGACAACACAGGATCTTGTGATTGTTCCACACGACAGTCCAGATTTTGGAAACCCTGAACATTCAAGTTCTCACCGGCCGAATGAGGACATGAAAATGTTAACGTTTCTGAGAAAGGAACAAAGGTAGATGCCGAGTTGCAAATTGCAGTGACCACCTCATTAGACAAGGAACGATGACGAGAAAGACTGTCAGCATCAGTGTTGAGTTTACCAGACTTGTATGAAATAGTGAAATCAAAGGAAGATAAAGCGGCAATCCATCTTTGGCTGGTAGCATCAAGTTTTGCTTTTGTGAGAACATAGGTAAGAGGATTGTTGTCAGTAACAACTTCAAACTTGTGACCTTGCAAATAGTCAGTAAATTTGTCAGAAATAGCCCACTTCATGGCTAAAAATTCTCTCTTATGTGCTGGATAATTTTTTTCGCTAGGACGGAGACCACGACTCGCATAGGCTATAACCTTTTCAATACCATCTTGTTTTTGATACAGGACTGCACCCAAACCGTACCCACTTGCATCAGTGTGTAAGATAAATGGCATATCATAATTAGCATAGGCTAGAATTGGTGGCTGCATTAAGGCTTGTTTTACCTGTTGAAATGCCTTTTGCTGAACATCACCCCATGTCCAAGGAACTTGACACAACTTCCTTTTCTTAGTTTTCTTTGGACCTGTTTCATGACCTTGAAGAAGAGCATTAAGAGGTGGACAATTTTGGAAAGGTCTTTTATAAAGCGACGGTAATAGCCAATGAAACCAAGGAATTGCCTCAGTTCTTTTACATTAGTGGGAATTGGCCATGATTTGACTGCTGACACCTTTTCAGGATCAGTCTCAACACCTTTTGCAGATACCACATGTCCTAAATAGGTAACTGAGGTTTTGAAAAACTCACATTTGGAAGGCTTAAGTTTGAGATTATGTTGACTTAAACGTTCAAAAACAGCTTCCAGCCGATCAACATGCTCCTGAAATGTTTTAGAAAACACTAAAATATCGTCGAGAAAGATCAGACAGTCACGCAAATGCATTTCTCCCATGCATTTTTCCATCAAACGTTGGAAAGTAGCAGGAGCATTTGTCAACCCAAAACCTAAACGATTGCATTCAAAAAATCCTAGATTCCCCACTGAAAAAGCAGTTTTAGCTTATCTGACTCTTCTATTTCCACTTGCCAATATCCAGAACGTAAATAAAGTTTTGAAAAGAATTTTGAACCACTAAGAGTATCAATTGTATCATCAAATCTGGGTAACATGTAAGCATCTTTTCTGGTTTTCTGAATAAGTAGCCTATAATCAATACAAAACCGCAGTGAACCATCCTTTTTCTCTGTTAAAAATGGGAGTTCAAGAGAGCACTCAACAAATCCAGTATATTTAAGTTTTGAACCATTTGCAACAGAAATGTCCAAGCCCAAATTCTCAATATATTTTATAGGAGGTTTGTCCTTTAAAGAATCAAGAGTAGATTGTGAAATGGTAGATACCTGTGATCCACTGTCTATCAAAGCAGTAATTGTTTGGTTTTGTACTATGATTTCACTAGTGTTACTTGGACCAACCATTTCAACATCAATATTAGTATGGCCTTTAGTGTCAGTATGGGTTCCTGACTGGCCTTGTGGAACAGAAACCCCTAGAAGTTTAAAGGACCCCTTCCCCTACCTCTGGGTGGGGATGTATAGTTTGACGGTTTGTTTTGGTTTGCAGGATTTGGCTGACCTGCTGTTGATATGTCATTAAATTGGTTATATGTATTATACCGGCCCCGGTTATTGTAACCCCTATAGCTTTGCTGATTTCCTCGGAAACCACCCCTTAAACTGGGAGGTCTTGACCTTGAGTATGGTCTTGAGTAATTGCTACCCAAAGGTGCATTATGGGAATCTAACTTAGCAAGAATTTGGTCAAACTTGGAGTCTAATTTAGAGTCAAATTGCTTACCTACCTGATCAATTTTTTTTTCTAATTTCTTTTCTAAGGTTTGTAAATCATCATTAGTAACTACTGGAGCATAATGTAGAGGTTTTGACTTACTGGGTGTAACAGTTTCAGAGGGGTTAATGTTGATTTGTTTTTCAACCATTCTGATTTCTCGTAAAAGATTATCGAAATTGTTAATACTGTCATATTTATGTCTTGTTTGAGCTTTCAACTGCTCTGAATGTAAAGACTGCCAGAATTTATGCCTCAACATATCATTTTTGGACTCTTTTCCTAAATAGCCATGATCAACTGCTGTTTGTAAAAGTGACTCAAGTCTACTACCATAGACAGACACTGGTTCATTTGGCAGTTGATGGCAGTTAAAAAATTCCTGCATAACCATTTCATTGGTGGAGATATCCCCAAATCTTGAATCAAATTTGTCAAGAATATTGACAATAGTTGCCTTTTCTCCCAGGGCTGGAAGCAGAGTTTTCGCAGTGCCACGTAAACTTCGACAAGCAGCGCACATGACCATCACATCTGATAATTCAGTGTTTTGTTTAAGACACTGAAATTTCATATTTCCACTCTCTGTAAGTAACATCCCCCTTTTGTGGTGGGGTATCTCCAGAAAACAATGATATTTTGGGGATAAAAGTCTGTGCTTTATATACAGGGGAATGGTTACTGGAATGTGAAGTTTCCCTTTCCTCATATTCCCTATCAGCATCCAAATGTCTACATTCAAATTTTGGCGTGCTGATCAGTGGAGTTATTCTGTACTTGGATTTTAGAATTTCTATCATTTCTTTTTCAGACATACTAATGTCAGTAATGAGTTTTTGGCCTTCTGCCATCATGAACAATTATCAAGAAAAACTATGTCAGCTTTATATAGAACAGTGTAACAAATACTTTAAAATTAAAGTTATTTACACAAGTTAAAATAGAATTTGCAAAACAATGTGGAAAAATTAACTCAAGAGCACAGACTTGCAAGGTGCACATGAACACGTAAGAGTCAAGGCCACCGAACACAAACCTCAGTGAGATGGGTCAATCCCGTCCTCGAACATCGGCAAACGTCCAATGACCAGGACAATAAGTCAAGCAATCATGGGCACTCTAAATACAATGGGCAACAATGCTCTTGAGCCAATACTTTGACAATAAAACTGAGGGATGTATTCCGTCTGTATACAATTTGAAATTTATGGTACCCGATCTAGGACCTCTATTTGACTTATGGGTCCTCAATAGATCCAATCGAAATATTGGAGCACGTACAGAATTATTGCAATTAATGAGACGTATTTGTTGATTAATCAGTGCAATTCGCTGAGCTAATATTTTATCCTGCTCTTCAAACAGCCTGCTGTTTGTATGGCCATGTGATTGATTCCAACCTACAATAGTATATGGAGGGATTTCCAAAAATGTGTATGGTAAATTGTTTGCAGTGAACAGTGCCTGAAATTCTGAAATATAATTCAAGCAGTGCTCACATCCACTTCCGAATTGGTATGTTTCAAATTGATAAATTTACCTGTTTTTCTAGTTAAATCACAAGGTCCAAGCCAGATAAGAAAATGAGAATTTGGTGGAAAATTGTGAATATTTCTTACTGTAAAACTAAACTGCTGTGCGAAACCTGCGCCACTTTTACATCTAAATTCTATATCAAACTCACTGAAAAGATGTTTATGTTTTCTGAGGTAATTGCCTTTACTATCAGAAATCAAGACAAAGTGTTTTGTCAAATTACCTGAATTTAAAACTAACTGTCTAGACAAAAACTTTTCCAGTCTTCGCTCACTCATATGTTGCAAAATCTTTTAAACAATAAACAAACTGTTAAAATTCATGTAAAGGATTAAAATAATCACAACACATCTATTCCCACTCTTACAAAATACACACTCTAACAAATTTAAACCATATTTATCTTATTTGCAAAAATATTGCTCTGGTAGGAAAACAATAGTAGCAAAATGCACATTCAATATTGAATTTGAATTATCACTTCAATTTATTATAAATTCCTAATTAAACAACAATTATTATAATTAAGGTTTTCACACAGAATAAAAGTTAATAAGTTCAGCACAAGCACAAGCACAAGCACAAATTAGGATAAGTCACACGCGCACACCCAACAGGAACAGTCTTGAGGTTAAAATAAGTCACGTTTAGTGTGATCCTCCCATGTAGCTTAAACTGCCTGGCTGAATCCAACAGCGTTTGTGATTCCCTCTGAAGTCAGTTTGAACTCAAAAACAAAACATCAAAATAAAATTGATGTTTGAGTAATAATTTGCTGTTTGTCTTTCTAATGGTTATCTGCTGGGCCCAGATATTTATTTAAACTGAAATCACGGTGTCTCTTTTTTTTTTTTTCAAGGCGACACTGGAGAATAATTAGATTCACAGTATCCAACAATAATGGATAGTGGATGGGTAACTCTGGCCTTTTAAAGCTGCATCATTTCATGTCCCACGTTGGGCGCCATTTGTAGCATGGGTTTTTATTTATTTTAATAGATACAAAAGAAGACCTGAAATAAACATATAACAATTATAAAGTAATATTCAAATAATGTAAATACATTATTAATTATAGTCAATTTAAATGCAATACAACACAATACAATTACATGGACAGGTCAGGGAGGGAATACCTACCAGAGCACCAAATCTAATTATAAAATATACAAGTATACAACAATTACAACTTCTTCTCTTCACATCTGACTTTGGAATGAACACATAATTTTCACCTTCCACACACCATGCACTCACTCATCCATAATTCAGCCAATCATATTCTTTTAAAACAAGATAATACTTGCTGGTCAATATTGGAAAAAGGATTAGAGCAAAACTGGTTTTTGGCTAAAGTTTAAAGCAGTGTTCTCACTGTAAAATGTGTTATTGATAAATTAAGCTTTTGTGACTATATTAAAGTTGTATGTGGCACATTTTAAAATCTACAATAGTTAACCTATGTTACATTTAGGCAAGCATTTAGTTCTCGGATCTATTGATGGTGATGCGTACTATTGGACTTCCTTAATCACCTGAGCGGCAATAAAAATGTGTTTGTTGTTGTTGTTGAAATGTGTATTAATCAGATTCTGTATATTTTCTATCAAATCAGACATAGACAAACTTTGACATATAATCAAATCAGTTTTGTGGTTAGGTTAATGTATAGTTTGTATCACAAAGGAACAAGGTAAATACCCTCTATGTGAAAATCTAAAGAACGCACCAGTCAAATCATACGTCCATTGTAAGATTTTATTTTATGCTTTCCAGTACTTTATAGGGAAATATCAGTGGAAAAATATTGGTAATTCACTGTTAAAAACAGTGAAAATTGCCACTATGATAACTTTCAGTTTCATACTGGTTCCCGATTTAAAACAGTAAATGAAACGTACCTTCAACGATGCCGGAATCAAAATTGTCAAATGAGTCCCGCGATATTTTCCAATAAAACCCACTTAGATAGCAATAAAAAGAAAAAGAAAAACGTTGCAAAAAAGCATACAATAAAAAGAAAGTGTGTTAATTTCGGTAGAATATCGACTTGTATTTACCCGTGATCATATAAAATATATATTTTCTCTCGTGAAAATATAAATTGCTATGATCACTCGTGAATCAAAATTGATATTCTACCGAAATCAACAAATATCTTTTACATCTTATTACTAGTATTTTGGCATTTTTGACCACCATCTTGTTTACCGTCCTCGAGGAAAAATACAACTAGCATGCACTTGTGTCACAAGTTTGATATTTTAAATATCATATAGCTTGGTAGTTGTTTGTGTCATATTTGATGTACGGTACATATACATTCTACAACTAATATTTATTAGTTTTAGTCAGGTACATCCAACAGACGTATACGGGTTTATAATAACTTGAATGAGTTCCGTACCGTGCATAACCGAAGTCGACGGAAGGAGATGTGGTGATGTTTGTTTGTTTGGAGTTTTCGCCATTTTTAACAGTATTTCAATCATATCTCGGCGGTCAGTTAACATACTCACACTTTTCCTGGGCAAGCTTAGCCGATCTAAGCGGTTTACAAGTATTAAGTGCACATACCTATGCCAGTAACTGACAATTGCCCTACTTTAATCACAGGTAGGGGGAGAATGGCCGTAGAAATAATTTCATGACCAATGCCCACACAAGTTATGTGGCCGGGCTGGGGTTCGAACTCACGATCCCCGGATTGACAGTCCAGCGCTCTACCAACTGAGCTAAATGGGCCCGGCTAGAGATGTGGTGATGACAAGAACAAGTACGGGTTATAGTGAACAACAAGTATCCAGTGAACAACAACCAGTGTATGAAGATTTTAGTGTGCACTTTACAGACACAGACCCAAGTAAAGACACGGTGAAGGTCAGTTAATAGTGTGGCCATGTCCTGATGAGCTCGTACAGCTTGTCCCCGGGGCACGACGTCTGAAACACGTCCCTGTGACCCCGGAGCGTGTAGGTGGCGGTGATCTTGTGGTTGTCCTTGGCGCACTGGATCAGCTGCTTGACGACGTTAAGGGCGGCGTCGTTCGGCACGCGGTGGGTGAAGTCGCCGATCACGCAGATGGCTGCAACAAACTTCCGTTAAATGCGCGCCAGAAAGATTCAAATTGGCAGAACACAATCCGACCAAGTAGAAGTTAAATCAAAATTACCCTTCGCCTATAATAATGTTTCTTCGTCATATTAAACATTCCCTGTGTTTATTTGCTACGTTTCTTTGCGTAACACAGTAAATTATGTTGGAGATTAAAACAATCACCGAGGCCGACGGAGTTGTAGTTTAAGGTATGTGCACCAATCTCATCCCAGCCTCTGGCCTCGTAAACATTGCCGTCCTCTCCCACGACGAAGCTGTATCCGATATCCGGCCAGCCTGCAGCCAAAAAGTAGGGCATTTGATGTATTTTGGTAAAAAGGATTTTGTTAATCATGAAAAATATCCGACCAAACATTTCAAAACCGCAAACATTATTAACGCGGGATGTATACGCGGGTACGTTTAATTAGAGTTTAATTACTATATCCGTCCATGTGATAGTTCTGGTATTGCTTCACCACGTTTATGCACTCAGCCTTTGTGTGGCAAAAACCGGAAGCACCATGGTGTATGAACATGTACTTCGGGGTGCTGGGAAGGTCGCCGCTATAGAAAGTCGGTGCGCGCGCACCCCACTCGTGGCGCGTGATTATGTGTGGACATCCGGGCAACTGGACAGCGCTGGAAGTCTGGGATCCGGAGCAAGCTTTTATGTGCACGAATCCTTCGTGCATCCAACCGTCCTGAGCAAGCAGAGAAAAGCTTTTACTGTGTAGTTTATACACATTTAAATGCAATATAAATGTAGGCAAATGGATTACTGGTATACAATGAATTCCAAATGACAAAGATGCAGTTAATGAGACAAGCTACAGATTAAGTGGTATAGAAGTTACTAAAGTATATGGTAGTGCTCTTCGTTGATCATGTACTAAAAAATTGTATCACAATATAATCACCTAGCGCCCAGTATATACGTCAATTGTAGTAACTTACATGTCCATTGTAATCCACATTCACCCACGATTCACCATCCACAGTCTGCCTGTGACCTTTAAAAGTAAGGCAATCTCCAGTGTCCAAGGTGGTCAGTATGGTGTGAGTTGTTCCCGCGCCATCACGCACGTTCACATCGGTTGTTGCGCACGCGCAGTCAGCGGCAAGCGTCCAACTGATGCAGAGATCAGCCAAAACAAGGGCAACGACAAATAACTTCATTGTCACCATGGGACAGGCAGAAAAACAGCAACAGTGTAGTACCTAAAAATAAGAAAACTATAGAACTAATACTAATAAAGAATCATTGTTCTTGATATTAGATTAACATAATGAACTAACAAGAAAATCATCTTAAAATTAAAAAAAAATTGAAATCATCAATTAAATAACTTGTAAATTATAATCGCGTTGTAACCTGACTTATGGTTGCTGTTAAAATACGGACAGAGATTCGGACTCGTGATGCCTGTTATCTTCAACTCCTTAGTTCTGGTTTGTTCCCGCACAAAGACCAGAACGTGCCGCATTCTGTAAAATAAGACGACACTTTTATCAGTTCTTATCTCGGTCACATCCGCTTTAAGTCATTAATTGGAATGAACGCTTATGATCAAACGGTATTGTTGTTGAAATTAAGCTCGGATAATAATGATGGACGTTTTTTGCATTTTAATATCATGTCGGAAGCTTATAAACTCTTGAAACAATAATGGAATTAAAATTCACTAAGATATCTGATCTTAAGTTTTGATTTCGTCTTAAGAAACTCTTAGTGATTATGCACGGTAATCATGATTTCGTACCAATAGCTGATTAAGGCCTACAAGGACAATTCATTGTACATTAATGCTCTCACTATGACATCTGCTTAAAATTCGTTTTCGCCTTAAGAGACCCTTAGTGAAGAGATCTGATAATAAAAGTCAATCCCAATATATATATATATATATATATATATATATATATATATATATGTATGTGTGTGTGTGTGTGTGTGTGTGTGTGTGTGTGTGTGTGTGTGTGTGTGTGTGTGTGTGTGTGTGTGTGTGTGTGTGTGTGTGTGTGTGTGTGTGTGTGTGTGTGTGTGTGTGTGTGTGTGTGTGTGTGTGTGTGTGTGTGTGTGTGTGTGTGTGTGTGTGTGCGTGCGTGCGTGCGTGCGTGCGTGCGTGCGTGCGTGCGTGCGTGCGTGCGTGCGTGCGTGCGTGCGTGCGTGCGTGCGTGCGTGCGTGCGTGCGTGCGTGCGTGCGTGCGTGCGTGCGTGCGTGCGTGCGTGCGTGCGTGCGTGCGTGCGTGCGTGTGTGTGTATGTGTATATATATGTATATACACATATACTAGTTATATGCAATATGTACCTTATTTATGTATTATCAAGATGTCAATATTTGTATGCACTATGTAATATATTGATGCTCCTATTTTTATCAATTATACCATCATGCACGTGTTATAACTACTATACTTTGTACATATGTATTATGTTGTCAATATTTGTTAAAATATGTAATTATGTTGACTGTATATATATTACGCTCTCCTATGCTGGAGGAAAATAAAAGAATGAATGAATGAATGAATGGTGATGAAAAACATAGAATGCCGGTTTGTGGCCATTATCATGAAAACAATTTGCCACTGCATGTAAGCTCATTTTATGGTAACTTGGCAAAGCTACTGAAACGAATGCAGGAGCTTATAATAGAGAGTTTAATCGTCATTGATTTTCTGGGACAATAATGTCGATAATACTATTGAACAGAATATTATTTACATTTTAATGATGAAGGTGCCTTTTTTTTCATAGTTATTGATGTTTTAATTATCATGAAAAACCACTGTTTGTTACAGCAATAGATGGAGACGTAAGACGTCACTGCCCGTTACAACAATTGATGGTGACGTAAGACGTCAATGCTCGTTACAGCAATTGATGGTGACGTATGGCGTCAGTGCTCGTTACAGCAATTGATGGTGAAATAAGACGCCAATGCTCGTTACATCAATTGATGGTGACGAAAGACGCCACTGCTCGTTACAGCAATTAATGGTGACGTATGATGTCACTGTTCGTTACAGAAATTGATGGTGACTTATGACGTCACTGTTTTATTACAGAAACTGATGGTTACGTATGACGTCACTGCTCGTTACAGCAATTGATGGTGACGTATGACGTCACTGTTTGTTACAGAAATTGATGGTGACGTATGACGTCACTGCTCGTCACAGCAGTTGAAGATAATGTAAGACGTCAATGCTCGCCATGAATTATAATTTTGGAATAAGAAGTCACTGCTCTTCAGAACTATTGATGGAGATGTGATAGGGAGGTAAGACACCATTACTCCGCACATCTATTGTTGAAGATACTTGGAAACATATGTACATATACTGATGGTTACAACAATATATAGGCCTGCTGGAATGCCGAAACTAACAGATATTTCAGGCTTTTACTATAAACATGTTCTCCTCCCAGCTTTTGTTAACTTAATTATTTTAATTCGTCGAGATTGACAAGCGCTTCACAAGAGTTACCACGTGCTTCTTGTATAAATATGGTAAACAGTTAAACATATGATTATGCAATTGCGATGTAAAACCCTGGATTAACTTAAATATGATTGACATTTGTAGGGACACTATCTATTTGTTGTATGCTTAACGCAGATAAACACGATGAAGCCTGTACTATCGCAATTGCATCATTGTTTGGTCTGTTTATAAAGATGTCATATGCTTAATACGAGGCTAGATCGTCTAATTACTTGTACGATGAGGGCACCCCCAACTGCATTTTGAGGCCTCGAAAAAATCCACACGAACACACCAGCGCATGTTCATGTCACTACTTGATGATCATGTATATTATATTAACATTTAGTTAGTTTGAAAGCATATTCGATGTAGTAATTGGTCATGACCACATCGACATGACCTGTACGGATTTATGGAATCTTGAAATCGTGTGCTCTCGTATATGTGTCAGCCCATGAGATTTTTGACCCAAATGCGGTATCAGGGCAAACATTGCTATGTGTAGAAACTAGAAATTGCTTCTGTTTTTCGCAATCATGCGTGTTGAGCAAGAATGAGCAATTTAAGTAACGTCACCATAACGAAAAAAAAATCACATTTTACACAGATTTTAATGTTTGTCATGCACACAATACAGAACCTACCATGATGAGGACAAGTAGTTTATATTATATATATTTATTGGACTGTCTTTCACAAATAACAAACTTTGAATGTAAAACTGTTTCGGACAAAAATAATAATAATAAAGAGATGGTTGCTGTGGCAACCAAACAAGAAATCATAGCAAAAAATTACATTTTTACACAAATGTCACAATACGTAGTATTTTCCGTTGACAGTTTTCAAGATTTAAACAATTATTTGAAATATCGGAATCATAATCTTGACTTTCTAAAAGAAATCACGTGCCTCAACTTTGACGTCAGTTTTCTCGAAATGAGGCAGGCCGCAATTGGGATAAAAAATCTAATAGGATACCACATATAGTAGTCATACACGTTATATTTGTAATCGAATATATCGCAATGATTCCGAGACCAAAACAACAATCGAAACATTTTATGGAGTACTCTACAGACACGGGACACAATAACGCCACTGGTTTGTCTGTCAGTCAGTTAATAGTGTGGCCATGTCTTGATGAGCTCGTACAGCTTGTCCCCGGGGCACGCCGTCTGACCCACGTCCCTCTGACCCCGGAGGCGGCGGCGAACATGTGTTTGTTTTACAAGAAATATTGTGAAAGATACTCGTATGACTGCGTTGTGAAATAATACGGCTAGTTATGCCGACGTAGTTTCAATTTCGCTGACAAATGGTGCCGGAACAAATATGAAATCGCCAGGATCTGGAGCCAACGTTTTGGACACCCCTCTACTTTATCATTTTGGACACCCCTCTACTATTTCACTTTATACAATTTTTTATGAATGCATAAAAACAATATGAAATTTGGAGTGATTGCTAATGGAACATTGAACCAAAAGTTTGTCGATTAAGATTTTTGGGAACTAAACTACATGTATTTATTGAGACAAAACGGTTTATACTCGAAAGTAGTCATTGATTTGAATTGAATTTCGACTTTTCGACGTATTGCACACTGTAACGTCTTTTTGGGGGTATCCTGTGCAAACGGTCAAGGGTGTATTGCATCTGACATGTTTATATAATATAGTAATTTTAAATAGAAAACAATATCATCCACAAATAAAGGTATATATATACCCATTGTCTATAGTTTTTAAGCGCCGGTACCACGGTGTACGTAAGAAATCGTAGGGGGCGGGCTAGGTCGGGTATGTTTTACTGAAGTTGATGCGTGTCTTACCAAATTGAGCGAACGAAGCGAGCGGCAAAAAATCAAGCATACGTATCCAGTTTTACCGTTTTACATACGTCCTTATACGTATGGTCCGGACGTTTTTGGATCCGCTAGTAATTAGAAGATTTTTCTTTTATATAGCCCGCTTTGTCAATAAATTAATTTTAATAGATATAACATCGCGCTCAGTACAGACTTACATTTCCATTTTAATCCACATTCACCTACGAATCACCAGCCACTGTCTGCATGTGACCTTTAAAATCTCACACGTGCACAACGGTTGTTGCGCACGCGCAGTCAGCAGCAAGGGTCCAACTGATGCAGAGATCAGCAAACACAACGAATACGCATAACAGCTTCATTATCATCTGTAGTGTATACAGAAAACAAAATGGCTGACGATTTACAAAATAATTTAGAAAATGAGAAATGAAATTACAAATTAAGAAGCAATATTCTTGGTATTAGATAAACATCGTGAACTTCCTTTAATCATTAAATTTAACTTCGAATGTATTACCTGACTTCTGGTATTAATGGCCACAACGAATGGTGCAACTTATATTATTCGTGCCTCTTATCTTCATCTCAAAGTCATCTGGCGTGTTATGTACATACGATTGTTCCAGTTAAGTCAAGAAACGATTTATGCGGATGCTAAGCTATATTTATATGTATAACACGAAGCAATAAACTGAAGGAAATAAACTGTAACCATGCACGATGGCACATACTCCATCAATAAAAGTGTAGTCGTTTACAAACTGCACTTTGGGAATCATACGCTTTAAATGACGTTGCAATCGCTGGGTTTAGTGGAAGTTTACACTATTTATGGGGAAATTAGTCTAATTTGAGACGTGCAGCGAATTTAGTGTTACATTTTATACAGGGCAAAATTTCTATTATTTGCGACAATAAAGTTATATATCAATGTATTTTACTTAAACAACACCTAAACTGCTTAACATGTGCCGAAATTTACCTAGAAAATGCGTTTAGTTCCGATTTAAACTTTCGTAAAAATCTACATTCATGTACAGTCCACCATGTTTACCTTGCCTTGTTTAACCCTTCAAATATGCTTCAACCAATCGGATGATGAATGATATAATTGAATGACCAATCGAAATGACGCAATCGTTTCAGCGTAGCCGAATATCGATTAAAGTTTACACAGTGGAGGACAGCGAGATGTGTTGAAAATGCAATACTGTGTAGGTTTAAATTGGTGTTGCATCCAAAATGGAAGTGTTATCGTACAAATATTTATGAAACATTATTGAGGAATAAAATCTCTTTGCAGGTGTGTAATTTTATTAAGAAATATTAATGCTAACCATGCCATTTCAGCGCATGAAAGTAGCGACGAAAATCCTGTCGCTATAGACATATAGGGAGAAATGTCCACCACAGAATTGGTCTTTCCCCGGTTAGGCCCCGCCAATATTGCCCATATAAAAAGTAGTTCATTATTGGCACAGGGCCTAACTTGTTATGCTATGGAGAAATATGTTATTTACTAGTTGATAGATTTATGAATACACACAATTACTTGAATAGAAATAAACAATTAATATTGGTAATGCCGCTAGCCTCAGGGTTCCAATTATCGAACGATGGTTTGTTAGCTTTGTCACTCATTCTCATTTTTTGGGCCGAAAAGCATAACATAAATATGAAATTTATGACTTCTCATATCCATACAAAGTTATGTTTAATATGAAAATGGACTTATCTGTGTTGAGTTTTATGTGATGGCCATATTGTGAAAGCTTTATTTTTTGCTGTAGTACGCTGTCAACATATGCATGAGTTTTACTTATGTATTTTACGTGACAGTGATACCAGCCTAATGACAAATACAGATTATGATAAAAACAAACATAAGAGATGAACTTTTTTTGTCTTTATTAAATTATCAACACAGCTATTTCTATTATTTAACTTCTTGAAAACACTTAACTGATAACATTGTCGAACAATGGACACTTAAAATGGAAAATCGGGCTGAAGAAACAGTAATTTCTTGCATTCTTGTCCTTTTGTTTTTTTCATACATTCTCACACCTAAAATAAAGCGTAAATACAGAGTCAAATATAATAGTATTGCACACAAAACCTTTATAAACCCCAAAGCAGACATAATAGAGCTCAACTGATATAAGACCATTTTACAGGATTTTTTTTTATAACGTGCTTTTGTCACGTAAAATTCATTAAACAAGTAACACATTGTACAAGTACGTACTTCAGCAGAAAATCAATGTATCGTAGATGTTGGGAAAATAACTTGCAAATATCAAAATTTGTAAAACAATAAAGATTATAATTGACATAGAATCATTAAAATGCTAAATCGATACCAATTGTCACGTACAATTCAATGAACTCAACTGTTACATTTAACGGACATCACATGTGGTAAAACTATCGCAAACTCTTTTGAAATGACATCCTTGTTTTCTGGATAACTAGATTTACCAATATAAATGTGATAGATGACGGATAATTGTAGAGTATTTGACATTTTAATGACATAACTCAGTTTATATTTGTCACGTAAAATTCAACTAACTTTTTCAAGATTTCAGCTATTTTAGCCCTGTTTTTGTCAATCTACGTTTGTATTATTGAACAAACAAACTTATTTAAACATAATATTAGTGAAATTAAAACAATCAAAAACAATAAGTTCAACATTTTATGTTTGAATTTTACGTGACATTTTATGAATTTTACGTGACATTTTAATCTATGCTCAATATGTGCACCAGACCCTGATACTCAACCATGCGTCATAACAGCACTTATCTGTCATTATTTCTTAGCATAAGAGCAATTAAAACACATTTTTTCTATACAGTTATCACGATATATTTGACAAAACAAAAACAAGGGGAGTTCAAATATGTAACCTAACACAATAGATATTGTGTCATTGATTTCAACTAAATGGCCCTAGAAAAACATTCAATGACGTCATAAACCGAAAATACCGAACGATTTATTTGGTCGCTGTCTACACCGCGGTAAGCGCACGTATTCATAAAAGTAAGTATTCAGTCACGTAAACTTCAAGTTTACCTTTCCAATAACCAAAATCTGTAATATTTTTGATAACTCGTCACTATTTGTCATAATATACTGTTCTCGGTAAGAGATTGCATATAACACTGTCAATTTCGTAGAGAAAAGTCTGGCAAGAGACAAACAGTCGTCACGTAAAGCTTCACAGAAAAAATCCCCCCATATGAGCTTAGACCATTAATGGCTTAAATCTTAATTTTGTATGATAAGGTTGATGAAAACTTTGTTTTTTCATAAGATGTTGTGTAAAGTCTTATCAATTGAAATGTTAAACCATGATTTTCTTCAAAACAATTTTATGATAGCACAGCAAATAAGTTAGTGTCACGTAAACTTCAAGCATCTTGTGACACGAATAAAATATTATTTTTTTAATGATATAATTCTGCAGTATTTTTTTCTATCTTGAAACCTCATTGTACAAACAATAACCAATTAAGTATTAAACAAACTTATTGAACTCGGTCAAAATGCAGAATAAATTACCCATTAAAAATATGGCATAATGTTTGTGACAGTGGATTTTATAGGGGAGTATGTTGACAAAGGACACGTTTAATTAATTCAAAAGAGTTTCTGATACATCTTTTTTGGTTTCATTTAAAACAAATACATTATGCTTATAATACAAGGTGCCTACATAACTCATATATATGGAAATACACATTTTGTGATAGTTATTGTACCTGTGACATGTATTTGGCCGAAAATATATAAAATTAATTCATTTTTGTGGAAAATATTTGCATTAACATATCAGAGGAAACAATACTCTTTCTGATAATGTAGAATATTTTATAAAGCAATATATATGATTATATGATATTAAATTGACAGGGGTTTTGTTTCTAACTACTACCACTTTTTTCGTACCAGTTATCTAAAATAAATAAATAAATAAAATAGACTCCAAATTATTGTGTTCGTCTATAAAAGGCTTTAATTATTTAATGGCCAATACAAATAGTTTTATGTAACCAAATTGAAATAAAAATAGCTTAGTTGTCTGTAGCCTAATTGGCTACATACAAATTCTAAGTAGCGCACTGTCAAGGCTATAATCATGAATATGTCATTTTGACAGTTGTAAAAACAAATTGAAAGTTGGTAAATGTTGAATGATAACTTCGTCCTAAGTGTTTTAATCTTTAATCAATAATAATTTTGTAACGAAGAATGTTTTCACTTAAGGAAACACGAATTTACCCGCTCAGATACTAAAAGTTTGTGTAGTTGATGGAAATTCGTCTGCAGAAGTGTTATCGAAACAAAGGCTGTGAAGTTGAAAGTTTGCCAATACAACATGTGTATATTGGACTTATTTAAAACAGCAGCGGATTTTATTTTTAGAATTCTCAGGTGCGTACGTTTTATTAATAATAAAAATCGTTTTATTAATAATAAAAATCGTTCGAGAATTGGTACCGTTCGATTTCATTCGGAACTCACGCGCTATGGGTTTTTCCAATATTGGAGCGCGTGCAAACAGTGTCAGCCATTTTTGGGACAGCGGATCATGTCTGATTTTTCGTCACATTCAGTTGCGGATTTAAATAAGTATTTGAAAGACAGGGGTGTTTCTTTAAGTGGACGCAGGACCTATAAAGGTGCCTGGTGGACGTGGAAAAGCAGAGCTTGTGCAACTATGTAAGACAGCAGAAGAACTTGATATAGCTGTAGACCCGGATGGATTGTCTGAAAATAAAGAACTTGATATAGCTGTAGACCCGGATGGATTGTCTGAAAATAAAGAACTTGATATAGCTGTAGACCCGGATGGATTGTCTGAAAATAAAGAACTTGATATAGCTGTAGATCCCCCCGGATGGATTGTCTGAAAATAAAGAACTTGATATAGCTGTAGACCCGGATGGATTGTCTGACAATAAAGAACTTGATATAGCTGTAGACCCGGATGGATTGTCTGACAATAAAGAACTTGATATAGCTGTAGACCGCGATGGATTGTCTGACAATAAAGAACTTGATATAGCTGTAGACCCGGATGGATTGTCTGAAAATAAAGCACATGTACTGTCGCAGAAACTCTTCACAGGAGAGCATTCTAACCTCTCCACATCTGCTTGAAGGAACTCCTGATATATCCATTCTTCCCGGAGTCAGTATTTTTGACATATACAACTATCTTATATCCTATGAACAATTGAACCTTGCCAGTCTCGGGTAATATCACAAGTTGGAGGGCTTCTGCATGTTTAAAGATGGCTATGCTCTGAAGCTGGAAACAGTCTCCTATGATGGGACCGGTAGGTTATATTAATATGTACACATGTTAATTTGAGTAAATTGCTACCTAACATAATGGTTGAAACAACTGGAGTGGTCAGTAGATGAATAGTTCGTAAACAGATGTACAAAAATTTAAATAATATTTGGTAGGATTGCCACTGTGTTAAGTTAACAAAGATGTACATGTACTCATTAATCCTAACATTTTCTCGTAAATCCTAACATTTTCATGGTAGATAAACCGGCTAGGGACCGGAATCTATATGCATTGGGACACTAGTCATAATTACTACGTTCTACCATGTTAGTTTATTCTTACAGCAAATATCTTAATTATTGATTAAGAGCAATAAAGTCTTTCTTGCCTTTTACTACTTACTTTTAAAACAGAGTACAGAAACCAGTAAAATTGAGCATCTGGTGCTGGACTCAAACTGACAAGTACCAAGATAATAGTTTTGCACTCTACCATCAAAGTTATGACAAGATTATGGAGATGTACATTTATGTATTACAATGATATATATATAATTATAGTACATATATAGTACATTATATATAAATATATAGAGAATACATAGTTAGTGCCGGGATGGAGAAAGTTTATCCGGTGAGGCTAAGAAAATGAAAGTAGGGCGAGCTTTAGCGAGCCCTATTTTTGTTTTCGGGCCGAACCTGATAAACTTTCTCCTTCCCGGCACCGACCGTGTATTCTATTTATCCTGATTTCTATTCAATTAAATTAAAAAACACCAAACACGAAAGTTTTAAATTTAAAAAAAATCTAGACGGGCCTCGACCTAATAACTCGCTTGCATGAATGCGTACTACCCCGAAAAAATAGTTCTCTATTTCTTAATTACCTTTTTCAAAAAGAAAAAGTAAAATATTAATAAATCTTATTTGCTGATGTCAGTACGACACGAAAATGACGTAGTAAATCTGCTTTTGTTTTAAACCAGATTATATTGGTTTTTAAAGAGTTTAATTACGTCACACCAACTACACAATGTAGTCAAACCAGAACGCGAGTGTTTTGCAGTTTAAAATACATGAAATCGGAATAAATATTTAGTGTTTCTGTGTTTTGGATGGATTATATTATGCAATAGCATTCAGATAAAAAGTGTATGGAATATTTGCCTCGAATGGAAATGGTGAGATTGATCCATTTTCAATTTTCTACGATTTACTCGGATAGTATTAGTTGTTGGTGTAGGACAGTGTAACTGAAAGTGAAATGAATCATAAAATGTTTAGTTATACGTTAATTTTCTGCGATTTACTCGGATAGTATTAGTTGTTGGTGGAGGACAGTGTAACTGAAAGTGAAATGAATCATAAAATGTTTAGTTATACGTTAATTTTCTGCGATTTACTCGGATAGTATTAGTTGTTGGTGGAGGACAGTGTAACTGAAAGTGAAATGAATCATAAAATGTTTAGTTATACGTTAAAATTTTGATAACTTTTTTTCATTTCTTTTCATCGGAAATTAATATAAAGGGTTATTTCTTTGATGAATATGCTCTGTTGGTTGACAAAAGAAAGTCTATCCACAAAGAATAACCCGCTTGCATCAGATTCAAGTGTGTTGAAATGGAATGGAACTGGAAGGAAGTTGTTGTTAACTAGTCAAATGGAATGTGAGGACAAACAACTCATTTGTTGTTTAACTCTGTTAAACTAGACAACACAAAGTTTGTATCGATGAAAAACTGGTAAGTAGATATGTGTTTCGTTCAATTTGATATTACATTAATTTTCATTCTTTCAGACTTTGTTGCCATCAAATCCAATGTGAAACCGAGAACAAATGATAAAGACCCTGTGTCGAAGAAAGGCTTCTACAGCTCTTGGATCATATTGAAGAAAAACTCTGAAGCATGCATACATTCTGCATACTGTTCTTGCAAAAGAGGGTAAGAGCAAACAATGTAACTTTAATTTCACTGCAGATACACTAGTAAAACATTTTTATATGACCTTATACGCATGTTGGTCCTTAAGTCAATAAAATTATGCACAGCCAAGTGCAATACACATAACACATGACTAGCATGTCATAGATATTTTTAGAATTATTGCCCTTTGTTGATTTTGTTGTTGTTTTTTGTGGAACATAATTTCATAAGTATTAAAGCTATCTGGCAGAACTGGAATAGTCGGTGCTGACATTATTCTTATTATAGGCACACTAAACTTGATAAATAATTACTGGTTTGCTTTAACTATGTTTTGTGTGTCTCTGAACATCTTAATCCTGTTATTTACTCTATAAAAAGTGTTCATTTTCAATATTCTTACAAACAAATATTTAAGGTAGTAGAAATAAATTCACATATAATGAGACATGTACACTTTTTCAGAATTGATGGGTGCTGTCGCCATGTGGTTGCCATATTATTTGAGATCAATGACTACCAGAATGACTCTGAGAAAAGAAGCTGTACATCACGTGCTTGCAGCTGGGTTCGGAGATCTAGCCAGGCTGAAAACATTGGAAAGCCTATTCCTGCAGCAGACCTTGACACTTCAGTCTTGCCATCAAATTGGTACAGTTGAGAAAATACATCAGATCTTAATTTTTTACAATTTGCCAAATTTCAACTTATAAAGCGATGTAATAAGTATTTGATTACCCTACATTTTTAGAAGAAATATGATAGCAACAGAGCTCTAAAATGAATTGCATGTGTAAAAAAATATCGTACGCCTAGATTCTGATAACAACTTGATTACATAACTCTTGTTTGCATTTAATGCAAGTCATGACCCTTTTTGCACCTTGGCTGTTTAGTTAAAGCAGTGCTTGCAAAGTTTTAAGTGCCCATTCTGTGACTAAGCGATTATAAAAAAGCCGAGCATGCTGTTGTATTGATAGCACTTGTCAAGTTGAATTTTCATTAAAGCTGAATCATTTGCAGTTAGCATGGCGTGAAATATTGATGTCAATTCAAGTACTAACTTTTTTAATGCCTAACAAGATGTTTTAATCTGAATTCTACATACATTTTTTCCATGATGATCTTTCCTATATTTCAGTTCCACTCCAAGACCTCTTTACTCACCATTACCAGAGCAAACAATTAAACCAGACCCAGTTGTCTTCTTGGAAAAACTGAAGGTACTCTCCCCTTCAGCTTGTGGCCTGAGATTGCAATACATCTACACAGATGAGGTTGAAAGCCCCCTCCATTGACTGTGGAAACACCAATGGAAAAGATTAATCAGTTCAAGGCACAGCATGTTTGTTGTAATGACAGCTGTAACTGTGCAAACATATTTATTTTTTATCATTTATGCTACACTGACATTGAGCGAAATGAGAAAAGTGCACCCGTGGTCAGTCAACAAACAAACATTGGCATGATAGATTGCTTACTGCCTCCAATTTTCACCAGATCTGCTGTTCTACAAACTCAAGTAACGCTGCAACACAACCTTTGAAAGGAGGGTCACTGAATGAAAATTGCTGACCAGCAGCTATTTTGTTTGGCAGACGATATGAATCCAAAGCAAGAGAACTGTTTTTAAAGGGTCACAGATTTAGGCATCGCCAGTGTAAAGTAGATGTTCCAGGACTCGTTATGAGTGTTGACACACCGTTTTTAGCATGTTCTCCAGATGGCATTGTAGATTGCGATGTGTGTGGAAGATTCTTGATTGAAGTGAAATATTTGTTCAAGTACAAGTGCTTTCATCCGAACAATGCTTTAAATCTTTCGAACATATGCACAAAAGACGAAAATGGAAAACTTCAGTTGAAACGCTCTCATAAGTATTATGACCAAATTCAGGGGCAAATGGCCATCACTGGTGTTAAAAATAGTGTCTTAGTATGTTACACACACAAAGGAATTTTGATGTTGAATTTGATGAAGACTTTTGGAACTTATCTGTGGTTAAAATGTCACACTTCTATACAGATTTAGATTTATGATTTAGAAGAACATTGCCATTGTGAAAAGTCTATGCTAGTATGAATGTTTGTGTAAGGATCTTGTTAGTGTTACAATTTGATCCCTATTTGTTATTGTTCAAAACAAGTATTGTCATACATTTATTATTCACATTACTGGATTATGATTATTGATATACTTAACAATATTAATAGGACATATAATTCTATATTATATTAAAATAGAAGATAAAAACTGACAAAATGGTTTATGACCAATTTTATTGTTTGCCTTTTTATATATCCATTTTTTATGTTGATGTATACAGTACATGGCAATAATTTCATACATTAATTATAAGATATATTCACTGTACAATGCAAAACTTGTCCATTGCCTTATGAAAAAGGCAGACTTTTTGGAGCTGTTAACACTTTTTGTATTAATACATTGAGACATAATAAGAATGTTCAGACTAGCATGATTTCTTCAATATTTAACTATATTTCACAATTACTTTATTTAAATATACTTTTTTCAACTGAAACTTTGTAGATTGATTTGTTTACTATATGAATTGATGTAATAGATTCAACAACTAACACATGTATGTTCATAATGCTTCCTTCTTTCTTTTGGCTTTGTGCACACAGCTTGACTTTGTAATTCAAGACTGTAAAGTTATGCTAAACATGGCTGAAAATTGCACAAAATAGCAACAATTGTTGTTATTTGTCGTAGAAGAAATCTAAATTTCAAAGGAATTCTGCCACTCAAAATCTTAGATGTTTTCATTCTTCTAATTGCTCGTTCGACATGAATGCACACGGTTGCTATTTTTCTGGACCTACGAACTGCCTTGTGGCTCAAAACTTTGCCATGTGTAAACGCGGGAATGTTCAGCGTGGCTTTTTTTGGAAGCAATAAATGTCTAATATTGAATCCTCTGTCTGCCATCATGTCGTCACCTTCTTCAACTAAATCAACAAATCCAGATTCCTTTACAATAGCGACATCACTGATTGAACCAGGAAATGTGTCTGATAAAAAATTGATAGCACCATTTGGTGAAATTGAAACAAGTTGTTTAATAGTGTTTGAATGTTTATAATTTGACCAAGTTGCCTTTTGAGCTGCTGGTCTTAATGGTTTCTGTATACAGTACTCTGTGCAGTCTATTACTGCCCTTGTGTTAGGGTATTGGTTGAAACTTGACGGTAAATTTCCTTTGACAGTTTCTTTTGAAGGCCATATGAATAGGTATTTCAAACATTGGTGTAATAAGTTCACCCAGGCAATAAAAATCTTTGATACATGACCAGCAGAAACACCAAACAAGAAAGATAAATGTTGGTTATCAAACCCAGTTCTTATTTTTACAAGGCAAATGATCATTTCCTTAAATATGGTTTCCCTTGACCGTGTTCTTCCACCCTTTCTTCCAGGAATATGTCTCCTTTTGCCATCCCAAAGTTTGACTGCTAGTGCCACGGGTAATAACCATTCAAATAACCACTGTAAAAGATTTAAATTTGGAATTCCGGTGTAAAAGAAACTAGAATCATCACCACGAAGGACTTCTTCCATGAAGGGGTTAACAGGGTCTGTGTTGACAGATTTGTGTATTCTATCACTAATATTGCTAACTTCATCTGCATCTATTAAAACAGAGTTGTCTTCAATGTCGTCGTCACCAAAGGTTTGCAGTGTGGGTAGTCGATTTTCAGGAACATGGTCTGGTTGAATTAATGGTGATTTTGCTACTCGTTTTTTCTTATTGACACTTGTAAGATTGGATACACTCCTGTCTGTGGGACTTTTCCGGGAAACTGTAGGCGTAGATAAGGGGCATTCCGACACTGGATCTGTGGCTCCATCAGGAAAATGCTAAAAATAGAATGCACAGATCAACTTATTATTAATACATGTATAATGTTCCTATAAGCATAACAAACCATATAATGCACAGATAATTATACTACAAGCGTTTATACCATGACAAATCTAAACATTATCCATATATGATAAGCATATAAAAATGGGCCTGCAGCCAACGCCCGTTGATTTTGTGCAGGTCAATAATAATAATCGTCAATGAAAATTCTGAGCTTGGCAACTGTGTTTAAAATGCAAGATTGTTTGTATCCCTGTTAACAAATTTGAAAACGATATCTTTAATATTTCCGTTTTAATTTCATTATAAATGTAGCTGTTTCGGTACTTTTCATAACATTGAACATTATTGTATGGTAAAGCTGTTGACATGTACAGTGTACATGCAGCCTTATCATGTCACATTGTTTTCAAACAAGCAAAATACGAAAAATGCGGCTTTTTATTTAAAGAAAAAAGATTGCGCATGGAATTTTTAATAAACTATTACTAACCTTTGAGCAAACAAAGTGGTGTTTCCCGAATTTTTCAGCTGACAAGGTCCTGTGAGGACGTGCACATTGTCTTATCCAGTGTAAACATCTTTCCATGTCAACATTTGGCTTTTTGGAAATGGATAAAACGTTATATTGTTCATATGTGGCTTGTGGTAGTAACGGCTGTCACTGTTACATGTTCCCCAGCTGCATCTTTTTGTTGGCATTATGACTTTTTTTCAGCGAAAACACACAGCGAAGTTGTTAGATCTACCGGTACTCTTGGGTTTAAATATTCGCGCCAGATGATTGTTTGTACCGCCGCGCGTGCTCAAATATCGGAAAACCCCCAAAACGAGGAGTTCCGAATAACAACTCGGCTACCGTTCAGCCGATACAAGAACCAATACTTCATAACTTATCAACCATATAATCGTACGCTTGACTTGGCCAGCGCGCTACTTAACTGTCGCTTTATATACCCGGAGTCGGATTGTGAACAAACATACTCAGGTGTATATACCACTCTTCGTTAAGACGTGTGGATTAAAGAGTTGTATTTCCTAACATATATAGTATTTCAAAATGAAAGTTGTACAATTTAAGAGTCGGCGTATACAGTATATTATCATATTTGGATTACTTTGTTTTGTTCTGACGTTTTACGCATTTCGCGGTACTGAAACCTCGCCTAGGGGAGATGGCCTTCATTTTCAAATACAGGAACTGCAGCACGAAATCTACGCGAAGCAACTCCGACAGGGAGTCAATGGCAAGGCAGGGGATCGCGTCCCTAGCGACGGCTGGTTGGACTCGAGACTTCGTCAGATCCAGGGCGGCGCGGGGGCGGAGGGACAGGCCGCCAGGGGGCCGCCCGGGGGTCGGAGCCCCGTTGATGTGTTCGTTGTCGAGGAGCATCATGAAGGTAAAGTAAAGTACCAGTAATGCGAATTCTTGGTTGTCTATATTTTAATGTTGTTATTTTTGTACGTATTCGGCATTTGTATCGCCTTTCTTTGTCTAGTTTGTGAACACACGTGCAAATCAATACACATGTACAAGGACAGTGTTCATGTCTCATGTTACGTTTGCCTCGGAAAAAGACGTAGTTGGTCTTATTAACAGCTAAACAAGTTGTCGATTTTCTTTATTTTTAGTCTCGGTTTAAGTTAATCTCATACTCCACATGTGTACAATTTGTCCCACTTGTCTACCGCTTACTGTCTCTCCTTCTACTTCCTTATCTAAATCACATTTTGCCGTAACTACCACTGTTCAACACATGTAAACAAAATATTGTAGATTATGTACGTATACTCTACACTGTACAAAGTATATCAAGCATTGTTGTGTTTCGCAATTTTGGCAATAAAACGTGATATCAAAGTAATATTTATCATTGTGAAAGCTGTAATACAAGCAGCAAATACAGGCGTCTAAAAGCCTCGAACAGTCATGTGAATATAGAGGATACACATCAGCTTGTGCGAAAATATACATATCGGTATAGCGAAAAAGGCACATGCTTGGTCTTCAAGTGTTCAGAAAACGAATTTCTTAATTCAGTTGATATTGATTCAGTTCATCAACAGGAGTGGTTCATCATCATCATCATCATCATCATACAACAGCAACATCAACAACAACTTTAATACATATTGCAATATGCCAGCTACTTGAAATATTCAAAGAGCCGTTTTATTAATATTTCGCAAGAAAATCACAGGAAAAGTTTCTCGGGTTGAGAATATTTTGATATTGATACGGCATAGCCATGCGCTAACACTAATCTTGCTTTTGAACTTCATATAATAACCGGACACAGATAGAATACTTCGGTTTGGAGCAATTAACCGCATATACAACACGAAAACATTTATTTTACAGGCTTCATGCAGTCGCACGAACTAAAATTGAATGAAGTTCTGTGCGATTTATATACATGTTACGACATGCAATTGTATTACATACATGTATCAGTTCAATGGAGAATTATCCCAGGATGTTCATACTTGTTTCGTTATTGGTCAGATAACAGGGCCACGCACACCCGGTTTGGGATCGTTGCATGTAGTTGTCGGGCAATCAGATAGGCCAAACACCAGTGTAGCCCCATTAGCGTTCGTGATGAAACTTGCGTTTATCAGGGTACTGATCTAATTTTTACTTACCCATCGATTTCACCAAAACCAACTGTCAGCTAAACTGTGTTTAAACTTACCGAACCGTGATACGAAGTCACGAATTCACATTTTAGTGTTGTTGTTTACGCTACATGTATATACATTAAAAATCCGATTATTTTTATGGCTCCAAGATCCTTGATGGTATCTTTTCAGGCCCGAAATAAACATAACCTTTCCGCTTGAACTGATTTTAAATATAAAGAAACGGATATGGCGAAACAAATGTACCGCATCATGAATAAGAACAGAACAAATAAATCATTTGAGGTTTCAGAAAAAAAACACACGTGTATACTGTATTCAAACATGCTTTCCTCACTTTATTCATCGTAAACAAAAACAAAGAACAGTCATCTTAATAGGAATTGTGTTAAATTCGGTTCATCGTTTTGATGATGTTAGAACACATAGTGTGTTTCCACTGGCATGACTGTTCATTAATATTAACGCGACTTTGCGGCCTGTTCAACATCTCTGTACATGTATAACTCAGTGTCTTGAATATATCTGTGACGATATTATATACTTTCAGTAACACGTTTACATATTATAAAGAAAATTCTACTTAACCACTTTAATTTTACTACCAACATGTATGCCGCTTAAAATACGAAAACAAATTGAACTAAACTGATATAAAATAGCTTTCAATTTCACACGGAATGTCTGCGAGCGAAAATGAGGAAATGTACCTGTCACGAATTGAACCCACCATTCCATAAGAATCGAACAATACCCTTGTTCTTATGAGCGTTTCCAATTAAGTGGGAATTATTGGCAAATATGGACATGGAAATCCTATTATTCTATTACCTTTGACGTTTACGACATCCGTCGCGTGCTGCGTTAATGTCTGGCGACCGTATTTGGGTCTTTATTGAATGGTGTTCAGGTTATTGCCAGCGTGTCGCACATGCGAACAAAGTGAGCACTGCAACAATTACGTGACATAACTATTAGTTATTAACTAATGAATAAAGTGATAACACGACTCGCGTTTATTGAAGACACATGTACGTAGCATTTAGACGGGGGTACGCCTCTCGTAAAATTGTCTAGAGATTCAAACTTTTAAACCTACAAACTTTGAATTACTTGAACATTGTCTTCTATTGAAGAATGATATAAATGTATCAGCTGTCGTATCGGGTTATGTTCCACAGAAGCTCAGTAGACGTATTAAATCTTTTTAAACGCTAAATATTAATGTTGTGTAATAAAATTGTCATTGGTTTGCAACATATATAGATCTCATTTACATAGGTATAGGTCTAAGATACTCACAGTTTTCGCCCCCCACTTATTATTAAATCTATATTTTCATGTACATGTACGTTATCAATATGGTTTCATTTCTAGCAGTCTTTGGATGAAGCAATATCTATAATGATTTTATATGTACGTTCAAAAACGGCATTAACGCCCTAGTAATTTTAAGCGTTCCTTTTTTTTAAATGAAGCAGCATTAGTACATGTATATTCTGCTCTAAGATGACAATAAAGTGGTCTGAATTTAAGTCCATCGATCAATTCCCCGAAAGAGAACACACTGAGAACTATTCTTTTTCTGCACACAACTTCCAACCCATTTCAACAGGCAACAATGCTCGGATATCGAGTTACCAAATATTGTTCTTAATCGGCGTTTAACTCGCTCCTCCCA
Source organism: Congeria kusceri (assembly GCA_027627225.1). Lineage (NCBI taxonomy): Eukaryota > Metazoa > Mollusca > Bivalvia > Myida > Dreissenidae > Congeria > Congeria kusceri. The sequence goes on along the minus strand of CM051031.1, from coordinate 34,973,035 downwards.
GAATGCAGACCAGTCACGATATAATATCACTCACAAAGATCAATGAACTGTTAGTTTTTTCTAAAAGCAGAATTAATTGTAATTTTTCCACTGAGCGTTAGACGTAAAAAAATGTTTGTTTCAGGTTACATGCACAATAAAATAGGGTAGGTAGGTAGGGATTTATTTATTTATTTTATTTGGTAAATGTTCAACTTGAAGATTCTAAAACTAAATAAACATTCAAAACATATCGGTAATATCCTTAAACATTGTTTATAAGTTAATGCTATCAAAACCAAACACGTATTTATCCAAAAACAAGTAATTATTGGAAAAAGTAAATAAAACAAAAAATATATGACAAACTCAATATGTTCTAGGGTCGGGGCATTTTTAGGGTAGGTCGGATAACCTGAAACAAACATATTTTTTACGCCTTATTTGAGCAAGGATATAAATTATTAATTACTCCCCACCCCATGCGAACGAGTAGATGAGGATAACTTTCGTATATTTTGTATTTATTAATGAAATATAACCTGATAGTATAAACAATTACCACAAGTTATGGATTCGTATTATCAGTACATAACTGTGTACATTTTCAACTATCAATATGACCTATTGACAATGGTTAATAATGATCAAATTTGCTGTCACCGATTCCCCGGTCGAAACTAGTATAATTAGATAATAGCACTAAAATAATACCATGTAATAATACAGACATATATTAAAACAAGAGGGCCATGATGGCCCTTGGTCGCTCACCTGAGTTTAAGGCATCATAATGGCTAATAACAAGATGTAAAAATGGCACTAAACGCCTTACCTGAGTATAAAGATCTGGGCCTTGCAGTTTCATATGTTTTTTTAGTCTATATAAACCATGTGACCCACAGTGCATGGCCACCTTGTACCCCAGGGGCATAATTTGAACAATATTTGTAGTGGACCACTTTTCAATGTTACATACCCAATATGATTCCACTGGGCCTTGCGGTTTCAGAGAAGATTTTTCAAGTCATTTTGCTATTTAAATGTATATAAACCATGTGACCCCCAGGTGGTGGCCTTTTTTTTACCCCAGGGACGTCATTTGAACAATCTGTGTAGAGGACCGCTCCACAATGTTTCACGCAAAATATAAAATCTCTGGGCCTTACGGTTTCAACAAGGAAGATTTTTAAGGCCCAAGTGCCATATAAGTCTATATAAATCATGTGACGCCCGGGGTCATGCCAACTTTTTACCCCAGGGGCATAATTTGAACAATCTTTGAAGAGGACCACTATACAAATGTTACAGGAGATTTTAAAGTCATTTGGCTATTTAAGTCTATATAAACAATGTGACCCCAGGGCAGGGTCAGTTTTGACCCCTGGGACATTTTGAACAATCTTTGCAGAGGACCACTATAAAATGTCACATACCACACATGAAACCTCTAGGCCTTGCAGTTTCAGAGGAGATTTTTAAAGTCATCTTGCTATTTAAGTCCATATCAACCATGTGAGCCCTGCGGTGTGGTCAGTTTTGACCCCAGGGCATCATTTGAACAGTCTTTGTTGAGGACCACTATACAATGTTACATACCAAATATAAAACCTCTGGGCCTTGCATTTTCAGAGGAGAAGATTTTTGAAGCCATTTTGCTATTTAAGTCGATATAAACCATGTGACCCCTGGGGTGTGCCCAGTTTTGACCCCAAGGGCATCATTTGAACAATCTTTATAGAGGACCACTATACAATGTTTCCAACCAAATATGAAACCTCTGGGCCTTGTGGTTTCAGAGGAGAAGTTTTTTTTAAAGTCATTTTGCTATTTACGTTTATATTAACCATATGAGCCCCGGGGTGTGGACAGTTTTGACCCCAATGGCATCAATTGAACAATCTTTGTAGAGGACCACTATACAATGTTACATACCAAATATGAAACCTCTGGGCCTTACGGTTTCAGAGGAGAAGATTTTTAAAGTCATTTTACTATTCAAGTCAATATAAACCATGTGACCCTCGGGTTGTGGCCAGTTTTGACCCCAGAGGCATAATTTTAACAATCTTTGTAGAGGACCACTACTCAATGTTACATACCCAGGCCTTTCCCCAGGATTTTGCTAAGGCACAGGGGCAAATAACCGCAGCCGGGGGTGGGGGTGGGAGGGGGGGGGGGTACCCCCTTCGACGTTAGATTTTTAAAAACTTTTTATGTGTACTAAATCAAAATCTGCAGTACTTCAGAGCTAACAGAAGCACAACAATAAACAGCCTTTTGATATAGTTTTTTTTCTTTCTTTTGTTTCCCAATGACATAACATAATCATAAAATTCACACACTATGAAATTTATCAAGGAAACACAACATAAGTGGCAAAAGTAATGTAACCTGGAAATAGATAATGACACGGTTTACCTAAATGTATACCTCTTTAAAAGAAAATATTATCACAAAATTATCAGAAGTGACATTAAACAAAGCTTTATTTTATACTTCATTTCATGTCTGAAATGTTTATGTCTTCCACTATCCAACACTTATATCCAACACAAACATTTCATTTGAGTGCAAGCCCAGTACACAAATTTAGAAAGCTGTCCTTCATGGTTTCTGCTGGTGCCACATGTCCACCCACATGTTGATGAGGCATAGTGTTCATGTCCAATATCTGGTACTAAAAAGTTGTTCTTCTGAGAAGAGGTCCTTGGGTGGAGGCTGCCAACAAAGCATTAAGAACTTTGTTGCAGAGACATGATCTGTGTGTAGTTTTTTGTATGCTGCACACATTTAATTAAACTGTACAAATGAAAGGTTTAAAGTAGATGACTAGACTTTTGGCTCTATGCTACGTGTTTGTGTACATGCTGGTGAAACAGACTGCAGTGTCAGAGCTACAGACTCGATTTTGCATCATTTGTCTTACAATAATTGTGCAGTTCCACCTAAGTTAAACTAGATATAGATATAATGCTATCATTTCATATTTGGCATTTCATTATTCAATTAGAAATATACACTTCGCCTGTAAACACATTCAATGTAGTAGACCTAAAGTGAAAATGTATGATATAAGACGGTCTTATATACTAAGACTGATTTACTACATTTCGTACACATTGGCTAAACATTACATCCAGCTAATTTACTTACACAACAACATGATTGACCATGCTGGTGGGTAACATTTTCTATGCATTTCAATGGTCATCTCTAAGGATTCTCTAAAGCACCCTCACAACACTGTGTTACTGGCTAGCTGGTTTCATAAGATCTAACAATAGCACACTGCATACACCTGGCTGGAATGTGGCCTGCTGTACTGATTTTTGAGTGCTAGAGGCTTATTGAAGTTAAAGTGCTGTATAAACAATGTGACACGCCCCCCCCCCGGGTGTGTAGCCATTTTTTTACCCCAGGGGCATCATTTGAACAATCTTTGTAGAGGACCACTATGCAATGTTAGATACCAAATATAAAACCTCTGGGCCTTGCGGTTTCAGAGAAGATTTTAAAAGTCATTTTGCTATTTAAATGCATATAAACCATGTGACCCCCGGGGTGTGGCCAATTTTGAACCCAGGGGCATCATTTCAACAATCTTTGTAGAGGACCATTATACAATGTTTTTACCAACCGAATATGAAACCTCTAGGCCTTACAGTTTCAGAGGAGAAGATTTTGAAAGTCATTTGGCTATTTAAGTCTGTATAAACCATGTGACCCCCGGGGTGTGGCCAGTTTTGACCCCAGGGACATCATTTGAACACTCTTTGTAGAGGACCACTATACAATGTTACATACCAAATATGAAACCTCTGGGCCTTGCGGTTTCAGAAAAGATTTTTAAAGTCATTTTGCTATTTAAGTCTATATAAACCATGTGACCCCTGGGGTATGCCAGTTTTGACCCCAGGGGCATAATTTTAACAATCTTTGTAAAGGACCACTATACAATGTTACATACCAAATATAAAACCTCTAGGCCTTGCGGTTTCAGAGGAGAAGATTTTTAAAGTCATTTTGCTATATAAGTCTATATAAACCATGTGACCCCTGGGGCGTGGCCAGTTTTGACCCCAGGGGCATCATTTGAACAATATTTGTAGAGGACCTCTAGAGGATGTCACATATGAAATATGAAAGCTCTGAGCCTTGCGGTTTCATAGAAGATGATTTTTTAAAGTTTTCACTTTTTAAAATCTATTTTTAGCTCTGGTTACCTACATATTCAGCGGACCAGAAAGATTTGAACAACTTTGAAAGAGGTCCACCCAAGGATCATTCCTGTGAAGTTTGGTGAAAATCTGCCAAGCGGTTTATGAGATGTTGTTTGAATGAAAAGTTGACGACGCACGCACGCACTCACGCACGACGGGCGATCACAAAAGCTCACCATGAGCACTTTGTGCTCAGGTGAGCTAAAAATGTGTTATTAGTGCATAGATGCCAATTGGGATGGATATAATTACGTGTGAACATAACTAAACAAAACAGGAATGCTTGTGATCGTTCTGTATTTTTACACTCATGAATCCAATTTAAAAATGCCAACAATATACCTTCAAATAAATACGTTAGCCTGGTCTAACATTTTGTATCCGGAATTCGTAGGTTTGTTCGATTATAATTCTTGCAGTCGCTGCAATGTTCTTCACTTCAGGATACATTTTTCTACTATCAAATCTATAAATCTTTCAGTTAAATACACGCGGTTTCATGTCTTAATTATAATGTTGACATGGGATTGGAGGTTTTATCTTCATACAATGTGCCGGTTTATATGATCCAGGTCCCAATGTTTTCGTTCCAATGGGACAATCACTATATGACGGTTGCTTTAAATCCGCACGCACACAACACGTTACTATTTTATATTTACAGAAAAAAATCCGGGGCTTAACGTCTATCAATTATTTCCTAATCGTTCAGCGGTATGTTTATACGCCGACTATTTCAGACGGCAATTTAAGGAATTTCCTCATCTGGCGGTTATTCGACTCCCATCATTTGCTGTTTCCAATTTGCAGAATCGACCGATGGCGTGAATGATCCCCGCGTTTTCGTAGCAGGTCCGCCGGCACCAGCAATTATCTGCGGGGGAATAACGTCTTTCCGCAGACGACCGGCGGCCGAGTTCTTATGAATGTCTAAAAATCATCTTCGGGGAAAATAATTCTCTCTTAATCACGGAATTTTATTAACTATCGGTATTTTGATTGATGATGTAAACGTATGTAAATACGTGTCGTATCTGAACTCGTTTGTTTTTATCAACGGTTTGAACTGGATGCCGACGCGCGTAGTATAATTTATTGTGTTTTTATTTTGTTGTTGTTATTGTTCATGTAATGTTTTATTAATGTATTATGCTCCCTGGAAAATTTGGAGGGAGCATATAGTCGCCGCTTTGTCCATCCATCCGTCCTTTCGCTTGACTTTCTTTTCCGGGCTATTTCTCAGCAACTACTGACTGGAATACTACTACTACTACTATTACTGTTGCTGTTTCTACTACTACTACTACTACTACTAAATATATGGATATCGTTATGTATAGATTTGATGTTTTGAAGTTTATAAATATTCCATCTCACAATATCCTCAAAGTGTTCAGTCTTAGAATCTTTCAGAAAATGTCAGTTTCATTATAGTATACACTAGAAACCTAATCAGGGTGTAAATAATGCTTTGTGACAACCACTAATGAAACTTATATACGTACACGGTGGCATGCTAGCAAATACTTAAGAGCATTTATATATTGTTTTGCATTTGATTATTCCAAACATTCAATTAGATTGACACAGTACCCCGCATAATTAATATACTTGATCATGATCGTAGATAATGTACGTGTTAACAGGAGCAACGTATTTTCAGCGTTGTAATGCCAAACACATACATGTATTCACAAATGAAACGATAGAAAACAAGTTTGCGTGAAACCAGACCTCCGAACCGCAACATTTCTCATGAATGGCAAACAACTTTAATATCTTCTTCAATTCTCGGAGAGGTCAATTTCTGTGCTGGAAGTCCAGAGCCTAAACCCAACTTTTTGCTTCAGTTCTGCCGTACTGGTTTGAGGCAGCGAACTCGGGGGTCATACCGAAGACAGGAAACACGCTGGTAACTAGCATAGAAACTGTTATTCGACTGGTCGTAGCACATACATACGTGTGTGTGTTGGTGTGTGTTGTAGTGTTTGATTTTTCATATATCATTTAACAAATAACAGAAGTATTTAACAAATGCAGGTGATTAAATAGTTATGTATTAACAATAAAAGTGGCACACATATACCAATAATGCAATTATGTACAGTTGAAACGCGATACTACGAATAGTCTAGGGAGATACAGAATTTTTCGTTGTATCGCATCTTTCGTAGTATCGCATCTTTCGTAGTATCGCATCTTTTAAAAAATTTAGTGTTGTGCACTCCTGTGCCGCAAGCCTAAATTTAGAATGAAGAATAGTTACCATGAATTAAATACATTTTAATATATTTTATTTCATAGTTTATAACAACAGTTTAAAATAATACATACATGCAGAATGTATACAGACTCAAAACAAACACACCAGCCAGTTAAGATTCACATATCTAGACGTGCGTTTACATTCTGGTGTGATATTTTAGTTTACGGTATAAATGACTGGGCCTTTGTTTATAACGCCGTTGACCATGAGCGATATCCTTCAACAAAAAGACTGCCCTTCTCGATAAGGTGTGAAAGTATCAGCTGCAAACTTGTAGTTTAAAGGGTATGCACTCAGAACTGTACAATGTGAGATCCTGGTGTGATAAAATACTCTTGGGATAAATTATTGACACCACGGGCATCCTTTTGCAACGGAAATCTTTTTTGAAACAAAATACTGCACGTGGATTTGAAACAACAACAACATTATATAGTTATTGCTGTTGGAAGCAATGCTTAAATATGGCATATATATAGACAAAATGTGATACGTATTGAGGTTGTTCAGAACTTCTATACGTCTATACAATATTTGAGGCGTGTCGTGGGAAAACCGGGCAGTCCGCACAGGCTAATCCAGGACGGCACATTCCGCCTACAGTGGATTTATGTTTAGAAGAGACTTCCTTGAAACAGAAAATACCATAACAACGGAAGTGTCATCCCGGATCAACCTGTGCGGACTGCACAGGCTGATCCGGGATGACACGTTACGCACATGCATTAAGCTCGGTTTTCCCTGAACACGACTCATTTTGTTTTCTGTGATGTTTTCATGTTCTAATTTTGTCTGTAGTGTGGATTCTGCCCCATACAGCAATTAGTCCATAATCCAGCACTTATTTGTACTAAGTACTGTCATTGGTAGAAATACCACATGGGTCACATTGATACTCGTTATTGAACCCTGTTACAATTTCATGGGATGGGTTTGAGCCTGAATCATTCAGTCCTGCTCCAGCAAACTGTTAAGAGTTGAGCGTCTATACTGACATATTGGCACCTGCTCCTCAGAAAAATCTTAACTTCCGTTGAACTTAAGTGATTATTTCAGACCTTATTTTTCTCAGTGAATAGCAACATGTACGGAAATAACTGTTTCCCGGATTAACACTTAACATGCTCTTGCACATTTAACCATTACTGAAATATGTAACAACTGAGTTTAGACATTTTTTATTTTATTTTATTTTGTTATGTTAAGAGCTGCATGAATATGTACCCTGGTTTTTCATATCGATGATATTTGATTCGACTGCTTAAGAAACATATCTGCCGGTGGAGATTTTAGTATTTCAAACCGACACGATATACATTATACCAGCGCATTTTATATTTCAGCATGCAGATATCGTTACATACTGTATTCACTCTATTCAACGCGTTAAATGGCTGGTTCGTACATGGAAATGAATTATTTAGTTCATGCTACTGTATGCGGTGAAAGAGTGCAGAATACCAGTGAATAATTATCCAATTAAAATATTTTCTTTAATGGCCACTCATGAAATAAAATACGATCGTACACTGAATACAAACGAATGTCCTTGTATATCATTATTTATTAACGGGAGTGAGCAGGTATCGAATGTCTAACTCACAGGTAATCTTCACATTTACAACAAAATGAGGCATTACGTTAAACCATTCATGCTCACCATCTTACATTCACTTATATTCGCTGACTAGTTACACATTTAACCCCCCATCTCAATACCTATATACAGGTGCACATAGACGGCCACAGCGACACGGCGCCCGTCATCAACCTCCCGGGCTACCCGTTCTTCAAGTGGCCCGCACAGGACCAGCTCAAGTACCTCATGCAAACTAACGACGGCTTCATACAGGTACTGATTGTATATCTGTTGTTGTTTGTTGTTTTTGTTTTTTTTGCGGTTTGACGATGTTTAAACAACAGTTAACCGCAACACCTTGACATAGATCTATACATAATAAGGTTGGCATATTTAACGCGCTGTCATCGAGACATAATATTCTACACAATCACCTGTAAATGGAGTAACGTATCTGTACTAGTCAATGTGTAGCGATTGTCTTGTTTAAACAATGAACAGATTCGAAACATTTTGATTGTTCCCACATGTATTTGTACCTCAGGCGGCGGCGATGGCGGGGTTTATGAACCGGCTGATCTGGGTGTGGCCAGACTGGGACCTCAAGAACCACGAGGGCTACTACAACATGTTCACCATGAGTCTGGGCTGGACGCACGCCAAGACAGACAACTGGCTGGTCAGTCTCGTCAAGTCGCCCGACAAAGTCTTCTGCATGTGCTTCAAGAACGACACTGGCTTTGAGTGCATGACGTTCATCGACCTTGAGACGGGCGAGGACGTGCGAGACAGCGGGTACTCCGTGCCGCAGGAGACGTGCATCGTCAAGAAGCTGTTGATTGTGGAGGAGTTGCATCAGATAACGGCGCTGAAGTATTTCAACAGTAGCGACTGGGCGACGGAGCGGGAGAGCATTCTACTCGACATCGACGAGGACTTCTATGGGTGCACCTATGTCGTAGATCCCATCTTGAAAACTAATTTTACGCTAGAACAGCTGTGGCTCTTAAATGACATTATCACGCCGTTCTTTTGTCCGGTCTATGCGGTCCAGGACAAGGCCTCTGATAAATTTCTCACCGAGCTAGTAAAACATGTGATGAACAAGAAACAGTGCGAAACGGACGCGCTTAGAACGTCTACCAGGTGCCTAGGAATATTACTACTAAACCTAAAAGACGTTTACGCCGATAAACTGAGACTGTTACTATTATCAAAGTCCATAGCGACTTGTAGCTACGTTCAGAATACAGATGAATTTGTAGGGAGACTGCTAGCGTATTTGACTAATATGAATATACATCAGTTAGAGGCTCTTCATTTTATGGGGTTTTGTGCCAACACGTCTCCCAGGACATACCTGAACTACAGGGAATTTAGGGTCTGCTCGGGGGCCAATACACCGGAACAAAGCGCAGTCATAGTCCATGCAACGAACGAAAAGGAAGTGAAGCGTCGCACAATACTTCTGAAGTATATGCTGAAAAATGTGATGAAAAAGCGCCCAGGCTTAATCACAGTTGCCAGGTCGGTAAGGGACGGCTACACACCACGAGAGCTATTTGAACAGATCGAGGCGTCGGTGCTCATGACGCTAAACGCGACCAGTGACAGGCCGCTGCGCATGCACTACGACCAAGAACTTCTGGGCGGGAAAGGAGGCTGGCCACGGGCTCATGCCGTCTGAGGACTGAGGTGTAGACCGTAGAGCGTCTGATGTTTACAGGTGTTGAGAATGCAAAGGAAGTACTAGTATATTGAATGGAACTGATGTCATCGCATTAAAGAAGCACATTGAAATGAATTGTACGCCCTTTGGAAAGCGTTTGCATTGAATATGATTCAGCATAATTCTATCACATACGTTAATCTGCCAGACACTGTTCCCTATAAGGCTATTTTTATCAGATTATTTTGTTTCAACGAATACAAATAGTTACTCTAGACTAGCTGTTAAAAGGAATATGTGTGACTGAATAAATACTCAGTTAATACATTTGTGTTGCAACAGACATGGTGCTGTATTTAAAAGATCAATTTAAACGTTCTGTGTGTTCATTTCTGTTGTGAACTTGAGAAATCGCCGGTTCGATTTCTTAACAAATAATTTATACATATTATTTCCTTCTATCGCTTGCTTGTGTTTTTCCATGGGTTTACATTTAAAAGTTCGCATTAAAAGGTCAGATTATTTAATAACTCGTTATTACCTCTGCTTCCCCATATACAAAGTATTAGGCTATACCAATTTGATTCTATGCTTAGCGTCCTCGGGATGGTAGGTTTTTGGATGACTGAACAAACAAAAACTATTTTGACAATGTAAAAAATCGAGTTGGAAAGCATATTAAAATTGTGAAAAATGACTTGCAGGTGTTTTTACAAATATTTGTATAAATATTGTGCCACAAGTCTATAATGTGTTAAAGTAGGTTCCAGAAGATGATATATACTGTATAGCAGTTTTGCAGGTAAACACTTGCTTTAGCTTGTGCCACTGCCATTAATAAGTTGTGACAGAAATATGTTTTTTGTATCGACTCATTGTTTTTTTCCTGTCTGGTTGGTAGGTTTCGAAAAATCATGGGGACGCTTAACACAGAATCAAATTTTGTATGGCCTTATTGCTTATCCCAATACTGTGTAAGCTTGATTGTGTACTGTGCGAAGGTAAACATTCACGTGTTACGGAAAATTGAATTATGAAAATTCAACTATTACAGATTGGTTGTTTTGTAAAAACAAAAATGCGCCGAGTAGGATCGTCAGCTACATTTTGTAAACAGATACTGCGCTTGTACATGTACAGGCATTTCAGTTTGAATGAATAAGTTAACTTGGTTTGTAAGAAGTAAATTCAGGATTTTTGATAACGGATATTTGAGGGATGACAGGCACATTGAGGGATGACAGGCACATTTAGCCCACAACTCCTTGCAGTAATCTCCTCTTTTGGGGCGCAACGAAAACCAATGAAAGGAGTTCGCACTAAACTGTACGAAAAAGTTTAACCATACTATAAATAGATGAACAATTTAACACTTTTAAACAGACGCAAAATACAAACATATAAATCGGAATCTGAAAAAATAAATGATCAAGAAATGATTCGTGTTGTTAGTGTAAAGACAAAAACGGTAGACGGTTGACTTACAAAATTATAGTCAAATAATGTAATTGACAAATTGGCCCCAGGGTTTTAAATGGGTCATTAGTAGAACCTATCATCATTAGCCATCGAGATTGTTTTGTCAAGTATGGAAATGAACTTTTTCCACATTGGTCAGTAGGATGTTCAATATCTGGGCGCATGTCCAATGCTTGGCCTAGCACAAAGATCAACTTAAATTACACCAATGCTTGGCCTAGCACAAAGATCAACTTAAATTACAAGGTATTAAGGGTAGAGGAGCATATCGTTAATTTTGCGACTTACAGATAATTGTCCATGATTTACCATCAAAATATGCTACTGCTTGGTAGAGAGTGCACATTTCACAAGAAACACGACACACGTATATTCAGCGGCATTCATAGATATCAAGCGGTCATATGTCATCTGTATGTGAAAGAAACATATTAAATGCTAGTACATGGACATTTACACAAAAACAGTTGTTGAATATTGGAGACCCTTCAGGTGGTAAAATACTTGTACAAATAAACACAGATATGTTCATTTATCAATTTCATTTATAATCAATAGAAAGTAAAGTGAAACCATACTGTTCACATTTAAAATCAATGAAATACAAAAGCCCAAATTAAATGTAAGCCTTGAACTTACTTTCGTCATCTGTAACACAGTTACAAAACCTTGTCCAAAACACTTGGTAATGTGGCCATATGGTTAGTGATTTTACGTGCAATATACCTTAAAATGATTATCATGAATCCATCTTCATAATATTGTCCCTCACAACATTCATTATCAAGTAAATATGCCTGAAATATTATTATGTTATCTTACACTGAACTTAAAAGCATTACATCTAGTTTTCAAATGAACATCATAAAAAACATACTAGTAATTCAAATTGGCATGAACAGTACATAAACTACATGACATATTAAATAAGCTGGATCTATCAAGTAAATATGCCTGAAATATTGTTATGTTATCTTACACTGAACTTAAAAGCATTACATCTAGTTTTCAAATGAACATCATAAAAAACATACTAGTAATTCAAATTGGCATGAACAGTACATAAACTACATGACATATTAAATAAGCTGGATCGATGTTTATATCACAATCAACATTGACAACTACATGTACTGTGCTTATTTGTCGGAGACTTCGTTGTTTTATGAAATAACATACCATACATGTAGGTACATGTACACAGAAATAGCTTTTCTGTCCAGAGATCTATTAACAACTGTTTATTGATAGATCTTTGTTCTGTCTGACCACTATATCGTATATTGTACAAGACTTTAAGATTGATTACAGCTACTTTGCTGCATTTCTTTTTAAAGTCTGCAAATAACCTGACATATCATAGCACATCTACATGTACTTCTATCATTCAAGCTTTACTAAACGCCATGAAACCTGCCCAATAGCTTTTCCCTTATATAAGACCTGCCCCAAAATGTCACTTGTGCCAGAGCTGTTTCTCCACCTTCATAAACGATGCAGTACTGGAGAAGTACTTGGCATTGGCCTCGGCCACCTTCTTCTCGGCCGCCTGCGGGTTGACAATCTCAAGACCCTGCAAGAACACAGAAATATTTGTAATACCGGTAATATGGAACACAAACTGAGATGGGTTTAAGCCCCTGCAAGAACACAGAAATATTTCTAACAATATGCAACCCAAACTGAGATGGGTTTAAGCCCCTGCAAGAACACAGAAATATTTCTAACAATATGCAACCCAAACTGAGATGGGTTTAAGCCCCTGCAAGAACACAGAAATATTTCTAACAATATGCAACACAAACAGAGATGGGTTTAAGCCACTGCAAGAACACAGAATTATTTCTAACAATACGCAACCCAAACTGAGATGGGTTTAAGCCCCTGCAAGAACACATAAATATTTCTAACAATATGCAACCCAAACTGAGATGGGTTTAAGCCCATGCAAGAACACATAAATATTTCTAACAATATGCAACCCAAACTGAGATGGGTTTAAGCCCCTGCAAGAACACAGAAATATTTGTAACAATATGCAACCCAAACTGAGATGGGTTTAAGCCCCTGCAAGAACACAGAAATATTTGTAACAATATGCAACCCAAACTGAGATGGGTTTAAGCCCCTGCAAAACACAGAAATATTTGTAACAATATGCAACCCAAACTGAGATGGGTTTAAGACCCTGCAAGAACACAGAAATATTTGTAACAATATGCAACACAAACTGAGATGGGTTTAAGCCCCTGCAAGAACACAGAAATATTTGTAACAATATGCAACACAAACTGAGATGGGTTTAAGCCCCTGCAAGAACACATAAATATTTGTAACAATATGCAACACGTCCATGTTCTCCTATTGGTTGTGCATCCTTTCCCTTAGTTTCTTTTCCTCATTCATTTCCCTCTTTCATATTGTACTAAAGATATTTAAAACACATTAACTTTTCTGCAATCCTTTTGTTTTTATTTTTTAAAGTCACATGTTTTTCTTTAACTTTTACATTTCATTCAGAAGTAAATTAATTTGTTGTGAATCAACTTAGATTGGCTAGTAAGTATTTGAATCTTTGATGAAAAGTAAGAGTTCATTTTTGTTAAATTGAACATAATTTCTTAAACCATGTCTTTTAATACTTTTACCTTTGATTAAAACAAAATATTGTTAAATTGTTACCTGACTAGATTGTTTGATTTTTATGATTAGAACATTTAAATTGAATTGTCTATTTAAAATAACTGTTCTTAATAGCATTTTCCTTATACAGTGCATTTGTATTTAACTGACACAAGAGCATGATTTTAGTAGCTTATTCCTTTGTAAGACTTACGCTGTACTGTAACGTACAATGGTTTCCCTGAACCTATTATATGTAATTTGCTATTTTGCACTCCTTTCAATTGTTAATACAATTTATGGTCTGAGTGATTTGGTTTCATATTCTTCGCCATTTGTTCTGTATAGATAAAATAAACGGACACAAAGTGTCATCCAATTCTTTCATGAATTTGAATTTTTTGTGATATCTGATTGTAATAATTATTGTATCAGCTTTTAAAATATCAGCTTTTAAGATTTTATTGACAGGTTTTCTATGCTAAAGATTGCATGTTTTTGCATAATACTTATTTGTCGTAATAACTTAATTCTTGTGTTTTTTTGACTAATGTTTGAAAGATTTGTTCCAGTAAATTATATATTTTGTGAATTAAAATTTTATCATTGTATAGATCTCTTCTTGGTTTACATTTTAACGACGTAAGCGACATTCCATGCCTACAAAAAGAAGTTTCGAGAAGTGGGCGGGACGAAAGAATCTTTGCACGTGCCACAGAAGCATAATATTCGTTAATGTGGGCGGAGCTAAAAAGTGTTATCAGTCAGTGACCTGATATTACAGAAAGTGGGAGGAGTGAATTTGTGTAATCGGTCAGTGGTATAATAATGCTTAAAAATATTGGGTCATCTTCAACGTTAATATGAAATAGTGGCATAATAAAATGAATGTACTGGTATGTATGCAATAAAAAAAGTACAGGTTTTAATACATGATTCACATTGTAAAACAGGTATGCCCCCTTAGTTTAAAGCAATCTTTTAAATATTAAGTTTGGTGAAGATCGGATAAAAACTGTTTGACTTAGTGAGCAGAAACGGCTTAAAATGCTAATTCTAGATAATTCAAGGGCCATATGTCCACAATTCCTGGGGTGATTTAGCTGATAATCAAACTTTGCCAGATATGACTACAAACATTTCCCTGAAGTTTGGTCTTAAAGAGAGGAAACGAGTAAAGTGGAAAATTTTAGATAATTAAAAGGCCACAACACCACAATTCCTGGGCCGATAGTATGGCTACAAACATTGTAATAAAGTTTGGTGAAGATCGGATAAAACTGTTGGACTTTGAGAGCGGAAATGAGAGTGGTCTACAGGCCGACAGACCAACTGACAGACATTAGCAAAAATAATATTATTGTAGAGGGGTAATACTTTTTATAAATGTAAAAAAATTCAACATGTAAAATGCATTTTTTTTTTTTTTTTATCACTGTTATTGAATAAAATTAAATATTATCACATTATGGACATTAGAAAACTTATTTTGTTGATAACAAACTTTCAAGTGTGACCTTAAAATCTGAAAACAGGGGAAGTAGTGACGGTATAATTCAGAACCCTTTTGAGCCATACCCTTTTGACTTTGACTTTGACTTTGAGGTCGGTCGAGCATGCCAAAAACAAACTCTAATATATAAAGGCACACTATTCCACAATCAAAACAGATATGTATAGCGAAAATTGTATGGAAGTAATTATGGAAGCTTTAAGGTATAAATAAGTTCGAACTGAAATGTCAGATTTTACTTAGTTGTTACCATCATTTACATAAGATTTGAATAGACATGTAGAAACATTTGCACAAGATAAACATGTAGAAACATTTGCGCCAGATAATTACAAAATCATTCATGCTTTGGCAAAAACTCTAGCCAAGTCAAGCGGTATTTTGCAACGTTAATACAATGGAGTCCTCAGTGTGACCATTACACCAACTGATTATTTTCAAAACTGTATTTATCCTGGTACTAACCCAAACAGTGACCTAATAAAGCGGTGACCATATAAACTTGTTGATATCCCGCAGTAGATCACGTGACTGTGATATACCGTCAATAGGTATTCCTACGCGCCGGATAACAACATTGTCGAGAATGACACAGCATAGTCTACTTACCAGAGCTTTTCATCGATACAAACTTCGTGTTGTCTAGTTTAACAGAGTTAAACAACAAATGAGTTGTTTGCCCTTACATTCCATTTAACTGGTTAACAACAACTTCCATCCAGTTCAATTCCATTTCAAAACACTTGAATCTGATGCAAGCAGGTTATTCTTTGTGGATAGACTTTTTTTGTTCAACCAACAGAGCATATTCATCAAAGAAATAACCCTTTATATAAATTTCCGATGAAAAGAAATGAAAAAAAGTAATCAATGGTCTACATCTGTAATTTTAATGTAGAACGAAACATTAATTTGATTTATTTCACTTTCAGTGACACTGTCCTCCACCCACAACTATCCGAGTAAATCGTAGAAAATTGAAAAGGGATCAATCTTACGTTTTCATTCGAGGCAAATATTCCCTACACTTTTTATCTGAATCCTATTGCATAATATAATCCATCCAAAACACAGAAACACTAAACATTTATTCTGATTTCATGTATTTTAAACTGCAAAACAAACGCGTTTTGGTTTGACTACATTGTGTAAACTTACAACACAAAATGAATGACTGGTGTGACGTAATGTAACTCTTTAAAAACCAATATAATCTGGTTTAAAACAAAAGCAGATTTACTACGTCATTTTCGTGTCGTACTGACATCAGCAAATAAGATTTATTAATATTTTACTTTCGCGTTTTGATAAAGGTGATTAAGAAATAGAGAACTATTTTTTTCGGCTATTTTTCATGCAAGCGAGTTATTAGGTTCCAGGCCGGTCTAGAATTAATTATTTTTTTTAAACCTTTAACAAGAGAAATTTTTAAAACATGTATGCCCCCGACTTGGAGCCAAGTTGTGAAAATGTGCAATTGTTAAGAAAAATTTTTAATATGCAATCCCAAGCGAGGACTCGATATATGTATGAAGTTTCATTACAATATCTCGATGCGTTCTCAAGTTATTGAGCGGAAACCGTTTTTCTATTTTTAATAATGGTGACCTTGACCCCACCCACCCCATATGAAATCCCAAGAGAGGTCTCAATATAAGGTATCTATGTATGAAGTTTCATTAAAATATCACGATGCGTTCACAAGCTATTGAGCGTAAACCGTTTTTCTATTTTTAGCAACGGTGACCTTGACCCCACCCACCCCACATGTAATCCCAAGTGAGGTCTCGATATAAGGTATATATGTACGAAGTTTCATTAAAATATCTCGATGCGTTCTCAAGTTATTGAGCAGAAACCGTTTTTCTATTTTTAGCAACCTTGACCTTTGACCTGTTGACCTCAAAATGTATAGGCTTCTTTCTTTCCTCCCAAGTAACCAGCGTACCAACTTTCATGATCGTAGGTCAAAGCGTTCTCAAGATATCGTGCGGAAACTAAATGGTCTACGGACAGACCGACCAACTGACGGACAGGTGCAAAGCAAGATACCCCCACTTCTTCGAAGGGGGGCATAATTAGTGTTTGGAATTTTAAAATTTAACTGAATAGAAATTAGGATAAATAGAATACACGGTAGGTGTCGGGAAGCAGAAAGTTTATCCGGTTTGGCCCGAAAACAAAAATAGGGCTCGCTAAAGCTCGCCCTATTTTCATTTTCTAAGCCTCACCGGATAAACTTTCTCCATCCCGGCACCAACCATGTATTCTCTATATCCTGTATTTTCAAAACTACATGTAAGAAAAGCATACTAAGTAAAATTGTATTTATCTCAGTTATTAATCCAGGTTTTAGGTTTGATAATGATCCATTGAGCTTGAGGAAAGAGTCTTGCCAGCACACACTGTCTTCATATTAGTTAACATTTTCAACATTCTTCAAAACAATATTGGAACATTGGATTTTTATTTAATTAAACTTAAAATGTGTGAATTTAAAAAAAATAATCAAGAACTGCCACTGTAATGGGGCAAATACCCCCCCCCCCCCCAACATGCCGCTTTGTCACTATGATCTTGATACAAGGAACATGTGGTTAAAAAATGTATTAGTTAAACTCGATAAAGAAATTGACAAAGGGGAATGAGTAATTGTGGACTGCACTCTGCCATCTATCCATGTATGAAGTTTGAGTTCAATCCCTACAGTAGTTTTTGAGAAAACAGCCAGACAAGGAAAATTGACAAAGGGAAATAACTTCGTAAAAAGTGCAGCTAGGGTTATAATTCTTGTGCACTGCACTCCACTTAACAATCATCTATCCATGTATAAAGTTTGATGTCAATCCCTTCAGTAGTTTTTGAGAATATGGCCTGACAAGGAAAATTGACAGCATGGAATAACTTTGTAAAAAAATGCGATAGAGATATAAATCTTGTGCACTGCACTCTGCCTTACAAACATTTATCCATGTATTAAGTTTGAAGTTGATATCTCAAAGGGTTTGAAAGTTATGCTCCGTTAAAAGTTAAATAGACCCACAGACAGTCGGACAGACGGACACACAGGCAAGCTGATTCCAGTATACCCCCTTTAAAACTTTGTTGTGCAGGGGGTATAAAGAGCATGCACTCACTAGTAATGATAACCGACTTGCATGACAAGAACACAATACTTAAAACCAATGAATCTGACCTGGAGTGGGGTGAAAGCCACGCTGGATGCAGTTCCAGAAACCTGCTTCTTCACTGTCGTGCTGCCTCCCCATGTCTGCTTCTCCTTCTGGATCTTTTGCTGTTAACAACAGATATTTAATGACACGTAGATTTCATGCAACTAAACTGCCCTTGATTCAGCGAGGTGGATGACCAAAAAAAGTAGTGATTACATAGTTTTTGACATACAGCTAACAATTGATTAGTAGGACAGATTGCATCATTTTTATTATAGCATAGGTAGCATATAAATGTAAATTTTATGCAACCAAAGAGAAGTGTTTCAAAGCCTTTGCAATGTACCTGTAGAGATTTTGAGATTCTAGCTTTTGTTTTTGAGTCCACTACAGGTCCTCGTATTCTGCCAGTCTTGGATTTCCCGATAGCTCCCAGGGAGAATCCCAGGTCACCTTGATAGGCGTCTTCCTCAATCTGAAACAGTATCATCAAAATTATTCTTATTTTTAACAGGCACATTTCATAGAAAGAACAAACAATAATAAAGACATTTTATTAAACATGATACATAAATTGAATGCCAAACCAATTACATGACAAATATAATAAGATGATGTCACAGATTGCAATCTAATACGGGCTCTCATCAGAACATAAATGTACCATGAAAAACTTGCAGCAATTTTGAGTTGTTTCTTCTTATTTTTTCATATTTCTTTTTCCTTTTCTTCTTATTTTTGCATATTTTGTTTTCTTTTTCTTCTTATTTTTGCATATTTTTTCATTTACATATAAACTTTACAACACTTTATGAAATAGGATTTGAAAAGCTTAAAGGGGCGTATAGACCGCTGGTATGGTATAATATTTTCATAAATTAAATAATATTTTATGAAGTATTTATTAAATGATTACATCACACATTGGTCTCAAATTTATAAACAAACAGTAAAATATTTTATTCATAATTATAAAAAGAAATTTCACAGTGATGCTTGTCGAGGGCGCGAGAAAATTAGTATTTGTAGTAAACTCGATATGAATGAAATGTACATGAAGTACCACTACGCACATGCACACTATTGATTAATGTAGTCTAGCATAGGAAAGTTTCCATTGAAGTGTGCAATTTTGTAGGCGTGAGTTCGAATCCTGCTGAAACCATGTATCAAAAAAACATTTTTTGGCATTGTACTTTTTTTTTTCTTAAATATTTTATTGCCACTAGAAAAAAAATAAACGTTCAAAATGAGAATATGTTTTGTTTTAATATGTGTCTATATTTATGGGAAATACATTCGATATGCTCCTTAACCTTAAATGGCATTGCTTTCAGTAGCACACATACCTCACCAAAGTTCATCCTGTTGGCAGCTTTCCTCATTTCAGTGAGACCCAATCGTTCCTTCATTTTTCGAGCTCTGCAAAGAAAATTTTAACATTCTATTGATAGAAAGGCCATGGGTTGTTTAAATGTAGCTTTCTGTCATAATTCCTGTAACTACAAAGACAGCACAACAACACTGGAAATATAAATACATAAATAACAATTATTATAAATTACCTATCAAATAGCCTAGAAGAGTCTATGCGTAAAATTTTTGTATCTGATATTGATTAGTTACGCAGAAACAACATTACACTCAAGCCTTGATATACTCCATGTATTCCTTTTAGAACTGTTTTGGTGGTGTTTATTCCCTGAAAGATTGTCAATGGGACATACCTTCGGCCACCACGCTTCTTTCGTGCCTGATCTATCGGTGCAGGCAGAGCCTTGGCCCGCTTTACTGGAGGGGGCTCCTGAAGCTTGTCCAGTTTTCCCTCGATATCAGCCCGCAGTGCATCCCCCACACTGCCATCTAGCGACTCGTGGAAACTGTCCACTCTAGAGGCCAGCGCACACTTAGCTGACACCAGACGGGCTGCTTTCTTGCGAAGGTCCTGAAACACACAAAGGACACTGTCTGGTTTATCTTTTCAGTGACTAATTATTTCACTAGATGCCATCATGACATTCATACATTTTGGTGTTATTTCAATGCAACCTACAGTATGCCACACTTATAGAAAGCAAACCAGTTGTCTCTATCAATGCCAATGAAATACTCTACAAAGTCTGGTCACAGGCAAACAGGTTTGTAAGTTGATATGTGGCACGTTGTGAGAAAACCGGTCTTAATGCATGTGCATGAAAAGTGTCGTCCCGGATTAGCCTGTGCAGTCCACACAGGCTAATCCAGGACAGCACTTTCCGCTTTTATGGTATTTTCTGTTTCAAGGAGGTCTCTTCTAAACATAAATACACTGTAGGCGGAAAGTGCTGTCCCGGATTAGCACAGGCTAATCCGGGATGACACTTTACTCACATGCATCAAGTCCGGTTTTCCCACGACGCGCCTCATATTAGGATTGTTCTGGTGCCCTGTGCAGTCTATAATTACATCTTCTAAGGTTTTCAAGCCACCAGTCTCTGTTTTGAGGATATCTGACACAGGTTTTTCCATGAATTGACAAATTTTGCTATATGTCGCAGTTATGATAAAGAGATGCTTTAGTAATATAAAGATCAAATATTTGTCTAAAAACACAATTTATACCAGCCTATAGATATTAGACAAAAAGTTCCTCCAGTAACCTACCATTATTATTTTATGAATGGTAATATACATGTAAAGGACAACAATGAAACAGTCTACAAAAGTCAATTATCGGGCACACAAAAACCATTCAATAAAGCATTATCAACTAAACAGAAAACAAGAGGGCCATGATGCCCCAAAGCGCTCACCTGAGAACTGGTACAGATGAAGACCATACTGTTGTGACAGGTTTGAAAATTAAGGTATCTGAACAGTATGCAGAGGGGGATAGGATCAAGTTTGATTTAAAACATAGTGCAATGGCCAACTAAAGTATGAGTTGGGTAGTGGATGTGCATTTGTTTTGCTAATGGTTCTCAAATCATTTTTCTCTATATTCTAACCTGACCCTTTTTAATTAAGTCATTGACAATTCTGGAAAATGCAGAAACAGTACATTTTGATGTCTTTTTCACAAACAGTTTTGGAGAACTAGTTGCTATGCGATAATTGTGATGGCTGTGCTATAAGGTAAAGTTTTGCTTTTTCTTTGATGATTTTGTGTCCAATGATGATAAATGACGTTAATGCAGGCTCTGAGGACATCAATGTTGCATGTACAAATAACTGCATGTAAGTCTTGCAACTGTTGGAAATCAAATTTTATCAATCTATTTTTATGGTCATGCGCAAACTGTGTAAGTTTGGTCAACATTGAATCAAAAATCGTGTGTGCAAGCCAATCATTAATAACTTGTTGATGTTTCTGGTGTTTCTGGTCCGATCTTGCTTATATTCGACTTTACCTGTAGTCTTACGTTCATAGACAAACTGTACACGATTGAAGAAGATTGGATGAAAAATGAAGTCTCTATCCTGAATAATGTCCATTTTGCATTTTTTTTCACAAACAAAGGGCAATAACTCTGTAGTTTCTGGTCCGATCTTGCTTATATTTGACTTCAACTGTAATCTCATGGTAATAGACAAACTGTGCAAGACTGGTAAAGATTGGATGAAAAATGAAGTCTCTATCCTGAAACACGATCTGACCCATTTTTGGCGTCTGCTAAGATCTGATCGTCATACACAAACGGGGAAAATTTGGTTAAGATTGGCTAAAAAATAAAGTCTACATGTTGGAAAATGGCATTTTTGCACTTTTTTTGCATGAAAAAGGGGCAATAACTCTGGTGTTACTGGTGTGATCTGACCCAATAACAATCCCGAGATTTTATGGTCATACACAAACTGTGCAAGTAAGGTCAAGACTGAATAAAAACGGTCCAAATTGTTGACGGCATATGGACGCCGCCGGAGAGGTCCCCTATACCAACAGCTCACCGAGCACTTCGTGCTCAGGTGAGCTAAAAGCATCTGTATAACAACTATGTGTAAAGGCAGACTGACAGGAGATGACTTCTGCAAACATAATAAACTTCTGGACAAGCTCACACTCATACAGGTGTCTGTAGCACATAACAAACCAAGTAAAGTCAGACTCACTGGTGGTGCCTTCTGGACAAGCTCACACTCACACAGGTGTCTGTAGCACATAACAAACCTAGTAAAGTCAGACTAACAGGAGGTGACTTCTGGACAAGTTCACACTGGCACAGGTTTCTGTAGCACATGACAAACCAAGTAAAGTGATTCACAGGTGGTGACTTCTGGACAAGTTCACACTCACACAGGTTTCTGTAGCACATAACAAACCAAGTAAAGTCAGACTAACAGGCGGAGACATCTGGACAAGCTCACACTCAGACAAGTGTCTGTAGCACATAACAAACCATGTAAAGTCAGACTCACAGGAGGTGACTTCTGGACAAGCTCAAACTCATACAGGTGTCTGTAGCACATAACAAACCAAGTAAAGTCAGACTCACAGGTGGCGAGTTCTGGACAAGCTCACACTCATACAGGAGTCTGTAGCACATAACAAACCAAGTAAAGTCAGACTCACAGGTGGTGAGTTCTGGACAAGTTCACACTCACACAGGTTTCTGTAGCACATGACAAACCAAGTAAAGTCAGACTAACAGGTGGTGACTTCTGGACAAGTTCACACTCACACAGGTTTCTGTAGCACATAACAAACCAAGTAAAGTCAGATTCACAGGTGGTGCCTTCTGGACAAGCTCACACTCATACAGGTGTCTGTAGCACATAACAAACCAAGTAAAGTCAGACTCACAGGTGGTGACTTCTGGACAAGCTCACACTCATACAGGTGTCTGTAGCACATGACAAACCAAGTAAAGTCAGACTCACAGGTGGTGACTTCTGGACAAGCTCACACTCATACAGGTGTCTGTAGCACATGACAAACCAAGTAAGGTCAGACTCACAGGTGGTGACTTCTGGACAAGTTCACACTCACACAGGTTTCTGTAGCACATAACAAACCAAGTAAAGTCAGACTCACAGGTGGTGACTTCTGGACAAGCTCACACTCATACAGGTGTCTGTAGCACATGACAAACCAAGTAAAGTCAGACTCACAGGTGGTGACTTCTGGACAAGCTCACACTCACACAGGTGTCTGTAGCACATGACAAACCAAGTAAAGTCAGACTCACAGGTGGTGAGTTCTGGACAAGCTCACACTCATACAGGTGTCTGTAGCACATGACAAACCAAGTAATGTAAGACTCACAGGTGGTGAGTTCTGGACAAGCTCACACTCATACAGGTGTCTCTAGCATATAACAAACCAAGTAAAGTCAAACTCACAGGTGGTGAGTTCTGGAAAAGCTCACACTCATACAGGTGTCTGTAGCACATAACAAACCAAGTAAAGTCAGACTCACAGGTGGTGACTTCTGGACAAGCTCACACTCAGACAACTGTCTGTAGCACATAACAAACCAAGTAAAGTCAGACTAACAGAAGGTGACTTCTGGATAAGGTGTCTGTAGCACATAACACACCAAGTAAAGTCAGACTAACAGGAGGTGACTTCTGGATTAGGTGTATGTAGTACATAACAAACCAAGTAAAGTCAGACTAACAGGAGGTGACTTCTGGACTAGCTCACACTCAGACAAGTGTCTGTAACACATAACAAACCAAGTAAAGTCAGACTAACAGGAGGTGACTTCTGGATAAGGTGTCTGTAGCACATAACACACCAAGTAGAGTCAGACTAACAGGAGGTGACTTCTGGATTAGGTGTCTGTAGTACATAACAAACCAAGTAAAGTCAGACTAACAGGAGGTGATTTCTGGATTAGGTGTCTGTAGTACATAACAAACCAAGTAAAGTCTGACTAACAGGCGGTGACTTCTGGATGAGGTGTCTGTAGTACATAACAAACCAAGTGAAGTCAAATTAACAGGAGATGACTTCTGGATTAGGTGTCTGTAGTACATAACAAACCAAGTAAAGTCAGACTAACAGTAGGTGACTTCTGGACTAGCTCACACTCATACAGGTGTCTGTAGCACATAACAAACCAAGTAAAGTCAGACTAACAGTAGGTGACTTCTGGACTAGCTCACACTCACACAAGTGTCTGTAGTACATAACAAACCAAATAAAGTCAGACTAACAGTAGATGACTTCTGGACTAGCTCACAGTCAGACAAGTGTCTGCAGCACATAACAAACCAAGTAAAGTCAGACTCACAGGTAGTGACTTCTGGACTAGCTCACAGTCAGACAGGTGTCTGTAGTACATAACAAACCAAGTAAAGTCAGACTCACAGGTGGTGACTTCTGGACTAGCTCACACTCAGACAAGTGTCTGTAGTACATAACAAACCAAGTAAAGTCAGACTCACAGGTGGTGACTTCTGGACTAGCTCACACTCACACAGGTGTCTGTAGTACATAACAAACCAAGTAAAGTCAGACTCACAGGTAGTGACTTCTGGACTAGCTCACACTCACACAGGTGTCTGTAGCACATAACAAACCAAGTAAAGTCAGACTAACAGGAGGTGACTTCTGGACTAGCTCACACTCAGACAAGTGTCTGTAGCACATAACAAACCAAGTAAAGTCAGACTAACAGGAGGTGATTTCTGGATAAGGTGTCTGTAGGAAATAACACACCAAGTAAAGTCAGATTAACAGGAGGTGACTTCTGGATTAGGTGTCTGTAGTACATAATAAACCAAGTAAAGTCAGACTAACAGGAGGTGACTTCTGGATTAGGTGTCTGTAGCACATAACAAACCAAGTAAAGTCAGACTCACAGGTGGTGACTTCTGGTCAAGCTCACACACAGACAAGTGTCTGTAGCACATAACAAACCAAGTAAAGTCAGACTAACAGGGGGTGACTTCTGGATAAGGTGTCTGTAGCACATAACACACCAAGTAAAGTCAGACTAACAGGAGGTGACTTCTGGATTAGGTGTCTGTAGTACATAACAAACCAAGTAAAGTCAGACTAACAGGAGGTGACTTCTGGATTAGGTGTCTGTAGTACATAACAAACCAAGTAAAGTCAGACTAACAGGCGGTGACTTCTGGATGAGGTGTCTGTAGTACATAACAAACCAAGTGAAGTCAAATTAACAGGAGATGACTTCTGGATGAGGTGTCTGTAGTACATAACAAACCAAGTAAGGTCAGACTAACAGTAGGTGACTTCTGGACTAGCTCACACTCACACAGGTGTCTGTAGCACATAACAAACCAAGTAAAGTCAGACTAACAGTAGGTGACTTCTGGACTAGCTCACACTCACACAGGTGTCTGTAGTACATAACAAACCAAATAAAGTCAGACTAACAGTAGATGACTTCTGGACTAGCTCACAGTCAGACAAGTGTCTGTAGAACATAACAAACCAAGTAAAGTCAGACTCACAGGTAGTGACTTATGGACTAGCTCACACTCACACAGGTGTCTGTAGTACATAACAAACCAAGTAAAGTCAGACTAACAGGAGGTGACTTCTGGATTAGGTGTCTGTAGCACATAACACACCAAGTAAAGTCAGACTCCATGACTTTTGGACTAGCTAACAATCATACAGGTGTCTTGTAGTACATAACAAACCAAGTAATGTCAGACTAACAGGAGGTGACTTCTGGACAAGCTCACACTCATACAGGTGTCTGTAGCACATAACAAACCAAGTAAAGTCAGACTCACAGGTGGTGACTTCTGGACTAGCTCACACTCATACAGGTGTCTGTAGCACATAAGAAACCAAATAAAGTCAGACTCACAGGTAGTGACTTCTGGACTAGATCACACTCACACAGGTGTCTGTAGCACATAACAAACCAAGTAAAGTCAGACTCACGGGTGGTGACTTCTGGACTAGCTCACACTCACACAGGTGTCTGTAGCACATAACAAACCAAGTAAAGTCAGACTCACAGGTGGTGAGTTCTGGACAAGCTCACACTCAGACAAGTGTCTGTAGCACATAACAAACCAAGTAAAGTCAGACTAACAGGAGGTGACTTCTGGATAAGGTGTCTGTAGGAAATAACACACCAAGTAAAGTCAGACTAACAGGAGGTGACTTCTGGATTAGGTGTCTGTAGTACATAACAAACCAAGTAAAGTCAGACTAACAGGAGGTGACTTCTGGATTAGGTGTCTGTAGCACATAACAAACCAAGTAAAGTCAGACTCACAGGTGGTGACTTCTGGTCAAGCTCACACACAGACAAGTGTCTGTAGCACATAACAAACCAAGTAAAGTCAGACTAACAGGGGGTGACTTCTGGATAAGGTGTCTGTAGCACATAACACACCAAGTAAAGTCAGACTAACATGAGGTGACTTCTAGATTAGGTGTCTGTAGTACATAACAAACCAAGTAAAGTCAGACTAACAGGAGGTGACTTCTGGATTAGGTGTCTGTAGTACATAACAAACCAAGTAAAGTCAGACTAACAGGCGGTGACTTCTGGATGAGGTGTCTGTAGTACATAACAAACCAAGTGAAGTCAAATTAACAGGAGATGACTTCTGGATTAGGTGTCTGTAGTACATAACAAACCAAGTAAAGTCAGACTAACAGTAGGTGACTTCTGGACTAGCTCACACTCACACAGGTGTCTGTAGTACATAACAAACCAAATAAAGTCAGACTAACAGTAGATGACTTCTGGACTAGCTCACAGTCAGACAAGTGTCTGTAGCACATAACAAACCAAGTAAAGTCAGACTCACAGGTAGTGACTTATGGACTAGCTCACACTCACACAGGTGTCTGTAGTACATAACAAACCAAGTAAAGTCAGACTAACAGGAGGTGACTTCTGGATTAGGTGTCTGTAGCACATAACACACCAAGTAAAGTCAGACTCCATGACTTTTGGACTAGCTAACAATCATACAGGTGTCTTGTAGTACATAACAAACCAAGTAATGTCAGACTAACAGGAGGTGACTTCTGGACAAGCTCACACTCATACAGGTGTCTGAAACACATAACAAACCAAGTAAAGTCCCACTCACAGGTGGTGACTTCTGGACTAGCTCACACTCATACAGGTGTCTGTAGCACATAAGAAACCAAATAAAGTCAGACTCACAGGTAGTGACTTCTGGACTAGATCACACTCACACAGGTGTCTGTAGCACATAACAAACCAAGTAAAGTCAGACTCACAGGTGGTGACTTCTGGACTAGCTCACACTCACACAGGTGTCTGTAGCACATAACAAACCAAGTAAAGTCAGACTCACAGGTGGTGAGTTCTGGACAAGCTCACACTCAGACAGGTGTCTGTAGCACATAACAAACCAAGTAAAGTCAGACTAACAGGTGGTGAGTTCTTGACAAGCTCACACTCAGACAAGTGTCTGTAGCACATAACAAACCAAGTAAAGTCAGACTCACAGGTGGTGACTTCTGGACTAGCTCACACTCATACAGGTGTCTGCAGTACATAACAAACCAAGTAAAGTCAGACTCAGAGGTGGTGAGTTCTGGACAAGCTCACACTCAGACAAGTGTCTGTAGCACATGACAAACCAAGTAAAGTCAGACTCACAGGTGGTGACTTCTGGACAAGCTCACACTCATACAGGTGTCTGTAGCACATAACAAACCAAGTAAAGTCAGATTCACAGGTGGTGACTTCTGGACAAGCTCACATTCATACAGTTGTCTGTAGCACATAACAAACCAAGTAAAGTCAAACTCACAGGTGGTGACTTCTGGACAAGTTCACACTCACACAGGTTTCTGTAGCACATGACAAACCAAGTAAAGTCAGACTCACAGGTGGTGACTTCTAGACAAGTTCACACTCACACAGGTTTCTGTAGCAACTAACAAACCAAGTAAAGTCAGACTCACAGGTGGTGACTTCTGGACAAGTTCACACTCACACAGGTTTCTGTAGCACATAACAAACCAAGTAAAGTCAGATTCAAAGGTGGTGACTTCTGGACAAGCTCACACTCACACAGGTGTCTGTAGCACATAACAAACCAAGTAGTCAGACTCACAGGTGGTGACTTCTGGACAAGTTCACACTCATACAGGTGTCCATAGTGCGATTGCATGGTAGAAGAAGAGAAGCCAGCCAGGATCTTCCTCTGGGAGCCCAGCAGCATGATGTTGCATGCAGGCATCTTGGACAGGTTGGTCAGCCCACCCGCTATACCTGCAGTAGGGAGGTATCAAGTTTGGATGTATGTCAGGTCCCATGACTGTGAACACTCTCAACATTAAATAAGCCAATGGTTACTATTTGTACTTTATGTTAAAACAATCTGTTTGGCTTCAACTGTTTTTTCTTAAAACTCTACAATAAGTAGAATTTTACTTTAGTAAGGTAATTTGGACTAAGGAAAATGTTCAGCCAGGGCTAGAAAACCCAGAAACTGAGCTCACTTAATTAAAATAAACATTATTTAGTCCACTAAAGTCTGTGCATTTATATGTTTAACTGGAATCTTTGTCATTATCAAAATCGATGAAAACCAAACAACGTTATTTCGGGGCTAAAGGAATGACTGTACTTGACCTGTTGGCAGTGTTGGCATACACATTTGTTACACAAAGCAATACTCCAATTGTGTGGGAATTGTTTGTTACCATTCAGACCATTCTGTGTGCAGTAATGCAGTAGGATATATGTACCTACCCATGATCTTTGCTGCAATGGAAGCTCCAACAATGATGGACAGATTGGGGGCAATATAAGTCATCCTGGACTCCACATACTCGTGGATTTTTCTCTTGTAGTCGCTAAGTTCAAGAGCCTGAAAAGTACAGAAATCACGCATTGCTTCAACAATAATTATACGATAGTACTGTACACTTTGATACATTTTTTATTAAACTACAGAAAAAAATTCTCAAAATAGGAAATAATTGATATTTTGCAGGCTTTAACCATTCTGCATCTAGGCATTCATTAACAAATAGTTTAAATAATCACAGTATACTTACCTCTGATTATTAGTAATCTCTTTAAAATACTTAGCATCACTAATTGTTATATAAATTTGCTATTATAACCTACCATATTACAAGCCTCTTCCACTGTTTTCCACTCTTCATCTGTCAGTAGTGTTCTGAAGATATAACATGTTTATGAAAAATAAATCAATCCGGGTAGCGAAAACAATTCTAGACATTGTCTTATGAATAAGGGTCTTACTTAACAGAAATATTACAGACTGATAGCATAATACTGAAATTTCATATGGGTCAATACAACTTGTTAAATTAGTTAATATTGTTTGTTTCCCCTCCCGCGACCCATGCCAATAAAGGGTGGGTCGGTAGTTCGGAAAAATATTATATTTTTTTACACAATAAGTCATTTTCATTCATGTTTTCCTTATGTTTGAAATGTTATGGTATAGTATAAATTCTTAATATTTTCGTTGTAGTAGATTAATAATGTTCTGCTTATTTACGCAATACTATGTTCTAATTACCTTACAATAATTTATCAAAATTGAACAAACAATAACATACATTATAAATAAGCATTCTATGGAAAGAAAAACAAATAGGACTTTGTTCATTTATAAAAAGAAAGCAACAGAACATTTTTGATAAATTAAAATAAAAAGAAAAGGCGCTGAAGTTTATTTACCTTCATTTTTGACAAGGACTTTAGTTCCACTAACTTTCATTCAAACGTTGCCTCTGCCAAAGTTTTTGCATAATTCTAATCCGTGTGCATTGATGAGTTTGAATAACACTTTCGTTAATTATTACTAGATCTAGTAATTGTATTTTTTAAAACAAAATAAGACGTTTTACGTGATCAGTTTGTCGAGTTACATGACGTCGTAATTCATATTCTTAGTAAATGGTTCCTTTCACCAAAATTAACCAAAATTATGATATTTACTTATAATTATTTATTTATTTACTATTTTAATTTGTAGTAATTTATTACAAACGCGGCTGTTAAAAACATGCATATCTATAACAAAACACATACCTAATGCAAATGTGTTACAAATGACTTGCACCATTACCAATTAAAATTAGAAGGACGGCGTGATAAACTTTCTAACGACGATTCTCATTTGCATGTTGGAAATTTTATGCATTCTCATTGGCTGACTGTTTGGCTCTTGTTAAGCTGACTCCTCCTGCGTCAAGATTTTATCGATAATGGACACTTGGTGCATAAAGGCGAGTTTGTTAATTGCCGGTGGGCGTTCTTTGTCTTTAAAAAAACATGCATATGCGAGCAGAAATGGTTGCGCCCTAGAATCTGACACTGAATGTTATGGCGGCGTTTTCCTAAAAGCATGCGTCAAAATATGCCGAATTACGCGTTACCGATAACTGTCCGTTTAAAGTCCTTTTATAAGCGTCTTTTGAAAGTAAGATTTGTACACGCTATTGGATTCTTTTTAAGAATTCTCACCCCACATTTTCACACACGAATAAAATAAAATATTGCTTTCTTTGGTCTATAAAATTTTTTGGGTCGCGGCGATTTTGCTGGGTCGGTCGCGGGAGGGGAAACAAACTATATTTTATTTTAGGAATTATTGTACATTACTTAATTGCATGGGTGTCAACAATTTCACAGGTTCAGACTGGAGTATTTAATTTAATGGATACCATGGACAAGTCACTTAGTCTGTTATCCAAAATAAGTGATATTGCAGAAGAACTACAGAGGCTGCAGTTCTGAGTTGTAAACCGATCAAGCAGTTGCAAAACAAAATGTAATACCTGCCCTTAGAACCATTTTTTCCAGGAATGTCATGTCATATAAGGCAATATACTGAAGTACTTGATTTAATAGATGCCGTGGGCCTATATTTACCAAGCTTCTTCGGGTAGACTTAAGTAAATTTCTTTCATTCATATAATTCCTTAATTCTCCCGCTGTTTCATGTATATGTCTATTTACATTAAAATGTTTGAAACTAGTAAATATTGCTTACATGTTTAGTATTTTACCATTTTGTAAACAGAAATCATTGGATTTCACATAGAAAATTTTATCTGAAATTCTAGCACAACTTAAAGGAGAACTTCCTTAGGAACTTTGTGAATTCCGGCCGCGGACAATCACTTATAAACTTGTAATTATCAAGCAATGTTACCCCTGTGTGGTGGAGGCAGTGACACTGACGACCATGATGGTGGCCGGGGTGAGGATGTCCTGCAGGGCCGCATTGTTCTTGCTGTTCTCCAGGATGTTGTTGCCGAGCTCCTGCAAGTGGTACCAGGGCCCATAACCACAAAGCTACCCCTGTGTGGTGTGTTACCCCTGTGTGGTGTGTTACCCCTGTGTAGTATGTTACCCCTGTGTTACCCCTTGCTGTTCTCCAGGATGTTGTTGCTGAGCTCCTGCAAGTGGTACCAGGGCCCATAACCACAAAGCTACCCCTGTGTTGTGGTGTGTTACCCCTGTGTGGTGTGTTACCCCTGTGTTACCCCTTGCTGTTCTCCAAGATGTTGTTGCCGAGCTCCTGCAAGTGGTACCAGGGCCCATAACCACAAAGCTACCCCTGTGTGGTGTGTTACCCCTGTGTGGTGTGTTACCCCTGTGTGGTGTGTTACCCCTGTGTGGTGTGTTACCCGTGTAGTGTGTTACCCGTGTTACCCCTTGCTGTTCTCTAGGATGTTGTTGCCGAGCTCCTGCAAGTGGTACCAGGGCCCATAACCACAAAGCTACCCCTGTGTTGTGGTGTGTTACCCCTGTGTGGTGTGTTACCCTCGTGTTACCCCTGTGTTACCCCTGTTCTCCAGGATGTTGTTGCCGAGCTCCTGCAAGTGGTACCAGGGCCCATAACCACAAAGCTCCTTAGTGAAAACTTAAGTAAATTTCTTAGTCATAAAATTCTTTAAATTTGTTGCTGGACAGTCTTGTTCATTTAAAGTATATTTTGTATAAGGTTGTTTCAACCTGGTGAGAAAAAAAAGAGTTGCTTCTTATTTTACCATATTTTTAATATAAAATATTTATTTTCACCAGGGTTTCCCGCATAATTTCTTGAAGGCTTGTCGGCATCACTCGACCCTTACCCCGACCACATCTTTCTACTCACCCCCCCTACCCCCCCCATTACACACGCAAAAACGACAGCAAAACAACAATAACATACTTTGTACCTTCATTTCCATTAAAAATCCAATTTTAACACAATTCACTCATCATAATTATGTTTACTCGCTGACCTTTTTGCTAATGACCTGTTGTGAGTAATGCAAAAATCTCATTTTTACATGATTTTGATAAAGCAACAGGGCTATTCTTAGCGTCAAAATGCAAAAACAAGCCTTTGATGTGACGCCGACCCTCGTTCGATGAGTAACTGCTCAAAATTATAATTGTGTCACAAGCAATCTTGACAATTACATAAAAAAAGTTTTAGTGGTTGTGTGCCATATGATACACGTTTCGATGCGTTCTGTTTTATGTGCAAATACTTAAAATTGTTTAAGACTATCCATCAGACAGATTTATTCTGTAAGATATCGCGCATTAGTTATCGAAGTTCAAGAAGTTATGATGTGCACGATATCCACGTGCTTTACATAAGCCTCCATCAGTTGAACTTGGCCGAAGCGCATTCTACTACAATGAATGAAAATGATAACTTAAGTAAGACTATGTAATCTGCAATTGCACAGGCGTTTGCCACTTGTCGCTCCTTACTGTCGTGTGAGCGTTGTCTGTTTTCGCTGCAACTTAAAGTATTTACAAATAATTTGAAATTTTAATTGAACAAATCGCCATCTCTGTAACTTTTCTGTGTGTTTTAAACCATCTGTGTATGCATCTGGACACTGTGCATATATATGCAATTGAAAGAAATGATAACAACTGACAGAGTGGTAAATTGTTTTTAATTTGTGAATAAAAACGATGTGAATGTATGCACATGTGTTTTAAGTTCTTGCACAAGTATCTGTTTCACTTCCACGCTTTATGTTTAAAACAATTATGAAAATAAGATATGTTTTTGTCATGATGATTATAAGTCTTATATGTCACCTTATGTCATGATTATTATTATTATTATTATTATTATTATTATTAATCTTATACGAAACTGAAATTGGTTTATTATTTGACATATACAAATGATGTGATGTATACATGTCTGCGTAATAATGTGCGAGCGATACTATTTATCGGCATGTGAATAAATGATGTTGATTACAAAAATGTATTCAGCCGATTCGTTCACAGGCTTCAAACAAATCGTAGCGTATATTATCTTTAAACAATTTGTTTTTACGATAATGTAGCTTGAATTTTCAAGCTTCTTATTGTCTTGATTGACAAGCTGTCGAACGTAATTGACTCCGCCTGGAATAGCGACAACCCTGTTAACGCGCGTCTGATTGGCTAGCTATGCTTCTAGGGGCAGAGTAACACGTTCAGACGCTGTCCTGCTGTGCAATTATTCTCACATTGATACACAGATAGCGGCGATGACGCGTGTGTTTAACGAGCGGATTAAGGCTGTCACTATGAAATA
This sequence comes from Congeria kusceri, assembly GCA_027627225.1. Classification (NCBI taxonomy): domain Eukaryota; kingdom Metazoa; phylum Mollusca; class Bivalvia; order Myida; family Dreissenidae; genus Congeria; species Congeria kusceri. The sequence continues at coordinate 34,939,046 of CM051031.1, read as the reverse complement.
AAAGGTCGGCAAATCAAAGCATGTCGGCAAATAAGGTTCTGCTTTGAAGGCTTGTCGGTGCCGACAAGCGATACGGGCCTGCGGGAAACCCTGATTTTCGCAAAGAAAATTGTATTTGAATTTTTCACTTCAAATATGACTTAAGTTATGCTTTCCCTAAGGAGCTTTGTGGCTACCGGTACCACTCCAGGTATCAATAGTAGAATGTCACAAGTGGGTTATGATGTCACAACTAACTGTATCTGGGCCTGTATTCACCAATCCATTCTTAGACTTAAGCGTACAGGATAGATTTTGACTCAAGAAACAATCATTGTCTGTTTGCAAATATTCTGATACCAACGTAGCTTATGCCATTAACAAAGTAAATAAATATGGAATATTACGCTAGTTAATTGTTCCAAGAGTGTATTAGTCGCGTGGCTTGTGTGATGATGTATCACATGAGAGGCAGAGCCTCGAGTAAGATACGAAATATAGCAAGCCACGATATATTCCTTTTATTATATACCACAATAAACTGCAAATGTGCATTTACCTTATTTTATTTGTTTAAAAACTACAATAATGACTTATCATTGTAGGTGTAGATTATATTTGTTTACATAACTCTATGATGACGTCATTAAAAAAGTAGTCCAGCTAGTATGGTAATAAGGGATCGGAAAAATAGCGAGTAGCAGAATACGGGATTTTGTTTCTGTCGACATATATTTCACCGATTTATAAAGCATGTATTTTGTTAAGATTTTAAATAGGTATATAATAAAAAATGTTATACATGTAATAAGAGTTAGTGAATACCAAGTAAGTTTCAAATTAACGGCTTTTTTTAGACCAGAACAGAACTATTTTAACATTATTCTTTATCTAAGTTTAAGAATAGGTTGGTGAATACGGGCATGGTTTACAGTGATTAATATTACAGCTTATGCAAACTGTATCATGCATCAGTAGTGAATTAAATTGTCATATACACAGTTTTGTTGTAACTGAATGCATTGCCAAAGAGAAAAGGTTTATACTGAGTAATCCACATGTGAAGTACGTGGTCACATGTATTTGTAACTGAATGCATGGTGAGAGAGGAAAGATGTCAATTTGTTGACAGTAAGTTTACAGCCCCTATAAACTGTTACATGCATCAATAGTGCAGTGCCATCATAAGTAGATTATGTTGTTAGATTTTGTTGAATGAGTAATTGAAGCATATGTTGAATATTATAATAGAGATCTTCATTTTTTTCTTGTTTTATATATACTTTATTCTTGCTAAAAAGAGAATAAACAAATACAAAGGAAAGATAAAATTATAAAGAAAATTGTAATTTCAGAGATTTGTTTCTTTTCTTTTTTTCTTTGTTAATGTTTTTTCACATTTTACCAGTTATGTGAATCAACATACAGTTTACATAAAGTGACCATGTGAAAAGTTTAGACTGGCAGCAATGAAAATGTACCTTCACTGTGCAGACATACTGCAGAGGGTCACTGATCAAGGACTCCAACTCTGGGAATCTCTTCAAATAGTTGTCTCTCGTGAACTTGTGAATCACATCTGGACAAAAGAATCACTGCTTTCAAAATGTAGGCAACTATTTATTCATGAATACTACTAAATTAATAAAGTTGTTAAACAAACTGCCACCATAAATTACACACATAAATGCCTACTTGGATATCATCATAATTTGTTAACATTTTTGAAGTTTGGTGTTAAATATCAGCTGCCATTTATTTAATACATGGTTACCATTTATATCAGCTAACATTTATTTATTATATGATTACCTTTTGTGTGGAGCAAAAACAATTACAGAGGTAAATTTGTTCCATCTATAATGTATATACAGGTACTAGCACCAACTCCAAGATTTTTATCTATACATTAAATCACAAAATAAGCTGTCAGTATGCGAGTCACTCACTGATTTCATTGTCGATTTCCACAGTGAGATTGTTGGCCTGCACGATCAGCTGGTACTCTGGGTCAAACTCCACCGGACCAGCAACTGATAGAGAAAACTGGCTGTGAAATACAACCAAAACATCTGAATAAAGCCTAACTCTATGTAAGCGGTACGAGTAGCCAAAATAGCCACTGGCTACTAAAATGTCTAATTGGCTAGCCGCTACTAAAATATCTAATTGGCTAGCCGCTACTAAAATATCTTATTGGATAGCCGCTACTAAAATGTCTAATTGGCTAGCCGCTACTAAAATGTCTAATTGGCTAGCCGCTACTAAAATGTCTAATTGGCTAGCCGCTACTAAAATGTCTAATTGGCTAGCCGCTACTAAAATGTCTAATTGGCTAGCCGCTACTAAAATATCTAATTGGCTAGCCGCTACTAAAATGTCTAATTGGCTAGCCGCTACCAAATGTATAATTGGCTAGCCCCTACTAAAATGTATAATTGGCTAGCCGCTACTAAAATGTCTAATTGGCTAGCCACTACTAAAATGTCTAATTGGCTAGCCGCTACTAAAATGACTAATTGGCTAGCCGCTACTAAAATGTCTAATTGGCTAGCCGCTACTGAAATGACTAATTGGCTAGCCGCTACTAAAATGTCTAATTGGCTAGCCGCTACTAAAATGTCTAATTGGCTAGCCGCTACTGAAATGACTAATTGGCTAGCCGCTACTAAAATGTCTAATTGGCTAGCCGCTACTAAAATGTCTAATTGGCTAGCCGCTACTAAAATATCTAATTGGCTAGCCGCTACTGAAATGACTAATTGGCTAGCCGCTACTAAATGTCTAATTGGCTAGCCGCTACTAAAATGTCTACTTGGCTAGCCGCTACTGAAATGACTAATTGGCTAGCCGCTACTAAAATATCTAATTGGCTAGCCGCTATTAAAATGTCTAATTGGCTAGCCGCTACTAAAATATCTAATTGGCTAGCCGCTACTAAAATTTCTAATTGGCTAGCCGCTACTAAAATGTCTAATTGGCTAGCCGCTACTAAAATATCTAACTGGCTAGCCGCTACTAAAATGTCTAATTGGCTAGCCGCTAATAAAATTTCTGGCAATATTTGAAAATGAAACATATTTTGCACTTTCTGATAAAAATATTTCTAAATAAGATGTTATCTTTGCTAAGTCAAAATGTTTGGCTACTACTTTAGATTTCATAGCGCCAACTAGCCCTAACTTGGAATTCAAATTAATTTCAACTTATCCAAAATTTAACACATTCAAGCAGATACTTTTTAGAAGTTATGACTACAAGTGTTTGGTAGATCGTGATATAAAATAGAACATATACTGGACATATAAATTTTGCACAATTTAGTTACCTGGCAGTTTGCAGTTATAAAATCAGTTCTCTTGTAAATATGCATGAATGGCAAACGACTTACCTGCTTCTTTGCGTTTCTGTTTTGAGTACTGTTCAACTTTTTTCATGACATCTGTCAGCTAAAAATAACAAAAATATACACAATTGTAACATTAACATTGTGATGAACACTATTAGTATAATATGTTGAGGCACTTTTTAAATTTATAAGCAAAATAGTCTTTATAAAATATTACTGGTATTAATTCTAGAATAGTGATTGCAGCTGCTATATTTTGTTTTCTTTCTATCATGATTCAATTAATTCTGTCAGTGATCCATAAGAATCATGGATGATAAACCTTGTGCCGAAGCAAATCAGTTTAAACACATTTATTTAGACGAACAAACATATTTTAACATGTCATTATATACAATAGTTGGATTAGAAAACAAGCATCAGTAACAAGAGCTTGCATTAAGGGAAGTATGGGAGTAGTTTACTCCCAGTTATGGTCACAGGACTTCCAAAATTGCAACCACGAAAGTTCTGTGTAAGGATTAAAGGGCCTTTGCCGTCGAAAAATTGGATTTCCTATTCAATATAAATGATATTATATGATAAAAATGCGCTTCATAAAGACATGTGCATGAAATAAATAAATCATTATATAACACACAGTAATATATTTGATACAAACAAATTAGCAAAAAAGTCTGAACAATTAAAATCCCAAGCAGGGATCGAACTCACGACTTAGGAGTCATACGAAGAAACGACAGTAGACAGCGCTTTAACCATCTGCGCTGTCATGCTTGGTAAGAAGTAGAATGTAAACTATGGTTATAGAAAATACTCACAATTATGACGTAAAAATGTAAACATGAAAAGGGCCAAACAAACAAGACCCATATTGTAAACTGATTTTTATCTCAGAATGCGTGCACACTTTTTCATTATATATATATATCAAGTTTTAACCATTATTGTATGTCAGCACATGTATTAATATTTGAATTTCAGAATTTTTAAAGAAAATTCCCCCTTGAGGCCCTTTTCGATGACATAGTCCCTTTAAAGTCATAAAAAAATACCAGAATTTACCTATTTATCTCTTTCAGTGAATTAATTGGCATATTATTATCACTTTATTACAGAAATGAATGACCTTAAACAAAGCTTGAATTTTATACTTAATTTCATGTCGTAAATGCTCAGGACTTCCAATATCCAAATTTGGAAGTCAGCAACAATAAAATGAATACAACAGCACATAGGTACTGTTAGTTGTAATTTACACATCTACTTGAAATTATTATTGTACTATACTGAAGCTTACCTGTTCACTGTCTCGCAGTTTAGCAATATTTCTGACTGAATTCTTTGAGGATGACACTGTTTCCATGGAAACATCATCCACCTCTGCAAGTTCAAGCATCTGCCCATCCCCCTCGGCTTCATCAGCATTGTCACCCGCCTCCTCAAAGTCAGCCAGAAGTTCATCAGCAAGAGACATGATGTAATATTATGAAGCTCTTCCACTAAAAATTTTAATATGATGTTACCTCAACAAAATTTTCAATATAGCACATTGCTAATAAATGTACCGTAACAAAAAAAATATCTCCACAGATACTATAATATAATATAAATATGATTAAAATAACAACCTAAAATATGTTGAATGAAGATCATTCACTTATACTTGTAGACAGATTTAGGGGAAGATCTAGAATCACAAAAAGCACAGGGTGCTGCTAAAAAGGAGCATGGTGGAAAGCCGGACAAGTGAGTTGACATTGTGTAATAATTTGCTAAATCCAGGGGTTTGATTTGTCTCATCCTTCTAATTAAGGTTTTTAAGCATAGTCAATTCATTTGTCCTTGAATATTTGCAAAAATATATTAAATTTTTTCAACATTTCTGTGTTGACCAGCCCAGAGGGGCAGCATTGGGGAACCAAAAAGGAGCAGGGTGCTGCACCCTGCTATTTTGCTTTAGATCTTTCCATACAGATTGCTATCATATTTGCTTAACTGGAAATACCAGTACATAAATATATCGACCAATGCCCCCCTATAAACGCGAGTTACAACCATGTGATAATGCAAAAATTGGATGACTATGCACAGGGGTTTACTTAAAGATTTGACTTTCACTTGCCCTGGGGGGTAAATTACTTTGAACATCTACTTGTCCCCAGAGAAAAAAGGTTGCCCCATCTTTAAGTCAATGTTTTTCATATTTAAAGCATACAAATGCATTATTAGATATATTTCAGCAAATATGTATTAATTAAACTTAATGACTTTAAAGTTTTTTTTATGAAAAACTATCAACAGAAACAAGTCTAAATTCACAACTAATTTATTTTCTGATTATCAAATCTTATCAAATAACTGTTTCATAACATGTTAAATCATAAACAAATTAGTCACAGTTTAAAATAGTGCCCAACTCTACATAGGCCTGCTTTGCAAGCTTTTAACGATCTTCATATTCTATGTTTTTCTAACAGTTTTTCACAAATTCATTAAGCCTTGAGGTCCGGTAAGTTAGTTTACGTGATTCTTATTCATATTTTCAGTTTCTTTCTTTTTCTGATATCTGTTTATTTGATAGATTTGCTTTTTGAAATTATTTACTATCTTAGAAATTGGAAACACTTTGACAAATTTGGATCGTTATCGTCTGCCACTTTGGAAAAACTGTCAAACAGAACCAGTTACCTGTTTCAAGCGTTACATGTTGGCTAATAACATGCAAACTGGCAATCAAAATCAGTTTTACGTATAGCTGTTACAGATCGATATAAACTCAAAGACAATAAATAATTGGAAAGGAAAAATACTGGAAAGTTGTCACTACGATAATTGACTTGCCCGGCGAGCTATCTCCTTTGGAATATCATTTTCCCGCAGCGCTTTAAACCCCGAAAGGGCAAGCGGGCGCCAGCTTAAGTAAACCCCTGCCGTGCATTTCAAGAACAGATAATTATATGAAAGCTGTTTTAAAAAAATGTATCACTACATAGCATGACAGTAGCATGGACCTGGATAGCTAAAGAAACTTCAGCGAACAGTTGATATAGTACTGACTAGACCTGTTCGCTGAAGCCAACCCCGTATCAAAGTCAACCAGAGTCGTAACATATTTATGTCACGCTATAATTCCATAAATTTGCAATTTCTGGAGGAAATCATTACATATACAAGCAAGTCAATATAAACTTTTGACTTGTGTCGTGTTTTGAGAATCGAAATTGTCAAATGCATCGAATAATACCTGAAAATAACTCTGATTAGCACACAGTGTACAAGTACGCTGCCATTGTTGTTTTATCACGTGACTACGAGATTTTCATTTGGATATTTTCGGATCGACCTTGACCTTTTCGTGTGCTCAAATTGTAAACATGGTTTTCGTTTCCGTAATGCATTATACCTGTTCAATTATTCATGTCTGATCAGCAAACATATTGTATTATTATTGATATAAGTGATGTTTCATCTATTATTCTTTTGCTAGATATTAAAATTCTAGTGTGTTCACAAAACAGTCACCAGTGAAGTAAAAATCCATTAAATGTCAGTTTCGTTTCGGCCTGTGTTTGACAACAGTCACAGCACATGTTCTGTTACTAAAAATATATAAAAAGTCACAGGACCGTGACATCCTGTGAGATTCTCATGTGACAAATGTCTTCTATGTGACTGATTTCGTCCACATTTTAGTAACGAAACGGTAATTTAGAAGTGTTTTAAACCTTATTTTGTCATAAGTATGCTAACTAGATGTAAACAGTATCCATCTATCTAATAATGCTGCCTATTTGGTTCAGTAGTGCATGTAAAAGCTGTTTTGGGCAGTTTTTTTGGTGACTGTTGATAAGCTGTCAAATTCTTGAGAATTGCTGGTAGACTACTATGGGGGTTGCTCCATACCTTTTATGTCGCGCAAAGTCAAAAAATATAAAAAGCGGCATTTTAAGTTATGGAAGCCAGAACTAGTGCCTGGAAAGAATACTTCACACTTTGCACATGGGTGTGTTAATATGTGTCGAGTACCAGTTAACCTGAATGTCAAGAACAATACTGATACAGCATTAGCACATAAGCATTACAGATGGAACACAACATTTATTGATGTGTACTGATCAGTCGATAATGTTTTATAAAAAAAGAAGTTAGATGTGTGTGTCCTCCTGGTGGCATTCTGTTAGTTGAAATCTTTGTTATTAAACCGAAAGATTTTTGGTTAATTTAGAAACCTTAGTTTATCTGATTGGCTGGAATATTTATAACACAAACAAAGATTTCTAAGCCTTGCTACGGTTTATCCGAAAAGTATCAGACGTCCGCCGATTATGTCAGGTGACAATAAACACGGTAACACCGTTTTCGAATGAATATTCTATTGATTGGATTTATAAATTAAAACACATAAAAAATGACCTGAACAACTTTATTTACGTTGTACTTACACACTGTCTAATATACAATTACAAATGTATGCTTGAAACGTTATAAAAACGCTCAACAACAATGCTGTCGTGTCGCTTACAACATTTAACATGAAAATATTCTATTGACACTACTGTAAAGGCTACATTACACTAAACAGAAACAAAACATTATTACTTTGTCGTTACATTTATAGATGTATATCCTACTTTGTAAAGTTTGCTTACTTAAAATTTATATACATTTTTGGTAGTTTTTAAAGTGAACGGTCAAACATTAAACATTCAATCTTAAATAACAAAAAAATTATTGGAAACATTGAAGAAAACAAACAAAATTTCACTTGCCTATCTTCATTGCCTACCCAAACTATACCATCCTTTCCTGTATTTTCGGCCACTTAAGAGCTAAATTTCTTTTAAATCCTAAATAAACACAATTACAACACCAGTGAGACGTTCATCTTCAAATTTAAAGAGATTTGTTCACAGATTTTCGCATTTTTGAAAACTGTATTTATGTCTCAACTGCAAAAACTAAAGCAGTTGAACTAGCCAAAACTAAATATTATTTAAAGAAAAAATAATTAAAAGATTCGCCTTCGCCGGGACTCGAACCTACTTCTGTCGGGATCAAAACTCTATCGCGCTAACCATTCAGCTATTCCAGATGACACACAATCGTAATAGTGAATTGTAAACGCTATGAAAGTGATACAAATAAGATCGTGGTCTATTTGTCTCGTTTATTAAACATCGACAACGAACACCGTCTGAAAATAAAATGAACTAAACTGAATACTAGTTCAATGCATGTCAACATATATAGAACAGCAATATAGTATGCACTATACATATTGATTAACGAAGGTTTAGTAAAGGATTGTACTCCATCAAAGCAGTTATGACATATAGTACATACGTGCACATATATGTATGCAGATAACAAGTACAAGATGGAACAGACTTACGATTTATTAAGTAAACATCGAGTTGAAGGACGACTGATTAGATTTGGTGGGACAATGATGAAAAAGGCCAATTCGTTAATAGGGGACGTAACTCTCGTAAGTTTAGACAGTCTAATCGATTAAACAGTAGCATAATCATATATCTCCCCCCAAGTCTTTTGTGATAACATAGAACAAAAACTGAACACTCAAAATAATATTAGGGCGTGATAGGGAAAGGAAAGAAAACGACAGCAAACTAGAACACCGTACAGTCCACGGGCGATTCATTTGCAATCAGATTACATCGCATAATCAGTATGCCATGCAGGCTTCTGCACTCGACGACCTGACCGACGGATACCAGGTGGAAGATCGTCAGGCTTGGCCGTCGGGCTATGGTCTGTCGGGTTGTCGGTCGACATGATATCGGGGATAGGCTGTGTAGACGACTCTATTGGTGACGGCTGCCCTGATGGTTCATTCGTATTTTGCACATCAAGATGCGGTTCGGGGTTGGGGTCGATCGGATCGCTACGACTTTGGTGTTCAGCGGTTTTACTAGATCGACTGTCTGGCATTCCCATTGTAATAGACAATCTGGGCATTGTTGGATATATCGGTTCATATTTTCTCAGGAACTTTCTGTTTCGTAGTGTGACGCGCCCTGAACCATCGATCCTGATAACATACTGATCAAATTGTCGGACCTCTATGATGATGCCTGTCCTGTCCCATTTCAGGGGGTGTTGACCGGTTTGATTTTGTATTCGCACGTGGTTCCCGACGATTAACGGATGCAATCTTCGTGTATGCTCCTGTAGCCGCTCTGCCGCTTTCATATGCCTTTTACGAAGAGCCTCCTCGCGTAGATCCAAAGTTTCTCGCCAGGAACTGTGGGGTATGTACCTTCCAGGCGGTATAGGGATGAAGTCCCGTATCGGATGCCCAAAGATAGACATGGCAGGGGATAATTTAGTGTCCCTGTCTGGTGTATTTCTGTATTGTAGCATAGCCCGTTGAAAAGCGTCTGTGTCGAGGCTTCCATCAGATGTTGTATTGTCCATGATGAGACGTTTTATGGTCTTTACGCCAACTTCAGCGCGACAGTTGCTGTGTGGGAATGCGACCGATGAAAGCCTGTGATGGACTCCCCAGTTCTGTAGGAAAGTACGGGTAGTGGTCGAGGTGAATTCCGGTCCACCATCCGAAGCTAATTCATCTGGGATCCCGAATGTTACAAACGTGCGACGCAGACAGTCGATGAGACCTTCTGCACCATTATGGGCTCTCTCGACTATGGGCCAATTTGAATATCGGTCAACTACCAGAAGGAAGTTGCAGCCTTTGTAATGGAAGTAATCCGCGCACACACACTGGAATGGATATTCTGGATTAGACAGTGGTGTCGGTGGAGCACTTGGGTTGGAGGGTGCAATGCGATTACATTGCTGACATGTTGAACGAATGTCGCTTATGGCTGGAGTAATGCCTGGCCAGAAGATAGACGATTCGGCTCTAGCCGTCATAGCCGTTACACCTTGGTGGGCCGAATGTAATGATACAAGAACCTCATGCCGGAGTGCTTGGGGTATGACGACACGATCCTTGTAAAGGACCACCCCGTCTGTTGTGTGTAGATGTTCTCGAAACGGGAAGTATTCTCGGACCATGTCCGGAACGTCCTGACGATTTTGAGGGATGCCGGATTCAATCATGTCCAGAAGTGTCTGCATACGATTATCACTGGACGTGGCGGTACGGACCCGTTCCCATGTTACAGACTGTAGCGCATGTAGCGATGGGAGTGCTGCAAGCATGCTAGCATCCTCTTGATTTGGTTCCGTTTCATCTATGGTGCGGAGACCGTCCATTATCGCTGGTGCATGTATGATGTCAGGCATACAGGCAATGTCGTCGGCCAGGACCATCTTTACTGGTTTACCAGTTGGATATCGAGATAAACAATCCGTTGCTTTATGTTTAACGCCAGGAATGTGGACCATCTTGAATCTGTAACGGAGTGTTTTTTCTTTCAGGTTCCGGAGGCGAGTATTGGAGATATTCTCAAGTGTCCTGTCACCAAGGATTTTCAACAAAGGTTTGTGATCAACAGCGACTATTAGTTGACTGCAGCCAAGAACGAAGAATCTGGCTTTGTCTAGTGCATCAGCCACGGCTAGAGCTTCTCCTTCTATCGGGGCATACCTGGATTCAGCAGAATGCGTGAAACGACTCCCAACAAGAGTGACCTTCCAACCCTCTTTGCAACAGAAAGGAATCGTCGATGGACATGAACAATGCTTCTGTAACAACCAAAAGCCGAGTCCATCCTTCGACCAGTCCGTCGCTAAACAGGTAGGTATGTTCGGGTCAAAAATTCGCACGCCCATCTCTATTTCGTCAGCAATGACCCGTTTTGACTCCTCGAATGCCTCCTGGAGTTCGTCAGACCAGTGGAATGCATGATCAGCTTTGAGGAGCTGACGGAACGGGAGCATTTTGTCCGCCATGCTAAAGGCGTAGGCCACTTGGTTAACTAGACCGAACCATGAACGTATGTCCGTGATATTTCGAGGTGTAGGGAAGTCCATGATTGCTTTGAGGAACCATATGCAGGGCCTAACACTGTCCAGCGTTATCTCAAATCCAGCAAATTCCACAGTGTCCTCGGCGAATGCAAATTTGTCGGGGTTCAATGTGATGCCATTCCTGCCGCATAAGTCAAGCCATCTGGCTGCTTGGAAGAAGCTCTCCTCTATTGAGTCAGACCATAGGAGGACGTCATCTATACATTTTGTTTTGTTTGGGATATCAGATACAAGCTCATCGTATCGGCGGGTATACCCATCACCAGAGGCCACATATCCCTGTGGTGCTGTCTTGTATCGATAGCGGCCCCATGGCGTGATAAAAGTGGTGAGATGACGATCTTCTTCACGTATGGGGACACTGTGATACCCGTTCCATGCGTCAAATACGGTCTTCTTTTTGCCGTGTGGGATTGATCGGGCTTGGTGGAATGGCGATGGCGTGTGGTGAGTCTCACGGGTGGCATGGGCATTCAGTGCCTGAAAGTCAACTGTTCTGCGAGGCTCACCATTCTTTTTTGCACAGATAACCATTCTGTGACACCACGTTACAGGTTCGCCAATTGGTACGGGTTCGATTACTCCCAGACGTACGTCTTGGTCCAATCCGTTTTTGACCGACTCTCGCCAGTGAATAGGGACCGGTATTGGTGTGTGATGGGCAACGGGTTCTACTGTGGGGTCCACCATAAGCTTCATGGGAGGTGTGACCATCAACGGAAGTGGTTGGTGATCGCATTTGTTGAAGGTGCTAGACTCATAGTGTTTAAGTAAGAAAGCCTTCAGGCGCGGCAGGTTATCAGGAGTTGCAGGGAACGGAAGTTGTTCGGGTGGATTTGGGGGTAGCTGGCGACGGGGGCATTCGCAGGCAGTCAGGGAATCTGGGTTGGGGTCATCCCATGACAATGCGCCAATGGCATGTTCACCAATGAGGGGAAATGTTTTGGGGATGATGCCAAGGGCTGCACAGGCTTCACGACTGAGGAATAGTCTGTCTGACGAATCGGTGATGTACGTCATTTGCCTAGTCTCCATGATGTCACCTGCTTCGTTGGTTGCACTTAGGCGAAGGACTGTTGCACCCATGATCCTGATACCTACGTTAGTGGCGGTGTGCATCCGCATCGTTACGGGGATGAGGTCTGACTCGCGGAGCCATGACGGTATATCACCTTCAGGCTGGCAAGGCAGCTCTGACATCCAGTGTCCGCCATGGCAGGGATTGTGGCTGAAATGGAGCGGTTATGTTTCAAGGTGAACCCAAGTGCTGTATAATCATCAGGTGAGACCTTTACAGTAACACTAACAAATGGCTGAGCTTCGGATCTCTGTCTGATCCATGTATCACTGAGTTTATCATATACATGGTGATCAATGCATAGTGAACGTTCGATGTCGGATACATTCCACATGTGTTCATGAACATTGCATAGAGCATCAAAGACAGCACTATTAGACAAGTCACCGGTTCTCGTTTGCCTTGGCTTGTCCTTACTCCGGCACACGCTTTCAAGGTGGTGATCACGGTTGCACTGCCTGCATGTGTGTCCATATGCAGTGCATTCCTGTCGGCGGACTCGCGCTGGGGCACTCCGACCGTGACCTTTCTTGGCGCAATATCCACATGGCTCTTGGGACTTGTCGTTGGGCGTAGTGTGAGAAGGGCGTTTAGTCTTTTTGTAGGAGCTGCTGGCTGTATCCACCGCATGAGAGTCCAGTAGTCTGGAGGCAGAGCGTTTACCTGCCTCTTTCGCCTCAACGAACTTGAAGACTTCCTCGAGGGTCATCTCCTGGTTTTTGTCGCCGAGTAAATCCAGTTGTATTTCAGGGTCGGCAATTCCTCTTGTCAAAACATCGCGAAGGATTGCGTCGGTGTAATTTGCATTGTTAGTGCATGATGGACATAGTATCGTAAATTTGCACACGCTAGCCTGGCCTCTTATACGGGCACCGAAGCTGCGAACTGTTTCATCGCGGTCCTGTCGCATGTTATGCAAGTTCACTCTGGCGACCATGGTGTTTTCCTCACGTACTGCTAATGTTTTAATAGCTGCCAGTACCTCGGCTTCTAATTTGTCAGTCAGTGAGCTTCCTGATGAGCGTTGTAAGTCTCTACGTAGGGTTTCATCACAACATTCGAGTAGCTGGATTACTTTTGGGCGCCCTACTAATTTGGTGGCTGTAGCATAGTCATTCCACCGTGCCTGAAAGTACGTCCAGTCCTCACTCGTGCCCGCTGAGGTGATCGTAGGTCGTTTGACTCTCTCCACTTTCGCTTCGGCACCGGGTGCGTGAATCATGGAGTGTGTAGATATTAACGCTGCTACGATGGAGACCTCTGCGTGTGCTGCCTCGTATTCACATCCGGGTATAGGGCATTGTACGGTCAGCATCGTGCTTTATGCTGTGGATCACGGTGTTCATAAATAAGATCGTGGTCTATTTGTCTCGTTTATTAAACATCGACAATGAACACCGTCTGAAAATAAAATGAACTAAACTGAATACTAGTTCAATGCATGTCAACATATATAGAACAGCAATATAGTATGCACTATACATATTGATTAACGAAGGTTTAGTAAAGGATTGTACTCCATCAAAGCAGTTATGACATATAGTACATACGTGCACATATATGTATGCAGATAACAAGTACAAGATGGAACAGACTTACGATTTATTAAGTAAACATCGAGTTGAAGGACGACTGATTAGATTTGGTGGGACAATGATGAAAAAGGCCAATTCGTTAATAGGGGACGTAACTCTCGTAAGTTTAGACAGTCTAATCGATTAAACAGTAGCATAATCATATAGTTGTTTCCATAAAAAACAACACTTTATAATTCTACCCATTTCAATTGATGATTTTTCATGAACGACACTGTATTTCCAATATATTGCACTCCTGTCCCCATACCAGACCACACAAAAATTCAAAAACAGTTAAAAGTAATTAATAAAAGCTGGAAAACTGCAGTTATGATTCAAAATGTGCCTCAACTTTATTTCGATGTGTCTCAAAAGTTGAAATAGGACTCACTCCGGATCCACACATAATGACGATTTTTCCGCGGAAACCCCCGTAAACTACAAAATATGCAAATATGGGATAAAACTTTTGACGCAATTCAGTCGGCTGTGAACACATGCCCCTATCGTCCCCACTTCCCGCAATGAAACCGTGCATACAATTTGCTAAAGGCTGTTGTCTTGAGATTAGCGACAACAATCAGTATAGGGGCACTACCTGGGGTCTTGTTTTACATTACAAGTTTAACAAGTTAAAGTTACTGTAAAGCGTTGGTTTTGGATTAGTGATAATGATCAGTTTAGGGGTCAGTTGGGGTGGGCACGTGCCCCCTGTGCTCCCCCAACGTCAAACCGGGTTTTCCTTTCATACATCATCCTGTAAAACAACTCAGTTTCCTTTTCATTATTTTCTTTCGGCTGCACCAATGCTAGAATTTACTCTCACATAATGTACGTTATCTCACAAATTTCAAATAAATTGCAGAGTCTGATGATGTGTTTATTTTCTTCATTTATTTTAAATTGGTTAGCATAAAGTGGTGTCTAACCTTAATCAGAGCAACAATTAGTGCAATGCAACGATTTCAACAACGTGCACTTAGCATTCGTAATTATTTTTAATGGTGATGCAAGCGGCCCTTGCAGAAGAAGTCAGGAGACTTGTCATGAGCGAAGACAATTTTAAAAGCAAAATAAAGAAATTATTCACAAGGAAGAATGACCCAGTGACAGTATACAAAGGACCAACGAAAGATGTGACTGCAGTATTTACTCCCGAAATATTGAAGGTTGACAGCGCAGCCATTATTTTGTGATGGGCAAAAGTTTATTATTTTGCTCTTTAGAACTTCATTAGGAATTGTACTACACAAATGCAAATGCAGCATTTATATGAAATGCTTTTACAACCACCAAGGACTCAGGTTTATATGCAAAACTACACCAGTAGATTTAACATTCTGCACATATCAATATTTTTCCCCAGGGGTGGAGTAGCAGGCTTATGGCAGAACCTGCCCCACAGTATGACTAATCACCGAAAACTCACGGAAACCTGCGCAAAACCACGAAAAACCACTTAAAATGAAAAGAAAACAGCTCAAAAACCTAAACTAATGTATGGAAACCTATTAGTAGCAATGTAAACCTACTTGAACTTCAAATAACGAAAATCCATGAAAACTATAATTCAACAGCGAAAACCAATGAAATTTAATTGTGCGCAATTCCAAAGCTTCCATTGGTTTTTATTATGTTCTCTCTGGTTTTCTTGGTTTTTCGTTAGTTTAAGTAGGTTTCCTTGGGTTTTCACAAGTTTAAGTAGGTTTTTGTATGTTTCCATTGGTTTGCGCTTATGAGTTTCATGTGTTTCATTGCGGTTTTGCAGGTTTCTGTAAATCAAGTAGGTTTCCGTGGGTTTTTGCGGGTTTTCAGTCTTTAGTTATACCCCCTGCCCCAATCTAAACTGGCCCCAAAAAAGCAAAACCATCCCCACATGTGATTGCATAATGACTAAACCGGCCCCTAGATACAAAAAGATGGTGTTATGTTTGGTGTTTTATTTTTATACTAAAGTTCGTTTTTACTATTGTCATACGTAATTCGCACATTACCGGTAATTATCATGACAACATGATTGACACAAAATCACCACCACCGGTACATGGGAAGACAATCTTAATTTTTCAATAATATTTATAATTTCGAATTTTACATTTTATTGTAGTAATCCGATTTTTCAAAAACGGGTTAAAATTCTTTGTAAAGAAACAGTGAGGAACTTGAAATCATTTACATTTACTGTTAAAGTTAACTAATTCTTGGTATGCTTCGTTATGTTATTATGAATTTGATATAATTTGCAAATAAATGGCATTTATACATACTTTAATGCATTTTAATCGATTTACAATTTTTATAGTGCACGCGCTTACTACATAAAGTAACTCAATTATGTTTTCTATCGTAACAGTAACAGGTTGAGGTGTTGTTTACCTGTCACACATTGATGACATTACCCCGAAATGTGTGAAAAACATTGCGTAACAATTTTAACTTTTTTTTCAAATGAACGATTCATACGTTTTCATATACATGTATATTCGCTTGAGAAATTGTATGACCATAATATGAATTATATATTTTTAGCTCACCTGAGCATGAAGTGCTCGGTGAGCTATTGGTATAGGGTTCCTCTCCTGCGTCGGCCGTTGGCCGTGTGCCTTCAACAATTGGGTTCGTTCTCACACTGGAGACTTCACTTTTTATCCAATCTTGTTATTGCCCTTTGTTTGTGGAAAAAACATGCAAAAAGGGATATTTTCAGGATAGAGACTTCATTTTTCATCCCATCTTCACCAGTCTTGCACAGTTTGTCTCCATGACCATAAGATTAACGATGAAGTCAAATATAAGCAAAATCGGGCCAGAAACACTAGATTTATTGCCCTTTGTTTGTGAAAAAAATATACAAAAATGGACATTATTTAGGATAGAGACTTTATTTTTCATCCTATCTTCACCAATCTTGCACAGTTTGTCTATGACCATAATATTAAAGGTGAAGTTGAATATAAGCAAAATCGGACCAGAAACATCAGATTTATTGCCCTGTGTTTGTGAAAAAAATGTACAAAAATGGACATAATTCAGGATGGAGACTTCATTTTTAGCTCGACTATTGGAAGAATAGGTGAGCTTTGCTACTACCCCTGGCGTTGGCATCAGCGTCCGCGTCTGCATTTGGTTTAAGTTTTTATTAAAAAGTCTTGTAACTTCAAAACTACATACGTTATTCACTTGAAACTTGGAATATACATTTGTCATCAACTCCAGTGTCAGGGGCAACATTCCTCATAACTCTGTTTTGTATTTTGAAGTTTATATTCAAAAGTTTTGTAACTTCAAAACTACATAAGTTATTCACTTGAAACTTGTAACTAACCTTTGTCATCAACTCCAGTATCAAGGGCAACATTCCATATAACTCTGTTTGTATTTTGACAGTTATGCCCCTTTTTCACATAGATTTTCTGTTTAAAGTTTATATTCAAAAGTTTTGTAACTTCAAAACTACATAAGTTGTTTACTTGAAACATGGAACTAACCTTTGTCATCAACTCCAGTGTCAGGGGCAACATTCCCCATAACTCTGTTTTGTATTTTGACAGATTTATGCCCCTTTGTCACTTAGAATTATTTCTGGTTAAAGTTTATATTCAAAAGTTTTGTAACTTCATAACTACATAAGTTATTCACTTGAAACTTGGAACTACCGTAATTCACCTAAATGTTCGGTCGCGAATAAATAATAATTTTTTTGCGGCCGATTATTTAGATACCAAAAAAAATCCCTAAAAAATTTGGCCGAAAATTAAGATACTCAAGAAAACGGGGTACCGGAACGTAAAATAATTACGAAGTGTCTTACCGAAGTGTGAGCACACAAGGCGCACAATGTGATATTCAGTCAATAATTGTTAAATAAACATCCTTTGTTTATCAATAAACGCCTTATTATACATTTTGCCAAAAGCCGTCGTAAAGTGGGGTCGCTCAATTGACAGCAGCTGGCGTACGTCGCAAAAGGCCTATTAACAGTTTGAACAACGACGACGATGATGAATTTGAAGGCTTTGGACCGGAGGACATCCAGTGCGCATACGACGTCAGTGCATGAACACATTTAAACATACTTTATATCATCATCGGGTGTGTATTTCCATAGTGAGTACACATGCACTGTATTATTATTAAAGATTAATGTAACAGGTATTTGTAGTTCGTTTTTGTTTTTTTGTTTACGGTAAGTATTGAGTTTGTTTTCGTTATTAGTTATTTAAAATATTCGATTTTA
Source organism: Congeria kusceri (assembly GCA_027627225.1). NCBI lineage: Eukaryota > Metazoa > Mollusca > Bivalvia > Myida > Dreissenidae > Congeria > Congeria kusceri. The sequence continues at coordinate 34,920,861 of CM051031.1, read as the reverse complement.
ACAGGATCCTAAACTTTAATGAAAGAAATAACTCAATACAGACACCTTTTTACACAATACACTTAGACTAGTATTTATAGATAAACATAAACAACAAAACGCAGTAAACATGCGCGCAAATACTTTATTTATAATAAATTTTTGTTCAAAATCAGTAAAATATTTGAACAATTGTAATTTACGATGTAACACTGTTGATCCAAGTCGTCATCAAATTCGTGTCGTGCATCTCGATTATAATGGACTGCAAAAAAAAAAGCAACGCATTAAACAATACGCTAAAAGAACGCATGAAACAATACGCTAAAAGAACGCATGAAACAATACGCTAAAAGAACGCATGAAACAATACGCTAAAAGAACGCATGAAACAATACGCTAAAAGAACGCATTAAACAATACGCTAAAAGAACGCATGAAACAATACGCTAAAAGAACGCATGAAACAATACGCTAAAAGAACGCATGAAACAATACGCTAAAAGAACGCATGAAACAATACGCTAAAAGAACGCATTAAACAATACGCTAAAAGAACGCATTAAACAATACGCTAAAAGAACGCATTAAACAATACGCTAAAAGAACGCATTAAACAATGCGCTAAAAGAACGCATTAAACAATACGCTAAAAGAACGCATTAAACAATACGCTAAAAGAACGCATGAAACAATACGCTAAAAGAAGAACCTTTAATAATTTGTTATGTGCAAATATTGTGAATTACAAATGTACTACCCGGTGATTTCATAAACATTTCATTCCTCGAAACGTTAACGATGCAACAATACTAACGCCGAAACTGTCCGATTTGAATTCTGCATAATTGTCAAGACACTTGATTTAGTCGATCCAAATCATGCAGACGAACGCCTGTTGCTTAGCAACCAATATAGGCTCAATCGGGAGTGCAGTATCAGCTCGAGTTTGATTGACACATCACACATCTACCAATTAACACAGTCCAGTTAAGAGGCTTTCAAATTGCATAGAAAGCAGTCTGATGTCATGCTGTGTGGTACATGCTTTGTTGATAAGTATACAACAATGTGGCAAGTTGTTGTAGTTGGGTTGGCAAAGCGATGTAATTTTCATTTGACTTACGGATTAAAAAAAACAAACTCGTGATATAGGTAACAGATTTATATGTACGAATATTTAGAAAAAATACTTTCATTTAAGTGTCCTGATTTAGATACGTAAAATAAATTATTTGCACATAAAAAATATGGTGTCCGAATATTTAGCTAGGCCGAACATTTAGGTGAATTACGGTAACCTATGTCATCAACTCCAGTATCAATGGCAACATTCCCCATAACTCTGTTTTGTACTTGACAGAGTTATGCCCCTTTTTCACAAAGATTTTCTGGTTAAAGTGAATATTCAAAAGGTTTGTAACTTGAAAACTACATAAGTTATTCACTTGAAACTTGGAATATACCTTTGTCATCAACTCCAGTGTCAGGGGCAACATTCCCCATAACTCTGTTTTGTATTTTGATAGAGTTATGTCCCTTTTTCACATAGATTTTATGTTTAAAGTTTATATTCAACAGTTTTGTAACTTCAAAACTACATAAGTTATTCACTTGAAACTTGGAACTAACCTTTATCATCAACTCTAGTACCATGGGCAACATTACCCATAACTATGTTTTGTATTTTGACAGTGTTATGCCCCCTTTTCACTTAGATTTTCTGTTTGAAGTTGATATTCAAAAGTTTGGTAACTTCAAGACGACATAAGTTATTCACTTGAAACTTGGAACTAACCTTTGTCATCAACTCTAGTATCAGCGGCAACATTACCCATAACTATGTTTTGTATTTTGACAGAGTTATGCCCCTTTTTCACTTAGATTTTCTGGTTAAAGTTTATATTCAAAAGTTTTGTAACTTCAAAACTACATAAGTTATTCACTTGAAACTTGGAACTAACCTTTGTCATCAACTCTAGTATCAGGGGCAACATTAGCCATAACTCTGTTTTGTATTTTTACAGCGTTTGCCAACTTTTTACACAGACTTTGTGGTTAAAGTTTTTGTTCGAAAAATTTATGAACTATACAAGTCTTCACTTAAAAATATTGTATTTTAACAAATTTATGTCCCTTCCACTATCCAGAATATGTACCAACTGAAATACTTCGAACAGTCGAGCGCGCTGTCCTCTGACAGCTCTTCAATGTTGACCAAATTTACACAGTTTGTGACCATAAAAATTGATTGATAAAATTTGATTTCCAACAGTTGCAAACCTTGCATGCAGTTATTTGAACATGCAACATTGATGGCTCTAGAGCCTGCATTAAGATCATTTATCATCATTGGACAGAAAATTATCAAAGAAAAAGCAAAACTTTACCTTATAGCACAGCCATCGCAATTATCGCATTGCAACTAGTTCTCCAAAACTGTCTGCGAAAAAGACATCAAAATCTACGGTTTCTGCATTTCCCATAATTGTTACTGACTTAATGAAAAAGGGTCAGGTAAGAATATCGAGAAAAAAATTTGAGAACCATTAGCAAAAACATTGCACATCTACTACCCAACTCATACTTTAGTTAGCCCATTGCACTTACCAATGTTTTAAATCAAATTGATCCTACCCCCCTTTGCGCATTGTTCAGATACCTTAATTTTCAAACCTGTCACAACAGTTTGGTCTTCATCTGTACCAGTTCTCAGGTGAGCGCTTTGGGCCATCATGCCTCTCTTGTTTATTATCAACTTGATTATGCAAGATATAGCAAATCTAAAGATGTTCATTCAGAACTTGCATTTAATTACTTCATGGATTTCCATGGATATCATTATCACAGGTATGTATATTTATTGATACAATTATTAAATAATGATGTGATCAACTTTCCTACTTCAGGACATCGGACCTGGTAGTCCAGGAAACAACCGAATAAAGACAATAAAGGAGCTCTCGGATGTAGTCCTGAAAAAGAAGTTAGAGCCAGTAAGTTATCACCTACCTTAAAAAAGCTTTTGTAATTCTTAACAGCAGATAAGGCCCAACAAAATTGTGTGTTTCGGGCAATGGTCTCAAAAATGTAAGGTAGGGTCGGGATCGATTTTTTTTTTTTTCAGTAAAAAAAAACTTTGACAATTATATAAAATCTGACGAATACAGATTTTATAGAAAACAATCATCGCTACAAACTTTAGGGTCGTGGGTTTTTTCGCTAGGTAGGGTCGGGTTGCCCGAAATTTGTTTTAGGCCAAACTTCTCATTCAGTAAACTAGTTTAAGATATGCAAGATATGCAATATAATTATGTCACTTGTTGGAATGGAAGATATGATTTGTGCACCAGAGGAATTTACATACCAGTTACATCTTCCAAAATGTACTGGTCCAATGGTATTGACTGGTAATTTCTTAGATCTCTAGTCTGCTGCAGGACCACATGTCAGATTTTTGCAAAACAACTTTCAGAATGTTCACTTATGAACTTAAGATGATGATTTCATTTATCATTGTTAAATAATTGATTATAAGTGATTTATTGCCCTTCCAATATTATTCTAGTAATACCATAACTATTTTTTTTGTTTATTGTAAGTTTTCTATATTGTTTTGCCATTTTATTGTGCTTCTGTATTAAATATTAATGATTTAATCATATTATCATGTGTGTTTGTATGCCCCTGACATCTTGATGCAGGAGGCATATAGTGATCGTCCCCTGTCCTTCTGTCCGTGACAAGGTTCGGTAGATTTTACCGTTTCGTGTAGAACCAACACCACTTACTACAACACTTTCATACTTACACAGTTGTGACCATTCCCTATCCAACCATATCACCCAACCTGACTTTGACCTTGACTTTGACCTTATTTGCACTTAGAATAATTCAGATGGGCTGTTTCTTGGTGAACTAGATTTTACCATTTTGTCTAGCACCACCATCGCTTGGTACATCACTTGGGTACTTACACAGTAGTTGCTTATGACCATATCCTATCCACCCATATCACCCAACCTCACTTTGACCTTGAACTAATTTGGACTAAGAAATGGGCTATCCAGCACCAACCGGGGGCATGTGTTTTATCAAACACAGAATCTTGTTTTGAAATGTTAAAATGACATACGTTACAATTATGAAAAAACAAATGTCTGAAAAACATTTTTGCCCCGTATAAAGTGCACCAAATGTCACTTAAAAAATTAAGTAAAAACGTGTGTTATACTCAATAATTTACTGTGTATGAACTAACACCAATGTTGTTGCATGCTATTCAGTGTGCCATTGGAAGCAGTATGGTTTTGAGAATGTGTTATACACAGTAATTTACTGTGTATGAACTAACACTTATGTTCTTGTTGTTTGCTATTCAGTCTGCCATTGATGCAGTATGGTTCAGATTGTGTTATACACTGTAATTATGCCCCCCTTCGAAGAAGTGGGGGTATTTTGCTTTGCACCTGTCCGTCGGTCGGTCGGTTGGTATGTCGGATAGTCGTTCTGTCCGAAGACCATTTCGTTTCCGCATGATATCTAGAGAATGCTTTGACCTACGATCATGAAAGTGGGTATGCTGGTTACTTGGAAGGAAATGAAGATGCCTATACATTTTGAGGTCAGCAGGTCAAAGGTCAAGGTCACCGTTGCTAAAAATAGAAAAACGGTTTCCGCTCAATAACTTGAGAATGCTAAAAAGAGAAAAACGGTTTCCGCTCAATAACTTGACAATGCATCGAGATATTTTAATGAAACTTTATACATAGATACCTTATATCGAGACCTCGCTTGGAATTGCATATGGGGTGGCTGGGGTCAAGGTCACCATTACTAAAAATAGAAAAACGGTTTCCGCTCAATAACTTGAAAACGCATCGAGATATTTTAATAAAACTTCATACATAGACACCTTATATTGAGACCTCGCTTGGGATTGCATAAGGGGTGGGTGGGGTCAAGGTCACCGTTACTAAAAATAGAAAAAACGGTTTCCACTCAATAACTTGGGAACGCATTGAGATATTTTAATGAAACTTCATACATATATACCTTATTGCTTGGGATTGCATATGGGGTCAAGGTCACCGTTACTAAAAATAGAAAAACGGTTTCCGCTTAATAACTTTAGAATCCATAAAGATATTTTAATGAAACTTCATACGTAGATACCATATATCGAGACCTTACTTGGGATTGCATATGGGGTAAGTGGGTCAAAAGGTCAAAGTGACAGAGGCTTGTAACATGAAAACTGTTTCCTCTGTAGACCATTTCGTTTCCGCATGATATGCTTTGACCTACGATCATCCAAGTTAGTATGCTGGTTACTCAGGAGGATTGGAAGACGCCTATCAATTTTGAGGTCTACAGGTCAAAGGTCAAGGTCACAGGGGCTTGTAACATGAAAACTGTTTTCTCCGTATACCATTTTGTTTCCAGGATATCTAGAGATGTTTTGGCCTATTTGATGTTTAAGTCAATCAGAAAACAGCTAGGTATCCTTATATAATAGACTGTAAAAATAAATCCATAATTATACTCTATCTTTCTTTCATCTTTATATTTAATTTCTAAATCATCAACTTTAATTTCCTCCCCATGTGTAATGTGCACACAATATTTAAAAAAAATCACTTAACAAAGAGCACATATTGACGACTTGGCTGCAAGTCGGGGGGCATACATGTTTTACAAACATCTCTTGTTTACTGTATGAACTTACACTAATGTTCTTCTGCTTGCTATTCAGTCTGCCATTGAAGCAGTATGGTGAAGAATAATTTATACTAGGGATGTCAACGAATAATAGAATATTCGAATATTCAAATACTTGATCAAATATTCGAATATTAAATGAGTATTACACTTATGTTCTTGTTGCTTGCTATTCAGTCTGCCATTGAAGCAGTATGGTGAAGAATAATTTATACGAGGGATATCAACAAATAATAGAATATTCGAATACTTGATCGAATATTCGAATATTAAATGAGTATTACACTTATGTTCTTGTTGCTTGCTATTCAGTCTGCCATTGAAGCAGTATGGTGAAGAATAATTTATACGAGGGATGTCAGCAAATAATAGAATATTCGAATACTTGATAGAATATTCGAATATTAAATGATTATTCGAATGGCCAAAAAAAAATTCTCCATAATAAACTAGTTTAATTCTATAATCCGCTATCATTATGTTTTCACAGTTACCTAATTTGACACGTTGACATGTTATTTAACACCATTGATACCCGTATGCACAGTGGGAGATAACAGATCAAGCAAACTGTGACAATTGAGTCGTAAACTGACCTTAAGAAGAGACTTATATTTGCGCAGTTTGTATGGCGTACCCTTTGGGTCAGAAGTACCTATACGCACGACAGCTAAATATAGATGTAACTGTTGTTATTAAATTGTAACCGCAGTTACACATTTATGACAGTCATACATTTCTAACAGCAGTTACATTTACAAATATAACTGCAGTTACAATTTGTACAGAAAGTAAAAAAATATGACACTTGTCATAAAATTATAACTGCATTTACACTTTTTTTGATTCATATATTTACAATATATATATATATTTAATTTTGATTGTATAACTTAAAAATTCACATTTAAATAAATAAATGCTATTTTGACCAGAACGCATGATATTAGATGTGACTTAATTTGTCAAACAGACTTAAAGCTTAAGTTTAGCATTTGGTCAGAAAATTGTAACCGCGGTTATAATTTTATGACAACTGCCATATTGTATGACTGTTGGTGTAAATTATTACTGCAGTTATATTTGTTAATGTAACTGCCATTGCAAATTAATGACTGCAGTTATAAAATTGTAACTGTGGTTACAATTTTATAACAACAGTTATATCTATATTTAACTAGCAGGCGTATATGTACTTTTGACCCAAATGGTACACCATAAGTTTGTGCATAACGTTATTTGGGTGCTAAACTGAAGCTAATTGGAGACCAATGTTTTCACATTGACGCTAATTGGAGACCAATGTTTGAACAATGTATGGTGCATTATGCAGTTTAGGTGTTACTGTTAATTTTATGTCATTCCTTTAATTAGCGGTGCATTAACAACAACATTTTTCATGCCGACTTAAGCATTTATTCGCTCAATATAACAAACAAAAATGAGTAAAACAGCACAGGTATATATTCTATGTGTTTCCCGATTAAATCTAAGAACTGTTTTCTATGTTGTTTCATTATGAAATCAGGGCCGGCTAGCTCAGTTGGTAGAGCGCTGGACTACAAATCCGAGGATCGCGGGTTCGATTCCCAGCCCGGCCACATAACTTGTGTGGGCATTGGTCATGAAATTATTTCTAGGCCATTCTCCCCCTACCTCTGATTCAAGTAGGGCAGTTGTCAGTTACTGGCATAAGTATGTGCACTCAGTACTGGTAAACCAGCTTTCCCAGGAAAAGTGTGAGTAGGTTAACTGACCGCCGTTATATGACTGAAATACTGTTGAATACGGCGAAAAATCCAAACAATGAAAAACAAACAATGAATCGGATGATGATTGATAATTGATGATGATGATGAGGGAAAAATTCATATTAAATTAATAGAGTTGACAGCGATAAGAACGGTTTTTAACGACACATTAATTTGTTTACCTATTATACATCCTGGATCAATAAACAAAGACTCGGACATTTAAAAAACGAACAAATATTCAAATGTTATTAGAATATTTAATTCGAATAACGTTTTGGTATTCGTTGCCATCCCTAATTTATACACAGTAATTTACTGTGAACTAACTCACACTAATGTTCTTGTTGCTTGCTATTTAGTCTGCCATTGAAGCAGTATGGTGAAGAATGTGTTATATACAGTAATTTACTGTGAACTAACACACACTAATGTTCTTGTTGTTTGCTATTTAGTCTGCCATTGAAGCAGTATGGTGAAGAATGTGTTATATACAGTAATTTACTGTGAACTAACACACACTAATGTTCTTGTTGCTTGCTATTCAGTCTGCCATTGAAGCAGTATGGTGAAGAATGGGTTATACACAGTAATTTACTGTGAACTAACACACAGTAATTTACTGTGTATAAACCAACACACAGTAATTTACTGTGTATGAACCAACACACACTAATGTTCTTGTTGCTTGCTATTTAGTGTGCCATTGAAGCAGTATGGTGAAGAATGTGTTATATACAGTAATTTACTGTGTATGAACCAACACACAGTAATGTTCTTGTTGTTTGCTATTCAGTCTGCCATTGAAGCAGTATGGTTCAGCATCAATGATCTCTACCAGCCCCAGGCTCTTCCAGAGAAGAGACATGCGGCTATCCACTTCCTGCAGAGCTTGCTGGAGGGGCAGGTAAGTGTGGGATGACATAGTGTGAACAACAGATGAATCGGGTCGTGGGAAACCCGGGCTTAATGCATGTTTGTAAAGTGTTGTTCCGTATAAGCGTGTGCAGTCTGCACAGGCTAGTCCAGGACGGCACTTTCCGCCTACAGTGGAGTCATGTTTAGAAGAGACTTCCTTGAAACAGAAAATACCATAAAAGCGGAAAGTGTCATCCCGGATCAGCCTGTGCAAACTGCATAGGCTGATCCGGGACAACACTTTACGCACGTGCATTAATCCCAGTTTCCCAAAACACGGCTCATATGTACTTTGGGCATCAGAACAGAACAAAACATTTTATTTAAGACTTTTACCAGTACATCGTCTACAGCACATATAAATATAGTACATGCAATCAACATGACATAACTTTGATGGGGGCATTTTACAAATCATGGCTTTACTAAAAATTACCTTTGACAAACATTTGAAGATCTAATAATGTGTTGTTTGTTGAGAAGGACTTATAGCCAGTGAACTATTCTGACTGATTGATTTTTCAACAAAATTTATATTGTTTTCTAAGTACTCGTACTTCCAATTTCCCAAGTTTTAACCTATGAAGGTTAAAACAACTTGTGGAGGGTTTGTATGCATCTTAATGACCATGAACTACCTGTGGACAGATTTCATTCGTTGTGCCAAAGTATATTAACATTTACTTTTATAAAACAGGACTTATTAAAACAAAAAAATAATTTCCAACAGGTTTACTGTTTAGACTGCAATTACCTGAAAAGAAGGTTGTAAAAAATAAACAGTATGTATATAACCAGTACTTATGTTTCATGGTGATTTGCATTAGTCTTGCGTCAGAATCTGCCTTAATTAGGGCCCCGCACATTTTTGGCAGGTGCCCTATAGTAATCTGTCCGTCTGTTCGTCCGTCCGTCTGTTCATCCGTCCGTCCACATTTTTCATGTTTTTCTTTCATAACTTCTAAACCGTAGTAGCTTTTTATTTGAAACTTCATCGGTGGATAGATCTCATTAAGGAGAAGTGCAGTGCATAAGAACCATTACTCAGCACTTCATTGTTCTGCAGTTATTGCCGTTTGTTAATTTTTCATACTTCGTTTTTGCCTGGAGCATAACTCTTAGACTATAAGAAGTATTAACTTGAAACTTCATAGGTGGATAGATCTCATTGAGGAGAATTGCAGTGCACAAGAACCGTTACTCTGCACTTCATTATTAGAGTTATTGCCCTTTGTGAATTTTTCAATTTCAGGCGGAGTCAACTTTGGGTTTCAGCTCTCTAACTTAATGAAACTTCATCTATAGATACCTTATATCGAGACCTGGCTTGGGATTACATATGGGGTGGATGGGGTCACTGTCAAGGTCACCGTTACAAAAAATATAAAAACGGTTTCTGCTCAATTACTCGAGAACGAATTGAGCTATTGTAATTCAACTTCATACATAGATACCTTTTATCAAGACATCGCTTGGGATTGCGTTGGGGGTATGTGGGATCAAGGTCAAGGTCACCATTACTAAAAATAGAAAAACGGTTCCTCACCTTCAAACATGCCATCATTCGGGGCCCGCTGCCACTCCTTTGACAAAGCTCTAGTTATTCTTTGGTGCAGTTTGCTAGTATATGTACCTCTGTTTTATTTATTTCAGTACAACAACCTTGGAATTTTGAGATTGCATATTTTTAACGTCATCCATGGTTTAACACTTCTAGAGAATATTACTGAAAAGTAAGGCACACTGAAACAAAATAAATAAACTTATATTTATACTTAAGTTTAAAAGGTTAATGAGAGTCTCAATTTCAGTAATATGTGAATAATACTGTACATAATACATATAATTTAAATAATCACTGCAAGACTATATTGGCCTTTTAATGGTGGTCCTCCATAAATGGTCTTGGTTTTATTTATTAAAATCTGGCATTACGGCATACTTACCTACATATTGCAGTGTACTAACATAATTGCAAATGTATACATATTAAAAATATGTATTTCTTTGCAACATGAACAGTTTTATTACCTAACTCATTTTTTTAAAATCATTATATGTACTTCATTTTGACATGTGTTGGTCCTAGGCTGACCCTGGTGAAGATCCTGACAGAGAATGGCAAGAGTCTGGTGGAGTTCGAGGACACGGCAGGTATTGATTTGTGTAGGGCACATACCTGTATTTGTGCCAGGAATGGTGAAATCAATTGCATTTATAGCTTGTCCCATAGCATGTATGGGCAATGAACTATTGTCAGAATTTACCATATATATGCTGTACAGAAAAGTGGTAAACTGCATTTGTCAAAAACAGCCAAGTAAATCCAGAGGATATTTTGCCACCCCAGGTTGTCCCTTATGCATGTCTTGTTACCATTTATAACTAAAGCCTTATAAATATATGTTAACTTTCTACCTTTTTTTGTAAATGTGACATTAGGCCCACCCCAATTATATGAGCCAGATTCTCTGAAAATGTTTTGTAATATCAAAATATTGTTTCCACTGATGATCTGCTAACATAATGAACTACGAAACTTGAAACCTTCATATGTTGGGTGCTGTCTTTGACTTATTAATAGTTTGGTGATGAATATTTAAGGAATGTGTATGATTTGCTCTAAAATCACAGCTAAGTTTAACATTGTCATCTTTTCCATTTTACCTGTTGTTTTTTTTGCAAGGGAGAGTATTCCTTGAGTGGTATCCGGAGATGGTCAATGCTGGCAAGGTTACAGAGTTCCTTCCCTTGCTTATAAGTATCATTAAATTCAATGCCGCATATATGGATGAAGACATCATAGCTGGTTTTGTAAGGTAAGTCTTATTGTTAAACATTTGAAAATTTAACATCTCAATGCAATACGTTATTTACTAGTTTTTCAGTCTAACTGTTTTTCATTGCAAACCCATGTAAAGAATTTGTATTCAAAAACTGAAACATGCTGCAAATCCAATAAGTAAAAGAAAACAGCAAATGTATGCAGTTCTTTAGTGAATGCTGACAAAGTATATAGAAAGTAAATTGAATCTTCTGAACAGAAACAATGCACAATACTCTTTTAGAGTATCTGAAGTCACTTTTACACTCACAAACGTTAGAATAAGTAGGTCTACCAGTATGTTATTAGAATCATGCTTGCTTTTGTATTTGATAATGTTCAATGTCTTATGTTTGAATTTATTTACAGGGAAACATGTAAAGTCTGCAACCGACCAAAAAATCATGAGAGTGATATTAAGGTAATGTTTCTGTTGATACTTTTTGCGCACATACGTTTTTACTCCAAATATTCTTAAGGTATTAATTTGGTAGAATGTTATTTTAAATTCTTAAGGTATTAATTTGGTAGAATTTTATTTTTATTAAATAAATACATTTTTTTGCATTGTTTATTTATTTCTTGATATGACCTTTACAAAAATATGCAAGTTGGCAAAATGGTATTTGCATGTTAATAGGGTGTTGAGTTCGTGAGTTGAGTGAACCTACCTCATGCTCCAGTAAAATGAATAACAACTGACTTATTAGACAGAGTATTCTACACCTAGGACCCTCTTCTACCACCTTTGCTTGGTATTCTCAGTCTAAGATTGCACACAAAACATTCAATCCTGCCATTTGTTTTAGGTGAACTCTTAAAATGTACCCTGTCTTTCCAATTATTTACAAATTTATACAAAGTGTTCCAAATGTTGTTAGGCAAAAGTTACTGCTACATGCTGTCAGCTGATGTACATGTACTAAGTCAGCTGATGTACATGTACTAAGTCAGCTGATGTACATGTACTAAGTCAGCTGATGTACATGTACTAAGTCAGCTGATGTACATGTTTTCCATGTTATGCAGCGATTTTCTTTCGTTTATTTTCAAAATAAAGACAGAAAATTATGGGATAAAAAGAATACCAGGTAAGTGTTGCCTACAGATACATTTATTTGCTCGGCACGAAAACCTAAATCACTCGCCAAGGCTTGCGGTTTAGGTTTTCTAAGCCTCGCAAAATAAACCTATCTGTATTCAACACTAATCTAGTATTCTCTATATCCTATTCTGGCCCCATGACCATGAAAGTTCTTGACCTAAAACATAAACTTAATTTAAAATGATGTACTTTGCTGTGGGGTAATATTCCAAAAACATCTTATGTAAAATATTATCCTTAACCTTAAAATCATCATGTTTCATTAATTGTTATTCTATAATTATGACAATGGCATTTAGCTTAGTTTTGAGATTTATCAACTATATATTTAATACTGCAAAATCATTTATATTTCATCAGCATTAAATTTCAGGGTATTTTCGAAAAATGACAATTTCGTGGGCACTTAAATTAGTAGATTTCCATTTTCAAAAAAATTAATGGATAAATGTGTTGATTAGATCGCTGATTTGTGTTTGTAGCACTTGACGTTGATATATGGTGCATCACCATGGTAAATTAACTGTAAAGAGATTCACAAATGTGTATGTAATTGCAAATTACAAAAACTGGAACGTAAGATGTTCCTGGAATACTGCCCAATGGATGGCTGTGAGTGTTTTATGGCTGGTTCCAGCCTGGAATACTGCCCAATGGATGGCTGTGAGTGTTTTGTGGCTGGTTTCAGCCTGGAATACTGCCCAATGGATGGCTGTGAGTGTTTTGTGGCTGGTTTCAGCCTGGAATACTGCCCAATGGATGGCTGTGAGTGTTTTGTGGCTGCTTTCAGCCTGGAATACTGCCCGATGGATGGCTGTGAGTGTTTTGTGGCTGGTTTCAGCCTGGAATACTGCCCGATGGATGGCTGTGAGTGTTTTGTGGCTGGTTTCAGCCTGGAATACTGCCCAATGGATGGCTGTGAGTGTTTTGTGGCTGGTTTCAGCAGCTGTGCCTGGACGTGCTGGATGTGGTGCTGTGCTACAGCTACCTGCCCGTGGAGACGCTTCACGAAGTAGTCGCTGCCCTCTGCAGGATGGTGAACACTGCCAAGTACTGTGAGAACAGCTGGGCGGTATGCACTAACAAGATGTGCCTTACTGTTTGTTCTATGGGTAACATGTAGTATCAAGTACTGTGAGAACAGCTGGGCGGTATGCACTAACATGATGTGCCTTATTGTTGGTTCCATGGGTTATATGTAGTATCAAGTACTGTGAGAACAGCTGGGCGGTATGCACTAACATGATGTGCCTTATTGTTTGTTCCATGGGTTATATGTAGTATCAAGTACTGTGAGAACAGCTGGGCGGTAAGCACTAACATCATGTACCTTATTGTATGTTCTATGGGTAACATGTAGTATCAAGTACTGTGAGAACAGCTGGGCGGTAAGCACTAACATCATGTACCTTATTGTATGTTCTATGGGTAACATGTAGTATCAAGTACTGTGAGAACAGCTGGGCGGTAAGCACTTATATCATGTACCTTATTGTATGTTCTATGGGTAACGTAGTATCAAGTACTGTGAGAACAGCTGGGCGGTAAGCACTAACATCATGTACCTTATTGTATGTTCTATGGGTAACATGTAGTATCAAGTACTGTGAGAACAGCAGGGCAGTATGCACTAACATCATGTACCTTATTGTATGTTCGATGGGTTATATGTAGTATCAAGTACTGTGAGAACAGCTGGGCGGTAAGCACTTACATCATGTACCTTATTGTATGTTCTATGGGTTATATGTAGTATAAAGTACTGTTAGAACAGCTGGGCGGTAAGCACTAACATCATGTACCTTATTGTATGTTCTATGGGTAACATGTAGTATCAAGTACTGTGAGAGCAGCTGGGCGGTAAGCACTAACATCATGTACCTTATTGTATGTTCTATGGGTTATATGTAGTATCAAGTACTGTGAGAGTAGCTGGGCGGTAAGCACTTACATCATGTACCTTATTGTATGTTCTATGGGTTATATGTAGTATCATGTACTGTGAGAGCAGCTGGGCGGTAAGCACTTACATCATGTACCTTATTGTATGTTCTATGGGTTATATGTAGTATCAAGTACTGTGAGAGCAGCTGGGCGGTAAGCACTAACATGATGTGCCTTATTGTATGTTCTATGGGTAACATGTAGTATCAAGTACTGTGAGAGCAGCTGGGCGGTAAGCACTTACATCATGTACCTTATTGTATGTTCCATGGGTTATATGTAGTATCAAGTACTGTGAGAGCAGCTGGGCGGTAAGCACTTACATCATGTACCTTATTGTATGTTCTATGGGTTATATGTAGTATCAAGTACTGTGAGAACAGCTGGGCGGTAAGCACTAACATCATGTACCTTATTGTATGTTCTATGGGTTATATGTAGTATCAAGTACTGTGAGAACAGCTGGGCAGTAAGCACTTACATCATGTACCTTATCGTATGTTCTATGGGTTATATGTAGTATCAAGTACTGTGAGAACAGCTGGGCTGTAAGCACTTACATCATGTACCTTATTGTATGTTCTATGGGTTATATGTAGTATCAAGTACTGTGAGAACAGCTGGGCGGTTAGCACTAACATCATGTACCTTATTGTATGTTCTATGGGTTATATGTAGTATCAAGTACTGTGAGAACAGCTGGGCGGTAAGCACTAACATCATGTACCTTATTGTATATTCTATGGGTAACATGTAGTATCAAGTACTGTGAGAACAGCTGGGCGGTAAGCACTAACATCATGTACCTTATTGTATGTTCTATGGGTTATATGTAGTATCAAGTACTGTGAGAACAGCTGGGCGGTATGCACTGACATCATGTACCTTATTGTATGTTCTATGGGTAACATGTAGTATCAAGTACTGTGAGAACAGCTGGGCGGTATGCACTAACATGATGTGCCTTATTGTTTGTTCCATGGGTTATATGTAGTATCAAGTACTGTGAGAACAGCTGGGCGGTAAGCACTAACATCATGTACCTTATTGTATGTTCTATGGGTTATATGTAGTATCAAGTACTGCGAGAACAGCTGGGCGGTATGCACTTACATCATGTACCTTATCGTATGTTCTATGGGTTTTATGTAGTATCAAGTACTGTGAGAACAGCTGGGCGGTAAGCAAAAACATGATGTGCCTTATTGTGTTATATATTATGGGTTATTACAATTAGAGACATTTGTTGTTATTGTTTTCTGTATGAAATGTGTTATCAGAGGGCTATAGTGATATAACATCTGTTAGTGCATTCTTAGGAGTCAAATGCCCTACAACTGTTGCATGCATGTGTCTTTAAGGTATTAATATACGGTCCTTTGAGTTTCTTCAATGTGGAAATGTGATAAACTCTTAACCTTAATAGTATCGAACAGTATTTGTATGTTGATTATTTCTCAAGCAAATCATTTACTCTGTAAAATAACACGTTGTTAAATCATTGTATGCAGAAAATTTACATTGCATTAGCATTTGTGTTTATAAAATATTGAATTGTATTCGCATTTCACATTTGTATTAGTCTATATAATTTTTTAGGAATTTGTTTTCAGTGAATAATTATTATAACTTTTTTGGTTCATTGTTAAAGGGACCCGTTCACAGATTGGAAAATTGGCAATTTTCAAAAATGTTGTCATAGATCAACAAAAGAACAATATGTTATATGTATACAAGCGATATAACAATCCTAAGCAAGAAATATATTGGAAAGATTTTGTTGTTGATGAAAAATCATCATTTGAAATAGATAAAATTACAAAGCGTTGGTAACGCTTTTCCTCGCTACTTTGGAAAACTCTGTTTCACTTACCTAGCGTTAAATAAATTCACTGCTATATTTGTAAGTTCCGATGGCCGAGTGGTTAAGGCGCCTAATCTGTTTTGATCCCGACTGTCTCAGGTTCAAGTCCCCACAAAGGCAAATGTTTCAATATACTTTGTTTATCTCAATATAACTTGTGTTTTTATTAGTCCAGGTGCTTTACTTTTTTGCAGTTAAGATGTTAAAGAGGATTTTACAAAACTACGAAAATCTGTGAACACTTCCGTTTAAATGGTAGCCTCTCTTACCCAGTGTTAATACATCAAAACACATCAATGTTCCATGTTCTATTGCAGCTGATGAGGAAGTTGCTGGGGACCCACCTTGGTCACAGCTGTATTCACGCCATGTGCAGCATGTTGCAGACAAGGTTCTACCAGAGCATTGTACTTTATAATTATGTTGTTCTTGCTGTTGTCCATAGTATTGTCTTGCAGTGCTAAGACTGCTTATTGCAGTTATCTTATACCACAAAAAGGTGAAGTTTTATAAAGCTATTAATACAATTCTTTAAACAATGAATATTAATTTTTGTTTGGAATAACTTAATAATAATACATGTATTTATATATTTTGATTCTAATTGAACATTGATCTTATCTTTTACTACAAAAATAGTTTTGATGCTATAAAAACAAATCTATAATGAAAAAGGGGGTGGGTGATAATTTAGCTATGTTCATATATTTTGATTCCCATGAACAGTAGAACATATGTGGCGCATCGTGGGAAAACCGGACTTAATGCATGTGCGTAAAGTGTCGTCCCGGATTAGCCTGTGCAGTCCACACAGGCTAATCCGGGACGGCACTTTCCCCCTATGGTGGATTTATGTTTAGAAGAGACTTTCTTGAAACAGAAAATACCATAAAAGCGGAAAGTGTCGTCCCGGATCAGCCTGTGCAGACTGTACAGGCTAATCCGAGACGACACTTTACGCACATGCATTAAGTCCGGTTTTTCCATGACGCGCCTCCTATATTTCTATGTTGATTACATGTAGGTCCCATCCAGTGGACAACCACCTACTGCGTGGAGGCATATTCTACATTGGTATGGCGCTGTGGGGCTCTGGAAAGGTCAGCAAGCTGCAACACACGCCCGCCGCGGTCCTGCCATCCTTCCTGCAGGTGAGAAGTGCTCCAGATAAGTTTTGGTATTTAGAGTATTGGTACACTTGACCAAGAATTTACGTGGGTAAACATTCATTCAGTTCAAAATGTTTGGGGGTACAATTAATTTATTTCAGTTGAAAATTCATTTTTCAGTGCAAAATAATGCGAATGCAATTATTTCAAATAATGTAGTAGACATTTCAAGAAGAAAACAAAGAATGTTTTAAATAAGAAATTTCTACATATTGATACTATTAAACAGTAGAATATCATTTATGGGTATGTTTTTCATGTGTACACAAACATTTTTGTGCGTAATTGTACACCCTGATTTTATTCTCTGTGCTTATTTTAAGATTTTCTAGTTGTAAATTATGCGTGTACGCGCCTTATCTGGTTGTCTTTTGTAAGGTATCATGTGACCACTACAAAATATCTCAGAGTTTACATTTATCTTAGGCAGTGTCATTTCTTGTTTGAGTTTTAAAGCCATTTTCATTCGTGAATATTTAAGCCGAAAACAAGTCTAATCTTTGATGGCTTTTTAGTTAAAGTTGCTTATGCATGTAATTTCAAAGTGCAAATTAAGAAATGTTGAGAATATTATTCAAAGGATGCAATACTCTGTTAGGTTTTGCCTTGTTTAAAATTTGTCTTCAATCAATGAATTCCTTTCCAAAAAAACAGGCTGAAGTTTGAAATTTGCATTTCATATTTTGATATCTACTCCTGTGATTATGCTTTTGCTTGCATGGCTTGAGAAAGCCGTAGTCCTGTTGCTTTAATTTATTGGCATACACGGGACATTTTTAGCTTGACTCTTCGAAGGCGTCGGCGTCCGGTTTAGGTTAAAGTTTTACAGTAAGCTAGTTTCTCGGGAATGGCTTGAGGGATTTCATTCAAACTTGAGAAATTTGACAAGGGTGGGGTTGTGGCATCAACTGTTGATTTCCGCTCTCTAACTCGAGAATGAATCTTCATACATAGATAGCCTACAGTAATACTTAACTTGGGATTGCATTTGGGGTGGGGTGGGTGGTGTCAATGTCAAGGTCACTGTTACATAAAATTACTCAATTACTCAAGAACAAGTTGAGGTAATAATAATAATAATGAAATAATAATAACTTAATTGATAGATACCATATTGCTAGACATCGCATGAGATTGCAAATGGGGTGGGTGGGGTCTAGGTTAAGGTCAAGGTCACTGTTTTAAAATTCGAAAAATGCTTTCCACTCAGTAACTCGAGAACAAAATTAGCTTTATTTAATTGGCCCTACTATCCATACAGTTTAAGAAAAAAAATGCCAGTAACTCGGACAAGTACAAAAAAGTTGAGCACACTGTCCTCCGACAGCTCTTTTTAATGTACAAAATGATTTGAAGATCAACGAAAAAGTTAATAACAAGCACTAGAAATCTTCTTTAAAAAATGAGCCATGTTAATTGTACAAAATAATGTCCTTGTCTGTAACTAATGTGTCATCTCATAAAGCATTTACACCACTCCCAGGTGCTGAAACATGGCAATGCTATAACGAGCTATGAGGTGACACTGTCGGTACAAAGGTTGGTGAAGAAGTATGGGAAGGACCTGCCTAGTTCCACATGGGACATAGTCCTGGATATTCTTGAAACATTGCTCAAATTGTTAGAGGTAATGGACCAAATATATTGATATTTAAAATATGTGGTCCTTTCTTGTAGAATTTAACCATGATTATAAACTTCATGATAATTACTGAGTATAGATCAGTTTTGCATCTTATATGTTATGTTAAAAATAATTTATTCTCCCAATTATTTGTTATAAAATCTGACTGACATGTATATGTCATTCACCTATTGATTCATCATTTTCAGAATGCACAGGACTTGTCTGCCAATCCCCGCATCTACCCTGATCTTCATGATACCTTGACAACCATAGAGCAGCTGCATGAACACGCTTGCTACTCAGGGTCACTGGAGAGGCTCTTCAGAATCATCGAAATGTGCACTGCGAAGAGACCTGTAAGTGTATTTATTATATAACGATTGTTTTATACCATCAGTACATACTTAATTCTACATTCGGTAGGCGAATTGCTAAATCTGTATTTGCTTCTAGTATATTCTTTTTCTGTATTATACCAGTAACATGTATTAACAAAATTCTTTATATCTCAGAACAAACATTAGGCCGAATTTAACAATTATCAGAATGCATATTTATCTTCAATATTGTAAGTAGATCTAGACCTCTGTTTTGGCATTTACTTTTATCAAATAAATAGAACATAAATACAATTAATTGCTTATCTTAACTGTGGTTAACTTTTTCTTCTTGGAGGCACCCGCTACATATTTTCCTCAGGAACTTTCAACATTATCCAGAAACAAACCACAACAGTTAGTTGCTGTTGTATCAGGATCAACCTCTCATGCTTATGACCTGGACTTTGTAGTGTACATGGTTGCTATATTTCAGGAGTCGTCTGTCATCCTGCTTATATGCCATCTTGCTCATGATATTCAACCTGGAGCCGAGAACTGGATCCACAACCTCTGTCAGCTGCTAGAGAAATATTTTAGGTACTGTGTGTGCTACAAACTACACAAGAAATTGAATTTGTATATGGTCATTTAGTTAGGATCCATCCATTTTTAATAATTTTCAATTGGTGTGAATATTGCAGTTCTCATTTTATGTGGCTTAACTTGTGGTTTAATGTGTCATGCCTTGATACTTTGCAGGAATGAAAGACGAACAAAGATCAGATTAAAAGCCCTTGATGTCCTGTCGTTTGTGCTCAGTGTCAATAAACATCTGGCTGAGGTGAGACCATGCGAGTGCGATTGACACTCAGTTATTCTTAAATACCACAATAGACCTTTCCAGTCTTTTCCTCTATCATTGTAACTCCTCCCCAGCTATTACAGTTTAAACCTATTTATTTTAGCTCGATTGCATCGAAAGCCTAAGGCTTATAGAGACACTCTCGAGTCCGTTTCCTGGGTAGAACAAGTACTTGGTGTCTTTGGGGGAGATCTTGAGGACGCTCCCAGAGTGGGGATCGAACCTGGGAACGCCCAATCGCTAGGCGGACACCATATCCACTACGCCACAGCTATTGTAAAAGGATTAAGTTCCATTCATCGATCGCAAACACCTCACAACTAGGTCAACACTTAAACACATGATTTTCGAGAACAATGATTGGATAAAGCACTAGATTGGATAAAGCACTAGATTGGATAAGCACTAGATTGGATAAAGGCACTAGATTGGACAAAGCACTAGATTGGATAAAGCACAAGATTAATTAACATGTGATTGACATTTGAGGAAACTTCAATACTGTTTGTGAGTAGAAAATAATGAAGCTTGCCTGTAATGCAAGTCTATTGGATTCCATGATAAAGTATTGAAGATGACTTCACATGTTAGAATGTTCCAGAAACTTCAGCAAATCTGACCTTTACACTTCGGTATGTTGGACTAAAATATGTGTATAGGTGATTGTGATACCGAAGTTGCCTTAGATACTGTTGCAATGGTGAATTGGAAATGGTGTCTACCTTGCAGTTAGGAGATGGTGAAATCAATCCCTTCTCCGAGATGTTCAACTCATTTTTCTCAAAAACACTTAATACTAATTCTAACCAGGAAATTGACTCGGCAGTGGGTCAGTAAGCCTCAGACTCATCTTTCTCAAAGACACTTAATACTAATTCTAACCAGGAAATTGACTCAGCAGTGGGTCAGTAAGACTCAGGCTTGCAACACAATGGCGGTATACAAATAAATATGACACGCTTCGAGGGAAAACCGGTCTGAATGCATGTGCGTTAAGTGTCGTCCCGGATTAGCCTGTGCAGTCTGCACAGGCTAATCCAGGATGGCACTTTCCGCATACAGTGGATTTATGTTTAGAAGAGACTTTCTTGAAACAGAAAATGCCACAAAAGCAGAAAGTGCCATCCCGGTTTAGCCTGTACAGGCTGATCCGGGACGACACTTTAAGCACATGCATTAAGTCCGGTTTTCCCACGACGCGCTTCATATGTTTAAACTAATCTTTCTTGTATTTTTTAAGTTTAACTGTTTGCTTACACTGATTTTTGTCTGACCATTTACTAACATCTCCTAATTTTTATATTGGTGATTGCAGGATGAGTTGGTGAACAATGTGGTTTTGCCGCACCTGTGTCATGTGGACAATGAAGCGGATGTGAATGTACGCAAGTACGCCATAGTAATCCTGCTCAGTCTGGCTCATGGTTGTTCCATGATGTACTTTGTGGACATCATCAGCATCGTGGAGAAGGTATAATCTACATGAGGTCATCATATATGCAATATTAAACACTTAAGGCATAAATGTTAGTCAAAAACTTTTAAACTCTCTGTTTTTGTTTTTCATTTTAATATTTTTGTACTTTATTTACATTTCTTGTTTTTAAATAATTTTGTTTGTGTATTATTTCTAAATGCTTATTCAAACCATTAATATTTGGCATTGCCAGGTATTTTGTCGCACAATGATGGGTCGTCATATATCCTCGTTTGTTGCCACGGAGACTGCTGAGGTTATCACAGATGAAACGGACCTTATTGACATCAAAGCTGCAGTTAGCCCTCTTGTTAAACTATTTAAGGTACAATATTATTTTATGATAATGACATATTCCTGAGTTGGCGTTAAATTTCAAAATTGCCATGAGTTTGTTGATTATTTAAAATTGTAAGTAACCAAAGGAAATAGTGAATAAACATGTTTGAAGGTATTACAAGGATGTATTACTTATGTTGTCCAACATTTAGCTTCCACCTGACCTTCCCAACAAGGATGTATTACTTATGTTGTCCAACGTTTAGCTTCCACCTGACCTTTCCAAAGCTATAAAGTATGAATCTAAAAATAAAACAGGTTTGTGAGTCATATGCAAGGCTTAGGGTTAGCCCTAACCCTAAGTCATTTGCAAAAAAAAAAGATTGAAACTGAACAAAATATTAATCTATAATGAACAATATTTTTTGGGACAAAGGAAACTTTGTATTAATTTCTATGGTCATTGCTTATCTAGGTAGGTAATAACCAGTGCATGTACATTTATATTCCAATTATTCTTTTTCAGTCCAAGTTGTACACATACCCACCTGGTTTGTGTATCCGACTTTACCAGCTGCTAATCAGTCATCTGGCAGGGCACTATTCAAGTCCTAAAGATTACAGCAGCCACACAGCTGCCTCTGTGAGAAAATCGGTAAGAATGAAAGAAAAATGTCCTGGATTGAGTTGAAAAAAATACATTTAATCTTTTTACTCCAGCCTGCTTGGGTCTGCTTTTGTCTTATTGTACGAGTTATCTCTGTTGTCTGTTTGTATGTGTTGTCCTTCGTAAATGCTGATTTAACAAACAAGCAGTAAATCATAGATCTTAAATAATTGGATGATTAGATCTTAGATAAATCAAACGGGAGCAAATATACTGTTCTTTGAGAAAAAAATGTCAATGCAGGTCAATATGTGATACATCCTACAACGATTATCCTGTATTTCAGATCCTTGAATGACTGCTTAGCCTGTATTTGCCATGTATTTCAGATTCTTGAGTGCCTGCTGAGCCTGAATTTGCCATGTATTTCAGATCATTGAGTGCCTTGTCAGCCTGTATTAGCCATGTATTTCAGATCATTGAGTGCCTGTTGAGCCTGTATTTACCATGTATTTCAGATCATTGAGTGCCTGCTGAGCCTGTATTGGCCATGTATTTCAGATCATTGTGTGCCTGTTGAGCCTGTATTTGCCATGTATTTCAGATCCTTGAGTGCCTGCTGAGCCTGAATGTGCCATGTATTTCAGATCATTGAGTGCCTTGTCAGCCTGTATTAGCCATGTATTTCAGATCATTGAGTGCCTGTTGAGCCTGTATTTACCATGTATTTCAGATCATTGAGTGCCTGTTGAGCCTGTATTTTACCATGTATTTCGGATCATTTAGTGCCTGTTGAGCCTGTAGTTGCTGTGTTTTTAGCTGGATTTTTGCAACAAAAAATCTCAGCTTATAGATTAGCGACAACCGGGCGGTCGGGCGGGCGTTGCAATGTCGTTAACAATTTGCGTTTAAGTTTTATATTCCTCTCATATGTTCAAAAGTTCTTAGTCAACCTTAATGAAACTTTACAGAAATGTTCCTTGGATGGTCCTCTACCAAACCTGTGAAAATGGTTCCGCTTCACTGCACAAGATGGCCCAAGAGCAAAAACTAGAAATATGTCTGAACGCCAATTTCTTCTATACCTATGGCTAGTTTTTAAAATAATTTCACACCAATGTTCGTTTAGTGGTCCTCTACCAAACTTATTCAAATGGGTTCCGCCTCACTGCACAAGATGGCCGCCAGAGCTAAAAACGGAAATATATCTAAATGCCAGTTTAGAAATATGTCTAGACACCATTTTCTTCTAAACCTATGGCTAGTTTTTCAAATAATTTCACACAAATGTTTGTTTGGGGGTCCTCTACTAAAATTATTCAAAGGTTCCACTCCACTGCACAAATAACCGCTAGAGCTTTGTTCATGTACCCCATCGGCAAAATAAAAAATCCGGCTTTAATGCGGTTTCCTCATTTTCTCTTGTTGAAATGAATCAATGCCTGCTGAGCCTGTATTGGTGTTTATATCAGATCATTGTTTGCTTGCTGAGCCTCTGTTTTGCTATGTATTTCAGATCATTGAGTGCCTGCTGAGTCTGTATTTGCTATGTATTTCAGATCATTGAGTGTCTTGTCAGCCTGTATTAACTCTGTATTTCAGATCATTGAGTGCCTGCTGAGCCTGTATTTGCCATGTTTTTCAGATCATTGAGTGCCTGCTGAGCCTGCGAGCTGACGTCCACCAGAAGGTTGGGGTGTGTGAGAGGTCCAGTGACAACCCACTCCAGTTCAGCCCTTATGTCACCTGCTACAGGTGAACTGACACACATCCCTGCCTAGTATTGATCTCTAAGTCCCATTTAAGTGCATAATTCTTAAAAAAAGTTAACATTAAGACCCGTTATAAGCTCTGTTTGTAAACAAATGCAAATGTCTATACCTTTTTCAGCCAATCAAAGTACTTGCCCATTCTGACTTTCGGTCAGCTAAAATGTTTTTTAACTATTGAAACGGAAAAGATATACAAGTTGTATTTTGAAAACATTGCTGCTAATCTTTTATTGTTTATCTGTTAATTTACAACAAGCATCAACATGGTCAGGGCATTGACATAATATTCCAACTTTGAAAGGAGTAGGTGCGTTAAGGGCGGTTTTTGGCCTCATTTTGAAAATAAACAAAATTTGTATCACTGAATAGGCTATTTTTTCCATTCTTAGGATGTAATACTTTTAAAATCTTACAACCACACATATGTTTACGCTACAACGTCAAACATGACTACTGTATAAGCGCTCTGACGTTACTTTTGGAGTTGACATCGTGGTGTATTTGTTGGCGTGCCGTTGATGCATACTACTCGACTAATTACAAGCACACGTCCAAAAATTCAACTCATGTTTAGAGATACAGATTATACAAATGCATGTAAAAATAACGAATTTGTGTTGTTGCATGTTGAAAATTCATTGATTTGCAATATTACATGGAAAATTCAGCCTTTTCCGACAATCCCGCATTTTATAAATAAAATTATGTTGTTGTTTTTTTTGTTTTTTTTTACAACTCTGATCATTCTAAAGCAGGCAATTATATAATATGTTAAATGTTACTTGAACTTTTACGTACGGAAATTTTAACATGCGTATGTTACATTCAAGAATAGAACAACACATGACGCAGAATCAAACTTAGAAGCTGGCATAGCGAGTGGGTTGGCTTTGCGATAAAGGCGTCTTATTTTTTATAGTATGATTTTTACAGTTAGATTTAACTGTTAATCTAGTTAATGAAGTGTTTCAAACTGAATTAGTCGGGTATTAATTGTTAAAGTAGACATTATTCTTTTCAAACCCTACTATGCGCGGTAATGGACACGACCGGACCTTCATATTGTATAATGTACATCGACACTGTATTCACTACGAGTAAGCAAAGATTATTCAACATTTTAGTATATATGAGTATATATTACTATCAGTATATTAAAACTATACTTATTCATTTAAAAACCAAAATATTTTATATATATATTTGCTTGTAATTAACATCAGGTATAACAATGCGTATTATAAAATCAAAATCCGAATCGTGTATCTGCATTTTAATGTTCAAGTGACTTAATCACATATATTGACAGTTAAGATGCAATGTTTTTCATGTTAAAAGCCAGATCTGCTAGAAAAGTTCCTGAAAATTTTGCTGAAATGCACAACATGTCATCCGCATGAAAAGCGTGGATGTTTTAACCGCGATGTATAGAAATTGTAAAATTGTGTAGCCCAGAAAACTGTGGTATCCTTACTTTTGTATAAAAATCTAAATTGAATGATGTTGAAACACATGTGTGAAAATTAAACATTTTATGATATGCAGAAAATGTACTATTTCCGATTAAGATCGATATGTCTGTTCTGTCAGGGATTGTCCTAAAAGCAGAACTCAGTGGCGTATTCAGGCGTACTCCTGTACGTGCGGGCGTACAAAAAATGCCATGGTTAAGCAAATAAGATACATACCCGAAAAGTGACTGAAAATATGATGCCTAACAAGTGTTCGGCACACTTGTGATCCTCTTTAAATTTTCAGAAAAAAACGACATCTAACTTAGGTGGAATGGTTTCATGTCTACTGTCTTCATGATTTTTATTTTATTAACTCACTACATATATTCCGACCTATGCTTCAGTATAAATAGCTACTAATAAAAATACGCATTTAGTAACTCAACCATAAAATCGTAACTTTAAAAGAGTTTGCGTATAGTTTGAATGTAATTTCTTTCTTGTTTGTCCTTATTTTCTCAAAAATGTTGTTTATATAACACGAACCGCTGGGTCCATATCCACAAAGCTCCTTCGAGGAAACTTAATTAAATTCCTTAAACTCATATAATTCCTTAAATATGTGGCTTATTCATTTAAAATTTACTTTGTCTTAAATGGTTTAAACTCTGTAAAGAATTTAGGAGGTCTGTCGATATGTGCCCAGATCTCCAGATCTACAAACTGGATAAAATGTTATAGTGTGGAAAGTACTATATGGCAAGTACTAATATGTTACATTGAAGAACTATGGCCACATCATTAAAATTGGCAATCGTAAATGGGATAGTCAACTCAGGGGCTTATATCTTTGTGTGCATTAAAAATATTTCCACTAATTGCCAATTTTTGTATTGTTATTTTTTTAAACTACACATAAATTAGTGAATTCCATTATATTTCAGTACACAGTAGTTTATAATAAGTTGATAACTAATAAACACTAAGCACAATGTCTTTTCCAAATGGAATAAAATGTTAAAGTGTTTGTTTTTTAAGTTAAGGATACAATTTTACGTAAGGTGTTTCTGGAATATGGCCCCATATCATCTATTGCTCTCATAACTGTTTTGTGTGAAATGCACCTATAAATCTCAGTGTGAACAGTGTCCGACTTTATTGGCCGAGTCCTGAGTTTCTTTGCGATTGTACACTATCTGCTGAGTGTAACCACGTTGCAGGCAATATACTGTATTTGAAAGGACATTCCGTAGAGGTGTATAGATTGTATCTGCTACGTAATTGTATGTGGTTAGGTAAAGCATAATGACGCTTCAAAATGTTCTCTTCCGTTTATTAAGCATTTTGTAATAAAATACAAATGAAAATATTCAAGAGTAAGTCAGTAAAACGGAAAAAACTGCATAATAAGTATACCAAAAAAAAATACATCCATTAAATTTGCACGTGCATATTATCTTTAGTGTACGCATATTAAAGTGGTAACTTGAAAGGAATGAAATGCATCATCGTTTAAAACTGGCAGATTTATTGCTCAATAACATGTAAATTGCATATGAAATTACTACCAAGTACTTATTACAAGTTATCTGATGTAAATTTTATGTATGCTTTCGTTCCAACTGCATTATTTTATGTGTCTTTCAAATCGAATTTAAACTTTAAATGACATCACTGATCATGCAAGCTGAAAATGTCAATTTGCAAATATGTTAATAGGTCCTTTATTTTTCCGGTACTTTCACATTTCATGTACACGATAGAGGCCCAAAAAAGAGAAAATTACCTGCAATATAGACATACACACGGGCGTACATTTGATTTGGCCTTAAATACGCCCCTGGAACTGCTCATGGATTGTCATAATCACCCTTTATAATGTTAAATGAACAATCGAAGAAAATATGCTGCAATGTTGTTAAACTTCATGAAAGTTTGTCAGTAACTTTCATTACCGCATTCATAGTATTAGAGTAACACGACCCGCATATATACCTATCTCCGAGTAGTTTAAATACCTTCCCAACTATTGTTAAGGGATTAATTTCCATTCATTAATATCATAAAAGTTTATTTGAATATCACAAATATTACCATGTGCTTTCTTGTGTGAAATCGTTTAATTGCTAAACATGCGATATCCCATTGCAATGATTGGATACATTTGAAGATTAATTTGAATATGATAAACTCTGTGAAAGCGTCCATTATATGCGGGACGAAACAACGCTTTCTGTATGTTTATCACATGTACCACGTTATTAACATCAGTAAGCTTCTTGGTCAACATTGGATAGATATAGAGCATTATTGCGCATTGAAACTTGACCATCAGGTAAAACACATACAAGAAATGACAACTCACTGGTACTCACAGTATATTACACTATCTATATGAATAAATGGCTTGGGCGGTAAAATCGAGGCGCGGTCTTTTTTTTCAACCATTTGGATCATGTAAATAAACAATGATTTTGAGTTAGAATGCGTAATTATTACATGCATTGGAATAAATTCAACAAAACAGAATGAACTCCATATTTAATGTACTCCGATGCACACCACGGCAATAATCACACAACTCGATATGCAACAATAACATAATAGTCAGCAAATGTATTCAGTTTGGCATGAATAGGTCGCCTATAAAGTGACGTAAAATCCGAACGACAGGCCTACAAGTTTTAACTATCACTTCAATTCATAATTAGAAAACAGTTTCGCCGTGTATATAAGTACATAGGCACACACATGTAACAACGGATTGTCCCTGGCTTGACACATGTTTTGAACGGGCAGCATAAACACTTTGCTGCCACATGCAAACCTGGCACTCATACATAATACACATAGGCTTGACACATGTCTGGCTAGTGAACCAAAGCACCAGCACGTGCATGCAAGCGTACTAACAGACGTTACATGTACTAATTTACAGCACGGCCCTCCTCGTTGAATGAAACATTAAAATTGGAATGCAGTCCCAGCACCACGAATAGGACGGTGGAGCCGAAGCTCCCTACCCGCGGTGTGAGAGAGCAGCCCCTGTAATTACTGCTATTTCAATATAATTGTTTTTTATGAAATTTTAATATATTATGGTGCTTGTTCACCTGCCGCCAGAATTTTACGCCACAAATAAATTTTATCATATTTATCCACAAAATTCTGGGCGGGCCCTAATTGAAACAACTTACTTAACTACCTAGCGTCCAAAGTATCAATTAAAATAACTTAAAGTGACATATTTTTCCCGATAACGTCCTTTAGCGCATCCGTATACATGTCGTTACCGACCGATGACAAGTGTACGCCGCCGGGCGCAAAATATCCCGGTGTGTCTATATCTATATCAGTCGACAGCACGTCTGAACGCCCTGTAGATTTAACCCGGCACGCCCGAAACGGTTAACTCGTCTTCGTTTCTGATTAATTTGGTTTATTGACATAGATGTATTGTTTCTCCAATTTATGCGATTGATAATATCCCCCCATATGATTATTGCGCCTGGAACTGCTGTTCTCAGGTAACGTATTTCCCTACTGATTGAATTGCAGATCTTTGTTAAAGGAAACTGGGTGATATCATTACCCCCTAAATGTAGGATTATAACCTTTGGCGGCTCACACAGGAGGACATTGGACTCAACGGCCCTACGGAAACCATCTCAGCCGATGCCACCGACACCCTGCCAGGCAATGCTCCATGGCAACCGCAGGTTATCGGAGCCCCTCTCTCGTGCGTATTCCGCCGCGCGCCTTACCAACGAATCTCCAATCACCCAAATGTCTATAAAAATTAAATAAAAATTAAACGTTCCTAATGATATTTGTCCTGTTTATTTTTAAATCGGGCACTTATACGTATATGTCTATAGCAACATTGAACCCATAATAATTTACATTTTTGTTTACCGTAAATACGGTTAGACATTTAACCTCGACAAAATTAATTTAATGACCGCTGTACCTACTAGCCACGCGAAAATGAGTCATTTATAACAAGGGGAGCAATCCAAACGCCACGGGAGGATAATCGAGCCGGAGTTCCTCTCCCGTATTGCAGGGATCGCCTTATACATGTATTCGTATGTACCGTTTGTAAGTGTCAGATGACCAACGACCAAGCTTCCTAATGTCATTTGTCGAAATACCGCGTATTGCAAGGTCAGTGGCTCGGCCTATGCGGAAACTATGAGATTTGAAACTTTGATTGCTATAACCAGCACGCGCGAGGCATTTCTGCAAAACTTACGACACTTGCTGTTTGGTAACCGGGGCGCCATTGCTATGACAAAAAGCAGCCGCACCCTGGTGTTGGTTAAGCAAATATCCATCCAATGTGGATACTGGACATGGTGGCGTTTCTTCGCTCTGCAACGTTATGGTAACGGGCGGACCATGCTGGTTTGTTTTTGATACATGTAACGTGAATGACACCGCTCGTCCGTTGTGAGTAATGCATACATCGTCGCGCTTAACTTGGTTTGACACACCGGTGAGACTTGTTGCTTCGAGTTCGCTGATACGAAAGAGGCCATAATATGCGCATGTAAATATTGCCTGAAAAAGTTTGGCTTCCAGTTTGTGTACCATATTCTGGGCAATACCCTGATAATTTCAGACAAGATTGCTTTGGTAAGTGGACGTCTCATATCCTCTGGCTGTCGCCTAGATCTAACACACCCTTCTAACAGTCTATTTACCACAAACATGTTATGTATATCATGGAAACCCTGTATTTTATGCATGTAATTAATACCCAAAATATAAGTCTTCACAGTACTTGGTGAGCAGTTTGTTTCAAAACAATATGCTATAAACCAAACCATGTGCTGTTCGGGTATCGGCAATATTCTGTCTAACCCATACTTTGCTAGGAAGGCATGGAAAGCCTTTAACATGGTGTCGTAGGTCTTTCTCGTATTTACTGCTATGGCATTTCGCAAAAGTGAGTCAGCTCTTTGTTGAAGATTTCCCAGAGATGGGATGGTATCGCGCGAGGTTCCGCGTCCGCTTCCGGTGTCAGTCGCCGAAACCGCTATATCTGAAAACGAGAAATGGCGTCGCAGATGGCATTATTTGCCCCTGGGACGTGCGCCGCTCTCAGGAGAATATTAAACTGCAGACATTTGATTGTTAACAGTCTTAGGACCACCATAACTTTTTCCGACTTAGATGATAGGGAGTTTAGTATATGTACTACACTTTTATTATCGCAATTGAACCTCACTTTTTATTGCGCAGCTCGTCGCCCCACAGAAAAATTGCTACATGTTCCATGATCGGAAAAATTTCTAAGACAGTAATATCCCTTAATAGGCCTTCTTTCACCCAAGTGTCTGGCCAGCGATCGTGTGCCCAATGTCCTCGGAAATAGATACCAAAACCTAAATCGGCCCCACCGGCGCTTTCTGTGTACAGTAATCCAAAATTGATCATGGAATACTGAAACTCCATTAAAACCTTTAAAGAAGTTAAGCCAAAGCTGCAGATCTAGTTTTAGTGCTTTTTTCAAACGGATGTGGTGCAAAGGTTTAGACAGGCCGCATATCGAGTTGATCAGTCTCGTACAGAACGGGCGACCTAATGGAATGGCTCTGCAACAAAAAACTGAGTGACCCTATCAACGATTGCATTTCTTTGAGCGTAGCTGATTTTTTAGCCATCATATACCGGATGTTTGTAACTAAATGTTCGACTTTTTCTCTAGGAATACGCACAACCATTTTGTTTGTGTCAAGTTCGACACCGAGGAAAACCAAAACTTCTGTGGGTCCCTCCGTTTTTTTCGTGAGCTAATGGGACGTTTAGTTCCTGCATTATTTCAGTGAATAGCGAAAGTAAAGCGTGAGCCCCTTCATCATTCTCGTCTCCCCCAAGAAAGTCATCTAAGTAGTGGATGAGCATGCCGGATGCGGCTTTCGATTTTACGCAATGCTCGAGAAATGACGAGAAGCGCTCAAACGTTGCACAGCTAATTGAAGCCCCAAACGGTAATGTTTTTTCCACAAAATACCTATCATTGAATTTTTATCGTAGAAGCTCAAAATCTGCGGTCGTATTGGTAAGAGTTTAAAAGCGTTCTTGATGTCTAACTTGACAAGTTTACAGTGTCTACCAAGTTTGTGTATCATTTTGACTGCCTCATAAAAACTAGTATACTGAACAGAGGTGAGATTCGGGTCAATGAAGTCGTTCACCGAGACCCCTGCTGGGTAAGCTAAGTGATGAATCATTCGAAATTCGTTCGGTTCTTTTTTCGGTACCAAGCCGATAGGGGAGACAATCAAATTTTGTAATGGTTTACGGACAAACGGGCCTGCTACGCGGCCGGCCGAAATTTCCTTATCAATTTTCTCCTGAACAATTTCTGGATGCATTCTAGCTGATTTATTTGCCTCTCTAGTCTCTCTTGGACCCATGTATTGCATACTAAAGCCATTCTTAAACCAATTTTCTAGAAAATTCGCGTAATTTACATCGTAAGTACTTAAATATTTGCGTAAAACCACCAAATTGATTGGCGAGCAAGCAATATCTTTGATGTTAGCATTACAAGGGCCGCTGATTTGTTCCACCAGCGTTGGTTGCCATTGGTTGCCTTGACCATTGTCGCCCACGAAATGGCTGCCGCGGTGCGTTATACTGCTGTTGCATGGCAAAGGATTGAGCGCTTGGTGCCGCTGCATTCAGTATAGTGCACACTGACGCTGGGTGACCTTGACCGCAGGAAGAACAAGCGTGTTTAAACCTGCAGTTAGGCCACGTGCACTTGCGGGTATTAAAAAAGTTACAAGTTCTAAATTGCTTAACCGGCATTCTTTGGGCTGTGGCGGCCGGCGCGTTTGCGGTGGGCATTTGGATACAACGCCACCATAAGTCGTTAGTGATATGCACCCAAGATGAAGGCCCCAATGATTGCCTAACTCTAAATTGCTCGTCATATGCACGCCACGCCATGCCGCCTTGGCGACTCGCACATTCTCTGATTGTCCACATGTATTGCAGTAGCTCTGCCATTTGTGTGGGGGGGTTGACCTTGACATATATGGACATAAAAATTATGAATGCGTCTGTACATTTTTCGATGGTGATTCTGTCTTTGCATTCCCGCGGTTTATACACTAAATGGCCATCTACCGACAACTGGAACGTCGCGCTCGAACAGAAGTCGGACAACTCTAGCGAGCCTTTCAGCAGCAATGCCAAGATAATAAACTCGCCCCTCTCGATCTGACTGCGAATCTGATCGGGGACATGGGCGGCTATATCGTCGTATAACCGTATCGGACTCGGACCCCTGGTCGCGGGTCGAAATTGTTCGATGCCAACCGTGTGCAGGGGAGGTACCGTCGGTGCCGTCGAGGTAGCCGCTACGGATTTTGCTACAGAGGTGCAGCTCCACCACACCCTGAGTTACAACATTTACATGTACCCTGATTAATTACTTCTCATCTCTTAAGGATTTCTTCGAAATCAATTAAATATGTTTTTCGTTTACCTGAGCTCGAATCATCGATCTGCCCAACATATTCCACGTCCTCTGTCTCCTTTGTTTTCCTCCTTTTCACACCTCTCCCCCTGCCTGGCATAACTCAATTGTGTGATTTGAAATTTTTTATTGTCTGAACACGAGGTCCTTCTTGGTCACTGGCCAGCGATTAAAGAACATTTCTCGGCACTCGCGTGGTCTGCGGTCACGTGGTGTTTAATGTTATCTGAGGTGTTCCGCATATGTTAGCAACCATATTGTTTATAGGTAACGAGGAAATATTTCCAAGAAAATGCGGACCCGGACGATTTTTTCGCCGTAATAAATGAAATTATTATCATTCGAAAATAATTTATATTATTATACCACCTGGGCGTTACCCCGAATGGTTTAAAAACGCTTATCAGAGAAAATAAGGTTGTTATTTTACTGATAACGATAAAATAGAAATTTATTTCTGTTCAAACATGATCGGACAACATAAGTTTTGTTATTTGTTGCTCCGTAGCCGATTTTTAACACCATTTGCTACATATTGAGAACTGACCATCCTTCCTAGTTAATGTTTGGTTTCCTTGATTTTTGTGTCGCCTGAATAGGCTACGTATAGGTGTTACTTTTGGCGATGTTGGCGGCGGCGTAACTACAAAAATCAATATTGGGTAAAAAATTGGGACAAACACTAAACATGAATATTACTTACTAGTATTTGAAGACGCATAACAAAGTGACGAAATACGTTTGAAACCTGTGGGTGTGTGTTATTTTAAGATTAATTTGATGAATTGTAAATCGCCACCTTAGAATGAAATCGAGGATATTTTTTGGTTTCGGTAGAATATAGATTTTAAATTCATGAGTGATCATAGAAATATTTATTTTCACGAGTTGCGCAGCCACGAGTGAAAATTATATTTTCTATGATCACGAGTGAATCAAAAATTGATATTCTAACGAAACCAACACATTTTATTTTTATTTTATGCTTTTTACGCAGTTTAGTTACATTTCGTGTGCTATCTAAATGCGTTTAATTAAAAAAAAAAACTTGAGCCCAGCATAGTTGACGGTTCATTTTATTAACTGTATTAAATTGGGAACCAGTGAGAAACAGGTTAAAATTACCGGAGTGATAATTTTCACTGTTTCAAACAGGGAATTGCCAATTTTATTTCACTGATAATTAGCTATAAATCACTGAAATGCATGAAATAAAAGTGCCTACCTGATTCTCCAACACGTGTAAGATAGGCCCTTTTAATTCTAAGGTGTCGAAATGTAGTTTAATCTTAAAAAAACAAATTCTTTTAAATATAAATCTTAACATCATAAAGTTTATATATAAATTGTTATGCCCCTACCATCAATGATGTGGGGGGCATATAGTGTTGGCCCTGTCCAATTCTGTACTGTTTGCGCTACGCCACTACAGTTATCACAGGTTAGGTATGTGACGTAATAGAATCATCACCATTTTTGGAAAATAACTTCTGATGTAGATCTGTAAGAATCTTCAATCTTAAAAACAAACATGATTCAATGTGTAAGAAATTATGAAAAAATGTTTTTGACGAAAATGTAAGCATGACAGTATTATAAATCTAAAGAAGAAAATTATGGAGTATAATGCCTACTGTACAGTATGTACAAGTGTGTAATGGTTTAAATACGTTGTATTTCAAGCAACATCATGCCTTATGGAAAATGGAATATGGCAGTGCTGGTAAATACCGTATTTGGAGCTAGGAAAATCACATAATTGGAAAGAGTGTAAAACTAGTATAGTGTGTTATGATTATGTTCAAATCGAACATAAGTTGATGCATGTTGGATCATTGATATATCAAATCAGGTAAGATTTTTTTGTTTGCTATTAATGCGTCTAGGAAGTATTTACCTTAAAATATATGCCGATAATGCTAAAAAACGTTATATGTATTTACCAACAATGTTCTTATTTGTTTGATTTAGTAGTAATAACATACGGGGAAAAATTAAACAGCACGGTTGAATGCGTATAAACAGCCGTGTTCTGTTGGATTACTGGTGTTATGTGCATTAAAAAAGGCGGAAGGCTGCAAGTGTAGCGATATCATTGAGCCACGAATGACAAGTTGCTTACTAATAAATAAAGAATATCAGTTAAAAGCCAATTTCTCCAAATGTCTAAATTAACAAAAGTTTATTTTTAACCAACAGCGCATGCGAGTACCAAAAAGCTAATAACCAAACAAAAAAGACTGATTTAAATTACATGTCTCTTTGAAAAATGGTTGTGGTACTCACATGCGCTGATAGTTAAATTTTCCAAAAAAGTGATAAAGTTGACAGTAATCGTTGTTTTCGAAGTAACGCACGCTGTTTGAACGTTCCGCATGACGTCATACGTCCACGCGATGGTTCGATATTCATGTCAACGTCAAGTGCACATCGTGATCTAACTACAGGCATGATTGGTATTGTTTGTAAATGAAATTGAAAAATCGTCAATTTTATGGGCCAAAATCGGCCCTTATTGACCCTAGTCCTTTAAATTGGTATGATTGTTAGTTCTACTTACCATCTTAAGTCCAGAAACGTAAGGTTAATTACATTTTGCGAACAGGTGACATGAATATTCTATTGGTCATGTTGAGTATAAAATTTACTGTTGTAAGAAATAAAGATTATTTACAAACATTATTCCCTTGATTCTAGACTTAACAAA
Source organism: Congeria kusceri (assembly GCA_027627225.1). Classification (NCBI taxonomy): domain Eukaryota; kingdom Metazoa; phylum Mollusca; class Bivalvia; order Myida; family Dreissenidae; genus Congeria; species Congeria kusceri. The sequence goes on along the minus strand of CM051031.1, from coordinate 34,884,986 downwards.
AAATTACCCTGAGGTTTCCATCTACTTGTAGGAGTGAGGACCCAGGCAGGCCCCCGAGCCCCGTCCCTGCCTCGACTGTGGGCACCCCCCACTGGGCCTCCCTCACCTATCTGGACTACACTCAGTCCTTCACACTCTTCATGCAGTGCCTCGAAAATGTGAGTCTCCAACATGTAGTATGCATATCACAGCAGTTATCTTCAGTCTTGTTTAAATAAATGCTAACTTTCAAAAATATATGTTTATTTCATACTTAAAAGAGATTACCAGTGACATTGAGCCCATCTGTAGCTAATAAAGTAATGTTGACCTTAACAGTGTGGGCCATCGTAAATGTAGTATGCAATCATGAAAGTATTTCATGAATACATTTACAAGGATATTTGAATATAATGCATGACCCACTGTTGTAAATCTTATTTGGGCAAAGTAATATATTGTAAATATTCCTATAGCAATAACTGGGAGGGCTCAAGTCAGGTCTAAAACTAGGTCAATAGGTCAAATTATACTCTAATAATAAAGTATCAGAAACTTGATGATTTTGTGGCTAGCTGTGTTGTGTTTCAGGAGAGGGACTGGAGTGTGCTGGTGTGTGTCCTGGAGAACCTTCCCCTGCTGCTGCAGAACAAGACCATCATCCTGTCAGCCAAACACAGTCTGGTGGACGCCCTGTGCTGTCGCCTCTGTGCTATGGTGAGTATGCACATCAGACCTGGGGTGGTATTTATAACGAATCTTAGTTGAAAATTAAGAAAAATCTTTAATTCTCAAATTTAATTATTGGATTTTGTGACAAAGTAACGCATTTCTGGAAGATTTTGACACATAATTTGCAATATAATTCAAAGTGTATTAATATCTAGCAATTCCAAAGCATAATGTTTTAAACACAAATTCTAATTTTGACTTATGTTCAACTTAAGTTAAGAATGCCTTAAGAATCTTTATAAATATGGGCGGTGTCCCCACAACTTCGCGTGAGATCTTTATTTCGAACTTAGTCTTAATTTAAAATATTAGTCGCTGAAATTCAAAGCGGTTATATAACAACCATATATTCAGTAAGACATGTGAGGTATGCACGTGTAAATCTCACTTCAGATAACTGATCGTCAGCTTGGTTTCCCAGAGAAGTTGGTGGCCACTCCCAAGGATTTCACTCGCTCTGATTTTCATGCAGCTGTCTTTCCAGTATTGGGTGCCATGTCCACGTACCACAACTTCCTGGATAGATGTAGACAGGTTAGATTTATGTGCATATGGCCTGTTGACCATCGGTTTAGTTTCAGTTTATTTACCAGTTCACCCATTTGAAAACAAATAAACAGTAGACTCCCGGTGGCTCGAAGTCGCAGGGACTGGCAGGGAAACTTCGAGCCATCGAAACTTCGAGCCAAACGGAGTTCGAGAAAGTGTACTTACGGCGGAAATTCAACTGCCTTATTTTCAAATCTCCAGCAGAAGAGTATTTAGACATCTGTCATGGTTATTAAGAGCCGTAAAACATTTATTTATGTATTTTATTAATGTTATTTATTTTAAGTTTGTGAAAGCTGTGAAATCAATTATTGCGTTCTTTCAATACTTGCTGTCTAATCTATTGACAACTTGATGCTACCGAAGCTTGTTTGAGCCAAACAAACAATTAAATGTGTGGAAACTGTAACTGGGTCTGTGAAAAACACTTAGAGCCATCAGAACATTCGACCCTCGCGAATTCGAGCCAAACGACAGAAATTTATATGAAAATACAGCAATAAAATATTGGTCCCTCGAAGAAACCTCGAGCTACAAAGAAATTCGAGACAAGCGTGTTCGAGGCATCGGGAGTAGAATGTATTGAAAAGTTTAAACACTAGTTTGTTCAACAGTTCAACCAGTAACAAGTTGCATATTTAACTTATCTTGAAAAAAACACACCATTGAAAATAGTTTAGAAATCACATTAAAATGTACTCTTAGCTGCTAACCATCTACCAGTTTAAGCTTTTCACTTTTGTTAATAATGAACATAAGATACATTTATAACAGAAAATCAACATAAGTTTTAATTTGTAACAGAAAATTTAAGTTATATGTTTTTTATACATAAAAAAGCATTAATTTAATAGATAATATTCACTTTGATTATTGCATCTTATATGTAACTTCCAAATGCACTTTTATCAGTAATAACAAGCGAGCTGTGCTATTTTGCACAATTTCAGAAGGACCTGATAAAGTGTCTGGAGTTTGGCACGGTATCCAAGTGCGCGAAGCTGTGCGTTAACGCCCTGCGCCTGTGCACCCTGGAGATGCAGGAGGTGATGATGCGTCTGCTGCCCTCTGTCCTCTTTCAGCTCTCCAAGATCTCCGCTACCATGACCATGGCCATACCTGTCCTGGCCTTCCTGTCTAGTAAGTAAACCTGGCCTTCCTGTCTAGTAAGTCACTGTATGATAGCCAGCATGACCATGGCCATACCTGTCCTGGCCATCTTATCTAGTAAGTACCGTATGAAAGCCACAATGACCATGGCTACTATACCTGTCCTGGCCATCTTATCTAGTAAGTCACTGTATGAAAGCCACAATGACCATGCCTATACCTGTCCTGGCCATCTTATATAGTAATTCACTGTATGAAAGCCACAATGACCATGGCTATACCTGTCCTGGCCATCTTTTCTAGTAAGTCACTGTATGAAAGCCACAATGACCATGGCTATACCTGTCCTGGCCATCTTATCTAGTAAGTAACTGTATGAAAGCCACAATGACCATGGCCATACCTGTCTTGGCCATCTTATCTAGTAAGTCACTGTATGAAAGCCACCATGACCATGGCTATACCTGTCCTGGCCATCTTATCTAGTAAGTCACTGTATGAAAGCCACAATGACCATGGCCATACCTGTCCTGGCCATCTTATCTAGTAAGTCACTGTATGAAAGCCACAGTGACCATGGCTATACCTGTCCTGGCCATCTTTTATAGTAAGTCACTGTATGAAAGCCACAATGACCATGGCTATACCTGTCCTGGCCATCTTTTCTAGTAAGTCACTGTATGAAAGCCACCATGACCATGGCTATACCTGTCCTGGCCATCTTATCTAGTAAGACACTGTATGAAAGCCACAATGACCATGGCCATACCTGTCTTGGCCATCTTATCTAGTAAGTCAATGTATGAAAGCCACAATGACCATGGCTATACCTGTCCTGGCCATCTTATCTAGAAAGTCACTGTATGAAAGCCACAATGACCATAGCCATATCTGTCCTGGCCATCTTATCTAGTAGGTCACTGTATGAAAGCCATAATGACCATAGCCATATCTGTCCTGGCCATCTTATCTAGTAGGTCACTGTATGAAAGCCACCATAACCATGGCCATACCTGTCCTGGCCATCTTATCTAGTAAGTCACTGTATGAAGGCCACAATGACCATGGCCATATCTGTCCTGGCCATCTTATCTAGTAAGTCACTGTATGAAAGCCACAATGACCATGGCTATACCTGTCCTGGCCATCTTATCTAGTAAGTCACTGTATGAAAGCCACAATGACCATGGCCATACCTGTTCTGGCCATCTTATCTAGTAAGTCACTGTATGAAAGCCACAATGACCATGGCCATGTCAGTCCTGGCCATCTTATCTAGTAAGTCACTGTATGAAAGCCACAATGACCATGGCCATGTCAGTCCTGGCCATCTTATCTAGTAAGTCACTGTATGAAAGCCACCATGACCATGGCCATACCTGTCATGGCCATCTTATCTAGTAAGTCACTGTATGAAAGCCACAATGACCATGGCCATGTCAGTCCTGGCCATCTTATCTAGTAAGTCACTGTATGAAAGCCACAATGACCATGGCTATACCTGTCCTTGCCATCTTATCTAGTAAGTCACTGTATGAAAACCACAATGACCATGGCCATGTCAGTCCTGGCCATCTTATCTAGTAAGTAACTGTATGAAAGCCACAATGACCATGGCCATGTCAGTCCTGGCCATCTTATCTAGTAAGTCACTGTATGAAAACCACAATGACCATGGCCATACCTGTCCTGGCCAACTTATCTAGTAAGTCACTGTATGAAAGCCACAATGACCATGGCCATGTCAGTCCTGGCCATCTTATCTAGTAAGTCACTGTATGAAAACCACAATGACCATGGCCATACCTGTCCTGGCCATCTTATCTAGTAAGTCACTGTATGAAAGCCACCGTGACCATGGCCATACCTGTCATGGCCATCTTATCTAGTAAGTCGCTGTATGATAGCCACCATGACCATTGCTATACCTGTCCTGGCCATCTTATCTAGTAAGTCACTGTATGATAGCCACAATGACCATGGCCATACCTGTCCTGGCCTTCCTGTATAGTAAGTCACTGTATGTTAGCCACCATGACCATGGCCATACCTGTACTGGCCATCTTATCTAGTAAGTAACTGTATGAAAGCCACAATGACCATGGCTATACATGTCCTGGCCATCTTATCTAGTAAGTCACTGTATGAAAGCCACCATGACCATGGCCATACCTGTCCTGTCCATCTAATCTAGTAAGCCACTGTATGAAAGCCACAATGACCATGGCTATACCTGTCCTGGCCATCTTATCGAGTAAGTCACTGTATGATAGCCACCATGACCATGGCCATACCTGTCCTAGCCTTCCTGTCTAGTAAGTCACTGTATGATAGCCACCATGACCATGGCTATACCTGTCCTGGTTTCCTGTCTAGTAAGTCACTATGGCCATACCTGTCCTAGCCTTCCTTTCGAGTAAGTCACTATGGCTGTACCTGTCCTTGCCTTCCTGTCTAGTAAGTCACCATGGCTGTACCTTTCCTAGCCTTCCTGTCTAGTAAGTCATCATGACTGTACCTGTCCTAGCCTTCCTGTCTGGTAAGTCACCATGGCTGTACCTGTCGTAGCCTTCCTTTATAGTAAGTTGCCATGGCTCTTCTTGTCATAGCTGTCCTATCTAGTAAGTCACTATGGATATACCTTCCCTAGCCTTCCTGTCTAATACTATCACCATGGCTGTACCTGTTCTAGCCTTCCTGTCTTGTAAGTTGCCATGGCTTTACTTGTCATAGCTGTCCTATCTAGTAAGTCACTATGGATATACCTTCCCTAGCCTTACTGTCTAGTAATAACACCATGGTTGTACCTGTCCTAGCCTTCCTGTCTAGTAAGTCACCATGGCTCTACCTGTCCTAGGTGTCCTGTCTAGTAAGTTGCCATGGCTCTACCTGTCCTAGCCTTCCTGTCTAGTGAGTCATCATTGCTATACCTGTCCTAGCCATCCTATCTAGTATTGCTATACCTGTCGTAGCTGTCCTATCTAGTAAGTCACCATTGCTATACCTGTCCTAGCTGTCCTATCTAGTAAGTCATCATTGCTATACCTGTCCTAGCCGTCCTATCTAGTAAGTCACCATTGCTTTACCTGTCCTAGCCATCCTATCTAGTAAGTCACCATTGCTATACCTGTCCTAGCCATCCTATATAGTAAGTCACCATTGCTATACCTGTCCTAGCCGTCCTATATAGTAAGTCACCATTGCTATACCTGTCCTAGCCATCCTATCTAGTAAGTCATCATTGCTATACCTGTCCTAGCTGTCCTATCTAGTAAGTCACCATTGCTATACCTGTCCTAGCCATCCTATCTAGTAAGTCATCATTGCTATACCTGTCCTAGCCATCCTATATAGTAAGTCACCATTGCTATACCTGTCCTAGCCATCCTATCTAGTAAGTCATCATAGCTATACCTGTCCTAGCTGTCCTATCTAGTAAGTCACCATTGCTATACCTGTCCTAGCCATCCTATCTAGTAAGTCACCATTGCTATACCCGTCCTATCAAGTAAGTCTCAATGGATTTACCTGTCCTAGCCTTCCTGTCTAGTAAGTCACAATAACCATACCTGTCCTGGCCTTCCTGTCTAGTAAGTCAGTTAGTTTAGTTTAACCTACATAATTAGCTTGATTGTGTTAAAATGCTTATTGAGACACATTCGAGTCAGTGTCCTGGGTAAAGATCATTAGAACACTAACAGAGTAGGGATCAAATCAATCTCATTAAAAACAAATCCTAATGTTGTTCGGATCTGAAAGCATCTTATAACAGTTCATGTTCAAATGACCTTCTGAAAAGTACAAATCTCAGCCCTGCTGCGCCCAATGGAATTGCTTTTTGCACAGCAAAGTTTGACCACGGTTTAAAATAAAGTTGTGCCTTTGCAACTGGTCCATGGGAATAAATCATTTACAGTTAATTTTCGTGTGGATAACAATGGATATAGTGGTACCTTAGGCGACTAGACACCCGAAGTTCACATTACTTTCATGCATAGTTTTTGTGTTATACCTCAACATTTTGAAGGCAGCAATATGATTGGCTTCGGAAAAGGTCATCTGAATGTGACCCCTAATACGATGTCATCAAATCCAGTCATCAGATAATATAGTAGCATCAGACTGGAGATGATTTTAATGCGATTGAGATCAAATCTACTGTCGCAAGGTGGATGCCATTTCCATTGCACCACTAGTGTTGCCTGTCAATGAAGCTTACAACCACCCTGATATTGCTGTTGTATTATATTGAATTAAAAAAACAAAACAACTATAAGCACTTTAGGGAAAGGATAAAATTCCACTGCACGTACAGGTTGTAGTATCCTAGTTTTACATGGTTTCTATGTGGTTGTGTTGCAGGCATTGTGCGTCTTCCTAAGATGTATGTGAACTTCGTAGAGGATGAGTACCTGAGTGTGTTTGCCATCGCTCTCCCCTACACCAACCCTTTCAAGTATGTATGTCCTTGTATGAAGTCAAAATGGAAGGTTTAGATATCTTTTGTAGGGCTTATTTAAATTATTCCATGTTTTTTACTGAGAATTTATTTGCTTGTCGTGTTCTGTTAAGTACTACGCTTTATGTGACAAATGTTCATTTGTTTAGACCTATCATAATAACATATTACGTGTTTATAAAGCATTTAAATTTTAACAAACAATGCATGCTTTATATTTATACTTGCTTCACACTGTTGTTTCAACCTTTGTGTCTGAGTTTGTCTCTAATATGCATATACTCTGCAGGTTTAGTCACTACACTGTATCCTTGGCTCATCATGTGATCGCCATATGGTTCATACGATGTCGGCTCTCCTTCAGGAAAGATTTAGTTCCCTTTATACAGAAAGTAAGAATTAATGGGGTTGTGTACAGGAAATGTACAAATGAAGTTTGCCTGTAGCAAAATAATTTTGGTAGCAAAATATAAAGTTATGATTCAGCTTGTTTAAAGTTTCGTTGTAATTTAACCAGAGAATAAGAAAAAAATGTTACTTTGCATAATAATAATAAAAAGTATTTTGGCCTGAATTTATTAGACTAGGCATTAGCATTTAGATTTATAAACACTATTGATGTATTTGTCATGACAGGGTTTAAAAGCCAATGTCCTAGAGCAATTTGAAGAGAATGCTCGATTAGTTTTGGCCAATCAGAACCAAGACTCAACTGACCGTGTCCGATCTGGCAGTTATAGTGAGGCAGCTTTAAGGAGGTAGGTGGGGTATTTTATTTTGACAAGTGTGATGTGATGTTCTGTATATTCCCTAATAAATCCCCCCCCCTCATTAACGCCCCCTCGCCATTATTTTGAATAATGCCCAAATCTCCATGCCTAAAGAATGGTAGTCAAGTAAATCTTGGAAAGAAATGTTTGCATAATGAGCTGCAGTCAAATTATGTTTTCTATATAAACATATATATGACAGAAATCCAAGCACTGAATTATATGACATGCCCCCTTTGAAAAAATGTAAAGCCCCTGGGGGCGTTTATCAGGGAATTACAGGGTATTTCGCATTTTGGAAACAGTGTGAGTTTGTTACTATGTGGAACTCTTAGAATGCAGTGTTATCTTACTCTGGCCCGATGACTACAAACAGCCTCAACCTCGAACTTAGTCTCAATTTAAGATGTTGACCAATGAAATCTACGTTTGAAATTGAGAACTTCTGTAGTTGTGCGGCCAGGTTCTTATATTGATATAGCAGTTCTACTCCTGATGTGTTTCTTTAATTATTTCCTTTCAAACTGTTCTTGTGCTTTGCTTGCATTCATCATTTCTGTAATGTTAGCAATTGAAATCACTCATTCATATGGTTTTGAGTTAACTTGTTCAATAGATTAACGTTGTTGATTTAGATTATAATTAGTGTTTGGCTACTCAGAGTCTGTTAATGTTTGGTTAATAAATCAGATTCATTTCCTTTTTTTCTGTTTAGTCTTGTTCCTATCTGTTTATCTTGAATAACGTGTTAATGTTGTTTTGCTGTTGTACAGTGTTAAAAGCATATGTGGCGCGTCGTGGGAAAACCAGACTTAATGCATGTGCGTAAAGTGTTGTCCTGGATTAGCCTGTGCAGTCCGCATAGGCTAATCCGGGACGGCACTTTCCGCTTTTGTGGTATTTTCTGCTTCATGGAAGTCTCTTCTAAACGTAAATCCACTGTAGGCGGAAAGTGCCGTCTAGGATTAGCCTGTGCGGACTGCACAGGCTAATCCGGGATGACACTTTACGCACATCATTAAGTCCGGTTTTCCCACGACGCGCCTCATATGGATATTCTCTTGCAGACTTAGACAAGGGTAAAGTATCATGAATGTCATGCATCTAGATTGGTGATGTTTGTATATGTTTTGTTCACCTAGATTATCTGCCTTGCAGACTGGAAATGTGTTCAGAAAACAGGACACAGACAACATTAATTTACAATAACAATAATTTTGGTTTGGATTTCTGTATTTTACCAATTTGCTGTTGGTTATGAGAAGTTGGTATCAAAGTTAAGTTTGTTTGCATGTATCGAATACAAAATGAACATTGAGCCAATTGCATGGGTATGTCTTGGTTTTGTTTTCACTGTTTTAGCTTTGAACGAAATAGTATATTGAGAAAATGTTTTGCTGCTGCCTATAAAAATGAGAAAATACACATAAATGTCTCATTTACTCATTAATAATTAATTTATAAACATAATCTTTTAACAAGAAAATCAGCTTAATTATTGGCCAAACCATATAAGATACGGTACATGTATCTACATGACAATATCAAGGGATGAGCGTTGAACTGTTTTATCTGTTCAACATTTCTTTGTCAGGTACAATAGTTTCACGCTTACATGTAACTCTTAATACACACGTAGTAGTGAACATCGAGCTATGTGCTAATGCCGTCATGTTTTCATAAATCATCTCTCCATGACTACCTAACTATTGTCTTACAGACTCCAGCAAGGGTAATGTACATGTATTTGTCACTAGGCTTGCCAGAAACTATATACATGTACTATATACTGTGTGTTGTTGTCTAACTGTAGATGAAGGCTTAGGTATGATAGAAACACTAGCAAATTGTATGAGGCGCGTCATGGGAAAACCGGACTTAATGCATGTGCGTAAAGTGTCGTCCCGGATCAGCATGTGCAGTCCGCACAGGCTAATCCGTGATGGCACTTTCTGCTTTTATGGTATTTTCTGTGTAAAGAAAGTCTCTTCTAAATATAAATCCACTGTAGGCGGAAAGTGCCGTCCTGGATTAGCCTGTGTGGACTGCACTGGCTAATCCGGGACGACACTTTACACACATGCTTAAGACCGGTTTTCCCATGACGCGCCTCGTATCTAGAATATGTACCTTTGTCCAAAATAATTTCCAAAAAATGTACTTCACATGGTCTGATGGCTTATAGTGTAATATGGGGAATGTATTGATTGATTTGTTTAATTGTGTAATTCACTGATATGATGTGTGTAATGTGAAAAGCTGTGTGAAATTTCAACTGCTGTTATTGTATTGATTTTGAACAGTTTGTTTACATTGTGATCCTTCAAAAGTCATGTGTTGCTTGGTGTTGAAGCAGAACATTCTACCTGCTTATGTGAATATTAACTGTACATAGTGTCCAAATCATGCATGTGGGGCGGGTGTATAATTCTTGTGTTTAAGTTCCTTTGCCTGCTTTCCATATACACATACATGTGCAAACGGACATTAGCCAGTCTGTTTACTGTTTTTGTGTCAACCATTATTTCATATGTTTTAATGGGACTTTTTTTATAACAACCTAGGGCTGGTACATGGTGGATAAATGCAGTGTTCAGAGAAAACTTAACCCTATTTAGTTTTTTACGCATTAAATGACAATTTAATGCGGTGTAGTTTAGAAGACCCAAAGAATTTATTTTTATTTCATTTTGTTGTGCAACGATTAACTGCATTCATTTTATATTGATTGATTGTAATTGCATCTTCAACTAAGAATAGCGAGTATCATGGTCACATATATAGTAACACAGGAAATGGTTAGCTGTACAAATTGCTATTAAGAGCTGTTTTTAAAAAACAAATATTTTCAGACCTTTTGTATGATCTTTGTTCAAGTTTATAAGGTAAAGCAAAATGTAGCGCATACCAGAAATAATTATGCAGTAAAGATTTAGTGACGTTTAAATTTACCTGTATATGTTTTTAGCTCACCTGAGCACTTTTTGCTCAAGGGTGAGCTATTATTGTCAGTCACCGTCCTGCGTCCGTTGTTTGTCGTCCATTGTTTGTCGACCGTCGTAAGCAATTTGCTTCAAACAACTTCTCAGAAACCGCCTTGTGGATTTTAATCAAAATTGGCAGGAATGTTCCTGGGATGGTCCTTTACCAAATTCCTTCGAATAAAACTCGTTTCCTCTTTTTGTCAGAAACTACTTGATGGATTTCATACATGGCCACCTGGGGGTGGGGAAGTTTGACCATATATATCTGTATAGGCAACTTTGAAAATCTTCTCATCAGAAACTACTTCTTGGATTGCGAAATAATTTCACAGAACTGTTCCGTGGGTGACTGACTACTAAATTCCTTCAAATAATTTTGACTCGTTAAAAAACATGGCTGCCTCGGATTCAAAATAATTTTATTGTTATGTTCCTTGGGTGACCCTCTGTCTAACTCATACAAATCATTTTGTTCCATTTAAAAACAAGGCTGCCAGGTGACGGGGCAGTTAGCTTCAAACCTTAAATGCTATTAAATTTTTATGAGCCATTATGATGCCTGAAACTCACATGAGCGACCCAAAGCCATCTTGTTCTTACAATACATTCATGAATTTAAATTCTGGGCAAGTACCTGTCTGAGATATGACTCTTTTACATCAGTGCTCGTGCATCACGTACATAGAACTCTTATTTCCAGTTACATAATCTAAGTTAACAATTCCTTGTGCTAATGGTTGTCATTGTCCAGCCATCATTTTTGTCACAGAATGGTACGTGTATCTTTCCCATGTATTCCACTTACAGTCGACGTCGCATGCAGTCTGGCTCAGCCATTTCTCGTAACGACGTGAATGCTCCGGTCGATGAGAAGCTTGCACAGTTTCACAGAGAGCTCACAGAGACTTGTACTGACATGATGGCCAGATACACGTTTGGCAACTTCTCAGCTCTTCCGCATAGGTGGGTGCAGTCCTTTGCTTAGTTGTTTCTCTTCAGCTAGGCCATTCTGTTTTATTACTTTGCGCGTACGTTTTGAGCTCCGTCAGCTGAAAAAAACAAAACATTTTGAGTTAAAAGCACTAAAGAACGAGCGTCTAGTCACTGATCATTGATATTTACTTTTGCTACCACCACGATTGTGCTTTTTCTTGCTTTTTCCAGATATTTTATATGCCAGTTTAATAGACTAAAGATAGTGCCAATAGTATTGGTGTTGTTTAACCCTTTGTATACAATAGTTGTCGCCCATTGTTCCAACATTGCCATGGTTCAGTTTTGTCAATAAAACACATTTTACAAAGTTTGTCGGAGCTTTCCTTCCTTACTGGTGTAATGGCAGTGGCATTAACGAATCAACCACGCATATTCAAGCCTCGAAAATCAGTATAAAGGAACTTTTCTCTGCCTGAGAACGACGAGACAGTTCTTGTCAAGTACTTGAAGTAGCTGTTTAATCTTTGCATCTTTCTTTGACACATAAACCACCCGGTCAATCAGTATCTCAATGGCTACTAAACGAGCCCCTAAGCATTGGCGTGTCACTGAGAATGAAAGTACTGTATGACATCGTTTGAGTCATGGCTTCAAAACCTACAAAAAGGCTACCGTTACACTCTTCTTGGACACAACTTTTTTTAATCAAGGGGCTAGATGACAATAAGGTTAGCACAAACCCTATGCAAGGTTTCACAGACAATGGAGGGGATGTTCCACAGACTAGTCCATAGTGAACAATTCCACAGGATTGAATGACATCTGGCAAGCAATACTTTTTTCCTTACTGGTGTAAGAGTTAAAGTTGGCAAGGAGCCTTGAAAGGACTAATCATAATCACTGCAGGTTAATTTGAACGCAACATGCAACGCTAGCAAAGCGGTGTTACCAGGCACACACATACATACAATGTGAAAAAGTACCAACAAACTAGGATTCAGTCGATAATGAATGGGGTCATCTTAGAAAAAATGCTCATGTGAATTTATGAACTTTGATCTCAGAAAGTGCCTCTGCAATTAATTTATTATAATAATGACAAAGTGCCTCATATTGACAATACTTGCATATAATCTATACCTTTTTGTATAACATACATGTACCCTTATATAAAACTATGTGTATTTATGTTTTGTTATTATGCTAAATTGCTGAAAACTCAACTGTTGAAAAGTTTTGTGTTATATTTCAATATTCCATGAATTGATAGTCTTTCAACTAGTCGGTAGTTTTAAATATGTTTCATATGCTGTTTCTGTTATCAAAGCATAAAAACAATTCCATGTTCTATCATCAAGATCAAGAAAATTGGTTTGTTTTTTCGAAACAAGTTTGTGTGTTTTTTGTGAATAGGTAGCTAGGTTTTACAAAATGAGGTTGACGCTTAACAAAATATAAAAACATAATGGCCTTAGCCTGTGTGACTCTTACTCACTGTGTGAAACATATCGTACAAACTGCCAAGTACTGAATGATGTTGTGTTGTAAAGCTCAATGTAGCATTTAATATTTTAATGTATTGTCTGATTTTGTTTTCTCACAATCATTATATGTAAACGCAAAAAGAACTATACAAAACAAAGCAAAAGCATTGGTCACTGTATTACTTTCAGGTCCCATATGGCCGAATTCTTATTGGCTGGAGGTCAGAGCCAGACATGGTTGCTAGGTAACAAGTTGGTTACCATCACAACCAGTGGTAGCGGAAATATGGCGGCCAACTCTGATGTCTGCGAGAAGTGCCAAGCGATGTACCAGGTACAATACATGTATATATGTTGTGCTATCATTTTCCTTGATTCTGTGGTGATTTTGAAAATTAACAATGCTACATTTATCAGTGTATATATAGAGGATATTTGTTGATTTCGGTGTAAGATCATATTTTATTTCATCGAAAATGATATATTCACAAGTGCCACAAGTAACAATATCTATTATCTATGATCACGAGTGAAATAAAATACGATCTTGCACAGAAATCAACTAATTTTCTTTTTATTTCATGCTTTTGGACAATATATAAATAAAATTGCGCGAGGTAAGCTTAAACGCCACAGTTCGTGTATTCTGACGTCATAAAAATGACGTCATAAATGATTCCAAAACTTTCACTCGTAAGTACGGTGCGAAAGAAGTGCCATATTTTGTGAGTTGTTGACGCTATATTATAATTTTATTAAATTTTATAATGTGTTTTATGTAAACACATGCATGTATATTATAATTTTATTAAATTTTATAATGTGTTTTATGTAAACACATGCATGTACATACTTAACATGTATATAAATTTGCCAAGGGTTGTAAACCACTACTTCAATATCGATGCTGTTTATGGAAAAATAGTCCGTTTTATAGTATATTTTCACTACAGTGTAAATATAAAATCTTATATTTTCATTGTTTTTGGAGCACCAATAAAATTCGATATTTCACTGAAAAGCATATAATAAAATGTCACCTTTAGTAAAGGAAGAGATTTTACAAAATGCTTTTGTGCAAAAAAAGATTAAACAAAGGCATTATAAAGTAGCTAGCATATTTATGTAGTTTTCATCTTCCAAATATTTCTGAAAACTGGACAACAAACAACTAATGAGTCTGTGATCTTCCTAGCAACATCTTGACCAAAGGGAGCCCAAATCTGGACGTCGAAGGCACCGGTCAGCTGTTATTACCAGCCGCAGTACAAGCTGCGTGGATGACAGAAGGCAGTCAAGTCAGGATGACATGACGGTGATGTCCCGCGTGTCTCAGGACGACACAACACTCGGGCTGGATCTGTTGGGGCAGGACGTGGGAGTGCAGACTGGTGCCTCACTGAATGAACAACCCACGCTGTTTGATAGTGAGCCCTTGGAATCTCTTATCTTAGGTATGCTGGTTATTTGGAATTCATTTGAAACCTTAGTCTAAGTACACCAAGTAAAATAACTTCATTTCATAAATAGCAGGTAGCCATCTGATCAGTCTTCAGCGTATCCCTCCATAAGGTATGTTGAGAAATCGTCGAAGCATCTTAAATCAAGTACTCTGGTTAATGGTGTTTTTAGCTCACCTGAGCACAACGTGCTCAAGGTGAGCTTTTAGAATTGCCTTTTGTCCGATCGTGTGTCGTGCATTGTGTGTCAACATTTTCATTTTTTCGAACATTTTCTAAACCGCTGAGCTGATTTTCACCAAACTTCACAGGAATGATCCTTGGGTGACCCTCTTTCAAAATTATTAAAATTGTTCCGTTCCGCTGCATATGTAGGTCACCGGAGCTAAAAATAGATTTAAAAACTGAAAACTTTAAAAATCTTCTCTGAAACCACTAGGCTTGGAGCTTTTATATTTGATATGTGACATCCTCTAGTGGTCCTCTACAAAGACTGTTCAAATGATGCCCATGGGGTCAAAACTGGCCAAGCCCCGGGGGGTCACATTGTTTATATAGACTTAAATAGCAAAATGACTTTAAAAATCTTCTTGTCTGGAACATCAAGGCCCAGAGATTTTATATTTGGTATGTAATATTGTATAGCGGTTTTCTACAATGATTGTACAAATGATGTCCCTGGGGTCAAAACTGGCCACGCCCTGGGGGTCACATGGTTTATATAGACTTTTATGGCAAGGGGACTTCAAAAATCTTCTCCTTTGAAACTGTAATGCCCAGAGGTTTCATATTTAGCATGAAACATTGTTTAGTGGTCCTCTGCTAAGATTGTTCAAATTATACTCCAGGGGTACAAAATGGCCATGCCCTGGGGGTCACATGCTTTGTATAGACTTAAATAGCAAAATGACTTTAAAAATCTTCTCCTCTGAAATCGCAAGGCCCAGAGGTTTCATGTATAGTTTGTAACATTGTATAGTGGTCCTCTACAAAAATTGTTCAAATGATGCCCCTGGGGTCAAAATTGGCCACGCCCCCGGGGTCACATTGTTTATATAGACTTAAATAGCAAAATAACTTTAAAAATCTTCTTCTCTGAAACATCAAGGCCCAGAGATTTCATATTTGGTATGTAAGAGTGTATAGTGGTTTTCTACAAAGATTGTACAAATGATGCCCCTGGGGTCAAAACTGGCCAGGCCCTGGGGATCACAGTGTTTATATAGACTTAAATAGCAAAATGACTTTAAAATTTTTCCCTGAAACCACAAGACCCAGTGGTTTTATATTTGGTATGTAACATTGTATAGTGGTCCTCTACAAAGATTGTTCAAATGATGCCCCTGGGGTCAAAACTGGCCACGCCCCGGGTGGTCACATTGTTTATATAGACTTAAATAGCAAAATGACTTTAAAAATCTTCTCCTCTGAAACCACAAGGCCCAGTGGTTTCATATTTGGTACGTAAACATTGTATAGTGGCCCTCTACAAGTTTGTTCAAATGATGCCCAGGGGGGTCAAAACTGACTACGCCTTGGCAGTCACATTGTTTATAAAGACTTTTATGGCAAGTGGGCCTTAAAAATCTTCTCCTTTGAAAATGTTATGCCCAGAGGTTTCATATTTAGCATGAAACTTTTCGTAGTGGTCCTCTTCAAAGATTGTTCAAACAATGCCCTTGGTCCAAACTGGCCACGCCCCTGGGGTCACATTGTATATATAGACTTATATGGCAAGTGGGCCTTAAAAATCTTCTGCTTTGAAACTGTAATGCCCAGAGGTTTCATATTTAGCATGAAACATTGTTTAGTGGCCCGCTACAAAGATTGTTCAAATTATACCCCTGGGGTACAAAATGGCCACGCCCTGGGGGTCACATTTTTTATATAGACTTAAATAGCAAAATGACTTTTAAAATCTTCTCTGAAACATCAAGGCCCAGAGGTTTCATATTTGGTATGTAATAGTGGTTCTCTACAATGATTGTTCAAATGATGCCCCGGGGGTCACAGCGTTTATATAGAATTAAATAGCAAAATGACAAAATAAAATCTCCTGTGAAACCACAAGGCCCATTATTTTCATATTTGGTATGTAGCATTGTATAGTGGTCCTCTACAATGGTTTTTCAAATGATGTCCCTAGTGTCAAAACTGGTCTCACCCCGGTGTCACATTGTTTATATAGACTTATATGGCAAGTGGGCTTTAAAAATCTTCTCATTTGAAACTGTAATGCCCAGTAGTTTCATATTTAGGATGAAACATTGTGTAGTGGTCCCTTCAAGGATTGTTCAAATTATGCCCCTGGGGTAAAAACTGGCCATGCCCCGGGGGTCGCATGGTTTATATATAGACTTAAATAAAATAACTTTAAAAATCTCCTCTGAAAACGCAAGGTCCTCTACAAAGATTGTTCAAATATTCCCTAAGTGTAGAAAGTGGCCACGCCCTGGGGGTCACATTATTTATCTTGACGTTTAAAAATCTTATCGTGAAACTGCAAGGCCCAGTTCTTTATACTCAGGTAAGTGTTTTAGGGTCCTTTGGCCGTCTTATTTGTTATAAGCCTTTATGATGCCTTAAACTCAGGTGAGCGACCTAGGGCCATCTTGGCCGTCTTGTTTTACTAAACAGTTCAAACCCGAAAGAAATCTTCTTTATGTTACACTGAACTTATGTAGTGCATTGTGGCCTTGTAATTTTTAAAGTTTATAATAGCTGGGGAATGCCAGTCAATTGGATTTCTTTCTTAACAATAATTATGCTTATTTCTGTGATAGCGATGATGGATGTTCAGTCAGCAAGTACAATTTTACCTGAAACCACTTTCTGCAGGTATGAAGGGTGTGGACCCAGACAATTTCAGCATGCAGGTGTGTAACTGCTGGTGCACCAACTGGGCGGAGATTTACATTCGAGCCCCCAGTGGCAACCTGTCCTGGATGATGAGAATTGAGAACGAGGCCAGCCTCTTCAATGTGGCTGAGAACCAGGTGAACCTTTACAGATGTATACAATATTTACCTTAGTCATAAACTGTGTTACTACGATAATGGCCTAATTATTTATGATAATATGTAACTTTAGGGGTGCACTGAAATCTTTTTAAGATTAAACAATTAAAATTCAAAAGTAGGCATGGGAATGAAGCTAACAAGATAAATATCTACTTGATAAATCCAGTAATCAAGGCTAATTGTTGCCAAGTGAAGATGTTTTATTTGATAGGTGATTTTGCCACCTCCCAGCTCATTTCTTCATCCCTGTACATGTACATTGGGATGGCATGAAACTGTGTACCTTCTTGCACACCTAGGTACCTGACATCACCATGTTGTTTGCGTCCATGGGGACGAAGCACAGGCCAGCAGTGGTCCGTCACAGTCATCGTATTGAGAGTGGCAGCATCGGGGAGGAGGAGTATGAAACCCTCTACAAACAGCACTTCGAGAGCACAAAACAGGAGGCACATGTGTTTGGTACAGGGCCTATATTTATCTACATTCTTTAGCTATTATTAACTTAAGTTGAAAAGAAGTCAAATAGTAAATATTATTACACTTATGTTGCAATTTCTGTGTCAATATCTTGAAGTACATAATTTCTTTCTCTGAAAATCCAGTTTATAAAATAAATAAAATTTCGATTACGAGTCCTTATCGTTACAAGCCCAAATAAAAAATGTGTATACTTAGTCACCTTTTTAACTTAGTTTACAGAAAAGTAGTGGTATTTGTGATGCATTCCCTAACACAATGAATGGAAATTAATCCTATAACAATAGCCAGGGTGAAGCTAACATTATTAGCTGAAAAAACTGGAATGGACTATGCTAACAGTCAACTTTGACATTTGATGTATTGGTATACCGATTGTTGACCAAAGTACTCAGTGGAAGATAATTTGTAGTAATTGTGTGAAATTGTAATAGACTTGGAAATATGGAACAATCCGTCTTAACAGTCCCATCTTTAAACTTCTGACTACGTGTATATAGATACAAAACAACAACAATGACATCACTGTTCAAGACGACCCATGTAAATGCACCCAAAATGGTGGCAAAATATATTAAATGTTCCTAATTTTCAACATCAAAACCACTATAATGTCACACTTATGTTTCAGACAAGCAGGAGCTGCCCCAGATCCAGGAGACTGTGGCCCGTAGTGTGTCTGACAGGCCTGCCAGTCTGCCCCTGGATGGTACCTCCATCATGGAAGCCAGTACCAGCAGTCTGGGCTTTATGCCTAGTTCTGGAACCAATGTCCCCATCGACATGGATGTGGACATGCATCAGGTAGTGGGTGACCATATATTATGAGGGTGTCATGATATACCAGTAGTGGGCGACCATATTGTGTGATTATTTGATTGTTTTGCAGCTTTGAAAGCTTTTGGTACAAAACTTGTTGCACATTGCTGGAGATTATTGCAAAATCCATGAGTTTTGGTACCTGTGTTAAATAGTTTGCTTATTTTTGAAGATTGACAGTATTGTTAAAAACATGTTTAATAATTTAAATAGGTCACCCCCGCCTTGTCCATACCGTCATCAGACAGTGCCAAGAACCATGACATATCTCCTGGGTCATTGAGACGCACTAACTCGTCCCCGTCTGTCCTGAGTGGTAGCTCTGACACCCTGTCCCCCCGGGATAGCATATCGGACGTCGTACAATTCAGCCAGCCTCAAAAGCAAGAGGAAAAGAAGTCTTACACCAAGACGCTAGATATCATTGTATCTGGCAGCTCAGGCAGTAGTGGCAAAGGTAGCCAGGATTCAGGTTCCAATACAACCAGTATCAGTAAAGACAGTTTTGTTTCTGATACAGTGACACAGAAAACCTTGGACTTTAAAGAAAGTGAGAAATCTTCGAAGTTTGATAGTGGGCCAGTAACACACACGGTGAACAAAGAGTTTTCCAGCATGCTTACAAAGCAGTTAAGTCCGTCTCCAGCTAGTTCAGAAGCCTCATCCATTTTGGATGAAGTTGGAGAGTTGCCAACTAACCTGAAACATCAGCGGGGCCACACTGTGGCTGGTGTGTCACCATCCTTGTCAAGTCAACAGAGTGGACGACAGAATGGCAAAGGTTCAGAGAACAAGGAACCTTTCAAAGTTGGCATCAGTCCAAGTTTTGTTTTCCTGCAGCTTTTCAACAATGGACAGCTGCAAGTAAATGAACCGCCCCTGCTTTTGCCTAATAATGAGGTACTTGCATTTTCCTTGCTGTCCTGCATTATGGTAATAGTTAAGAACTGATGTGTTTTGTTTTTTATGCCCCGGTATCTTGATGCGGGAGGCATATAGTGATTGTCCTGTCCGTCCGTGACACGGTTAAGTAGATTTTACTGTTTGGTCTAGCACCAACTACGACGCTTTTTTTACCCCATCCATTTTTAGGCAATTCTCTCTCAAATATACAATGCATGATTCGAGAATCAAAGATAATTCACTAAAGTCTGTATCTATAGTCTTTATTAAATTTATATAATCTTATCCCCAGCAATGAACGAATATAAGTAAGCTGTACCAGAGCTAACATAATAATCATAAGAGAACTTAAAGGGACTATGCCATGGAAAACGGCCTCAAGGGGGCAATTTCTTCAAAACAATCTTAAATTTACATATTGATACTGGCATACAATAACGGTTAAGACAGGGTATATATGATGAGAAAAGAGTGTATGCATTTTGAGATATAAATCAATTTATAATATGGGTTGTGTTTGTTTTGCCCTTTTCCGGTTTACATTTTGACGTCAGAGTTGTGAGCATTTTATATAACCATAGTTTACAAACGACTCCTTACCAAGCATGATAGTGCAGTTGGTTAAAGCGCTGTCTACTGTCGTTTCTTCGTATGGCTCCTAAGTCGTGAGTTTGATACCCTCATGGGGTTTTAAACAAAAATTCAGGCTTTTTTGGTAATTTGTTTTTATCAAATATCTTATTGTGTATTATATTATTTTTATGTATTTAATGCGCATGTCTTAGTTAAGCGCATTTCTATAAAAAAATATAATTTTTAGTGCAATAGGAAGACATTTTTTTTTTGACATAGTCCCTTTAATCATCACTATTATTGAATTTTTATGGTTAAAGCCATGTCAGATTAATGTGAGATCTACTTATTGAACACTATATGAGGCGCGTCGTGGGAAAACCGGACTTAATGCATGTGCGTAAAAGTGTCGTCCCGGATCAGCCTGTGCAGTCTGCTTTTATGGTATTTTCTGTTTCAAGAAAGTCTCTTCTAAACATAAATCCACTGTTGGCGGAAAGTGCCGTCCTGGATTAGCCTGTGCGGACTGCACAGGCTAATCCGGGATGACACTTTACGCACATGCATTAAGACTGGTTTTCTCACGACACGCATATATGAGTGCTAGTTTTGAATCAGTTGTTTTCAATTAAAATATTAAACACCATTAATACAATATATACAATACATCATTTTATTTCTTTATTCTGAACGTAGTAGATTGTTATGAAGAGTAACATAAATATGCAATTGATTTACACATTTAACTTGATATATCCTGTTGTAAAAAAGAAAAACATATAGTAGAAAGCTATCAATTATAACCAATTATCGCATCAGTTGAAATGGTTGATTGTGTAGATTAATCGATTGGCCGTTTTCAAACGACTTGACCATCACTAATACTTACACGGTATTTGCGTATGACCATTCCCAATCCACACATATCACCCAACCATACTTTGACCTTGACCTAATTTGGAGTTAGAATAATTCAAATGGGCTGTCCAGCACTAACCCGGGGCATGTGTATTTATCGAACACAGTGTCTTGTTTAGAAACAGCTTTATGAAAAATACGGAGTATGTTTATGTATGTATTTGTAGAACTGTAAGTTATAACATGTTGTAAAACATTTGCAATTACATTTTGAAAATACTCAAAATAGTAACCTAGATGCCTTTCTTAGGAATGCTTGCTTTCATTTGTGATCAATTGAAGCTGCAGTTAGTAGTTTATGGTCTGTCCTAATTGTGTCTAATTTCTTGTGTCGTTTAGGTAACACAGAGAGCAATGAAGATTCTGGACCACACCCTGCCGTACGATACACACACTATTGGGGTCATCTACGTGGGCAGGAACCAGGTTAGATCTTAATATATCTTTGTTTTACTGGAACATCCGTGTGTTTGAGCGACAGTTGTATTGCATTTTATGAGAATTTGAAGATTTCAGAGCAAGGCTACTGTAACTTCTTTACAACATGTAGAACACTACTGGACATTGTTGCATGCTTGCTACTGGTCACAGTTCAGTTGTTAGCTAGCAGTTGAATAATGAGCATAGCCACTAGTACAAACGTCATATCCCTTATATGATCCCACAAACACAATATGGTTATTGATAAGCATGCATAAAAATCACAGTGTCCGGTTATTTTTTCTGAGCTACATGTATACAAAATGTACTTTTTTTTAAATTAATTTCAGTTAATGTGTTGTTGTTGTTACATTGTTGTTGTTTTTTGAAAACACTTGAGGTTCTTTATCTCTTACATCTTAAGACAAAAGATGAGAAGGCGATCATGTCCAACCAGTATGGCAGTGTGCGCTACATGAGGTTCATCCAGTCGCTGGGTACGCTGCTGCGACTGAGGGACTGCGATCCCAGGAAGGTCTACCTGGGCGGCCTCGACACGCAGGGTAGCGACGGGGAGTTCTCGTACGGCTGGCAGGACGAGTCTACACAGTGTATGGAAGAATGCTTAAAACTTCCCTTTGTATTCTGAACTGTTGCAATTGCCATTGTGGTATTTGTTATTCATATGAATTGACTCAGGGCTTACGCTGCCATTCGCCAAATTAGCCAATGGCTACAAATTCCAACATTTGGCTGAAAAAATGTTCAATTGGCTACGAAGTTTTCTTCAAAAACTGCGTAGTATGGCAGTATAGGAAATTGGCTAAAGAAAATTTTAATCCAGTGAAAGCCCTAATTGTTAATTTTAAGAAGCATATACATGTAAGAATAGGCTATTTATATGCTCAAGATTTGTTGTTGTTGTCGTTATGCACTGAATGCCCGGTTTTCTGTGAATTGGCAGTTTAAAGAATCACCAGTGAATTGTAATATTTATTCACTGAATGCCTGGTTGTCTTTGCAGTGATATTCCATATTGCAACTCTGATGCCAAACAAGGAGTCTGATGTGAACTGCAATCAGAAGAAGGCACACATTGGCAATGACTATGTCACTGTGGTGTATAACGACAGCGGAGAGGAGTACAAGATTGGAGTGATTAAGGTGAACTCTAAAGTTACCTAATCTGCAACAAAACAAAAACATTTTACACAGTTTTATTCATTATTGTAATCTTTTAAATTGTTTGAAAAGCTTTACACCCAACATTATGTTCATTTGTTGGAGTAGACTGGCAATTGGGCTAGATTTATCTAGTAGAAAGTATAGGTTAATCAAATGGCATGTAGTTCGAATTATCTGGTAAGAATAAAGAAAATTAGAATTGGGCTTCACTTAATGGTCATTATTAAGTTTCACATACCATGTACGGCATATTATGGGCAACAGAAGAACAGCGTGTGACCCCTTCTCGTTTCTG
The DNA here is from genome assembly GCA_027627225.1 of Congeria kusceri. Classification (NCBI taxonomy): domain Eukaryota; kingdom Metazoa; phylum Mollusca; class Bivalvia; order Myida; family Dreissenidae; genus Congeria; species Congeria kusceri. Next base: position 34,861,910 of record CM051031.1, on the reverse strand, counting down.
ATATGTATTTACTGTCAAATATCAAATAGACACCTGAAAGAGCTTAAAAGCATGCTGAAATAATATATAAATAATTTATGTTAAAAATATTACTGATGCCATAAAAGCTCTATGTTTTCGGACACTATTAATTTTCGGACACCCTTTTTTTAGCCAAAATAATTATTTTTTGTCACTATATATTTTCGGACATCCTGATTTTAACCCATAATTAATGAATCAAAATTTTCAAGCATGTTATATGACAGTGGTATTTTAGCAGAATTCTAACCTGTTTGCGTTAATCCGGTGACACATCGCACATGTGTTTTTACAACCGGATGAAGGTCATAAAACCTGGCAGATGAATGAGTGGAGGCGGTGGACCAATTCATTAGCGTTATTGGGTAACGAGCCATGTGCCCACAATTATGGGTTTACCTGATTGTTTATAGCGGTAGTGATATCGTATATTAAATATGCTGTTGAAATTATCGTATAAATTAACCAGTCTTAACCAGTCTTAATTATTTACCAATAAATTCTGCTTAATTTATACACAGTTATTGTTTTAACGATGCAAATGTTTATGGCGTACCCTGGGTCAAAAGTACACATATGCACGGCAGCTAAATATAGATGTAACTGTTGTTATAAAATTGTAACCGCAGTTACAAATTTATGACTGCAGTCATTCATTGGTAACAGCAGTTACATTTACAGATATAACTGCTGTTACAATTTATACTGAAAGTAAAAAAAATGACAGTTGTCATAAAATTAGAACTGCTGTTACACTTTTATTTATACAATACGTATCTTGAAATTGTTTTTATAATTTAAAAATTCATTTTTAAATAAATAAATGCAATTTTGACTAAAAGGCATTATATAAGACGTGATTTAATTCGCCAAACAGACTTAGAGCTTAAGTTTAGCATTTTGCTGAAAAATGTAACCGCGGTTATAATTTTATGATGATTGCCATATTTTATGACTGTTGGTACAAATTATTACTGCAGTTATATTTTTTAATGTAACTTCCTTTACAAATTTTATAACTGCAGCACGCACAATCATTAATCATTAATCGATACTATCAGTGTATATTCGGCAAAAAACGTTATACACCGGACATATCCAAACGTAATTGCAATATTGTCATAGTGTCTATAATTTTTCGGACACCTGTAATTTGGGAATATTTTTGTGTATCCAAAATTTCGGACACGAAATATTTTAATTATTTTTAAGTGTCGGAAAACATGGAGCTTTTACAGTATATATGATGTACAGTCTTTGTAGCCTTACACAAGTACAATTATAGTTCTCTGTATATGATGTGAAGTACATGTTTGTATATGTGTGTCGTGCATGGATGTTGTTTCAGGGTCAGTTCAACTATGTGAACATTGTGATCAAGCCTCTAGACTACGAGAGTAATGCTGTCACGTTGCAGGCAAAGGAAGGTAACTCTAATGCGAATACATTGTTTACTGCATGTTTTTGGATAAGCTCGCATGTGCATTATTTCTTAACCCCTGTTGGTTGAAATCCAGAGTTCTAAAATCTAATCAGTTCATTTTTATCACCCATATAAGTTATGGTTTACCCAGCACCAAGTATATTTGTGGCGTGTCGTGATAAAACCAGTCTTAATGCATGTACGTAAAGTGTCATCCCAGATTAGCCTGTGCTAATTAAGGATGCATTAAGACCGGTTTTCTCATAACGCATCACATATGTTTTTTATTTGTAACATTCATCACGATGTCTTATTTAATACTGGCTCTGGATGTCCAACATGTAGAACACAAACAATGGATGTCCAACATGTAGAACACAAACAATGGATGTCCAACATGTAGAACACAAACAATGGGTGTCCAACATGTAGAACACAAACAATGGATGTCCAACATGTAGAACACAAACAATGGATGTCCAACATGTACAACACAAACAATGCATGTCCAACATGTAGAACACAAACAATGGATGTCCAACATGTAGAACACAAACAATGAATGTCCAACATGTAGAACACAAACAATGAATGTCCAACATGTAGAACACAAACAATGAATGTCCAACATGTAGAACACAAACAATGAATGTCCCACATGTAGAACACAAACAATGAATGTCCAACATGTAGAACACAAACAATGGATGTCCCACATGTAGAACACAAACAATGGATGTCCAACATGTAGAACACAGACAATGGATGTCCAACATGTAGAACACAAACAATGAATGTCCAACATGTAGAACACAAACAGTGAATGTCCAACATGTAGAACACAAACAATGGATGTCCAACATGTAGAACACAAACAGTGAATATCCAACATGTAGAACACAAACAGTGAATGTCCAACGTGTAGAACACAAACAATGGATGTCCAACATGTAGAACACAAACAGTGAATGTCCAACATGTAGAACACAAACAATGGATGTCCAACATGTAGAACACAAACAGTGAATGTCCAACATGTAGAACACAAACAGTGAATGTCCAACATGTAGAACACAAACAATGGATGTCCAACATGTAGAACACAAACAGTGAATGTCCAACATGTAGAACACAAACAATGAATGTCCAACATGTAGAACACAAACAATGAATGTCCAACATGTAGAACACAAACAATGAATGTCCAACATGTAGAACACAAACAATGGATGTCCAACATGTAGAACACAAACAGTGAATGTCCAACATGTAGAACACAAACAGTGAATGTCCAACATGTAGAACACAAACAATGGATGTCCAACATGTAGAACACAAACAGTGAATGTCCAACATGTAGAACACAAACAGTGAATGTCCAACATGTAGAACACAAACAATGAATGTCCAACATGTAGAACACAAACAATGAATGTCCAACATGTAGAACACAAACAATGAATGTCCAACATGTAGAACACAAACAATGGATGTCCAACATGTAGAACACAAACAATGGATGTCCAACATGTAGAACACAAACAGTGAATGTCCAACATGTAGAACACAAACAATGGATGTCCAACATGTAGAACACAAACAGTGAATGTCCAACATGTAGAACACAAACAATGAATGTCCAACATGTAGAACACAAACAATGCATGTCCAACATGTAGAACACAAACAATGAATGTCCAACATGTAGAACACAAACAATGCATGTCCAACATGTAGAACACAAACAGTGAATGTCCAACATGTAGAACACAAACAATGGATGTCCAACATGTAGAACACAAACAGTGAATGTCCAACATGTAGAACACAAACAATGAATGTCCCACATGTAGAACACAAACAATGAATGTCCAACATGTAGAACACAAACAATGAATGTCCCACATGTAGAACACAAACAATGAATGTCCAACATGTAGAACACAAACAATGGATGTCCAACATGTAGAACACAAACAATGGATGTCCAACATCTAGAACACAAACAGTGAATGTCCAACATGTAGAACACAAACAGTGAATGTCCAACATGTAGAACACAAACAGTGAATGTCCAACATGTAGAACACAAACAATGGATGTCCAACATGTAGAACACAAACAGTGAATGTCCAACATGTAGAACACAAACAATGGATGTCCAACATGTAGAACACAAACAGTGAATGTCCAACATGTAGAACACAAACAGTGAATGTCCAACATGTAGAACACAAACAATGAATGTCCAACATGTAGAACACAAACAATGGATGTCCAACATGTAGAACACAAACAATGGATGTCCAACATGTAGAACACAAACAATGGATGTCCAACATGTAGAACACAAACAATGGATGTCCAACATGTAGAACACAAACAATGAATGTCCAACATGTAGAACACAAACAATGAATGTCCAACATGTAGAACACAAACAATGAATGTCCAACATGTAGAACACAAACAGTGAATGTCCAACATGTAGAACACAATGGATGTCCAACATGTAGAACACAAACAATGGATGTCCAACATGTAGAACACAAACAATGGATGTCCAACATGTAGAACGACAAACAATGGATGTCCAACATGTAGAACACAAACAATGGATGTCCAACATGTAGAACACAAACAATGGATGTCCAACATGTAGAACACAAACAATGGATGTCCAACATGTAGAACACAAACAATGGATGTCCAACATGTAGAACACAAACAATGGATGTCCAACATGTAGAACACAAACATTGAATGTCCAACATGTAGAACACAAACAATGGATGTCCAACATGTAGAACACAAACAATGGATGTCCAACATGTAGAACACAAACAATGGATGTCCAACATGTAGAACACAAACAATGGATGTCCAACATGTAGAACACAAACAATGGATGTCCAACATGTAGAACACAAACAATGGATGTCCAACATGTAGAACACAAACAATGAATGTCCAACATGTAGAACACAAACAATGGATGTCCAACATGTAGAACACAAACAATGGATGTCCAACATGTAGAACACAAACAATGGATGTCCAACATGTAGAACACAAACAATGGATGTCCAACATGTAGAACACAAACAATGGATGTCCAACATGTAGAACACAAACAATGAATGTCCAACATGTAGAACACAAACAATGAATGTAGAACACAAACAATGGATGTCCAACATGTAGAACACAACAATGGATGTCCAACATGTAGAACACAAACAATGGATGTCCAACATGTACAACACAAACAATGGATGTCCAACATGTAGAACACACAATGGATGTCCAACATGTAGAACACAAACAATGGATGTCCAACATGTAGAACACAAACAATGGATGTCCAACATGTAGAACACACAATGGATGTCCAACATGTAGAACACAAACAATGGATGTCCAACATGTAGAACACAAACAATGGATGTCCAACATGTAGAACACAAACAATGGATGTCCAACATGTAGAACACAAACAATGAATGTCCAACATGTAGAACACAAACAATGGATGTCCAACATGTAGAACACAAACAATGAATGTCCAACATGTAGAACACAAACAATGGATGTCCAACATGTAGAACACAAACAATGGATGTCCAACATGTAGAACACAAACAATGAATGTCCAACATGTAGAACACAAACAATGAATGTCCAACATGTAGATCACAAACAATGGATGTCCAACATGTAGAACACACAATGGATGTCCAACATGTAGAACACAAACAATGGATGTCCAACATGTAGAACACAAACAATGGATGTCCAACATGTAGAACACACAATGGATGTCCAACATGTAGAACACAAACAATGGATGTCCAACATGTAGAACACAAACAATGGATGTCCAACATGTAGAACACAAACAATGGATGTCCAACATGTAGAACACAAACAATGAATGTCCAACATGTAGAACACAAACAATGGATGTCCAACATGTAGAACACAAACAATGGATGTCCAACATGTAGAACACAAACAATGAATGTCCAACATGTAGAACACAAACAATGGATGTCCAACATGTAGAACACAAACAATGGATGTCCAACATGTAGAACACAAACAATGGATGTCCAACATGTAGAACACAAACAATGGATGTCCAACATGTAGAACACAAACAATGAATGTCCAACATGTAGAACACAAACAATGGATGTCCAACATGTAGAACACAAACAATGGATGTCCAACATGTAGAACACAAACAATGAATGTCCAACATGTAGAACACAAACAATGGATGTCCAACATGTAGAACACAAACAATGAATGTCCAACATGTAGAACACAAACAATGGATGTCCAACATGTAGAACACAAACAATGAATGTCCAACATGTAGAACACAAACAATGGATGTCCAACATGTAGAACACAAACAATGAATGTCCAACATGTAGAACACAAACAATGCATGTCCAACATGTAGAACACAAACAGTGAATGTCCAACATGTAGAACACAAACAATGGATGTCCAACATGTAGAACACAAACAGTGAATGTCCAACATGTAGAACACAAACAATGAATGTCCAACATGTAGAACACAAACAATGGATGTCCAACATGTAGAACACAAACAATGAATGTCCAACATGTAGAACACAAACAATGGATGTCCAACATGTAGAACACAAACAATGAATGTCCAACATGTAGAACACAAACAATGAATGTCCAACATGTAGAAACACAAGCAATGCATGTCCAACATGTAGAACACAAACAATGGATGTCCAACATGTAGAACACAAACAATGAATGTCCAACATGTAGAACACAAACAATGGATGTCCAACATGTAGAACACAAACAATGGATGTCCAACATGTAGAACACAAACAATGGATGTCCAACATGTAGAACACAAACAATGGATGTCCAACATGTAGAACACAAACAATGGATGTCCAACATGTAGAACACAAACAATGGATGTCCAACATGTAGAACACAAACAGTGAATGTCCAACATGTAGAACACAAACAATGAATGTCCAACATGTAGAACACAAACAGTGAATGTCCAACATGTAGAACACAAACACTGGATGTCCAACATGTAGAACACAAACAGTGAATGTTCAACATGTAGAACACAAACAATGAATGTCCAACATGCAGAATACAAACAATGCATGTCCAACATGTAGAACACAAACAATGAATGTCCAACATGTAGAACACAAACAATGGATGTCCAACATGTAGAACACAAACAATGGATGTCCAACATGTAGAACACAAACAGTGGATGTCCAACATGTAGAACACAAACAGTGAATGTCCAACATGTAGAACACAAACAATGGATGTCCAACATGTAGAACACAAACAATGGATGTCCAACATGTAGAACACACAATGGATGTCCAACATGTAGAACACAAACAATGGATGTCCAACATGTAGAACACAAACAATGGATGTCCAACATGTAGAACACAAACAGTGAATGTCCAACATGTAGAACACAAACAATGGATGTCCAACATGTAGAACACAAACAGTGAATGTCCAACATGTAGAACACAAACAATGAATGTCCAACATGTAGAACACAAACATGCATGTCCAACATGTAGAACACAAACAATGAATGTCCAACATGTAGAACACAAACAATGCATGTCCAACATGTAGAACACAAACAGTGAATGTCCAACATGTAGAACACAAACAATGGATGTCCAACATGTAGAACACAAACAGTGAATGTCCAACATGTAGAACACAAACAATGAATGTCCCACATGTAGAACACAAACAATGAATGTCCAACATGTAGAACACAAACAATGAATGTCCCACATGTAGAACACAAACAATGAATGTCCAACATGTAGAACACAAACAATGGATGTCCAACATGTAGAACACAAACAATGGATGTCCAACATGTAGAACACAAACAGTGAATGTCCAACATGTAGAACACAAACAGTGAATGTCCAACATGTAGAACACAAACAGTGAATGTCCAACATGTAGAACACAAACAATGGATGTCCAACATGTAGAACACAAACAGTGAATGTCCAACATGTAGAACACAAACAATGGATGTCCAACATGTAGAACACAAACAGTGAATGTCCAACATGTAGAACACAAACAGTGAATGTCCAACATGTAGAACACAAACAATGAATGTCCAACATGTAGAACACAAACAATGGATGTCCAACATGTAGAACACAAACAATGGATGTCCAACATGTAGAACACAAACAATTGGATGTCCAACATGTAGAACACAAACAATGGATGTCCAACATGTAGAACACAAACAATGAATGTCCAACATGTAGAACACAAACAATGAATGTCCAACATGTAGAACACAAACAATGAATGTCCAACATGTAGAACACAAACAGTGAATGTCCAACATGTAGAACACAATGGATGTCCAACATGTAGAACACAAACAATGGATGTCCAACATGTAGAACACAAACAATGGATGTCCAACATGTAGAACACAAACAATGGATGTCCAACATGTAGAACACAAACAATGGATGTCCAACATGTAGAACACAAACAATGGATGTCCAACATGTAGAACACAAACAATGGATGTCCAACATGTAGAACACAAACAATGGATGTCCAACATGTAGAACACAAACAATGGATGTCCAACATGTAGAACACAAACATTGAATGTCCAACATGTAGAACACAAACAATGATGTCCAACATGTAGAACACAAACAATGGATGTCCAACATGTAGAACACAAACAATGGATGTCCAACATGTAGAACACAAACAATGGATGTCCAACATGTAGAACACAAACAATGGATGTCCAACATGTAGAACACAAACAATGGATGTCCAACATGTAGAACACAAACAATGAATGTCCAACATGTAGAACACAAACAATGGATGTTCCCAACATGTAGAACACAAACAATGGATGTCCAACATGTAGAACACAAACAATGGATGTCCAACATGTAGAACACAAACAATGGATGTCCAACATGTAGAACACAAACAATGGATGTCCAACATGTAGAACACAAACAATGAATGTCCAACATGTAGAACACAAACAATGAATGTAGAACACAAACAATGGATGTCCAACATGTAGAACACACAATGGATGTCCAACATGTAGAACACAAACAATGGATGTCCAACATGTAGAACACAAACAATGGATGTCCAACATGTAGAACACACAATGGATGTCCAACATGTAGAACACAAACAATGGATTGTCCAACATGTAGAACACAAACAATGGATGTCCAACATGTAGAACACACAATGGATGTCCAACATGTAGAACACAAACAATGGATGTCCAACATGTAGAACACAAAACAATGGATGTCCAACATGTAGAACACAAACAATGGATGTCCAACATGTAGAACACAAACAATGGATGTCCAACATGTAGAACACAAACAATGAATGTCCAACATGTAGAACACAAACAATGGATGTCCAACATGTAGAACACAAACAATGGATGTCCAACATGTAGAACACAAACAATGAATGTCCAACATGTAGAACACAAACAATGGATGTCCAACATGTAGAACACAAACAATGGATGTCCAACATGTAGAACACAAACAATGGATGTCCAACATGTAGAACACAAACAATGGATGTCCAACATGTAGAACACAAACAATGAATGTCCAACATGTAGAACACAAACAATGAATGTCCAACATGTAGAACACAAACAATGGATGTCCAACATGTAGAACACAAACAATGAATGTCCAACATGTAGAACACAAACAATGGATGTCCAACATGTAGAACACAAACAATGAATGTCCAACATGTAGAACACAAACAATGGATGTCCAACATGTAGAACACAAACAATGAATGTCCAACATGTAGAACACAAACAATGGATGTCCAACATGTAGAACACAAACAATGATGTCCAACATGTAGAACACAAACAATGCATGTCCAACATGTAGAACACAAACAGTGAATGTCCAACATGTAGAACACAAACAATGGATGTCCAACATGTAGAACACAAACAGTGAATGTCCAACATGTAGAACACAAACAATGAATGTCCAACATGTAGAACACAAACAATGGATGTCCAACATGTAGAAACACAAACAATGAATGTCCAACATGTAGAACACAAACAATGGATGTCCAACATGTAGAACACAAACAATGGAATGTCCAACATGTAGAACACAAACAATGAATGTCCAACTGTACACATGCAACATGTAGAACACAAACAATGAATGTCCAACATGTAGAACACAAGCAATGCATGTCCAACATGTAGAACACAAAACAATGGATGTCCAACATGTAGAACACAAACAATGAATGTCCAACATGTAGAACACAAACAGTGAATGTCCAACATGTAGAACACAAACAATGGATGTCCAACATGTAGAACACAACAATGAATGTCCAACATGTAGAACACAAACAATGGATGTCCAACATGTAGAACACAAACAATGGAATGTCCAACATGTAGAACACAAACAATGGATGTCCAACATGTAGAACACAAACAATGGATGTCCAACATGTAGAAACACAAACAATGGATGTCCAACATGTAGAACACAAACAGTGAATGTCCAACATGTAGAACACAAACAATGAATGTCCAACATGTAGAACACAAACAGTGAATGTCCAACATGTAGAACACAAACACTGGATGTCCAACATG